>CM051236.1:161100951-161700951 GCA_027917425.1 Gastrophryne carolinensis
GTTTTTCTGGATCTTTGCCGCAAGTGGGGGACTCCGGAGGTGGATCTCTTTGCCTCAAGGCACAATCGCAAACTTCCGGCCTTTGTGTCTCTTTCTCAGGATCCTCTATCTCTGGCAGTGGATGCCTTGTCCCTTGCTTGGAAGGATCTGGGTTTTTTGTACCTGTTTCCGCCCGTCTCCATGCTGGGCAAGGTAGTTCGCAAACTGGTTCTAGAAGGGGCACCAGCGATTCTGGTGGCTCCAAGTTGGCCAAGAAGGGTTTGGTACGCAGACGTTGTAAGGCTGGCCGTAGATCAGTACCGGCTTCCCTTGTTGCCGGATCTGCTATCTCAGGGTCAATTTCTTTACCCCAATTTACAAACGCTGTCTTTGACGGCTTGGCTGCTGAAACCTTCATTTTGAAGGTTTGTCTGGCTGTTGTTCAGACCTTGATTAGGGCTAGGAAGCAGTCCTCTTCTGGCATTTACTATAGGACTTGGAGGTCCTATATTGCTTGGTGTGAGGCTAGGGCCTTGCCTTGCAGGGTGTTTTCGATTCCCAGAATTTTGGAGTTTCTTCAGCATAATCTGGATCTTGGGTTCCAGCTTAGTACTTTGAAAGGACAGGTTTCTGCTCTGTCGGTTTTCTTCTAGAGGTCTTTTGCCTTACAACCGCTGGTTAAGACCTTTTCCAAGAGGTCGCGCATGTGCGGCTCCCTCGGAAGGCTGTGGTTCCTGATTGGGATTTGAATTTTTTTTTTTTTTTTGGCTCTGCAGGGTCCTCCTTTTGAGCCGCTACAGGATATTGCTCTTTCGGTTCTCACTCAGAAGGTTGCTTTCTTGGTGGCTATTACCTCTGTTTGGCGTGTCTCTGAGTTGGCGGCTCTGTCGATTCAGGCCCCTTACTTTGAGAGACACCAGGATAAGGTGGTTTTTAGTTTTAAGCCGGATTTCCTTCCTAAGGTGGTGTCTGCTTTCCACCTCAATCAGGATATTGTTCTCCCTTCCTTGTGTCCTAAGCCTAACAATGACAAGGAGAGGGTTCTGCACAATTTGGATGTTGTTCGCTGTGTGAAGTACTATTTGGTGATTACTTCTTCCTTCCGCAAGACGGACGCTTTTTTTGTGGTGCCCTGCGGGCCCAGGAAAGGTTTGGCTCCTGCTAAGTCTACGATTAGCAAATGGATTCGTCAGGCCATCGTTGGGGCCTATTCTGCTAAGGGGAGGACTCCCCCCTTTTAGGGTCACTGCACACTCTACTCGTGCGGTTGGTGCGTCCTGGGCTTTTCAGCACCAGGCTTCTGTTGAACAAGTTTGTAAGGCTGCTACTTGGTCTTCCGTTCATACTTTTTCCAAGTTTTCCAAGGTTGATGTGCGGGCTTCAGCGGATGCTCTTTTTGGCCGCAAGGTTCTGCAGGCTGCAGTGGTTTGAGTTGGTACATTTTTTACTGTTTCTGGTTCCCACCCATGACGGACACTGCTATTGGATGTCCCAGATGTCATGAAGATCGAAGTGGAGTGTATGGCACACTTAGAATAATACCGTTTTTTGTGAGTACTCACCTTTAAAACGGGTATTATGAGTGTGCCATACACTCCACTTCGCCCCACCCCTTGTTTTTTCAGGTATTCTGGGGCTTTTATATGGTGAACCATTGGTTTTGATTGTTAAGGTTATAATTGGTTTTCCCTGGTCCCCTTACTGCTTTTTTTCACTGGGGAATTGGTGGGAGGTCCCAGGTATATATGGACGGGGAGGGGCTTTCTTTTTTGCATATTCATCTCTACAGAAGTTCGCCCTCTACTGGAGATTACCCACATGTCATGAAGATCGAAGTGGAGTGTATGGCACACTCATAATACCCTTTTTAAAGGTGAGTACTCACAAAACGGTATTTTTTAATTGTGTATGTCTTCATTATATGCTGTATTTGTCTATTTATTTTGAATAAAACATTGGATTTTATATTTTGAGTGCGGCTTAATTGAGGGGGTACTTTTCTTGGCATATATCTGGAATCCCAGACTCTACAAAAATTCTATTTAGGTTACTTAGTCCGCCCAGCCTGCACCTCTTTTTACAATTTTGGCTGTGCATATCCACTTAGTTTTTGTTTCACAGTTTTAATATTTCGTCAGCATCAGCCTTGTGTGGCTGGAATCTTTTTTGGGTTTAAAGTGAACCTAGACATTACCTTTTTAATCCAGTGCCAGCAGAGCTCCTTATGATGACAAAATGTTATACACCTACTCGCCTTTTCTTTGTGGGGCTGCTGTAACTCCTACATTCAATGGGGCCAGGTAGCTTAGGGACTTGAGCACCACTATGTGTTGTTCAAATGCCTGCGTATGACCTAATGGTATTATGGATGCTGGCTGCAGTCATCACTTTGGGAGCTCCACCTCTCCTCCCTTCTTAGGGCCCTATGCCTGGGCATTAGATAAATAAAAATAAAACCTAAGCAAGTTTATAATTTCCCTGCTTACTACCAAATGTTTTATGCTGATAAATCTCATTAAATTTTTGTACCGTTATTACAGGAAGTGCCTCAATGCGGTGGTGGGAACCACAGCTTATTGACGCCGACACCCGCACCAGCCCCCCCCCCCCCCCCCCCCCCCCAGCAGCAATTCCATGTGGAGCATGCTGCCATCAGCGACACTGCAGCAACACAATTGGTGCCACAGCTTCTGTGTGTCGCCTGCCGGCAGCCTACTTGTGCAGAAGAGAGGGAGCGAGGGGTTACTAAGTGTTGGCTGCTTTATCTGTTTTCTTCTGCTGTGTTCACCCCCTCTGCCAGTTTAGTGTGCCCAAACTAGCAATGCTGCAGGTGCTCTGCAACCAGTGGGGGAAGCCTGAATGCCCAGTTACTATCCTACTTTGGCAATTCCTTCTGATGGCTGCTAGTTCACAGCCCAGTCTAAATAACTCTTGTGGTGCGGTTACTGCGGTATGCCAACTCATTAAGGTTAATTCAGAACCAGGTGAAAATGTACACCTGGTAGACAAAGGGTTTTCTGTCAGCCCCCAAACCCCCCCCCCCCAAAAAAAGTGCGAATTCTCAGCTGGCTCTGAATCAACTCCATTGTCTGATATTGAGGGGAGCTTCTGAATAGACAACAGGGCGGCATGCAGCATTAATCCCATCATGGCTGCTTCCATGAACCACCAGGGACATGTACTGGATACTGTGAAAACCTGCCCCACAAGCTGTTGATGGTCATGTAGGAATGCAGAAAGAGGTGAGTATTAGGGCTGGGAGTTGGCTTCCCACTCATGTATACTGAGCACTGCATCCCTCCTCGAGAGCAGTCCAAAATGAGTGTTGCCCACCATTACTTACCTACTTTCTGGATCCAACGCTGCATCACTGTTCCACATGTCTGCTGGCAGCCAATGAAGGCTTACTCAGCATGCTCGGGCTCTCATCCAATCAGTGCGAGTAGAACCTAGCCCGCCGGTGGCCGCATCCAGGATGCCCTCTAACAGGTAGTATGCCGGCGCTGTACGCTCAGATGCCTGAAGCAGCCGCGCACCCTGCTAATGGTATAGCTGACGGCGCCTGCAGCTCACGCATATGCCGTTGGATTGGAGAGAAGGTGAGATTTACAAGGGAATTGAGAAGGGTAGAATAGGGGGCTTCAAAAAGTGGGACATCCTGCATCTGGATGCCCCTGTGGGGGAGGGATTAGGTGGCCCTGGAGTCTTATAGACTTTTGGTCCACTTTAAACCCAGATGAAGGAAGTAATGGGCTGGATGAGTCAAGCTTCTCAGATGATATGGGGGTCCAGCACAGCCAGCAATTGCATCTCCCTCTGCTACCAATTAAGAGGGACAACACTCCTCTTTTGAGTGCTGCCCAGGGGGCATTCAGATTTAGGTCCTTGTTCGTACTCCTCACACAACCACTGTCAACCAATGGGGTTCTCCTGCTAACAAAAAGGAGAGGCGTAGGCTCCACTTTGTCGCAGTACAGAATCCCAGAGATATAAGTATTACTCATTTCAAGCTTCCTACTTACCACTAAACACAGCGGCATCCTAATTTGGAATGCCCCGAGAGGGAAGGGGTTAAACAGACCTGGCCAGTAATAGCGGTTGGCAACTGCAATACTCCCTCCTTATAGCACCACTACTAGTGTGGCAGAACAGTGTCCTAAAAAATAGCAGCTATAGAGAGTCCACACATGTGCATTTTCATAGGTGTAACATGACGTCTGATAATGGTCACAGCAGTGACGCATGTTGGCTTATATATAATGGCCCCCTTTCTCCAGAGGTGAATGTGCTGTGATGCACACCAAACACAAGACGCATGTGTTGAAGTGCCAGTCTACGATGTCAGTGTTGTGGCCTCCAGTAAATGTGCACATTCTTTAGTGTGCCCACCTGATGGTTGAAACGTGGATTACATGGTTCTTGTGGCTAGTGCCGAGAGATTGATGTTAAGTGGCCCCTGGGCCTGTAGCACTCACATCTGTCATTTATAGGGGTTAGTGGACAACCTGTTTGAAATAAACATCTGTGCAGTAGAACATTAAGGGTTTTTTTTTTTCCAAATTCTTTTTATTTGAGTTTTGGTATAAGTATATAGTCAACATAAAAAGTACATACTTTGGTCTAGCCATAAAGTTAGGTCACACAAAAAGCAACATGTTACACAAAATTTGAATATCGTTTCCATTTTTTTTTTTTTTTTCACATTATATGTCAAACCAAGGCTCTGAACATCAAAACAACCATTTGAGCTACTACAAAACGATTATAGTATAACATCTGTTTTTTGTTGCGGATTTGTCGCTCAAGGTGGGGGCCGCCCCGCTCCGTCAGCGCCTCCTCCCTCAAGATTTATTGGGTCATCTCCTTCTATCACTCTTGTCAAATACCAAGTGGTATCCCGGAATGTTTGGTATAATTTTTGTTTGATTTCCACATGCAAAGTATCAAAGCTTTCCCATGTGCTAAAAAAGTTGGGTGTTCTCTTTTCTTTGTCCAGTGTTGTGTCAGCCCATTCAAACTTGAAGAGCTGTGGCAATTTTTCCATAAAATGTCTAAATGAGGGAGGGTCGGGTCCGATCCAGCCCTGAAGGATAACTTTTTTTGCTACTGCAGCTATTAGAATTAATTTTTTTGTACCTCTGTCTATCTTTTGAGTGGTGTTGTCTTATTGAGCCAAATATTGCCCACCTTGGAGTAAGGGGTAGATAGTTTATCAATTTTGTAATCTATATATCTGTGTACTTCCAGAACTGGTTAATCACCGGACATTCCCACAGACAGTGATATAGATTAGCTCCCTCTTCCCCACACTTTTTACAGTGGTCAGAGTCAGACAATTTCATCTGTACTGAGCGAACAGGCGATACATAATTGTAGTGGTATAATCTAAGCAGCATCTCCCTATAGGAAGAGGCCTGCAGAGTCGCCCAGGAATATTTATACATTCTGAGCAATTCATCAATATCCAGCTCCGGAAAATGAGCGCACCATTTGATCATACCCGTATCAAGTTCGTCATAATGTAGTGTATGTCTCAAGAATCTGTAGTGTGATGCTATGGCCTTGCTGTTCGGTGGTGTTGAATTTAGAAAAGTATCCAGCTCATTATCCCAGTCCTGAGCGGAAAACTTTAGTGTCTTTTTAACATAAGATGCCAGTTGAAAGTAGGCAAAGGTGTGCGGGGCCATAAATGGAAATTTTTCTTTTAATTCCTGAAACGTAAGTATTCTCTTGTCATTCCGCTTCAATAGCTGCCCAATATATGTGAGGCCTGCCTTTTCCCAATCTGAATGGGCGTATTTTATTTCCGTGCAGGAAATCTAAGTTGCCCGTAATGGGTAACAATGCCGATGAATAGGGGTAATAATAATTTGTATTTTTGCCAGAGCTCCCAGATAGACATTAACAGTGGGTTTAAGATGACATGTTCGGGTAGCAATGCCTTCTGCATGTGAATCAGATATGTTAATTTGATGTCTGGTATCATGCCTTGATCTAACTGTGAGTCTGTGTGTATATGAGTATTCTTGATCCAGTCCCTCAACACCCCAAGCAATGCTGCTGCATTGTAATTAAAAGGGTCAGGAAGGTTGACCCCAGCGTTCTCCCGCGACTGCTGTAGCACCCTTCTACTTATTGTTGCTCTTTTCCTGCCCCATATAAATTCTCGAAATCTTTTGTGTAATTCCGTAATGTCTTTGTTGTTTAGGAGTATGGGGAGTGTTTGTAGATAAAACAGTAGCTTCGGAAAAGCTATCATTTTTATCAGGTATGATGCAAAAAGTTGGGCTCATGGACCCTAGTCCCGAAACCCAAGCAACAGGAGTACCAATACAATCAATGATAATAAAAATTGCTATTTATTATACAAAATCTCATTAGATCAATAGGACAAAGACATAACATACAATACAATACAAAACATGTTAAAAACACTGCCTATCTTTAACATGTTTTTAACATGTTTTGTATTGTATATTATGTCTTTGTCCTATTGATCTAATGAGATTTTGTATAATAAATAGCAATTTGTATTATCATTGATTGTATTGGTGCTCCTGTTGCTTGGGTTTCAGGACTAGGGTCCATGAGCCCAACTTTTTGCATCATTTCGTTACTTACAGTGTAGCACAACTTTATTGATTTTGGGCGGTGCACCACTGTGGTGGCATTTTTATCAGGTAGATGCGTCCCAGGTATGAGAGAGTCAAACTGGCCCAAGTTTCTCGCTGAATCTCTCTTATGGTAGGTTTGATGTTAATATCATAAAGTTTGTGCAGGTTTTTAGGTAACAGTCAGGGGTTCTTTAAGGGATTGTAAGTGTTTGGTTATGTTTTTTTTGGAACAATCCGTTTTGTGTTCCAGTAGCAAGGGTTAATGGCAGGGTTCTGAGCTGGAAAGGTCATTAGGCTTCATAGACTTGTAGTCCATGCTTTTCAATCAAGTCCATGAAAACCACTCCCCCTGTAGGAATAGGAGAATCATGATACCGGCAAGTAAATCACAGGTCTGGTGGCTCAAACATAACACAAATGTTTTGTTTTTTTTTACTCTCCAAAGGAGGGACCTATAAGGGAACTTATAAGGCAGAACTCAATAGCTTTCCTTTAAAGTGGACCAACACCCAGGGGTGATCGGCTCGGGAATCTATAAGATTCCCGGGCCGATCACCTCACTCACCGTGGGACATCTGAGATCGGGATGTCCCGCGGGGTGACACCCCCCAAACGCCTTACCTGATCCGCCGCCGCCTCCCGCGCGCCCCTCTAGACGTGCCCGCGCCGACCGTCTGTGAATTGCCGGCGCGCGCGCACGCCGAGAATAACGCGCAGGAGGCGGCGGCGGACGCGCTGTCTTGGATGCCGCTGTCACCCGCTTGGACGCCGGTGGGGATTGGACGGCGCGGTCACGTGGGAGCGGGGAGAGGTGAGTTTTTTGGGGTTTCTGGGGGGTTTCAGAGAGCGGGACACCCCCAATCGGGGTGCCCCGCCGAAGTGGACCAAAACCCAGGATAGTCAAAATCCTGGGTGTTGGTCCACTTTAAAGTCATCTTACTGTCAGATGAGCACTAGCAGTGTTTATAGGTTGCAGCAGAAACCAAGCAGCCTTTATTTATGATTCAAACCCCAATCTGGTCCCTCTCACTAAGCGATCCCAGTGATGTAAATGTAATAGAAGCTGTGGAATGTGTCCTAGACTTATCTCAGAGGATGTATGTAAGCAGGTCTTAAAGTGGACCAACATTCTCCATGGCAACGATGTGCCTTCATAACACCTCTACTTTTGCTGCCCATGAGCACTAAATTTAGGAGATTGTAATCTTTCCCCTATTAAAGGGAGCCTGTGGGTTAGTTCCTGAGTTGCCACAAAAGTTTTGTTTTTTAGGCGGTCAATCCCCTGTGGCTACTTATGCTGGGGGGCAGGAAATGGTGGCAGCTATTTGGCTAGAAAAAGGTGGGGATCTCTCAAATTTGGATCTCTCTGGAAGACAGTAGTTTGGGTTAGTTTAATTGTTTAATGTCTCTATGGACCAGCAACAGAGTTGCAAAGGGCATGCTTAGGTCATGAGTAAAATATTAAAAAATAATATACTAATCTTTCCTTCTGTGCATTGCATCCCCCCTTTTTTTGGTCCTCTTCACTTGCCTGGAAGATCTAGCCTTTAAATGTGCTTGTGCCCTCCTGACTTGCCCCTTAGGCAGTGCCTTGTGCGACACCCCCATTAAAGTGACCCAACACATTCAGACTGCTGGTGCTCATCCCAGCCTGAGATTTTCTTACCTGATCCCACAGTGAAATCTGCATCAACAATTGGTCAACTGGCCTAGTTTCCCCTTGGCGGACAGAATTGCGAAAGAGAAACACAGACCATGTGATCTCAGTGGCCAAGCGCAGTAGGAGTGTTAAGCAGGTAAGAAAATCAAATCTTGGGCTGCCTGGTCTGTGGAAGTGCAGTCAGTACTGCGGTGACTGCTCACTTCATCATAATCTGTAACCTAACCAGGGAGATCTGATGCAGGGGTGGGCAGGTAAGTAAAGAGGTTTATTTTCTCCCCTAGCAGTAGTATGTGAAGTCAGAGAGATGCAGTTGGGTTCATACTTTTTATATTTAAAAAAAAAAAAAAAAAAAAACCCTGAAAAAGCCCAGAATGAAATGGGGGGGAGGGGGGGGGGGGCTACAAACATGTTAGTGTTGCTGATGCTACTTTTGATTCCTTACTGGGGCACACTTTTGTGAATTATCTGCTTTCAAACCTTGATACGTGATTTAGACATGTAGCATATGATTAAATGCTTTGTGTATTAAAGTATTTCTTCATCTCCCTTTAGCCTTCACTGGTCCAAGCAATATTCAATCGTAACCTAGAAGAAGTACAATTACTTTTAAGCCAGAAGGAAAATGTCAACGTTTTGGTAAGTGGCACAAACCATAGGATTGTGTGGTTTCTTGCTGCATATATTCCTTATTAGTCCTTATACCTTTTGATACCATTTGACATATCTGGTTTGCCTTGGGGTCAGAATTTGGCAGAAACAATAATTCTTCTGGTCCCATGTTAGCGGCCAGGGCTGCATATTTCATTCAACAGTGCTTGGCATTACCTGATAAACCATTATCTGCTGACGAGCAGGCTTTGCCGAAATGTCTGTTCACAGAGAGTTATTGAGAAAAATAAAGCGGGCTAAATGATGGCTGGATGAAAGATGCATCCACTGACGGCCAGCGTGGCCAAAGCAGGCTAATTTACCTCTTTGCTTGGAATATCCCTTTAAAGTGGACTAAAACCCATGCCCCAATGGCCAGATTCCAGGACGGCTGGATTCCCTCCCCCGGGGCATCCAGAATTGGGATGCCCTGCTGTGTGAAACCCCCAGGTTGCCTGGAAACTCGCCTTCTTTCCTGGTCCAACGACACATGTGAGCTGCGGGCTATCCCTTTAGCATCCCCGCTATCCCTTTAGCAGGGCGTGTGCCTGTGCCAGGCATTTGTGAATGGCCGTCGGGGGCACGCTCCCTGTTAGAGGGTGGGGGGGTGCGTCCGCCAGCACACTCGCTCCACTCGCCTTAGACAAAGGGGCAGGAGTGGATCCAGAAAGTGATTTCCCAGGAAAAGTATATATTTTTTTTTATCAAATGTATTATTTTTACTTGCACTGATTTTGCACTATTTGTACATTATGTATCAACTATACTACTATTGATAGGCCTACGGGCTATATATTTGATTGAGGATAGACTTGAGGGAGGAGAGGGGTTTGATTCTTGTTGGGAGTTGAATTATCCTAAAGCGGAGCTAAACTGTGCAGTGCTGTGCCCTTTGTTTTTACTTTGTGTTGTGTCTGTGTATAGTCTTGTAATTCTTGTTAGAACTAAAGGAGCTATTTTTTCAATAACATTTCAGTGAATTTAGTATAGTGTGTGCAGCACTGTCTATACAGGGTTTCTTGTGAGCCACCGTTGGGTTTCAATAAAACCTAACTGCTAGATCCACGCAACATTTTTAATACATCGTTTTGTGACCCAAAAATATACATTTTCAAAAATGCAATAGAAACGGGACTCTTTAAAGCATAGATGGCAGCATATCAGGTTTGGGGTACTGCTGGTTGGTAATCCCTGCCTAGATCATGCCTTTTAGTAGAAGCAGCAGGAAGTCAGCGTGGATGTGGTTATCTTAATATCTTCAGTAGGCTAGTTTAGAAATTCCGTATGGGCGTAATCTGCTGGGGGAGAAGATTGAGGAGTTGTTTATAATCAATATATTATTGTTTTTGTTTTTTTCTGCAGATTTTTGACATGGCATGTTTGTTTGCAAGTAAATGGGAGCTGGGTAGTTCTTAAAGTGGACCAACACCCAGGATTTTGACTATCCTGGGTATTGGTCCACTTCCCCGGGTGTGAAACCCCCCAGAAAGCCCCCAAAACTCACCTCTCCCCGCTCCCATGTGGCCGCGCCGTCCAATCGGCGCCGACGTACAAGCTGATTGACAGCAACGTACAAGCAGCTTGCCTGTCGGCGCCTCCCGCGCGTCACTCTTGACGTGTGTGCGCCCGCGCCGGCCATTCAGAGACGGCCGGCGCGGGCGCGCGCACGTCTAGAGGAGCGCGAGTGCGGCGGCGGCGGCGGAAGCGGCTGGAGAGGTAAGGCTTTTCAGGGGTTTTGGGGGGTTTACACCCCGCGGAACATCCCGATCTCGGATGTCCCGCGGTGTGTGAGGTGATCGGCCCGGGAATCTTATAGATTCTCGGGCCGATCACCTCAGGGTGTTGGTCCACTTTAAATAAAAACTGCTAAGCTTCTACAATGCTCTGAAGGCTGTAGGAAAAATTGCGATGCTGTGTAAACCTTTTGTCATTTGATCTCCCTTTTGTGTGGCTTATTAGGACCAAGAGCGACGTACTCCTCTGCATGCTGCTGCCTACTTAGGAGATATCCCGATTATGGAACTATTGATACAGTCGGGTATGGTTTTCTGTATTTCTTAAACATTACAAACTTGGTGTGTATGTATCTAGGATATAGATATCTATTTATTATTAAATATTATTATTATTATTTTTCTTGTAATCTTAGCATAAAAGTTTATTAAATACCTATTCATCTCCACTACCCCTTTTTTTTTCAGGTGCTAATGTTAATGCAAAAGATTCCATCTGGCTTACTCCCTTGCATCGAGCAGCAGCAGCACGGAATGAGGCAAATGTTTTTTAAATATTTTTTTTGTTTTTTTGTTTTTTTTTGTATATACATTTATATCGCCTTGTGTTATTGCTGGAATCCATATAATATATACAAAGGTGTTTATTGTTGAAGTAACTCTGTAGGTTCCCCTCTTTTGGTGTTGTTGGCCCTGGTTCTACTGCCATGCTCCAGGGCCAGCTTCAGTGTCAGTGTTACTAGTAAAAACCCAGGATTTTGACTACCCGGGTTTTGTTCCATTTGTTCCAAATTAGGATGTCCCTCTGTGTGAAACCCCCCAAGAACGCCCAGAAAAACATACCTTATCCTGGTCCATCGTTTCATGGGTGGGCTCTCATCCAGTCAGCCATTTGCCGTGCATATTGGGAGTGCATGAGTGTGTCCCCAGCAGTATTCATTCTCCCCTCCCCCCCAGCCTGAATGGATAGGATATTTATTTCACCAAGGGTGTTGGGAAGCTGGGGAGTTCTGTGGCCCTGGACCTGGGGAGAGGGAGGGGGGATGGTTAACACAGTGGGGAGTTTAGTTTTGGGATGCCCTCAGGGAAGGCCAGCGTATGGCCCTGAAATCCTTTATATTCTGGTGCCAGCCACAGTGGGTTTTGTTTCACTTTAAATTGCCCATTTCCCCTTCCTTACCCTAACAATGGGTGAGGATTGACAGCAGGTGGTGCAGGCTAGGACAGTTTACAGCTGATAAGCTAAATCAGTGGTGGACACCCAAAAGTGCATAGGCAGCATGCTGTCTGCTTTGGAGCTACAAGAATGTGGATGTTGCATCCTGCTAAACTCTGAGGGAATCAGGTGGTAAGGTAAGTCAATTAATTTTCTGTAAAAGGAAAAAACAATTCCGGGCCTACATAATCTCAAGTAGACCTTAAATGCTTCATCGGCTCTTTCTTCTTTTTGAAACAAACCAGTCATGCTGCAACCATGTTGCAAAAACAGCCCCCTTGTTTCTCTTCATTCAGGTCTCTTCCTGGGTCTCCCCCCATGGTGGGAGGATATGATGCAATCCTCATCCTGCCATCTTCAGCTCTTCAGGAGAGCATACATATTTTTCCCATGGTTCTGTTAGCCACGAGCCATGATTTCTGTTTTTATTTATTTTGAAGCCATACTAGGCTTTAATACTTGCCTTCTCTTCCACTGCCTCTATCTATGGTCCTGGGAACTGGAGCTTGGCTGTTTCAGGCACTGCTGGTGATTATATTGAAAATATAATCCTAAAGCAAAACAATATTGTTGTGAATGTGGATTTACCCTCTCAGATGTGCCAAAGGGTACAAGACGCTCCACACATCTCTAGCCTGCACACGAGAAGCTGGCATGGTGGGTGGGCATGGCCTCGTTACAGAGTGTTCCCATTGCCTATAAGCAAGTCACTTCAAAATGTAAAATCCGGCCCTACACACATGCTCTCACCAGCTCCAATCCATTAGTGTTTCATCCAGTGGCCACTGATCTACCCCCCAACACCATTGTGACCTGCCTGTAAGCTTTAAACCATTTTGTACATGTACTATTTATTTATTTATTTTTTGCTGTACTGAGGTGTGGATACTATTGTGTTTTACAGAGAGCGGTCTCCTTGCTTGTAAAGCATTCTGCTGATGTCAATGCTCGGGACAAAAACTGGCAAACTCCGCTCCATGCCGCTGCTGCTAACAGAGCGACCAAATGTGCAGAGACCTTAGTGGGACTGGTGAAGAATGTCAACATGGCAGATCGCACAGGACGTACTGTTCTTCATCATGCTGTTCTTAGTGGCAGTGGAGAGGTGTGTATTTACTACGCACAGTTAAGCTGTGAGGAACATGCAGCGCTAATTGTTTGCAGCCAATATACAGTAACAGTGGTTCTCAACTTTTTTTACGCCATTTACCCCATAGCGACATGCAGTTACCATAAACTACCCCAAAGAAGGAGTTTTATTTATTAATGTTACCAAAATAAGTAGGCTATGGGCCTTGTAGCACTTTGAAGCAAGGAAGGATAATTTTTTGCTGTTGAAATATTATACCAGACCCCAAATAACCTTCCTGTTGCTGCCCTCTAAAATGCTGATGAGTAATCAGTACACGTACTGATGTAACACAAACTCTATGTATGCCATTTCTGCTTTCAGATAGCACTAATGTTGTTGAACAGGAGGGCGCACCACAGCATTTGTGACAAAAAGGAGCGGCACCCTATCATGTATGCATCCTACCTGGGTAAGTATTTCAAGTTTTTATTCCAATATATGGGGAGGCTAATTTAAGACTAGCACCACATATTGCCATGTGAGCGTCTGCAAGTGGTCCCTGCAAGCGAGTGTCTGGCGACGTGACCTAGCGTAGCAGCCGGACAAGTGACGCTGTACTATCCTGTCCAGCATTGAAAAATGTGATGTGTGGATGGCGCTGTAGAAGCGTTCTCCCTGATCACTGCAGAGCTAATCGAGAACGCTAGGTGGTGTCCCGAGGTCATAGCGCCCAGGACAACGCTGCTGCGAACGATAGGTAGCACCAGTTAAGTGTGTCCGGCACTCTGTGCTGAAGCCCATATTTAAGAAAAAAAACTACACCCAACCAGTGTCGGCATTCTAGCGTCGAGTGCCAGAAGCTATGTGATTAAAGTTTCTAAACGCCAGCACCAGAGCGAAAACATGACATGACATTGTTTTAACACTGTTATACTGACACTGCTATAGCAGACCTACACATACAATTCTGCATTTAAAAAAGTTAAAAAAAAAAAAATCCCAATAAAGTGTTTGGTTGCAGGAGAGGACACACAATGATTTGAACCAAAAATTTAGAACATTACTTTAAGAAAACGCTATTTATACACAAACAAATAAAATGGCATTGAAATGTATGGGAGAGCTCTACTGAGCGACATGTACTACATGGAGCTGCTGAACATAGAGTGCCGGCGCTATACACTGAGCCACCGCTAGTAATACATGTGACGCTATTAGAGGCGTACACCAGATTGACTTTCATATATGTGGTTTTCACATACTGTGCCCAACCATCACCCAACGCTACGTGGCACTACCTGGCCTATGTAAAATTTTACATGAAAACCTTTTATACCCCCCCCCACCTTCGGTTTAACACTATTGTCCTAAGCAACATAACCTTAAAAAATCATCACGTTGTTTTTTTTTTTTTGTTATATGAAATATTACATGATGAAACAATAATTGAATGAATTGTGATGTTGCTTCTTAAGGAAACCTGGAGATTGCAAAGCTGCTGATATCTCGGGGAGCTGATGCCATGTCAAAGGATAAAAACGGTTACACGCCCCTCCATGCAGCTGCTGCTAGTGGAAGAATTGACATTGTGAAGTATTTGTTAAAACTAGGAGTTGAGGTAAGGTTTTTTTGTATAAACTTTTACAAATATATAAAATATTTATAAGGTTAATTATGATTATTTAAAAGTTTTATAAATGTGCATTTATTCTTAGTATACAGTACGTCCTGCTCCAAATCTAATACTTACAGTTGGGATATACTCCGCCAGATGGCGCTGGACTGCAGAGACATCGAAAATTGGCTCCTCCCGGCCCCTCAAATACCCAGGGACCTCCCACAAATCCCCAGAATTTCTCTGCAGTCTGGCTGCGAAGGACGAGAAAGTGGCTCTCTACTCGCAGGTGAGCGGGGTTATTATCCTGCGGCCCTGTAGGACTATTCCCACCCGTTCCACTAGTAATATGCCTCCCAGCCTTGGCTGCGCTGGTAGGGTGAAGGTAGGCAGCACCGCTGTTGGTGCTTAGGAGCGCTGCTCCACCGCAATCCCCCACCAAAGGGTAGGCGGTTCAGGCTTATGGTGAGCCTCTATGGGATGCCCCTCCCGCACTATTGCCCCTGCCTATCGGTGGGCCCTATTTAAGTGGCTGCTGTCCTCCCTCATCCTCCTTGTAATCTTCGGGGGAAAAGAGGTATGTGTATAGATAAGAATGTTATGCAGTCTGTGCTTTCACTTTTCACATGTCTTTATTCTTGTGTCAGCCGCCGCGCTGACTTGTCTTTATTGCTTTTAAATTTACCGCCGCCGCGCGCTGACTTGGTTCCGCGCTTGGCGGCAGCATTACCTCAGGCTCTGGTGCGCCATCATTGGCTGTTGGCCTTTCTGGCTTTTCGTTCTTCGGGGGGGCCGGGGCCCGTCTTTGGTGCGTTCCACGTCATCACTATTACTGGCCCGCCCCTCGAGGTATACCTACACCATCTTTTTCTGCTTGGTTGGCCTATGCGCGACGGACTCCTACCTACCGCGGTCCGTAAGTGCCCTCGCGGGTGGCTTCATCTTCACTTTTGTTACGATGTACTTAAGGTCTTGTCTGCTTATGTCTTATAGGCGGGACGAACCCTTGTTGGCTTCTCCCGGCCCTGTTTTTAGTATATTACTTGTAGGCCTTGTAAAAATTATACTCCCACGTCCCTAGCGGGTTATTGGGGCATCCAGGGTTGCTATATAGCGTTATTCCCTATCGGCGTATAGAGCCGCTATAACCACCATATGGAGGCATCCCAGGATAATGTTACCGGGGTCCGTTTGGGACAAGACCGGCTGTGTGTAGCGTGTGGGCAGCCTCATGCTGACGCTGACAAGGCGCGGGTCTGTGTACCCTGTGCTGAGCGGGTGCTTGCATTGCAATCTGGCCTGCCTGTGGCTGCACCTCGTTTCACTTCACCTACTCCCCCAAGCTTAAATCTCACTCCTGTTGAGTTGCATACTAGTGGGGATTCTCAGCCTGTTGTGTCTTCTAAACTGGCTACTGTTGAACAGATTTTTGCGAAGTCTTTAGCGCGTAAGGCCCTTGCTAAGAAGCGGCACTTGACACCTAATGTTACTGTTTTCCCTATGGGAACTGAGGAGTTTTGGAATCTGTGTGGCTATACCCCGTCTGATGAAGGGGAGCTCTTTTCTGATTCAGGCTCATCTGATGAGAGACCAAGGGGTCATGACGATTCTGGCTCTGACCCCTGGGGCCCGGATGACACTGACAGATTATTTACCCAGATTTTTGAGGTTCTGTCTCTCTCCCTGTGAGACCCCCAGGCAAAGAGGGGAGCTTTTCCATACAGCAAGATCACGTTTGGAATTTCCAGAGCAGGCACATTTCCATAACCTTGTGCTCAAGGAATGGGAGCGCCCCAGTAAACTTCCCGGGGTTCCAAAGAGTTGGGATAGGAAGTATCCCTTTCCTGCTGAGGTGGTTAAATGTTGGTCATCCCCCCCCCCCCCACCCCCTCGGTCGATGCCCCGATCCTAGGGCTATTTAACACCTCTGTCATGCATTCCCCTGATTCTACTACCCTCCGATATGCCGAAGACCGGCGTATTGATCAGCTGGCATCCCACGCCTTTGCATGTGTGGGGACGGCGCTGCGCCCAGTCTGTGCCTCTGCCATTTCTGCTGTGGCCACTAGAACCCTTATCAGAAATATGCTTGATGGTGCCCCTGATGATTTGCCTTGTGAGGTGTTTAATGCACTCTCCAGTTGTAATGTTTTTGTCCTATCAGCATTGGATGACACCATCAGAATGTGTGCCAGAACTTCTGCCCTCGTGGTGGCTATACGCCGCTCGGTTTGGCTGCGCCAGTGGACTGCTGACAACGCTGCCAAGAAGGCCCTCACTGGGTTTCCCTTTAAAGGACTGCGTCTGTTTGGAGACTGCCTGGACCTTTTTGCTAAGGGAGGCGGGTTACCCCAGCGCAGGCGGCAACCTCGGCCCTTTCGGGGTCAGGGTTCCTTCTCCTCCCCTTACCGCGGTGCAAGACAGGGAAGGGGGGTTTCTTCCCCTGGGCTCGGGGAGATTTCTGGGGTAGAGGCAGAGGATGTGGGCGTCCTGGCTACTCCTGGGGTCCCAAAGCTAAATCCTCTCCCAAGCCCCCTCAGGCATGATGGGGCGCCCTCACCCCATCCGGGTGGGGGGACGGCTGCAGCACTTCGCTCACGTCTGGAGGCTTCATATCTCGGACCGGTGAATTCAGGAGGTAGTGTCCTCCGGTTACAAGTTGGAGTTTGCTGCCGATCCCCCTTCAAGATTCATCAGATCCCGGATTCCTCAGGACCCTGTGTCAGCTCAGGAGCTAGTGCAAGCAGTGCAAGGCCTCCTGGAGCCGGGGGTCATCTGCCAGGTCCCCTTAAGAGAAAAAGGCAAGGGCTTTTATTCCAACCTATTCACAGTACCCAAAAAGGATGGTTCTGTCAGGCCCATCCTGGACTTAAAGATTCTCAACAAGTTTGTCAGGGGCAGGCGCTATTGCATGGAGACTCTGCCATCAGTGCGCCAAGGGGATTTCATGACTTCTGTGGACATCAAAGATGCTTACCTTCATATTCCTGTGTTCCCAGGTCATCAAAGGTTCCTCAGGTTCGCTCTGATGGATCAACACTACCAATTTGTGGCCTTGCCCTTCGGCCTCACTTCAGCTCCCAGGGTGTTCACCAAGGTTCTGGCTGGCGTGATGTCTCTGCTCAGATGTCAGGGCGTCCGCGTGCTTCCCTATCTGGACGATATCCTCATCACTTCTCAGTCTCTACATCGGGCAGAGTTGGATACTCAGCTGGTGGTGTCCACTCTGGAGTCATTTGGATGGGTGATCAACCACCCCAAGTCCTCACTGTCCCCTTCCTTGGTAACTCCATTCCTAGGAATGAATCTGGATATAGTTCAGGCAAGGATCTTCCTTCCTCAGCAGAAGGTGGACAGTCTGATTGCACAGGCTCAGTCTCTCCTAGCTTGTCCCCATCCCTCCATCAGGCAGGGGATGCAGCTGGTGGGCCTGATGGTGGCGTGCTTCGAAGCGGTCCCTTATGCTCAGTTCCACTTGAGGCCTCTGCGACCCAGCGTCCCTGGACAGGGTCTGTGTGCTCTCCCCCCTGGTCAGGAGGTCCCTCTTGTGGTGGATGGACTCAAGGAACCTGTTGGGGGGGGGGGGGGGGGGGCAGATCCTTTCTTGCCTCTTCCTGGGAGACGGTCACCACGGATGCCAGTCTGTCAGGTTGGGGGGGGGGGGGGTTCTTGAAGTCCCTGCGCTTCCAGGGGAGGTGGGGCCCTCAGGAGACCCACACACCTATCAATGTCTTGGAGCTGCGGGCGATCAGGTTAGTTCTGGCTCGCTTGACTACGGCAGTTGCCTACATCAATCATCAGGGAGGGACCCGGAGCAAGGGGGCCCTCCAGGAAGCGTCTCTGATCCTGACTTGGGCGGAGGCCAATGTCCCCTGCATTTCAGCGGTGTACATCCCGGGGGGGGGGAAAATCTCCTGGCAGACTCTCTGAGCAGGGGGACCTCTCGCCAGGGAGAATGGTCCCTATGCAGTAGGGTGTTTCAATCCCTGTGTCACCGTTGGGGCCAACCAGATGTGGATCTGTTTGCGTCCCGCCACAATCACAAGCTCCCAGCTTTTGTCTCTCTGTACAGGGATCCTCTGGCCCTTACCTCGTATGCGCTAGCAATTTCATGGAAGGACTTTCAGTTCCTGTATGTCTTCCTCCCAATTCCCCTGCTGGGAAGGGTTCTGCGCAAGATTGCTCTGGAAGGGGTGTCAGCAATTCTGGTGGCCCCCAGGTGGCCAAGAAGAGTGTGGTTCGCAGACGTGGTGCAGCTGGCAGTAGATCAGTACGCTCTGCCCTTGGTGCCAGATCTGATCACTCAGGGCTCACTACGCCATCCCAACTTACAAACTCTGGCTTTGAGAGCTTGGCTGCTGAAACCTCCATCTTGATGGAGAAGGGGCTGTCTTCCTCAGTTGTGGATACTTTGATTAAAGCTAGGAAGAAGTCTTCCTCTTCCATTTGTTACAGGGTTTGGCGTGCCTACATTGACTGGTGTGAGTCTAAGTCTCTTCCCTGTCGTGTGTTCTCTATTCCCAGGTTTCTGGAGTTCCTGCAGCATGGGTTGGAGATGGGGCTCCAACTCAGTACTCTGAAGGATCAGGTCTCTGCCCTGGCTATTTTCTTCCAGAAGTCCTTTGCTCTGCACCCTCTGATCAGGACTTTTTTTTCCAGGGGGTCACTTATGTGCGTCCCCCACGTAAACCTATGGTGCCTGTTTGGGATTTGAACTTGGTTCTGTCAGCCTTGCAGGGTGCTCCCTTTGAACCTGTGCAGGATGCTTCCTTGGCCATTCTTACGCTCAAGGTTGTATTTCTGGTGGCTATCACTTCTGTCAGGCGTGTGTCTGAGCTGGCAGCACTGTCCATTCAGCCCCCCTACTATGAGAGACACCAGGACAAGGTGGTGTTTCGTTTCAAACCTGACTTTCTGCCTAAGGTAGTGTCTGCTTTTCATTTGAATCAGGATATTGTTCTTCCTTCTTTGTGCCCTAATCCTAGCAATGCTAAGAAGAGAGTTTTGCACTCTTTGGATGTCGTTAGGTGTCTGAAGTACTACCTGGTAGCCACTGCGGCTTTCAGGAAGACTGATGCTCTTTTTGTGGTCCCTTCTGGTTCTAGGAAGGGTTTGGCTCCTGCCAAGTCTACTATCGGCAAGTGGATTCGTCAGGCTGTGATTCAAGCCTACTCTGCTAAGGGGAAGAATCCTCCCTTACTGCTCATTCCACTCGTGCTATTGGTGCCTCTTGGGCTTTTCAGCACCAGGCTTCTGTCGAACAAGTTTGCAAGGCCGCTACTTGGTCTTCTGTTCATACCTTTTCAAAGTTTTACAAGGTTGATGTTAGGGCCTCAGCTGATGCTGTTTTTGTCCGAAAGGTTCTGCAGGCGGCAGTGGTTTAAACTGCCTGCTGCTGATTTTGTTGGGGATCCCACCCTACTTTATGGACACTGCTATTGGATGTCCCAACTGTAAGTATTAGATTTGGAGCAGGACGTACTGTATACTAAGAATAATACAATTCTGTGATTACTCACCTGTAGAATTGGTATTATGAGTATACAGTACGTCCAACCCACCCTTGGTTTGCATTTTCTTGGATCCCCTGTATGGTGATTGTTATCATTGTTATAGTTGATAGTTTGGATTGTTTAATTCTCCCGGCTTCTCATTAACTGATTTTCAATGCTGGGGATTTGTGGGAGGTCCCTGAGTGTTTGAGGGGCCGGGAGGAGCCTATTTTCGATGTCTATACAGTCCAGCGCCATCTGGTAGAGTATATCCCAACTGTAAGTATTAGATTTGGAGCAGGACGTACTGTATACTCATAATACCAATTCTACAGGTGAGTAATCACAGAATTGTATTTTTTTTAACATAATTGCATGTCATTTTAAATAACTGAAGACTGTGTTACTCTTATGTTTAGTATGTGCTGAATTTTCCAACAGATTGATGAGCCCAATCGTTATGGGAACACTGCCCTTCACATTGCTTGTTACATGGGTCAGGATGCTGTGGCCAATGAACTAGTCAACTATGGCTCTAATGTCAATCAGCCCAATGAACAGGGGTTTACTCCTTTGCACTTTGCTGCTGTTTCCACTAATGGGGCACTGTGTCTGGAGCTGCTAGTCAACAATGGAGCCGATGTGAATTATCAGGTTTGTGTTTAAGTCTTGCATCAGGGGGTTTCTTATCATTTTAAAAAACATGTATTTCATATACACATTTTAGATATATGTAGCCATCAAAGAGGTCAGATTTTAAAATTATTTGTTTTTCATTTGT
The DNA here is from genome assembly GCA_027917425.1 of Gastrophryne carolinensis. Classification (NCBI taxonomy): domain Eukaryota; kingdom Metazoa; phylum Chordata; class Amphibia; order Anura; family Microhylidae; genus Gastrophryne; species Gastrophryne carolinensis. The sequence goes on from CM051236.1 coordinate 161,121,765, forward strand.
TTAGCATTGCACTCCCAATACCTTATGTAATTTGTTCTGTAATAAATTAAAATTATAACCTGTATTGCAGTGGCCCTTTAGTTCTGTTATTGGTATTAGGTAGTGCTCAAGAGGTCTTAAAGCGGACCAGAACCCACCAAGCTTGTGAAATACATTTGGACAAAGCCCCTGGGAGGGAGCAATGTGGAGAATGCTATTTAAAAATGTGGGTTTTGGTCTGCTTTAACAGAAATGTTTCATTAAAAATGTGATTTTAGGGAAACTAGGGTAAAATAAAATCTAGGAACAATTTGCCTTATGTGATGCTTTTTTTTTTTTTTTTTTTGGGGGGGGGGGGGGGGGGAGCGGTGTGTCCTTACTGGGTGAATAATACTTACATTAATAGTCGCCCCCGCGCCACAGCCGCCAGTCGAGGATCGGCGGGAGGATGGATAGGGAGAGTCCCCACTCTGGACGCTACGGCCGCTTCTGGGCCTGGTGCACTCACCCACACAAACACTTGGGTCTGCGCAGCGGGTGGGCATGGCCTGCAGCACAGGCCATGCCAATCCGCTGCATAAACCCAGTGTGTACCTGTCCATCGTCTGGATGTGGTGCGGGAGCAACTGTCAATGTTTTTTTTTTTATTTCCCATCAGCGTTCAGAGGAGGGGTGGAATGCCTCGCTGCCTGCGGGCATGGGGGGTTTCTGCACCTTGCCTATTTGGTTCCTGAGGGGGGATGCTGTTTTCGCACAATTTTTTTATTTTTTATTTTTCTTCTCCAAATTCTAGGTGCTTTTTATAGGGTGAAAATAAGGTAATACGAATACTTTTTGCTTCTGGCTATCTTCAGTTTTAAGTTTCCCTGGTCACAGACCATATTTCTAATTGTAAGCCTTGGTTGCCTATAAATTCTTATTATTTGGCAGCCCTGATATGCAGCATTGCTTTAGATCTAAGATACTGACCTCTTAAATATCAGTGAGACCCTTTTTATTGGAGTGCAACTTTAATTTCATTTGTGCAAAGTTGTTTATATTTGCTGTTTCTCCTCTAGGTGATTGTACCCTTTTACTGATGGGTGCAACATTTTTTGTGCCCCTCTTTAATTAGCTAAATAGTTGCCCCCCCCAAGTTAGAGATGGCGATTTGGCAAACAAGTTCACTACTGAGCACTGGCCTACTTTTGTGTGACCTCCTGCATCAAGGGAGCACACAGAAGCTGAACAGCAGAAGGGCAGGTAAGTATTTAGCTTTAAAAATAGACTATAAAGTAAGATCTTCAATACAAAAAAAATGTATCCTAAGCAGATTCTTCTGGTGTGTGATTCACAGCTATATTATACAGTCTATTTTATTGTAGTTATTTTCCATTTGAATTATGCCCTATTAAGTCATCATTTATATTTGCAGAGTAAAGAAGGGAAGAGCCCTTTGCACATGGCTGCCATACATGGAAGGTTTACGCGTTCACAGATTCTTATTCAGAATGGTATGTTGAGTAGGCTTTTATTATGCAGCCTGTAATAAGGCAGATTAATCCAGACTAGCCCAATAACATTTTGCCCCTAGCAAACTGTTAACCCTGTGCTATAAACACCACGAGTCCAGTGCAACGTCTGCATTGTTCTTCAAATTTTTCTGACTTATTCCTATTTGTTCTGAGATGATGGTTCAATATTTGTTCTCTGTCCTTGTAGGTGGTGAAATTGACTGTGCTGACAAATATGGCAATACCCCTCTACATGTTGCTGCTAGATATGGGCATGAGCTGCTAATTAGTACGTTGATGACAAATGGTGCTGATACTGCAAGGTGAGGGTTCACAAAAAGGCCCATCGAGAAATTATAATAAATATATATATATTAATTACAAACTTGCAGTGGAATACAGATAAGCTTTTCTTAATGTAAATTTGTTTCGGTCGTGCACAGTTTTATTTACATATATTCCAAGTATGTCACACTTCCACTATTCATGACATATGGGTTATGGTCCAGTAGAGGGCGAACTTCTGCAGAGATGAAAGCAAAAAAGAAGCCCCTCCCGGTCCATAAATACCTGGGAGCTCCCACACATTCCCCATTTCCTTCTCTGCAGGACGGCGAGCAAGTCAGAAGATGTATGCTGCTCTTCCTTGCAGGTAAGCCGGGCTTGCACCCGGCCATTTTTGTTGCCCTATTTCTGCCCAGACCTTTATATTTTAAGCCCTTTACTAGCCTCCCAGCCTCGGCTGCAGGTCCGGGTGAGGGTAGGAGTCCCCTTAATAGGTGCCTAGGGAGCCATGCTCCCCCGTGAGACCCCACACAAGGGGGTAGGCGGTATCCGGGTTGGTGATCCTGGTTTGGGATGCCCTTTCCCCATTTACTTTCCTTACACTTTACGGTGAAGGGTTCTCCCCCTTCCGGGTCCCCTCCACTAACCCTCCGGGGGGATGACTTTGTTCTGCTATTTTTTTTTCACTTGACGTGTGGTGTGTGTGTGCTTATCACGTTGCCGCCTTGCGCTCTGCATGCAGTCTGGGGAGCTTCTCCCCCTCAGGCTGAGTCTGTAAGGGGGCGGGGCCGGGCGCTCGCGTTGCCGTGGCCTGCCCCCTTCTGTTTGGCGCCATTGCGGGCCCATCTTCTGGCTGGGAACCGCATTGCTGGACTCGGAGGGAAAGGGGCGGGGCCACGCGTGGCTCGCGTTCCGTGCTGGCCCTCCCCTTCTCTCTATCTCCGGATTAGCTGGACGCCATTTTCTGTGTCTGCGAGTGCCCTGCCGGGCTTCCCCCCGTTCTTACTAGGCTTAATGCCCCAGTCGCGCTTGGGGCAGCGCTGACCTCTCTGCTTATGTTCATTTTACATGTATTTATTATGCAGTTGCGTGTGCATGTGCTTATGGACATCCCTTGTGTCTTTCAGGAGGACTCCCTGTGCCAATTGCTTAAAAGGGGGTTCTCCCGGTCCTAGGGTCCCTAGCAAAAATTTGGGGCAATTAGAAATCCTCCCACTTGGGACTAAAGGGGCATCCCGGGTTGCTTACCAGTGTAATTCCCTCGGATCATTGTGACTACCTTAAAATAACCATATGGAGGCTCCACAGGATACCGGGCTCGGGCTCCCTTCGGGACAATCACTGCTATGTATGGGTTGTGGGGTACTCCTTACGGGGGAGAATGTACTTATTTGCATACCATGTGCGCAACAGGCCATAACGCGGCAGTCGGGACTCCAGGCGTCTGGGTCAGTGCCGCCCGCCTCTCCTACCCCACCCCGCATCATCCGTACCCTAAGTGACACGGTCATTAGTCGGGAGTCTCACTCGGATGTATGTGCCAGGCTGGCCAACCTCGAGAAAATTATTTCTAGCTCAGTGGGCAGAAAGGCCACTGCTAAGAAAAGGCATCTGTCACCAGCTATGCCGGTAATTGATTTTGATGATTATGACTCCCCTGACTGGACGGATTATTCCCCGCTTGAGGAGGGGGAATTGTTTGAGGGATCTGAGACTGAGGAATTGCAGTTCTTTGATTCTGATGCCGGGCAGGCGCTGGGGGATGCTGTGGATACCCCCAAGGCTCTGACCCATCTGTTAGAGGTTCTGGATATTTCCCCACCAGCAGAGGCTCCTCCGAAGAAGGGGGAATTCTTTGTGTTCTCTAAGCCCCGCTTGGAGTTTCCAAATCAGGATAATTTTGACAGCATGATTCTTAGAGAATGGGAGAAGCCGTGTCACCTTCACGGTGTTCCTCAGGGATGGGATAGGAAGTATCCCTTTCCGGTGGACGCGATGAAGCGCTGGTCTTCCCCTCCCGAGGTGGACGCACCCATATTCTAAGTGTGCGATACACTCCACTTCGTTCTTCATGACATCTGGGTAATCTCCATTAGAGGGCGAACTTCTGCAGAGATGAATATGCAAAAAAGAGAGCACCTTCCGGTCCATATATACCTGGGACCTCCCACCAGTTCCCCAGTTTCTTCTCTGCAGAGAAGGCGACAAGACAGAAGATGAGGACTTCTTTGCTTACAGGTAAGCCGGGCTCGTGCCCGGCCTTCTATTATCCCTATTACTGCCAGGACCCTTCTAAATTACCCTGTATTGAGCCTCCCAGCTTAGGCTGCGGGTCCTGGTGAAGGTAGGAGCACCCTATGGGTGCAGCAGGAGCACTGATCCACCGTGAGATCTCACTGGGCTAGGCGGTTTTCTTGGTGATCTTGGTGTGGGATGCCCCGTCCCGTTAGGCTTATGACCGGCTCCTGGATGGATTTCTGCCTATATTTCGTTTTGGCCAATATTTCGTTTTACCCAGCCCTTGTCACTGTGTGAGTGTTTCACGTGTGTGTGTGTGTGCGTGCTTGATGTTTACTGGCCAACACGGTCTGACTACAGCCTGGGGGAGCTTCTCCCCCTCAGGCTGCGTTTGGGAAGGGGGCCGCGGTAGCCCCGCCCCCTTATTTAGCACGATTACAGTGCTCGTTGTCTAGGGGTCTGTGTTGCTGGGAGGGGGCGTGGCCTCGGAAAACGCACGTTCTGCGCTGGCCCGCCCTCCCCCTGCTCTCCCTTCCCAGGCACGAGGCTGCATGGGGGCCATCTCCCCTGGCAGGCCGCTTTGCACTCGGGGTGGTAAGGGCCTGATGGCCATCTCTTTAGCTTCTGTGTGAGTGTGGGGGCCCCTATTTAGCGGGGCCCCCACTGGTCTCGTGTGTGTGTGTGTTTATGCCTTATTTGCACTGTTTGGCTGTGTTGTTAGAGAGATACATATATATATATATATATATATATTTATATTATATTATATTATATTATTTATATTTAATTATAGATATATTTCCATTGTGTGGCTGTAAGATCAAATGCTATTGCATTTTTTACACTGCTCTGCTCTTATGTGGCTTATTTTGTGTGTTACAGGTTGCCCTGTATATGTGCATATTAAGGGGTCCCTAGTTATAAAAATTGTCCACCCAAAAATCCGCCCACTGGGACTTTTAAGGGGCATCCTGGGTTGCTTATGCGTAATTCCCTGCGGTCTTGCGACTGACCACAAAAATTCACCATATGGAGGCTCTGCAGGATACCGGGCCCGGGATCCCTTTGGGACAATCCGGGCCATGTGTGGGGTGTGGGGTGCGGGGTATCCCTTACGGGGGAGAATGTGCTGATCTGTATACCATGCGCACAAAAGGCCATAACGCGGCAGTCTGGTACCCAGCCTTTTTGGGGCCCACAAGCCCCATCTGGAATTCCCTACCCAGGGTCATTTTGATGCGCTGACACTTAGAGAGTGGGAGAGGCCCAGCCGGCTTCCTGGTGTGCCTCAGGGATGGGATAAGAAGTATCCTTTTCAGGTGGAGGCGGTCAAGCGCTGGTCTTTTCCCGAGGTCGACGCGCCTGTTTTAGGTTTGACCAACTCATCTATGCTGAACACCCATGACGCCACCTCCCTTAAGGATGGCGAGGATAAGTGCCTTGATCAGATGGCGTGCCACGCATTTGCCAACGTGGGCTCGGGCCTGCGGCCTGTTAGTGCATCTGCCCTGTTCGCTATACTTAAGAAGTGCGAATTGTTCATGGATTTTGTCATGGCTGCGATGGAGGACTTCATTGTCCTGTGTAGTAGGACGTCAGCCTTACTGGTGGCCATGCGCAGACTGGTCTGGCTCCGTCAGTGGACAGTGGACGTTGGAGCCAAGAAGTTTCTCACAGCTCTCCCCTTCTTGGGTGCGCGGCTGTTTGGAGATAAATTGGATGCTGTTGCTAAAGGAGGTAAGTTACCTCAGCGGAGGAAACGGCGCCGTCCCTTTCGGGGGGCGGGCTCGTTCACTCCTTCCTTTCGAGGGGCTCGTCCTGGAACAGAGGCAGAGGTCGGGCACGTCCTGCGCCTGCCTGGGGTTCCAAGCCCAAGCCTGCTGTTAAACCGGCTCAGCAATAAAGGGGCGCCCTCACCCGCAAGGGTGGGGGGACGGCTGCGGATCATCTTCCAGGTCTGGGCCCGGGAGGTCACAGACAATTGGATCTTGGAAGTGGTCTCCTGGGTACAAACTGGAGTTCGAGTACTGGCCGCCCCCAAGATTCTTAAGGTCTCGGGTGCCCTCGGACCCTCAGGCTGCACAGGGGCTCCTGTTAGCAGTAAAAAACCTTCTGGACATGGGGGTTATATGCCCGGTGCCTCCGTTGGAAAGAGGCAGGGGTTACTACTCCAACCTTTTCACGGTTCCCAAAATGGAGGGTTCGGCGAGACCCATTCTAGATCTCAAGGTTCTCAACAGGTTTATCAGAGCCAAGAAGTTCCGCATGGAGACTCTGAGCTCGGCTATCAATTCCCTTCGCCAAGGGGATTTTATGACATCCATAGACATCAAGGATGCGTATCTGCATGTTCCAATTTTTCAGGCACATCAGAGATTCCTCCGGTTTGCGGTGGAGGATCAACATTATCAATTTGTAGCCCTTCCCTTCGGTCTGACCTCTGCACCGAGGGTCTTCACCAAGTTTTGGCGGGTGTAATGGCTCTGCTCAGATCTCAGGGCATTTGCATTGTGCCTTATCTGGACGATCTTTTGATTTCCGCTTCTTCCCTTCAGCAGGTGGAACTGGACACCCACCAGGTGTCGATTCTGGAGAGGTTCGGGTGGGTGATCAGCCGCACCAAGTCTTCTCTCTCCCCGTCTCAAGTGATTTCATTTCTGGGCATGAATCTGGATACCAGTCGGGCCAGAGTGTTTCTGCCCCAGACCAAGGTGCAGGGGATTCAGGCCTGAGCCATCTTCTTCTGGCCAGTCCTTGTGCTCTATCCGACAGGGGATGAAACTGGTGGGTCTGATGGTGTCCTCCTTCGAGGCGGTGCCGTTTGCACAATTTCACATGAGATCTCTTCAACTTCTCCTGTTGACGTATTGGGACAGGAGCCCACAGTCATTGGATCAACCTTTCAAGATGTCTCCCAGGGTTCGGAGCAGTCTGGTGAAGGGCAGATCCTTTCTGGTCCCTTGTTGGGAGACGGTTACCACGGATGCCAGCCTGTCGGGCTGGGGAGGTTATTGGAAGAGTCATCAGTTCAGCGGGGTGTGGGGTCCCCAGGCGGCTCACACCCCGGGTGGCCAAGAAGGGTTTGGTACGCAGACGTAAGGATGGCCGTAGACCAGTACCGGCTTCCCTTGCTGCCGGACCTGCTATCTCAGGGTCATCTACTTTACCCCAATTTACAAACGCTGGCTTTGACGGCTTGGCTGCTGAAACCTTCATCTTGAAAGAGGAAGGTTTGTCTGAGGCTGTTGTTCAGACCCTGATTAGGGCTAGGAAGCGGTCCTCTTCTGGCATTTACTATAGGACTTGGAGGTCCTCTGGCCCTGGCAGTGGATGTCTTGTCCCTTGCCTGGAGCAATCTGGGGGTTCTGTACCTGTTTCCCCCCTTCTCCATGGTGGGCAAGGTAGTGTGCAAGCTGGCTCTAGAGGGGGCAACAGCAATTCTGGTGGCCCCAAGGTGGCCAAGACAGGTTTGGTTCGCAGACGTCGTAAGATTGGCGGTAGATCAGTACAGGCTGCCCCTGTCTCCAGGTCTGATCTTTCAGGGTCAACTACATTACCCCAATTTACAAACGCTTGCTTTGACGGCGTGGCTGCTGAAAGCTTATCCTGAGGGAGGAGGGTTTGTCTGAGGCGGTTATTCAAATTTTGATTAGAGCTAGGAAGAGGTCTTCCTCTACCATTTACTATAGGACTTAGCGTTTCTATATTGACTGGTGTGAGGCTAGGGCCTTACCTTGCAGGGTGTTATCGATTCCTAGGATTTTGGAGTTTCTGGATCTGGGGTTCCAGCTCAGTGCTTTGAAAAAAGACAGCCAGGGCAGAAACCTGGCCCTTCAAAGGTCTTTTGCTTTGCATCATCTGGTCAAGACTTTTTTCCAAGGGGTCACTCATGTTCGGCCCCCTAGAAAGCCTTTGGTTCCCGTTTGGGACCTAAATTTGGTTCTTGTCGGCCCTCCAGGGGCCTCCCTTTGAGCCGATGCAGGATGTGGCTCTGTGCTCACTCAAAAGGTTGCCTTTTTGGTGGCTATTACCTCTGTTCGGCGTGTCTCTGAGTTGGCGGCTCTCTCTATTCGGGCCCCTTACTTTGAGAGACACCAGGACAAGGTGGTATTCAGTATGTCCTGCTCCAGATATAATACTTACAATTGGGTTATCCTCCACCAGAGGGCGCTGTGCACTGCAGACATGCAAAAACAGGCTCCTCCTGGCCCTTCATATATGTAGGGACCTCCCACAAATCCCCAGATTTCTCTGCAGTGCTGACTGCGAAGACATGAAGTATCACTCTCTCGCAGGTGAGCGGGGCTATTACAGCCTGCGGCCCTGTTGGAATACCACAGTCCCCCACCATAGGGTAGGTGGTTTAGGCTGATGGTGAGCCTCATAGTGGATGTCCTTCCCGCATTCTTGTCCCATGCCCCGTGTAGAGGTGGGCCCTGTGTAAAGGGTCGTCGTCCTTCCTTGTTCCCCCCCCCCCCCCCCCCGTATTCGGGGGGAAAAGAAGGTGGGGTGTGTGTGTGTGCGTATGTGTCCGTTGGCGGTCTCAGTGTACAGTATTGTCACGCTTATGGCCGTGCTCTTGCCCCTGACCGGCAACTGGGTGTCAGATCCGCGCTGCCTTTCTAGTTTGGCGCCCTCAATTTAACATGCAATAGTGTACTGCACGTCCTGCATTATTATACTACATCTTGGGCAGGAAACTAATTTTGTGCTCGCCTACAGGCGTCAGAATGGTGGCGGTGTATTTAGACTTCACGAGTATCCACTAGCAGATGCCTTTACTGGCACACTCTATGCTTGGCTTGCCGAGCTTTTAACGGCTGCTTCAGAGCTTCGCCCTCTTTGGGGGGAGGCGGGGACCCGGCGTGGCGCGCTCTGCGTCACGCCCAGTTTAGACCCGCCCTCCGAGGTTCGGTCGGCGCCATTTTGTTTATCCCCCCCCACGCGCGCGTGTTGGCGGTCCTTCTCCTCCCCAGGTCGGTGAGTGCCCTCGCGGGCGTTTTTCATCATTAGTATTCTTTCTGTTGCGCATGGCCCTGACACCCCTTATTCCCCTTCTGTCTTTCAGACCTTGAAGAGTCCGGTGGCTTCTCCCGGCCTAACATATATTGTAGCGGGCTTACAAATTCTCCCACATTCCTAGCGGGTCTTTGGGACATCCAGGGTTGCCTATTGCGTAAATCCCTACCGGTATATTACATTAACAATCACCATATGGAGGCATCTCAGAATTATGTGACCGGGGTCCCTCCGGGACCAGACCAGCTGTGTACAGCGTGTGGACTGCCCCACGCTGATGCGGACAGAGCAGACTGCCTACGGCCGAGCAGGTGATTCCGAGGTTGGCTGAATGCTTGGGCCCTGGTAAGAAGCGGTCCCTGACGCCTCTGGTTTCGCCCATTCCTTCTGAATCTGAAGAGTTCACCGCTGAGCAGGGTTTTGATCTTTATGATGAAGGTCGGCTATTCTCTGACTCTGGCTCATCGGACGAGGGGCCGAGGAGTCATGATGATTCGGGCCCCGGTTCTTGGGGCCTGTGTGACACCGACTATCTATCTCTCTCCCTGGTGAGGCTTCCAGGCCCAGAAGGGAGAGTTTCCATACAGCACCGCCGCGTTTGGAATTTCTGGAGCAGGATCACTTCCAGGCTCTTGTACTTGAAGAATGGCAATGCCCTAGTAAACTTCCAGGGGACTGGGATTGGAAATACCCCTTTCCCCCTGATGTGGTTAACTGCTGGTCATCACCTCCCGTGGTGGATGCACCGATCATTGGGGTTCTTAACCCCCCCTTTATTGCGGCCCCTTCTTATCATACCCTTCTGGATGCTGAGGACCGGCGCATTGATAGGCTGGCTTCCCACGACTTTTCTTGTGCATGGACGAATCTGTGCCGCGGCCATCGCTGCAATGGCCGTCAGGACCCTCATCAGAAAGCTGATCATCAACCTGAGGATCTCCCCTGGGAGGTGTTTAATGCACTCTCCAGTTGTGATGTATTTGTAAGATTTATCCTTTTGGCGCTGGATTACACCATCAGCATGTGCGCTAGAACTTCCGCCCTTGCTGTAGCTATATGCTGACTGGTCTGGCTGCGACAGTGGGGTGTTGACGATGCTACGAAAATCTTACTGGGCTTCCCTTTAGAGGGCGACGCCTATTCGGGGCTGGTCTGGCCCTGTTTGGGGAAAAAAGGGCAAAACACCCCTTTACAGAAGTCGGTCTCGGCCTTCTCGAGGCAGGGGCACCCCTCCTCCCCCCTATGTTGGTGTCAAATCCGAACCAGTGGTATCCTTCCAGCTTTTTGGTATAGATCCCTGCCCCAGGAGTGGCAGACAACGCCCTGGTCCCTCCGGCAGGACTAAGTCTAAGCCTGTTACCAAAACCCCCCAAGCATGATGGGGCTGGCCGCAGCACCTTGTCTCTATCAGGAGGCGGCATGCCTCGTTCTGATGGAGTCAGGAGGAAGTTTCCTCTGGATGCAGGATAGTGTCTGCTGGGCGGCCCCTTCCCGAGATATTCAGGATGCTTCTGGTCCCTGCCTCTCTTCTTGTGTTGGCGCAGGCCACGCGCAATCTGCGAGGTCTGGGGTCACCTGCCGGTTGCCTTTAACAGACAGAGGCAGGGGCCTCTACACTAACCTTTCCACTTTCCTTCAAAAGGATGAGACACTCTGTCCATTAAGGCCTTCCATAGGTGAGGCAATTTACATTCACAGTTGGTTTTTACTGCATAGTTTCTCTGAGTTGGGGCCGCCAGTGCCCTGTGTCCAGAGACCTCTTGCCGTCGGTAGGGACCTAGGACGCTTATTTCATTGCCATTGTGCCTTCCCTCCTTGCTTCCCAATCCCTGCGTCAGGCCGAGCTTGTTACTCGGTTGGTGGTGTCCTTTGGGAGTCTTTGGATGGGTGCTCAATCACCTCAATTCCTCCTTTTTCCCTTAGTGGTATCTCCTTTCCGAGGGATGAACTTGGATTCGGTTCATACGGGAACCTGCTTTCTTGACTATAAATGGACAATCTGTTTGCAGGGGCTTGGTCCCTCTTGCTGTTCTCGTCTTTTCACCAGGCTGGATTGCAGCTGGCGAACCTGTTGGGGGCTGTTCAAAGGTTGTCCCCTATGCTCAGAGCCCCTTGGCTCCTCCGCTACTCATATTGTAAATGCTGGACTGAGGTTCCAGCTTCCCTGGAGCTGGGTCTGTGTACCCTTCCACCTTGGTACGGTGGTTACCCTTAAGACTGTGGTACTAGGGGTACCAATCAGGGGGCGCCCCCTTCCTTGTGTGTTCCTGCGGTTGGATTCCAAATCTATCAGGTCGATGGAGGGGGGACTTTTTTCTCCTAAATTCCCCTGTGATTCCGGGGGAGGTGGAGCCTTTAGGGGTCCTTCCACCTGTCTATTTTGGAAGAGGTAGGCCTTCAGGTTGGCTCTATATCGCTGGACATCCCCCTTGCGGGATTGGTCTATTTGTGGGCCCCTTGATCTGTCTGACGACAGTGGCCTGTATTAATTACTTGCAGGGACTGCAAGGATGCAGGATGATCCCTCGGGAAGGTATCTGATCCTGATCTGGGTGAAGGGCAGAGTTCCCTGCATATCTGCGATGTTCGCTCCGGTGGATGTCCTTCTGTGACAGGATGTGCTAATTCTTGTGTCTCCATGGGCCCGCCACCTTCATGGGTCCTGGGCCCTTGTTTCCCTGTCTCAGATTGTTCTGTCCTTGGTCATGAGGCTTCGTGACTTTATGCTGGACATTCTGTTTCTATATGTTTTTCTCCTCATTCACCCTGCTGGAAACAGGGTTCTGTGCAAGTTTGCTGCTGGAAGGGGGAACCAGTGATACTGACGGCCCTTGGGTGGCCTAGTGGAGTGTGGTTGCAGATGTGGTTATGTGGACAGCGGACCTGTACGTTCTGTCAGGAGTGCTGGCCTGCTCACTCAGGCCCCCCCTTTTTCTATTTCACCCCTATCTACAGACTCTGGTCTGGATGGTCTGACGGTTGGTTTATCCACCTTGATGGAAGTGGGTGCACCTTCGTGGGTGTCTGTGACTTCTGGAAGCCTAGGAGTTGGCTTCTTCTGCCTCTTTTTCCGTCTGTTGTGGAATATTCTTACCCATCTTGATTGGGTTGAGTTTTTGGTCTCTCCCCTGTGGGCGAGCTCTATTCCCAGGGTTATATAGTTATTACAGCATGGGTTGGAGTTGGCTCTCCTACTTGGTGCCCTGGTGGTTCAGGCTCTGTCCTGCCCTTTCTCTGCAAATTCTTACTCAGTTCCTAGCCTGGGTTGACTTTCTTTCAGGGATTGCTCAGTGACATTCCCCACATAGTTCTAGGGTCCATGTTGGGATTGCTTTCTATTCGATTTGCCTTGCGGGGTGTTCCCCCTTGGCTCTATTCCGGATGCTGTCTGACGGTTCTTATCCATGAGGTTGCCCTTCTGGGACTGTTACCTCAGTTGACCATGCGCCTGAGCGGGCGGATCTGTTTAGCTAGCCCTCGTTTTCTTACTGTACCTTCACCGTGATGTGGTGGCGTCCCGCCTTACGCCGGATATTCTGCCTAAGGTGGTGCCTCAGGTATTAAGACATTATCCTTCTTCTGGGATTATTCCTTGTAATGCTGAGGCACGAGAATCTATTTTCCCTCAATAGGTGCTGACATTTTTTTCCCAGATTGTCTCCTGTCCCTTAGGGGACTGATGTTCCTCGGGGTTGTGGGCACTTACATCTGGATGTGCCTGATCTCGTCTGCCTCTAGAGGTTAGGCGGCCTTGGGCCTGTCCTTTACCTGTATAAGCTGTCCCTCCTGGTCCCGGGGAAGGCTTTGCTTCTTCCTGGGCTACTTGGTCTTGGCTCTTGTTAGGCCTTTACTCAAGCCTATTCCTTAGGGCAGTGGTTCCCAACCCTGTCCTCAAGGCACACCAACAGGCCAGGTTTTGCAGATCTCCACAAAGATGCACAGGTGGAGTAATTAGTGCAGCTGCAGAGCAATAGAGCTGGCTATTTGGAGATCCAAAAAACATGACATGTTGGTGTGCCTTGAGGACAGGGTTGGGAACCACTGCCTTAGGGGGACGAGTTCTTCTCACTCTATTCTGATTACGCTGGTGCCTTGGTATCTTTGGGCCTTTCAGCACCAGGTCTTGTTGAACAGGTTTGCTTGATCGCTACTTGTTTTCTTGTTCGTACCCTTTCAAGGGTTGTTTTGATGTTGAAGTTAGAGCCTTCACTCGTGTCGCTCTTGGTAGCGAGGTATTGCAGGTGACAGTGCTTTCAACTGTCTGCTGTTGCCTTCTTTGTTGGGGATCCCACCCTGTTCTATGGACACTGCTATTGGATGTCCCAAAAGTATTATATCTGGAGCAGGACGTACTGTATACGTACAATAATACTTAGAATAATACAATTCTGTGAGATACTCACCTGTAGAATTGGTATTATACGTATACAGTACGTCCTGCTCCACCCCACCCTGGTTTGCATTATTCTGGATCCCCTGTTTGGTGATTGTTGTTATTGTTAGGTCCCTGGGTATATGAAGGGCCGGGAGGAGCCTGTTTTTGCATGTCTGCAGTGCACAGCGCCCTCTGGCGGAGGATAACCCAATTGTAAGTATTATATCTGGAGCAGGACGTACTGTATACGTATAATACCAATTCTACAGGTGAGTATCTCACAGAATTGTATTTTTTTTCGTTTTAAACCAGATTTCCTTCCTAAGGTGGTTTCTGCTTTCCATCTTTATCGGGATGTATTTCTCCCTTCCTTGTGTCCTAAGCCTAGCAATGACAAGGAGAGGGTTTTGCACTCTTTGGATGTGGTTCGTTGTGTGAACTACTATTTGGTTGCTACTTCTCCTTTTGGTAAGACGGACGCCTTGTTCGTGGTGCCTTCTGGGCCCAGAAAAGGTTTGGCGCCCGCCAAGTCTACCATTAGTAAATGGATACGCCAGGCCATTGTTGGGGCCTATTCTGCTAAGGGGTTCCTCCTTTTAAGATCACTGCTCATTCTACTCGTGCTGTTGGGGCTTCCTGGGCCTTTCAGCACCAGGCTTCTGTTGAACAAGTTTGTAAGGCTGCTACTTACAAACTTCGTTCATACATTTTCCAAGTTTTATAAGGTTGATGTGCGGGCCTCAGTGGATGCTGTTTTTGGCCGCAAGGTTCTGCAAGCTGCAGTGGTTTAAATTGGTGCATTTTTTGCTGTATTTGGATCCCCGCCCATGACGAACACTGCTATTGGATGTCCCATATGTCATGAATAGTGGAAGCGGGGTGTGTGACATACTTGGAATAATACCATTTTGTGATTACTCACCTTTAAAATGGGTATTATAAGTATGTCACACACCCCGCTTCATCCCGCCCTTTTTGTATTCTGGATCTTTTATATGGTGAACCTTTTTATGGTTAAGAATGTTTTATTAGCTCTTCCTGGTCCCCTTACTGCTGTCATATACTGGGGAATGTGTGGGAGGTCCCAGGTATTTATGGACCGGGAGGGGCTTCTTTTTTGCTTTCATCTCTGCAGAAGTTCGCCCTCTACTGGACCATAACCCATATGTCATGAATAGTGGAAGCGGGGTGTGTGACATACTTATAATACCCATTTAAAAAAAATTTTTGGTAACCTTGTTAACCAGACAAAAGAACTTGAAACCATGTAATAAACTCTTCCCATGGGAGAGGAAAATGGTGTGGGACGTTAGTCATACAAAAGGCTATGTTGGAAAGTAATAGTAAACTGAAGAGGGGGGTATGCAGACTGAAAGATGCTGAGTTTGTCTAGGGGGTGTGTTTTTTTTTTTTTTTTTTTGTTCGTCTTTTTTGGTGTGTGGCTTTTTTCACTGCCTGCAGTCTGTTGTACACAAAGTTGAGGACATTATTTTTGACACCAAAAAATCTAAACTTTCAAAAATGCCATTGAAACTGGTCTTTACGTACATGGCTATTTTGTTAGATGTGTTTTTGAAGCTGTATCTCCTGGGTGGGGTCCTATACAGAACAATTTGTTTTAGCCCTGTTTCTATCCTAACTGTAGCTAGTTGGCACAGTATCTGGCATCTGAATGCAGTGACTTTGTGTAAATGGCTTTTCAATTTTGTAGTAGTGTGTGTGTGTTTTTTTTTCTTTGTCATTTAATAAACATTTGAACCTTTGTTTTAATGATGGGTTGCTTTAAAACATTACAGTGTAACTTCTGTCTTTCTCTGTTTTTTTTCTTTCAAACCTGTAGACGTGGAGTTCATGGCATGTTTCCCCTGCACTTAGCTGTTCTGTATGGGTTCTCAGACTGTTGCCGTAAGCTACTTTCCTCAGGTAAGTGACCTTTTTCGGAAGAGTATAGAAAAGTAGGGAAAAAAAGAGAACTATTAAACATGCTTGCTTTTAAGGTCTAATTTTTTTTTTTTTTATTACGCATTCGCAAAAGGACCACTTACCGTTACATAATTGTTGCTCTAAATGTACTCTTGGTTTGCTTTCACACTGTCATTCTCCCTGTTGCAGGTCAGTTGTACAGTATAGTGGCCTCGTTGAGCAATGAACATGTACTGTCTGCCGGATTTGATATCAACACACCTGACAACCTCGGGAGGACCTGTCTCCATGCTGCTGCTTCAGGAGGGTGAGTAGACCATTAAATAAGTACATGAATAACTGTTTTGTGGTACAAATTTTAAGCATTGTGTGTTTTTTTTTGTTTTTTTTTCTTTTGGCAAACTGCGTTACTGCATAACTAAATGCTACAAAGAGGGACTCCATATAGCACCCCACATAAACCCACACTCTGTTGCTCCGCCAAATCAAATTGATCAATTTTATTTATTCTTCTACCAAAGAAAAATTTAAAGCATACCTATATTGCGGGGGGCAGAAGTTGTGTTAAAGCAAATAGAATGTGTATATATTATTCATAAATATGCATCGCATAGAGCTATTCCTCGAATTTATACACTTCAATTGCCTTTTTCTCTTTAAGGGAGCAATGTAACAATGGGGTTGATTCAGAGCCAGGTTAGAATTCTTACTCCTTTTTTAGGAGAGAAAATTTCCATTTACTTTCAAGGTCTAGCTTGGGGCTGATTTCGTGTCAGGTGAAAATGTACATACACTAGGTGCTTAAAAGCGTAAGGCAGTTTTCTCTGCTAAAATAGGAGTGTGAATTCTCACCTGGCTCCAATACGTTCTGCGATAGAGTAAAAGATACATGTCTTTTAACCGGAACTGCAGACCAGGAGTGCGGATCTATTCTTAGTATATAGTACGTCCTGCTCCAGATAGATTACTTACACTTGGGTTATCCTCCGCCAGATGGCGCTGCACTGCAGAGATATGTAAAACAGGCTCCTCCCGGCCCCTCAAATACCCGGGGACCTCCCACAAATCCCCCCCAGATTTCTCTGCAGTGCTGACTGCGAAGACATGAAATTATCACTCTGTCGCAGGTTATCGGGGCTATTAAAGCCTGCGGCCCTGTTGGACTATTCCCACCCGTCCTTGATGTGATGTGCCTCCCAGCCTGGGCTGCGCTGGTCGGGTGAAGGTAGGCAGCACCATGTGTGCTTAAGGAGCGTTGCTCCACCGCAGTCCCCCACCAAAGGGTAGGCGGTATAGGCTGATGGTGAGCCTTATGGGATGCCCCTCCCACATTATTGCCCCATGCCCCGGTAGCGGTGGGCCCTGTACAAAGGGCCGCCATCCTCCCTCATTCTCCCAGTAGCCCTCGGGAGGAAGAGAAGGGGGGGGGGGTGTGGATGTCCGGAAGGGGGGGGGGGGGGTGTGGATGTCCGTGTACTGTGATTACATGCTTATGGCCCTCTTTGTAATGTCTGCTTGGACTGGTATATGTGGTGTCAACCGCCGCGCTGACTTGTCTTTTTACACTGTTAAGGCCGCCGCTGCGCGCGCCTTTTCCTTCATTTGGATGTTCGCGCCGGGCGGCGGCGTTACCTCAGACGCTTCTGCGTCCTCATGGACTGCTTGTCTGTTGGACTTCACGCTCTTCGGGGAGGCGGGGCCTGGCATGGCACGCCTCGTGTCACGGCTCGCTCTGGCCCGCCCTTCGAGGTTCTTGGCGCCATATTGTCCGGTCGCGCGCGTGTGTGTGACGTTCTTACTTACCGTGGTCCGTAAGTGCCCTCGCGGGCGGCTTTATAATTCACTGTAGTGTGTTTCGGTTCTGACACCCTTCTTCTCATTGTGTGTTTCAGAGGGTGAATCCATTGGCTTCTCCCGGCCCGGTGTAATTGATAGCAGGCCTTGTAAATTTACTCCCACTCCCTAGCGGGTCATTGGGGCATCCAGGGTTGCTTTATAGCGTCAATCCCTACTGGCATATTGTGCCTAATAATCACCATATGGAGGCATCTCAGGATAATGTGACCGGGGTCCCTCTGGGACATGGCTGGCGGTGTAGGGTGTACCCCATGCTGATGCTGACAAGACACGGGTCTGAGTACCCTGTGCTGAGCAAGCGCTGGCTTTGCAATCTGGCCTGCCAGTGGCTGCACCTCGCCTCACTTCACCTAATCCCCCTGGCTTAAATCTCACTCCTGCTGAGTCGCACACAAGTGGGGATTCTCAGCCTGAATTGTCATCTAGACCGCCTACGGCTGAACAGATTTTTGCGAGGTCCTTAGCGCGTAAGGGCCCTGGTAAGAAGCGGGTCTTGACGCCTAATGTTACTGTTTTCCCTATGGGAACTGAGGAGTTTCTGACTGTGTGGCTATACCCCTTCTGATGGAGAGCTCTTTTCTGACTCGGGCTCATTTGATGAAGACTCTGGCCCTGACCCCTGGGCCCAGGATAACACTGACAGATTATTGATCCAGATCTTTGAGGTTCTGTCTATCTCTCCCCCTGGTGAGGCTCCCAGGCAAAGAGGGGAGCGTTTCCATACAGCAACATCATGTTTGGAATTTCTAGAGCAGGCACATTTCCATACCCTTGTGCTCAAGGAATGGGAGTGCCCCAGTAAACTGCCAGGGGTTCCAGGAGATTGGGATAGGAAGTATCCTTTTCCCCGTGATGTGGTTAAATGTTGGTTGTCCCCCTCCCTGAGGTGGATGAGAGGGCCCGATCATAGGGCCATCTAACACCCCTTTCTTGCATCCCCCCCGACTACACTACACTACACTTTGGGATGCTGAGGACCGGCGCATTGACCTGCTGGCCTCCCACGCCTCTGCATGTGCGGGGACGGCGCTACGCCCTGTCTGTGCCTCTGCCATTACTGCTGGCCACTAGAACCCTCATCAGAAAAATGCTTGATCGTGCCCCTGATGATCTCCCTTGGGATGTGTTTAATGCACTCTCCAATTGTGATGTGTTTGTAAAATTTATCCTATTAGCATTGGATGACACCATTAGAATGTGTGCAAGAACTTCTGCCCTTGTGGTGGCTATACGTCGTTTGCTCTGGCTGCAACAGTGGGGTGCTGACAATGCTACGAAGAAGGCCCTTACCGGGCTCCCCTTTAAAGGGCTGCGTCTGTTTGGGGCCCGCCTAGACCTGTTTGGTAGGAGAGGTAAGTTACCCCAGCGTAGACGGCTGTCTCGGCCCTTCGAGGCCAGTGCCCCCCTTCCACCCCCCACCATGGTGTTAAACAGGAACCAGGGGCGTCCTTCGTGGGGCTCGCGCAACTCCCTTTCCCAGGAGCAGAAGACAACACCCTTGCTCCTCTGGGGGGGCTATGCTCAAATCCTCTCCCAAGTCCCCTCAAGCATGATGGAGCTGCGGCACCTTGCTTAAGTCTGGAGGCACCACGCCTCAGACCGGTGGATTTAGGAGGTAGTGTCCTCCGGCTACAATATGGTGTTTACTGTGCGCCCCCCCCCCCCCCCCCCACCTAAGATTACCAGGTCCCGGGTACTCCTGGTCCCTGCTTCTGCTCAGGTGCTGGCACAGGCCGTGCGAGGTTTGGGGGTCGTTTGCAGATTTCCCTTAATGGACAGAGACAAGGGACCCTACTCCAACCTTCTCACAGTTCCCAAAAAAGATGGGTCAGTCTGGCCCATTCTGGATGCACAGATCTTCAGCAATTTGTCAGTACAGGCGCCTTCCTCATGGAAACTCTGCGTTCGGCCATCTGCTCCTTGCGAACCGTGGGCTTCATGCCGTTTGTGGATATCAAAGATGCATACTTTCACATCCTTGTGTTTTCAGGACACCAAGATTCCTTAGATCCACATTGGAGGATCAACACTGCTAATTTGTTGCCTTGCCATCTGGCCTCTCTTCTGCTCCCAGAGGGCTCACCAAGGTGCTGGCGGGGGGTGATGTCTCTGATGAGGCCAAGGGGCGTCGCGTGCTGCACTACCTGGACGTCCTCATCACTTCCCAGCCTCTACATCGGGCAAAGTTGGATACTCAGCTGGTGATGTCCATCCTGGAGTCATCTGGATGGGTGATCAGCCACCACCAAGTTCTCGCTGTCCCCTTCTTTGGTAAGGAATGAATATGGACACTGTTCAGGCAAGGATATTCCTTCCTCAGCAGAAGGTGGACAATCTGCTTGCACAAGTTCAGTTTCTCCTAGCTGTCCCCGTTCCTTCACCAAGGCAGGGGATGCAGCTGATGGGCCTGATGGTGGCGTGCTTCGCAGCGGCCCTTTGTGCTCAGTCCCTCTTGGGGCTTCTGCAACTTCTCCTATTGTCTGTATGGGACAAGGAGCCAGCGTCCCTGGACAGGTTCTGGGTGTCGCCCGCCCGACCCCCCCCCCCCCCCCCCCCCCCCGGTGAGGAGGTCCCTCTTGTAGTGGATGGACTCAAGGAACCTATTGGGGGGCGGAACCTTCTTGCTCCTTCCTGGGAGACGGTCACCACGGATGCCGGTCTGGTTGGGGGGGTTTCTCCTGGCCCTGCGGTTCCAGGGGAGTTGGGGTCCTTAGGAGGCCTATTCATCTATCAATGTCCTGCAGCTGTGAGCGATCAGGTTAGTTCTGATTCGTTTGCTCATTTCAGGGCCTGCCTGCTCGGGGGCGCATGGTCACTCTGATGGCAGTTGCCTACATCAATCATCAGGGAGGGACCCAGTCCAAGTGGGTCCTCCAGGAAGTGTCTCTGATTCTGATCTGGTGGAGGCCAATGTTCCTTGCCTTTCAGCGGTATACATTCCGGGGGGGGGTCCCTCTGCAACAGGGTGTTCCAATCTCTGTATCACCGTTGTGGCCTACCTATGTGGATCTGTTTGCGTTCCGTCACAATCACAAACTCCCGGCCTTTGTCTCCCCGTACCAGAATCCTCTGGCCGTGCCCATGGATGCCTCAGTACTGTCATGGCGGGACATTCAGTATCTGTATGTCTTTCTAGATTCCCCCTGCTAGGCAGGGTTCTGCGCAGGATTGCTCTGAAAGAGGTGCCAGTTCTTCTGGTGGCCTCAGGTGGCCAAGAAGAGTGTGGTTCGCAGACGTGGCAGTAGATCAGTGCTTTCTGCCTGGAGTGCCAGATCTGCTCACTTAGAACCACTTACGCCATCCCATTTACTAACTCTGGCCTTGACGGCCTGACTGCTGAAACCTCCATCTTGATGGAGAATGGTTTGTCTACCTCGTTGGTTGAGTCCATGGTGAAGGCTAGGAAGATGATTTCTTCTTCTATGTGTTAATATGGTATGGCGTACCTACATTGACTGGTTGAGTCTTGGTCTCTTCCCTGTTGGGTGTTCTCAGTTCCCAGGGATCTAGAGTTTTACTGCATGGGTTGGAGTTTTCTCTAACTCAGTACTCTGAAGGGTCAGGTTTCTATCCTGTCTTCTTTCAGAAGTCTTTTGTTCAGCATTCCTTGATTTAGACTGCTTTTAGGGGGTTGCTCATGTGCGTTCCCCACTACAACCTATGGTCCCTGTTTTTGGGATTTGAAAATGGTCTTGCCTGTTTTGCAGGGTGCTCCCTTTTGAACATGTGCAGGTTGCTGCCTTGGCTATTCTTACACTCAAGGTCGTGTTTCTGGTAGCTATCACTTCTGTCAGGCGTGTGTCTAAGTTGGCGGTGCTGTTCATTCAGCCCCCCTACTTTGAGAGGCACCAGGACAAGGTGTTTCGTTCAAACCTGAATTTCTGCCTAAAGGTAGTGTCTGCCTTTCATTTGAATCAGGATATTGTTCTTACTTCTTTGTGCCCTAACCCTAGCAATGCTAAGGAGAGAGTTTTGCACTCTTTGGATGTGGTTAGGTGTCTGAAGTACTATCTGGTGGCTACTGCACCTTTCAAGAACACTGATGCTCTTCTTGTGGTCCCTTCTGGTCCTAGGAAGGGTTTTTGGCTCCTGCCAAGTCTACTATCAGCATGTGGATTCGTCAGGCTGTGATTCAGGCCTACTCTGCTAAGGGGAAGAATCCTCCCTTCGCTTTATTGCTCTTTCTTCTCGTGCTATTGGTGCCCCCTTGGGCCTTTCAGCACCAGGCTTCTGTTGCACCAGTGTGCAAGGCCGCTACTTGGTCTTTTGTTCATACCTTTCAAAGTTTTACAAGGTTGATGTTAAGGCCTCAGCTGTTGCTGTTTTTTGGCCGCAAAGGTTTTGCAGGCGGCAGTGGTTTAAACTGTCTGCTGTTACCTTTTTATTGGGGATCCCACCCTACTTTATGGACACTGCTATTGGATGTCCCAAGTGTAAGTAATCTATCTGGAGCAGGACGTACTGTATACTAAGAATAATACAATTCTGTGAAGTACTCACCTGTAGAATTGGTATTATAAGTATACAGTACGTCCTGCTCCACCCCACCCTGGTTTTTGCATTATTCTGGATCCCCTGTATGGTGATTGTTATCATTGTTATAAGTTACCAGTTTTGGGTGGTTAAATTCTCCCGGCTTCTTGTTCACTGCTTTTCAATCCTGGGGATTTGTGGGAGGTCCCCCGGGTATTTGAGGGGCCGGGAGGAGCCTGTTTTACATGTCTCTGCAGTGCAGCTCCATCTGGCGGAGGATAACCCAAGTGTAAGTTATCTATCTGGAGCAGGGCGTACTGTATACTTATAATACCAATTCTAGAGGTGAGTATTTCAGAATTGTATTTTTTGTAGACTGCTTAAATATAGAGGCTAAGTGTATTTCCTGCGACGACCCCACCCCCACCCTTTCTACAGATGCAAGCAGTTGACGCAGAACCTTTTTATTTTGTACAGCCCCGCACAAAACCCCCAGGACACCCATAATTCAGTTCTTCCCTTAACCTCACTGCCCCACCAGGATATTCAGCTTTGCATATGGCTCTCACATGCGAAGTGACCTTTCGACTGCTGAATGTTCTGCCCATGTAAGTGCCAATCGTGGCAATGGTTTCCCCGGTGGGGGAGCAAGGATAAGGTAAATATTATGGGCGTCCTGGGAGGTTATCTGTGGGGGGGGCTCCAGCATTCGTGTTCCCCCCCCCCCCCCCAATTGTCATTTAGCGACGGTGGCCTTCAACATCCTTGCTGCGAAAGGGTGCTGGTCCTCTTTAGTTTACCCTTTGCCTGGAATGTCCCTTTAACACCACCTATGCCTCCTATATTGTTTAATTCCCCCAAATTGAGAGTGCCAAGATGCCGGGTGAGGTATTTCTGCTTTTTGGGAAAACTTGTGCAACTTCTGACAGGACCATTTTAAAACAGACTGGTCACCTATTGATGCTTAATCTTAGAAATTGCAGATTCAGTTACAGCTTATACCTACTTCCATAAATCTTATCTTAAAGCAGAACAAAAAAATTGACTTTCCTGGATTTTGTTCCATGCCCTCGGGGCACCCCTGATTGGAATGCCCTCATGTTTGGAACCCCCAAAACTCAGCTCTCCTAGGTCTAATCGGAACCCTGACTACATCTTTCGGCAAATGGCTCTGAGCATGTGTTTCTGTATCTGGTGGGAGCGCATGCACATCGCCAGGGATGTGCCAGCCCTAGGTTCCAGGCTGGCTGATAATGTGTTTTTTGTTCTGCTTTAAATATGCCTCATATTTAAGTCCTGCTATAAGTCCTGCTATAAATTGTATACTGTGCACAAAAAAATATTGAGTTGAGATATATACATGTCAAAGTACTATAAATAACCTCTGCATAAATGTGCACATTTTCAAAACAGGAGGTGGAGAAAGTGGATCTCCTAGTATATAAAGATGCTTTTATGAGATTGTGGTGGAATCCCCCCCCTCAATTCCCAGTAACAGACTTTATGGCAGAATCTGTCCCTCCTCGCACCAGACACTGTGCTAAGAAAACAAAAAAAAGCAAAAAACTTAACTCACCCGGAATCATGCAGTGAAGTGGGCAAGCTGCTTTATGCAGCAAAAGCAGCCAGCGGGAACTGCTGCTGGATTGCGGCTGGGGTAAGGATTGTGTTGGCTGAGGATAGGGATTTTAATCTATTTTGTTTTACTGTTGATTCCTTCTTGTCTCTAACTCGCACTTTGTTTTTCTCAGCAACGTTGAATGTCTTAATTTGCTGACAAGCAGTGGCGCTGATCTGATAAGACAGGACACATTTGGAAGGTAAGTTTTTACCTGCGGTGATAGTCACATTTGCATGATCCTATGAGGAGTGTTAACCATCAAGAGTGCAACTTTGAAGGGCATCAGCCATAACAAACTGTCATCCTTGAAATAAAATACCCCCCCCCCCCCGGAAGCTAGGAGGGTGCATATTTATATTTTTGCGCTAAAAGTCCGAATTCATGTTTTGTGTTCTAGGACGCCGCTGCACTATGCCGCTGCTAATGGCAACTACCAGTGCACAATGACTCTTGTCAACGCTGGAGCTAGTATTAATGTGGCAGACTGTAAAGGCTGCACTCCCCTGCACTATGCTGCTGCTTCAGACAGCTACAAGAGGTGAGTGCTTATCAATGCGTGAAAACTGAAGTAGAAATGATTTCAGGCCCATTTCGTAGCAGAATGGTTGGTTTACTGCACAATTGGTTGGTGACAGACGGTGACGACATAAACTTCCTTTCTGGGTATAGTTCCACTTTAATTGGGGGACACGTCTCGGTCTTATCAATTCACTTACAGAGAAAACCAGCTGTGTGTTTCGTGATTTGGTCCTTATGAATGGTGTGACTGCCATTTAGCCACCATTTAGGTCTACGGTGCCATTCTGGGGCATGTACTAGATAATACTCTTGACCAGATGTAGCCCCTATTGTTAACCAGCCAACTAGTTGGGTTATTACCACCAATTTCTTTCACTGCTTTCGGACTAATGTAAGGATGTTTCTATTGCTGTGTAAAAGAGAGGAATTCTTATAAGTTACACAGCACCCATCCTTTGTGGTGCAGCTGCTTTTATACATGGTTACAGTGGTCTGTTCACACCTTAATCTGTAATCAGGCCATTGTTGTGTTTTAATCTTATCAGACCCATGTGTACCTTATCTGGTGGGGTTGATGTGTAGGTTTGCCTCTTAGGTGTTTAACTGATTTGAATAACCTCCTTCACCACAGGAGGGGCCAATGGGGCGGGGGGATTCAGCTTTGCATCATTTCCAGCACTCTGGCCTCTCCTGGTTTCCTGGGTAAAGGAGGATATTGCCCGGACCAACAGTCAAAAGTGAATTAAAAAAGACCAACACAACAGACAGTGCTTATGTGCATCTCTGCACATAAAAATGAATTTACCTTTTTGCAACGCCTACTGGGATAAATTTTAAAAACAAATTGTCCGCTCATGGGCTTGCAGGCCACCTGCAAACAGGAAGTGCTGGCGGACTTCAGTTATGTCAGTTGGGAGAGGAAGCTCCTTTCTATTCCAACTGTGCCAGGCTGTTGGTTCGGTTTAAGTATACTAAAATGTCCCTTTGCACTTTCCAATACACAATAAAATAACGGATTTTCCTAGGAGAGAATGCATATTCATTCAAAATCATGAATATAGCTAGAACCTTTTTAAGGAACTTTCAAGCCTGCGTTTTTAATTGAAAATTTTACATGTTTGTTTTTATTTTCTCAGATCAATGAACTCTAACTCTGGGACAAGCCAGGAGTCAGAGGATGAAAAGGTTTCACGAGAAAAGGAGGCTTTTATGTAAGTGTGCTTTGCCTTGACTGAACACCCCTTGCCTACTGAGTGGGATTGTTCACAATATCATCCCCCATATGACGAGTGGGGAGACCACCGATTGTATTGGGCTCCAATGGAATGTGTGGGGAGGATTTCCATGGGAAGTTTTATTGCTGTGGGAGCCTCTCCAAATGTTGTCAGATGTGCACTGATTGGGTCACAGATGAGTTGCAGGGCTACTCCCTCTTTCACTCAGGAAACAGGGCAGGTATGATATTTTTAAACTCGCCTTGTCTGAGCACATGCATGATTAGCAGCCTTGTTTGTCTGTTGCCCCACCTGCTGTTGGATGATATTCTTAGTATACAGTACGTCCTGCTCCAGATATAATACTTACACTTGGGTTATCCTCTGCCAGATGGTGCTGCACTGCAGAGACATGGAAAAACAGGCTCCTCCCGGCCCTTCAAATACCCAGGGACCTTCCACAAATCCCCAGATTTCTCTGCAGTGCTGACTGCGAAGACATGATGTGTCACTCTCTCGCAGGTGAGCGGGGCTATTAAAGCCTGCCGCCCTGTTGGACTACTCCCACCCGTCCTCTTCGTGATGTGCCTCCCAGCCTGGGCTGCGCTGGTCGGGTGAAGGTAAGCAGCACTACGTGTGCTTATGGAGCCATGCTCCTCCGCAGTCCCCCACCAAAGGGTAGGCGGTTTAGGCTGATGGTGAGCCTCTTGTGGATGCCCCTCCCGCGCTATTGCCCCGTGTAGCGGTGGACCCTGTTCAAAAGGTCGCCATTCTCCCTCGTTCCCCCCGTAGTTCGGGGGGAAAGAAAGGGGGAGGGGTGTGTGGTGGTCTTGTGTATTCAGTACACGTTATGGCTTAAGTATTGTCCTTGACTCATACACTTGGTGTCAGAGGCGCGCTGTCTTTATTTTCTGTCGACCGCCGATCATCTTGCCCTTATTGGACGGGCGCGCGAACAGGCGGCGGCGCCTCAGACGCTGCGGCGTTTTCATTGGTATATGTTTTTGGGCGCATCTGGAAGTAATCCCCGTTTTTACTTTCTATAGTGTGTCATTCACTTTACTGTCTGCGCTGACTACTGTCTTCAGAGCTTCGCTCTTCGGGGGGGGCGGAGACCTGGCTTGGCACGCTCCGCGTCACAGCCCGCTCTGGCCTGCCCTTCGAGGTCCGCTTGGCGCCATGTCGATGCTCATCGCGCGCGTGGTAGCGGTCCTCCTCCTCCCTCGATCTGTAAGTGCCCTCGCGGGCGATTTTCATTTGTCTTGCTTACTGCGCATGGCTCTGACATCCCTATTCCCATTATGTCTTTCAGACGGTCGTATCCAGTGGCTTCTCCCGGCCCGGTGTACTTGCCAGTTGGAACTAGTATAATTACTCCCACTTCCCTGCGGGTCTTTGGGGCATCCAGGTTAGCTTATAGCGTCAATCTACTGGCCTATTGTGCCCATTAATCACCATATGGAGGCATCCCAGGATAATGTAAACGGGGTTCCCTCGGGACAAGCCCGGCTGTGTGTAGCTTGTGGGGTCTCATCTATCAACGGTGACAATGCTCGGGTCTGCGTCCCTTGTGCACAGCAGGCGCTAATGGTACTTCCCGCCCCTTCTGGGGCTGGGTCTGCACCTCGCCTCACTTCACCTACCCCCCCAAGCCTGAGTCTAACCCCCAATACAAGCGGGGATTCTCATCCTGATGTGGCTACTAGACTGGCCAGTGTTGAAAAATTGCTTGCTAGTACTCTAGCGCGCAAGGCTACCGCAAAAAAGCGGCACATTATCCCTGACTCTGCTCCTTTCCCTACGGAGTCTGATGAATTTACGCATCTATATGACCATACCCTTTCGGACGAAGGGGAGCTGATCTCTGACTCGGAGTCATCTGATGAGAAGTCTAGGGGTCATGATGATTCTGGTTCTGATCACTGGACCCCGGATGATACTGATAAGCTATTGCTTCAGATTTTTGAGGTTTTGTCCATCTCTCCCCCCTGTTGCAGCTCCCAGGCAAAGGGGTGAGCTATTCCATACTGCTAAGGCTCGATTGGAATTTCCTGAGCAGACCCATTTCAATAACCTCGTGCTTAAAGAGGACCAACACCCAGGGGTGATCGGCCCGGAAATCTATAAGATTCCCGGGCCGATCACCTCCCACCCCGCGGGACATCCGAGATCGGGATGTCCCGCGGGGTGAAACCCCAAAAACATCTTACCTGATCCGCTGCCGCTTCCGCCGCCGCCTCCCGCACGCCCCTCCAGACGTGCCCGCGCCGGCCCTCTGTGAATGGGCGGCGGGGGCGCGCGCGCGCCGAGAGTGACGCGCGGGAGGCGGCGGAAGCGGCTTGGACGTTCCTGATCCCCGCCTGGACGTTGGCGGGGATTGGCTGCGGCGTTCACGTGGGAGCGTTGAGAGGTGAGTTTTTTTGGGGTTTCTGGGGGGTTTCATACAGCGGGGCACCCCCGATCGGGGTGCCCCGCCGAAGTGGACCAAAACCCAGGATAGTCAAAATCCTGGCTGTTGGTCCACTTTAAGGAGTGGGAACACCCCAGTAGACTTCCCGGGATCCCTAAGAGTCTGGACAGGAAGTATCCATTTCCTGCTGACATGGTCAAGTGCTGGTCATCGCCCCCCCGAGGTCGATGCTCCTATTCTAGGGATGTCTAACACCTCTATTATGCACTCCCCCCGACACTACTACGCTGCGGGATTCTGAGGACCGGCGCATTGACCAATTGGCATGCCATGCCTTTGCGTTTGGAGGGGCGGCACTGCGCCCGGTCTGCGCTCTGGCCATTACTGCCGTGGCGCTCAGGGCCATGGTCAGGAATGCACCAGACAAGTTGCCTGCTGATACTATTAATGCACTGTCTAACTGGGATGTATTTGTGAACTTTATCCTGTCTGCATCGGATGATGCTATTAGGCCGTGTGCCAGATCTTCCGCCTTGGCGGTGGCTATACGCCGCGCGGTATGGCTGCGACAGTGGGCGGCCGACAATGCTGCTAAGAAAGCCCTTACAAGGGACTACGCCTGTTTGGGGACTGCCTAGACCTCTTTGCTAAAGGAGGTAAGTTACCACAGCACAGGCGGCAGCCTCGGCCCTTTCGCAGCCCAGGGCCCCCTTTCAGGCGCTAAGCAGGGAAAAGGGGGCGACGCCCTGGCTCCTCCTGGGGGACCAAACCCAAAAGCCCCTCCCAAGACCCCTCAAGCATGATGGGCCGCCCTCGCCCGCCAGGGTGGGGGGACGACTACAGCACTGCGCGCACGTCTGGAGGCGTCAAGTCTCAGACTGGTGGATTCAGGAGGTGGTTACCTCCGGCTACAAGATGGTTTGCTGTGCGGCCCCCTTCAAGATTCGTCAGGTCCCGGATCCCCCAGGACCCGGTATCGGCTCAGGTCCTGATGCAGGCAGTACAAGGACTTCTGGAGCTGGGAGTTATTTGCAAAGTTCCCTTGAGAGAATTGGGAGAAGGTTTCTACTCCAACCTTTTCCCAAAACCCAAAAGAGATGGGTCAGTGAGGCCCATTCTGGATTTAAAGATCCTCAACAAATTTGTCAAGAACAACATGGAAACCCTGCGCTCGGCCGTTGGCTCTCTACGACCAGGGGATTTTATGACGTCTGTGGACATCAAAGATGCTTACCTTCACATCCCAGTGTTCCCAGGGCATCAAAGATTTCTCAGATTCGAGTTGAAAGTTCAACACTACCAATTTGTGGCTCTACCGTTTGGCCTCACTTCAACTCCCAGAGTGTTTACCAAGGTATTGGCGGGGTGATGTCCTTGCTAAGGTCAGGGGGCATTCGAGTGCTGCCCTACCTGGACGACATTCTCATCGCCTCATGGCCTCTTCAGCAGGCGGAGCTGGACACTCAGCTCGTGGTGTCCACCTTGGAGTCCTTCGGCTGGGTAATCAATCATCCCAAGTCCTCCCTGTCCCCTTCACCGGTGACCCCATTCCTGGGGATGATTCTGGATACGGTTCAGTCACGAATATTCCTTCCCCAACAGAAGGTGGAAGAGCTGACTACGCAGGTGCGGTCCTTGCTCTCGTGCCCCCAGCTCTCCCTCAGACAGGGAATGTGGCTGGTGGGCCTGATGGTGGCGAGCTTCGAGGCGGTGCCCTTTGCTCAGTTCCATTGGAGGCCTCTGCAGCTTCACCTCCTATCAGTATGGGACAAGGACCCCGCGTCCTTGGACGGGGTTTGTGTGCTTCCCCCTTTGGTCAGAAGGTCCCTCTCGTGGTGGCTGGACCACGAGAACTTGCTAAAGGGCAGGTCCTTTCTAGCCCCCTCCTGGGAGACTGTCACCACGGATGCCAGTCTGTCAGGTTGGGGGGGGGGATTCTGGAAATCCCTGAGGTTCCAGGGAAGGTGGGGCCCTCGGGGAGGCCCATTTACCCATCAACATTCTGGAACTATGGGCGGTCAGGTTGGTTTTGGAGCAGTTGACCGATCACCTGCGTGGTCTGTCTTTGCAGGTGCGCTCAGACAACAGGACAGTGGTTGCCTACATCAACCATCAGGGAGGGACCCGGAGCAAGGGGGCCCTCCAGGAAGTGTTGCGGATTCTGACATGGGTGGAGGCCAATGTTCAGTGCATCTCGGCTGTTTATATCCCGGGGGTAGAGCATCTTCTAGCAGACTCTCTGAGCAGGGGGACTTCCCGTCAGGGGGAGTGGTCCCTCTGCAACAGTGTATTCCAGTCCCTGTTACCGGTGGGGCCTTCCGGAAGTAGATCTGTTTGCATCCCGTGACAATCACAAGCTCCCGGCCTTTGTCTCCCTGTCGCAGGATCCTCTGGCCTTGGCCATGGATGCTCTGTCACTGTCATGGAAGAAATTCCGGCTCCTGTACTGCTATTGGATGTCCCAAGTGTAAGTATTATATCTGGAGCAGGACATACTGTATACTAAGAATAATACAATTCTGTGAAGTACTCACCTGTAGAATTGATATTATTTGTATACAGTACGTCCTGCTCCACCCCACTCTGTTGTTGCATTATTCTGGATCCCATGTATGGTGATTGTTATCATTGTTATCATTACCAGTTGTTCTGGGTGGTTTAACTCTCCCGGCTTCTTGTTCACTGCTTTTCAATGCTGGGGATTTGTGGGAGGTCCCTGGGTATTTGAAGGGCCCGGAGGAGCCTGTTTTTCCATGTCTCTGCAGTACAGCGCCATCTGGCGGAGGATAACCCAAGTGTAAGTATTTGGAGCAGGATGTACTGTATACAAATAATATCAATTGTACAGGTGAGTACTTCAAATAACATTCTCCATTAATTGTAGACATTAAAAATACAATTCTGTGAAGTGCTGCATACACATTGGATTTTTGTATTGGAAAACATAGTTGTGGATTAATATTGACATGTAAGGAAGCACAAAAAAGCAGTATTTTAAGGTCCATGTGGACATCAACATTAATCCTCTTTAAATGGAAGGGGGGTTTGGAGTGTTTTTGGCTTGTAAAGTTGACATAAAGCTATGGCTACTCGGCCCCAGTTCCACGCATGTCCTGTCAGGAGTAAAGGCAATACTTCTATCACTTTTATTTTTACATTTGACCCTGATGTCTATGGATTTTCTGTTGAATATTTCTTTTGCTTATGATGGAGGATAAAATTCGAAAATCAGTCTTTGCTGCTGCAGTATCCAGCTAAACCCCTGTGTTCTGTAATCTAATTGATCTTCCACTCTAATCCTTTATATATGTTCTGTTTTCAGCGCCTTAGAATACTTGCTGGACAACAATGCAGACCCGTCACTTCGTGATAAACAGGGATATGCTGCTGTTCACTATGCAGCTGCTTTTGGAAACAGAAAGAACTTGGAACTTGTAAGTGTTCTGTGCCTACTCATTTTATTATAGACACTTTCTCAAAACATCCGAAAGGGCAGCATACGCCTGAGACCTCCGGGCTCCTCCTACCAATTTGGAAGATCTGACCACCAGACAGAATAAAATCTTGACTCCTCCTCCCATTCCTCAGTTGTTTTCGTGTTCCTCCGTGAGGTAGGAGCCAGACCACTAGCTCCTGAACCAGGAAGGTTTAGGTAAGTATTTCCGGCGCTGTGGGCCTTTGCAGGGGGCTCTTTTCTCGGTCCTGGAGGCTTGTGTGGTTGCCTGGGGCCCGGGATACCCTCTGGATTTTTAGGCCAAGAATCCCATTCTTTGAACTTTTACAAAGGGGGTAAGCTTTATTTTCCCTCTTACTGAGGATGACTGTTTGGAAGAAGCTGGGGTGGCCGGCCCTAAAATAGTATTTATTATGTTGTGATGGCTCAGAGGAAGCTTTTTCCTGAGAATTGGTTGCACTGGATATGTTTTATTCTTCATTTTTGTTTGAATGTTTATTTTCACATTGTACCTTTAAGAGGCGGGGAAGAGAGGTGAATGGCGCTTCTCTCTCTCTTCCCCGCCTGACATTACTACAACGCCGATGCCGGGTAGCGTTCGGCCCGGGGGATCGATCGGCGCAGTGCAGCCAACCATCACGCGTTCCTCCAGAGGCGGGACACCCTCCCCTTCCTCTTCCTCCATGGCAGCGACAGCATTCCCGGGCGCTCGTGCAGAAATTTTGAAGACACACGTGTTTTTTCTTAAAGGGACAGCACCAGTGTCTTTCCATCATTGCTATTGGCCTCCCTCTTGATTTTCAGCAAATAGAGGGTTAAAAGAAATTAAGGGGATTTCACTCCTGCCCTATTTAGGAGGATTCAGGAAGCTAATTCCCCTGGTGCCTCATACCAGAAAATGGCAGATCAGGCAGAGAACATTGTGGAAATATCGGACCTAGAGGGAAAAAGCATCCACAGATGTAATAAATGCAGACCAAAATACAGCACCAGCTAATCCGTCTGCTGCCAGTTCTGGGACGAGGAGGCACAGCTCTGCCCGGGGAGATAATATATATTTATTTATGTATATATAATGTTAGTCAAGACCCCGGATAAAACTCATTAAAGTGTACCTAAAATCTTCTTTGAGATTTAAATCACTAACGAAGGGCATGAGATATGCACCTTATACCTTATATGCGAGAATAATTCATATAAGAATACCCCTATGTCCATACTGCATGGAAAAGATGGTTGTACGGAACAAGAATCCACTTTGTTTCAAGATGGGAAATGTTTCTTAAACCTTTCACCATTTCTAACATGGGCCAGATATTACCTAAGGTTTAGGTAACCAGGTTTGTTTTTTCAAACAACCTGATGGGACATATGAGGGGTTTCTCCTATTTTATCCAATCTAGAGTCCTATATATCAGATGAGAAAGGGGGGGATTTCTTCCCTGGGGGCTTACATTCCTCTTACGGTTGATATATTTATCAATGGGTATAGTGGAAAAAGAGCCAGGCCCCAGATCCATATAGACCTACGGTCACACCACCCTGAATGCGCTCGATCTCGGAAGCTAAGCAGGGTCAGGCCCGGTCAGTGCTTGGATGGGAGTCCGCCTGAGATTACCGGGGGCCCTAGGCTTGATGGGTTCTACTATGATTGGCCCTTGGTTCGACATCTCCATTCCCTTTCTATAATTTTCTAAAACATATGATTTTAGAAGAATGAGAACAGGGTGCTCCCCTTTTGCTAAAGTTCCCGAAGGGGCAAGGTGAGCCTTTGAAGATTTGGGGTTCTGTGTGATCCCCTAGATAAGAATATGGATTCCCTGCTCTTGGCAAGCAGAATCCAATTCTTTAATGCCAATTATTCTAAGTATGTCACACACCCCACTTCAGATAGTCATTACACTTGGGTTATACCGACCTGTAGAGAGCGATCTTGCAGAGATGTCATGAAAAAAAGGGAGCCCCTCCCGGTCCATAAATACCTGGGACCTCCCACTCATTCCCCAGTCTTTCATCTCTGCAGACGGCGAGCAAGTCAGAAGATGGATGTCTCCTCCTTGCAGGTAGCCGGGGTAACTCCCGGCCCCCCTCTTTCGGTCTATTTCTGCCTGGACCTACTGTTATCCCCCTTTTTAGTAAAGAGCCTCCCAGCCTAGGCTGCGGGTCCTGGCAAAGGTAGACGGCACCTTAAGGTGCTTTAGGAGCTATGCTCCACCGTGAGACCCCATACTAAGGGGTAGGCGGTATTCTGGGTTGGTGATCCTGGTTGGGATGCCCTGTCCTTGCCTTTACACCTTTTGGGTGTTAATTCCCCCTTCCCCGGTCTCCCATCGTTCCCTACTGCTAGGGGGGGGGGGCTTATCCCCCTTTTAGTTTAGTCCTTCTTTTGAGTGCATGCTTGTGTGCAACTTTTTGTGTGTGTTGTGCACGTGATTGATGCTTCCATGGCCGGGCTGGCGGCTTGCGGCGCAGCCGGCCGTTACTGTCAGTCTTCGGGGGAGCTTCTTCCCCCTCCGGTGCGGTTTCGGGGGGGGGGGCGTGATCCTGTGGCCCGCCCCCTCCCTCCCCCCGTGCTGCTGGTGCCGCTGCGGAGCCCGGTCACTGGCCGGGAGCCGCCTGTTGTCAAGAGAGAGGGGCGGGGTCGGGCGCAGTACGCGATCCGCGCCGGCCCGCCCTTCTTCATCCTTGCTGCCAAATCCCTCCGCCTCGTGCAGGACGCCATTCAGTAAGCGCCCAGTGGGCTCCAGTCTTTCATTGCCTGTGAAGCTGCTTGTCAGCGCGAGATTGATTTATATATTCCTCTATTTATATGTATGTGTGCCTTGGCCCTTCTGTTATGTGCCCTGCATTGTGGGATATATGTGTGACAGTCCCCTTTTCTATTCCAGGTGGACCCTTGTTGGATCTTAAAGGGTACTCCTGGTCCTAGGGTCCCTGGTTTAATTTAAGAACTCCCTATAAATCCTCCCACTCGGGACACAGAAGGGGCATCCCGTGTCGCTTATATTGCGTAATTCCCTTGGGTATTGCGACTACTGATAAAATCACCATATGGAGGCTTCCCAGGATACCGGGCTCGGGCTC
Organism: Gastrophryne carolinensis; assembly: GCA_027917425.1. NCBI lineage: Eukaryota > Metazoa > Chordata > Amphibia > Anura > Microhylidae > Gastrophryne > Gastrophryne carolinensis. Next base: position 161,155,709 of record CM051236.1, read on the forward strand.
CCCTCGGGGCAACCCCGGCAGTGTTTTGGGTGTGGGGCATCCCTTACAGGGGATGATGTTTTCCTTTGCATACCATGTGCACAGCAGACTATTACGTGGCAGTCTGGATCCCGTGCGTCTGGTTCTGCGCCGCCGGTCCCTTCTCCTACCCCTCCCCGCCTGATCCGTACCTCGTGTGATGTTGTCATGAGTGGCGAGCCGCAATCTGAGGTGTGTGCCAGATTGTCTAGCGCTGTTGCCAGAAAGGCCCCGGCTAAGAGAAGAAAGCACTTGTCCCCAGCCACGCAGGCTTCTGATTTTGAGGAGTTTGATTCGCTGGACTGGTCTGATTACCCCCCGCTAGAGGAAGGGGAGCTATTTGAGGAGTCGGATGGTTCTGACTATCAGCAGTTTGTTGGCACCGATGCCGAGCGGGGTCAGTGGGATTCTTTGGATACCCCTAAGGTCCTGGCAGAAGGGGGAGTTCTTTGAGGAAGCTAAGCCGCGCTTGGAATTCCCTAATCAAAGGCATTTCAATGGCATTATTCTTAAGGAATGGGAGAGGCCTACTCGGCTTCCGGGTGTCCCTCCGGGTTGGGTTAAGAAATATCCATTTCCTTGTGGATGCGGTGAAGCGCTGGTCGTCCCCTCCCGAGGTGGACGCCCCTGTATTCTAAGTATGCCATACACTCCACTTCCTTCTTCATGACATCTGGGTAATCTCCAGTAGAGGGCGAACTTCTGCAGAGATGAATATTCAAAAAAGAAAGCCCCTCCCGGTCCATATATACCTGGGACCTCCCACCAATTCTCCAGTTTCTTCTCTGCAGAGGCCACAAGACAGAAGATGAGGACTTCTTGCTTACAGGTAAGCCGGGCTCAGCCCGACCTTCTATTATCCCTATTACTGCCAGGACCCTTCTAAATGACCCTCCTGAGCCTCCCAGCTTAGGCTGCGGATCCTGGTGAAGGTAGGAGCACCCTATGGATGCAGCAGGAGCACTGATCCACCGTGAGACCTCACTATGGGGTAGGTGGTTATCCAGGTTTCTTGGTGATCCTGGTGTGGGATGTCCCGTTAGGCTTATGGCCGACTCCTGGCTGGATTTCCCCCCTTCCGGGTCCCTGATTCCCCTCCGGGGGGGGTGGCCCTGGCTAATGTTTCGTTTTGGCCTATATTTCGTTTTACCCAGCCTTAGTCAGTGTGAGTGTTTCACTTGTGTGTGTGAGTGCTTGCTGTTACTGGCCTCGAGGTCTGACTACAGCTTGGGGGAGCTTCTCCCCCTCAGGCTGCATTCGGCAAGGGGGGCGGGGCCGGGCTCTCGGCGCGGCCGCTGTAGCCCCGCCCCCTTATTTGGCGCGATGACAGTGCTCGTTGGCTAGGGGTCTGCGTTGCTGGGAGGGGGGCGTTGCCTTGGGAAACGCGCATTCTGCGCTGGCCCGCCCTCCCCCTGCTCTCCCTTCCCAGGCACGAGGCTGCGTGGGGGCCATCTTCCCTGGCAGGCAGCTTGCACTCGGGGTGGTAAGGGCCTGATGGCCATTTTCTTTAGGTTGTGTATGCGTGGGGGCGCCTATTTAGCGGGGGCCCCCACTGGTCTCTGTTTTGGCTGTGTGTGATATATATATATATATATTATATAATTTCCATTGTGTGGCTGTTAGATCAAATGCTATTGCATTTTTACACTGCTCTGCTCTTATGTGGCTTATTTTGTGTTACAGGTTGCCCTGTATATGTGCATATTAATGGGTCCCTCCTGGTCCTGGGGTCCCTAGTTATAAAAATTGTCCACCCAAAAATCCTCCCACCGGGACTTTTAAGGGGCATCCCGGGTTGCTTATGCGTAATTCCCTGCGGTCTTGCGACTGACCACAAAAATTCACCATATGGAGGCTCTGCAGGATACCGGGCCCGGGATCCCTTCGGGACAATCCGGGCCATGTGCGGGGTATCCCTTACGGGGGAGAATGTGCTGATTTGTATACCATGCGCACAAAAGGCCATAACGCGGCAGTCTGGTACCCAGCCTTCTGGGTCTGCTCCTCCCGCTTCATCGCCTTCCCCTCCCCACCTGATCCGTACCCCAAGTGACATTGGTACCAGTGGGGAGTCGCTTTCTCATGTTTGGGCTCGGTTGGCCATCATAGAGAAAATGATTGCTAGCACGGTGGGCAAGAAGGCCCAGGCTAAAAAGACAGTTGTCGTCGGCCCAGCCTTTGTGGTATATTGACGACGAGTCCGCTGAATTGTCCGATTATTCCCCCGTTAGAGGAGGGGGAATTGTATCAGGATTCAGAGGCTGACTATGGTCAGCCTGGGAATTCCAATGTCGGGCAGGCGCTGGGGGATGCCGTTGATACGGCCACTGTTTTGTCATATTTATTGGAGGTGTTGGATATTGATCCACCTGAGGCGCCCCCTCTTAAGAAGGGGGAATTTTTTGGGGCCCACAAGCCCCGTCTGGAATTCCCTACCCAGGGTCATTTTGATGCGCTGATCCGTGGGGAGAATGGGAGAGGCCCAGCCGGCTTCCTGGTGTGCCTCAGGGATGGGATAAGAAGTATCCTTTTCCGGTGGAGGCGGTCAAGCGCTGGTCTTCTCCTCCCGAGGTCGACGCGCCTGTTTTTTAGGTTTGACCAACTCTTCTGTGCTGAACACCCCTGACGCCACCTCCCTTAAGGATGGCAAGGATAAGCACCTTGATCAGATGGGCTCGGCCCTGCGGCCTGTTAGTGCATCTGCCCTGGTGTCGTTTGCTACCAGGTCTCTTATCAGGGACTGGCTGAATAACGCTCAGCTTGATCCAGATGGCGCTGAGTTCGCTATACTTAAGTGCAAATTGTTCATGGATTTTGTCATGGCTGCGATGGAGGACTCCATTGTCGTGTGTAGTAGGACGTCGGCCTTACTGGTGGCCATGCGCAGACTGGTCTGGCTCCGTCAGTGGACAGCGGACGTTGGAGCCAAGAAGTCGCTCACAGCTTCTTGGGTGCGCGGCTGTTTGGAGATAAATTGGATGCTGTTGCTAAAGGAGGTAAGTTACCTCAGCGGAGGAAACAGCGCCATCCCTTTCGGGGGGCGGGCTCATTCACTCCTTCCTTTCGAGGGGCCAGAGCGTCTAGGGGTCTGGCCTTCTCAGGTGTCAGGGGCTCATCCTGGAACAGAGGCAGAGGTCGGGCACGTCCCGCGGCTGCCTGGGGTTCCAAGCCTGCCGTTAAACCGGCTCAACAATGAAGGGGCGCCCTCACCCGCATGGGTGGGGGGACGGCTGCGGCTCTTCCAGGTCTGTGTCCGGGAGGTCACAGACAATTTGATCTTGGAAGTGGTCTTCTCCGGGTACAAACTGGAGTTCGAGTTCTGGCCGCCCCCAAGATTCTTAAGGTCTCGGGTGCCCTCGGGCCCTCAGGCTGCACAGGGGCTCCTGTTAGCAGTAAAAAACCTTCTGGACATGGGGGTTATATGCCCGGTGCCTCCGTTGGAAAGAGGCTGGGGTTACTACTCCAACCTTTTCACGGTTCCCAAAATGGAGGGTTCGGCGAGACCCATTCTAGATCTCAAGGTTCTCAACAGGTTTATCAGAGCCAAGAAGTTCCGCATGGAGACTATGAGCTCGGCTATCAATTCCCTTCGCCAAGGGGATTTTATGACATCCATAGACATCAAGGATGCGAATCTGCATGTTCCGATTTTTCAGGCACACCAGAGATTCCTCCAGTTTGCGGTGGAGGATCAACATTATCAATTTGTAGCTCTTCCCTTTGGTCTGACCTCGGCACCGAGGGTCTTCACCAAGGTTTTGGCGGGCGTAATGGCTCTGCTCAGATCTCAGGGCATTCGCATTGTGAACCCCAGGCAAGCGCGGTACGAGCCCGACCTCTGCCTCTGTTCCAGGACGAGCCCCTGACACCCGAGAAGGCCACACCCCTAACCGCTCTGGCCCCTCGAAAGGAAGGAGTGAACGAGCCCGCCCCCCAAAAGGGGCGGCGCTGTTTCCTCCGCTGAGGCAACTTACCTCCTTTTTGCAACAGCATCCAATTTATCTCCAAACAGCCGCGAACCCAAGAAGGGAAGAGCTGTGAGCGACTAATTGGCCCCCAATGTCCACTGTCCACTGGCGGAGCCAGACCAATCTGCGCATAGCCACTAGTAAGGCTGAAGTCCTACTACACATGACAGTAGAATCTTCCATCTCAGCCATGACAAAATCCATAAACAATTCACATTTTTTAAGGATAGCGAACTCGGCGCCAGCTGGATCAAACTGAGCGTTATTCAGCCAGTCCCTGATAAGAGACCTGGTAGCAAGCGACACCAGGGCAGATGCACTAACAGGCCGCATGGCCGAGGTCACGTTGGCAAATGCGTGGCACGCCATCTGATCAAGGCGCTTATCCTCACCATCCTTAAGGGAAGTGGCGTCAGGGGTGTTCAGCACAGAAGATTTGGTCAAGCCTAAAACTGGCGCGTCAACCTCGGGAGGAGAAGACCAGCGCTTAACCGCCTCCACCGGAAAAGGATACTTCTTATCCCATCCCTGAGGCACACCAGGAAGCCGACTGGGCCTCTCCCATTTTCTAAGGATCAGCACATCAAAATGACTCTGGGTTGGGAATTCCAGACGGGGCTTGCAAAAAATTCCCCCTTCTTGAGAGGGGGCGCCTCAGGCGGTTCAATATCCAACGCCTCCAATAAATGTGGACACAACAGTGGCCGTATCTACGGCATCCCCCAGTGCCTGCAACACTGGTCTTCCCAGGCTGAACATAGTCAGCCTCTGTTTCCTGATACAGTTCCTGGGGTAATGGCTCTGCTCAGATCTCGGGGCATTCGCATTGTGCCTTATCTGGACGATCTGTTGATTTCGGCTTCTTCCCTTCAGCAGGCAGAACTGGACACCCACCAGGTGGTGTCGACCCTGGAGAGGTTCGGGTGGGTGATCAACCGAACAAAGTCTTCTCTCTCCCTGTCTCGAGTGATTTCGTTTCTGGGCATGAATCTGGATACCAGTCGTGCCAGAGTGTTTCTGCCCCAGGCCAAAGTGCAGGGGATTCAGGGCCTGATCCGTCTTCTTCTGGCTAGTCCTTGTCCCTCTATCAGACAGAGGATGAAACGGGTGGGTCTGATGGTGTCCTCCTTCGAGGTGGTGCCGTTTGCACAGTTTCACATGAGATCTCTTCAACTTCTCCTGTTGACGTATCGGGACAGGAGCCCACAGTCATTGGATAAACCTTTCAAGATGTCTCCCAGGGTTTGGCAGTCCTTTCGGTGGTGGCTGGACTCGAGCAATCTGGTGAAGGGCAGATCCTTTCTGGTCCCTTGTTGGGAGACGGTTACCACGGATGCCAGCCTGTCGGGCTGGGGAGGTTATTGGAAGAGTCATCAGTTCAGCGGGGTGTGGGGTCCCCAGGAGGCTCACACCCTCATCAATGTATTGGAGCTAAGAGCCGTTCGACTGGTTCTGGCTCGGCTGACCACACAGTTGCGGGGTCTTCCGGTTCAGGTGCGTTCGGACAACCGAACGGCAGTGGCTTACATAATGAATAAATCACCAAGGAGGGACTCGCAGCAGGAGTGCCCTCAGGGAAGTCTCTCTGATCCTGCACTGGGCGGAGAGCAATGTTCCTTGCCTTTCGGCAGTCTACATTCCGGGAGTGGAGAACACGGAGGCGGATTCCCTGAGCAGGGGATCCTCTCGCCACGGAGAGTGATCTCTCAACCCCGAGGTTTTTCTGGATCTTTGCCGCAGCTGGGGGACTCCGGAGGTGGATCTCCTTGCCTCGAGGCACAATCACAAACTTCCGGCCTTTGTGTCTTTCTCAGGATCCCCTGGCTTTGGCAGTGGATGCCTTGTCACTGGATTGGAAGGACCTGGGTTTTCTGTACCTGTTTCCACCTGTCTCCATGCTGGGCAAGGTAGTTCGCACACTGGTTCTAGAAGGGGCACCAGCGATTCTTGTGGCTCCAGGGTGACCAAGAAGGGTTTGGTACGCAGACGTTGTAAGGATGGCCGTAGACCAGTACCGGCTTCCCTTGCTGCCGGACCTGCTATCTCAGGGTCATCTACTTTACCCCAATTTACAAACGCTGGCTTTGACTGCTTGGCTGCTGAAACCTTCATCTTGAAAGAGGAAGGTTTGTCTGAGGCTGTTGTTCAAACCCGGATTAGGGCTAGGAAGCGGTCTTCTTCTGGCATTTACTATAGGACTTGGAGGTCCTATATTGATTGGTGTGAGGCTAGGGCCCTGCTTTGCAGGGTTTTTTCTATACCCAGATTTTCGGAGTTTCTTAAGCATAATCTGGATCTTGGGTTCCAGCTTAAAACTTTGAAAGGTCAGGTTTCTGCTCTGTCAGTTTTCTTCCAGAGGTCTTTTGCTTTACACCCGCTGGTTAAGACCTTTTCCAAGGGGTGGTGCATGTGCGGCCCCCTCGGAAGGCTGTAGTCCCTGTTTGGGATTTGAATTTGGTTCTTTCGGCTCTGCAGGGTCTTCCTTTTGAGCCGTTACAGGATATTGCTCTTTCGGTTCTCACTCAGAAGGTTGCTTTCTTGGTGGCTATTACCTCTGTCCGGCGTGTCTGAGTTGGCGGCCCTGACGATTCAGGCCCCTTACTTTGAGAGACACCAGGATAAGGTGGTTTTTCGTTTTATGCCGGATTTCCTTCCTAAGGTGGTGTCTGCTTTCCACCTCAATCAGGACATTGTTCTCCCTTCCTTGTGTCCTAAGCCTAACAATGACAAGGAGAGGGTTTTGCACAATTTGGATGTTCGCTGTGTGAAGTACTATTTGGTGACTACTACTTCCTTCCGCAAGCCGGACGCTTTTTTCGTGGTGCCCTGCGGGCCCAGGAAAGGTTTGGCGCCTGCTAAATCTACGATTAGCAAATGGATTCGTCAGGCCATTGTTGGGGCCTATTCTGCTAAGGGGAGGACTCCACCTTTTAGGGTCACTGCTCACTCTACTTGTGCTGTTGGTGCATCCTGGGTTTTTCAGCACCAGGCTTCTGTTGAACAAGTTTGTAAGGTTGCTACTTGGTCTTCCGTTCATACCTTTTCCAAGTTTTACAAGGTTGATGTGCGGGCCTCAGCGGATGCTGTTTTTGGCCGCAAGGTTCTGCAGGCTGCAGTGGTTTGAGTTGGTACATTCTTTACTGTTTCTGGTTCCCACCCATGACGGACACTGCTATTGGATGTCCCAGATGTCATGAAGAAGGAAGTGGAGTGTATGGCACACTTAGAATAATACCGTTTTGTGAGTACTCACCTTTAAAACGGGCATTATGAGTGTGCCATACACTCCACTTTGCCCCACCTCAGGTATTCTGGGGCTTTTATGGTGAACCATTGGTTTTGATTGTTACGGTTTTATTTGGTTCTTCCTGGTTCCTTTACTGCTTTTATACACTGGGGAATTGGTGGGAGGTCCCAGGTATATATGGGGAGGGAGGGGATTGCTTTTTTGCATATTCGCCCTCTACTGGAGATTACCCAGATGTCATGAAGAAGGAAGTGGAGTGTATGGCACACTCATAATACCCGTTTTAAAGGGGAGTACTCACAAAATGGTGTTTTTGGGGTTGTCTAGCACCTCTGTTTTTGCATTCTGCTGACTGTTCTACTCTCAAGGATGGTGAGGACAAACTCATTGACCAGATGGCTTGTCACGATTTTGCCAGTGCCGGGTCGGCTTTGCGGCCTGTTTGTCCTTCTGCGCTTTTAATAGTGGCTTCTAGGTCGGTTGTTAGGGACCTGTTGTCTACCTCCAGGCTTGACCCGGCTAGTGATGAGTTCACTGCCCTTAAGCGGTGCAAATTTTTTTTGTCATTTGTGCTAGCCGCCCTGGATGACACCATGGTGATGTGTAGTAGAACTTCGGCCTTGCTGGTGGCTATTCGGCGGTCGGTTTGGTTGCGCCAGTGGGCGGCTGATTTTGTGTCCAAAAAGTCACTTACGGCTATTCCCTTTCGGTGCTTGCAGCTCATATCGACGGGGAAAATGGTCTCTCAGCCCCAAGGTGTTTCGGTCGCTTTGCCACCGGTGGGGGACTCCGGAGGTGGACCTCTTTGCCTCTCGTCACAATCACAAGCTTCCGGCATTTGTGTCTCTCTCGCGGGATCCGCTGGCTCTGGCAGTGGATGCGATGTCTCTGAACTGGAGGGATCTGGGGTTTCTGTACCTGTTCCCTCCATTTCCCATGGTGGGCAAGGTGGTGCGCAAGCTGGCCCTAGAGGGTGCGTCGGCAATCTTGGTCGCTTCCAAGATGGCCAAGACAGGTTTGGTTCGCAGACGTGGTAAGGTTGGCAGCGGATCAGTTAGATCTGCCCCTTCTACCGGACCTGCTCACTCAGGTCAACTGCTCTACCCCAATTCACCAACGCTGGCTTTGACGGCGTGGCTGCTGAAACCTCCATCTTGAAGAAAGAAGGTCTTTCTGATGCTGTTATTCAGACTCTGGTTAGGGCTAGAAAGAAGTCTTCCTCTGCCCTCTACTATAGGATTTGGAGGTCTTATATTGATTGGTGTGAGGTCCGGGCCTTGCCTTGCAATGTGTTTTCTATCCCTAGGTTTTTGGAATTTCTGCAACATGGTCTGGACCTGGGTTTGCAACTTAGTACGTTGAAAGGGCACGTTTCTGCCCTGGCGGTTTTCTTTCAAAGGTCTTTTGCTCTTCATCCTCTGGTTAAGACCTTTTTCCAGGGGGTTACCCATGTGCGGCCTCCTAGGAAGCCTTTGCTCCCAGTTTGGGATTTGAATTTGGTTCTTTCTGCTTTTCAGGGTCCTCCTTTTGAACCTTTGCAGGATATTGCTCTTTCTACGCGTACTCAGAAGGTTGCGTTTTTGGTTGCCATCACTTCCGTTTGGCGTGTATCGGAGTTGGCGGCTTTGTCCATTAAGGCCCCATACTTTGAGAGGCATCAGGACAAGGTTGTTTTCCGCTTCAAGCCAGATTTCCTTCCTAAGGTGGTTTCTGCCTTTCATCTTAATCAGGACATTGTTCTACCCTCCTTGTGTCCTAAGCCCAGCAATGACAAGGAGAGGGTTTTGCATTCTGTGGATGTGGTTCGCTGTGTGAAGTACTATTTGGTGGCTACTTCTTCTTTTCGTAGGACTGACGCCCTTTTTGTGGTGCCCTCCGGGCCTAGGAAAGGTTTGGCTCCCGCCAAGTCTTCCATTAGTAAATGGATTCGCCAGGCCATTGTTGGGGCCTATTCTGCCAAGGGGAAGGTTCCCCATTTTCGTGTTACTGCTCATTCTTCTCGTGCCGTTGGGGTGTCCTGGGCCTTCCAGCATCAGGCCTCTGTTGAGCAAGTTTGTAAGGCTGCTACTTGGTCATCCGTTCACACTTTTTCCAAGTTTTACAAGGTTGATGTGCGGGCCTCAGTGGATGCTGTTTTTGGCCGCAAAGCTCTGCAAGCTGCAGTGGTTTAAGTTTGTGCATTATTGCCTTGTTTTGGATCCCCGCCCTTTATGGACACTGCTATTGGATGTCCCAAGTGTAATGACTATCTGAAGCGGAGTGTGTGACATACTTATAATACCCATTTTACAGGTGAGTAATCACAAAATGGTATTTTTGGCATCCACGTGTCCTTTAAAAAATTGGGAGATACACAAAGCCTTACCTATCCTTTTTGTCAGCAACAAGACGCCATGGCTGAATCAGTAAGATTTTGGGCACAAAGTATGGCTGTGACCAATTCCGGGCACAGGACTCTCTGGTTGAGGACCTGGTCCAGAACACCGGGTCAAAGATGGGTCTTTTTCCAAATCTGCCCAAAAAGGATGTCCTTAAAAGGGCATTGCACAAACTGGGGATAGGGCGGCCGATAGGAACTTGGGTTCCCTGCCTGACCTAGGCCTCCTGTAGTAATGGAGTTCCTTCCTAGGTCCTCTTTTAGACAATCCTGTCATACAGGGACACTACTAGATGTCCCGGGGGTACCTTCCTCCTCTACCCTTTCTGCAGGAAAGGAGGATTTAAAGGTTCCACTCTGTATGGAACTGGGCGGTACAACCCGAGAAACAGTGACGCCATGTCTCGGGTTGGGGCCTGACTAAGAGTTTTTGTTCACAGTTTTGGACAGTACCTTGAATTGCCCTTTTGTTTCCAGGGACATAAAAGATGGGTTCACTTAGAATTTACTTATACCCCTCAAAATTCTGGTTTCTCCTATACCCATGAGGTTGGAGGAACGATCAGACATTCAGGAAAGTCTGCTAGACATGGGGGCCAGGGGAGTCATTATCCCAGTTCTCCCGTTGCCAGCAAGGAATGGGTTTTTTATGCCACTGTCTTTCTGGTGAAGAAAGCCTTGAGTAGAGACTCTTTTTTATTTTATAGGAATCCTCTCTGGGTTGATACAAACATTTGGAATAAAACATTTTTTTCTGCAGTGTAAAATATGCTTCCACAGAGCCCTTTCATGGTCTCAATAGATCTGAAGGATGCTTTCTGACAAGTTCTAATGAGCCTTGGACTTTTAAGATTCACAGGACTGGGTTTCTACACTTCCAATTAGATTGCTTCCCTTCGGGCTGGTTTCAGCCCGAGAATTTTTTACAAAGATATTGTCAGAACTTCTGGGTCTGGTTCCCTCTCAGGCAATGAGTTATTTGGGATTTGAAGTCAACACTTCTTCAGACTCTTATTCTGCCTTCTCAAAAGATTTCGCCTTTCAGGAAGCCGTTTGATTCTTTTCTGCCAGTTCTACATCTTCTATAAGACAAGCCATGTGGGTATTAGGACTGTTTAACATTGGCATTTTTCCGCAGTAAAGATGACTTGTATTCAAGGACACTTCATATACATATCCTGAGCATTTGGAATGGCTCCCGGTATGGGTTGGAAGATATATAGCTTCAGTGCGCGGTCAAGGGAAGCTATATCAGGGACCCCAAAAGGAAAGAGGGTTACTACAGATACCTCAGCTTTGGGTTAGGTAACCCATTGCGAAAGTTGGGCAGCACAAGGAAAGTAGCCCAAGGCCCTGAGCCAGTCCTCCTCGAACCTAAGAAAATGGATAACAATAAAGTAGCCTTGATGGAATTTGTAGAACATTGGAAGATCAGCATGTACAGATAAGATCAGACTATGCTACAACTGTAGCATACATTAACCATCAGGGGAGCGCAAGATTCATCGCTAGATGGTGGTCACATTAGTGATCCTTATCAGTTTAGAAGGAAACCTGTCTCTGGCCCTAGGCTGTCTCTGGCCCTAGGCTGTCTCTGGCCCTAGGCTGTCTCTGGCCCTGGGTCGTCTCTGGGGTTAAGCAGCCACTTGGTCCTCCAGCGAAGGTGTTTTTTTTTTTTTTTTTTTTTTTTTTTTTTTTTTTTGTGCTGGACTCTTTCAGTTGGATCTTCTGTCCCAGAAGGATCTGTCTTTTGGCAGAAGTGTCCTCCATGCTATTCTTTCCACCCAACGAGGTAGTACTCGCCTATCTCTCAGGCGTATGCTGCCAGAAGGATGTTTTGAGAAAACTTAGGTTAGGTACCTGGTAACTTTTTTTCTAAACATCCGAAAGGGCAGCATACGCCGGCTTCCATCCCTTTTTTTTCTTATGTGGAGTTGGATTATGTATTGATTATATGTTGGAGTTGTGGGTCTGTTTCTTTTCTCTTTCAGATCTCTACAACAACTGAGGAATGGGAGGAGGAGTCAAGATTTTATTCTGTCTGGTGGTCAAGGGGTTCCAAATTGGTAGGAGGAGGCCGGAGGTCTCAGGCGTATGCTGCCCTTTCGGATGTTTAGAAAAAAAGTTACCAGGTACCTAACTTAAGTTTTTGCTTGTATCCATTTTACCTCCTAATATTTGGTCCTTCAGCTCCTAGAGATATCGTTTAACTGCCTGTATGATGTGGAAAGCACTGTACCAGTTAGCCCTTTGCACTTAGCTGTAAGTATATTCCTTTTACTGTGTGGCAGGTGTAGTGTTGACTGCAGGCAACTCCTAAAACGTATGTTGTGTGTTTTTATTTTTTTGTCTTTACATGTGCTCACCTTGCCTGGTTAACCTATATGTTGACTTGCATTTAAAGGCCTATAATGGTCATTATGATGCCCTGAAAGCTCTTGCGGAAACGCTGGTTAATCTGGACGTTCATGACCACAAAGGCCGAACTGCGCTTTACCTCGCCACCGAAAGGGGGTTTACGGAGTGTGTGGAGGTTCTGATGAGCCATGGTGCCTCCCCACTTATCAAGGACCGTAAGAAGAAATGGACACCATTGCATGTAGCAGGTTAGATTTGCCTTCAAATTATTTTAATTTCCCTGATGAGCACTGTTCAAACTTCTGGTCCAAAATGTTTTTAAAGTCTGTTCTTGCCTACTGCCTGTGTATTCCTTTATTCTGACTTAATCTGAAAGCATCCCCCTACCTGATCAATTTAAATTAGCCTTTAGGTCTACTTTAATTCCCTTTCTGGGAAGTCTCTACTTGGGAATAAAGAAGTTCTGTGTGTAATACCGTAGCTATTCTCCCCTGGTCCTGGCCAGATCTCTGACATTGGATACACAAAGCCATAGCAGACTTTATTTGACAACATATGTGGTTTTGTTTTTTTAAATGATTGGTTCAAAGTGACAACTCATTATGGATTTAATAGTCTGATGCAGCAAATTTTCTATTGGGGCCACTATTTTACACAAGAGTGTACCTAAACAATCTGTTTAGATTCTATAAACTCAGGAGTCCTCCTCATGGTTATACATTCGGGTCACGTGCCAAGTTGTGCACCCACCAGCAATGTAATCTAAATAGATGCTTTAGTGTTTGTCATATTTTTGTTTTTCAAGCTGCCTCGGGAAACACTGATATTCTGCACCTTCTGATTGATAGCAGTGACAGACTGGATGTTACCGATGTAACAGATGCACATGGACAGTAAGTTCACTTCCCATTTTTCTGCCCATGATTTAAATAAACAACCAAGGTAGTGTACATTTTTTGCATACAGGTCATTGTCCTTTTTTTCCCAAAACGTCTTCCAGGGCAACCCAGATGAGTAACTCCTCCCACCTACACAGGACACACAAACTGGACAGGATTAAATACCCCTTCCCTTACTCCCGGACCGCAGTGTTTTTGTTTCCCTCCTGGCAACAAGCTGGATTCTACATCCCTATTTTATATCCCCCCCCCTCCCCCCAGGGAAGATGGCGGGTCCAGACTCCCTCCCCTCTCTCTAGCAGACTCAGGTGTGGCTCTGGGTGACCCTTCTGCTCCCTTTCGCGGAGTTAGTCCTGGACTAGCAGTTTGGTGTGACATTATGTCCAATTTTGATTTTTTTTTTCCTCTTATAGGTTTAGTTCCAATACACACAGAGGGAATAAACATGTGTTACTGCAATCCTTTTCCTGTCAGAAATACTTAATTTTCTTGAAAAATGCCAACATTTACAGCCATGACAGTAATTTGGGCTTTTTTTTTTTTTTGGTCCATGCAAAAAAAATCTATACACGTATTTTTGTGCCCCCACCATAGGTCACCATTCACTGCAATCGAGGGGGTGTGCCAGACCTTGACACACTTCCATTGCAGTAAGTGAGGGTCACACCTGCGCCACAGCGACTGGTGGCCAGGTGGCATGGGACTTGGATACAGCAACGGCGAACAAAAAAAAAAACACAAACCTTTTGTCTCTACAATGACATTAAGCATGTTGTGGTTTTTATGCCTTATCATTTTGCCTAACTTTACTTCTCAATCAGAAACTTGGCCTTGAGTTGTTTCATTGGTTTGTACCTAATTTAGTGTGTTCTGTTTTGAAGAACTCCCTTAATGCTTGCTGTAATGAATGGACATGTAGACTGTGTTCACCTGCTGCTGGAGAAAGGAGCCACTGTGGATGCTGGAGATAAAAGAGGAAGAACCACACTACACAGAGCGGTAAGCCACCAACCCTATGTATATAGATAATTTGTATGATTATAGATTGTCTGGTATTAATTTACTGTCTTATGTCCTATATAGTCTGTAACTGGTTGTGAAGACTGTGTGGGTGCTCTGCTGGACCATGATGCCTTTGTGCTGTGTCGGGATTACAAGGGACGCACGCCTATTCACTTTGCTGCAGCTTGTGGCCATGCAACACTAGTGCATGTGTACTTGCAGGCTGCACTCTCCACAGACCCACTGGATGCAGTGGTGGATTACAATGGATACACTCCCATGCACTGGGCTGCTTACAATGGTAAGACCTGATCCATTTGTGTTGCATGTATTTTTGTTTTTAAAAAACCCATAGTGGGAAAACCTATGGCTGACATTATGGACTTATCCTTTGTTACCTATAAATTGCAGTCTGTGTTTTCCACTATTCTGCTGAGCTTCTATAAATGAAGGCCCACTTTCAGAAACTGTGTCACTTTGCTTCAGTTTACTGGCTCATCAGAACTTTCACATCTTTTTTTAGATGAGTAACTGAATAATTGAGATGATGGCCAGCAACTGTAATCTTCTGAAGAGGATAATAAACTATTATGGTTTATTTATATAGTGTCATCCTCTGTAGTGCTTTACAAGGTATATAGACAAGCTAAAACAAACTATAGGGTGCAATACAAATTAGATGCTACAAAATTCAAACCAAATTTTGTTAGCACAGGCGACAGTAGGAGAGAGAGAGCCCTGTACTTGCGAGTCTAGTCAATTACAGGAATTAAGCTTTCATGTTTCCCAGCAAGTTGATTCTATTTGTGAAATATCAGCAGAGTTTAGACTTGGGTTCAGTGGCTAATTGATTTTGCATCAACCATACATTTGTTTTCCCTATATTGTCCACTTAGAAACCCTGCTTCGGTGATCCTCCATCTATTAGGAGCAGATCTCCTAAAAGCATTGTTGGGTGGACTGTGTACTACCTGTAATACTACTGATGGCATGCTAAATTGTTGTTTGTTGATTAGGGCATGAAGATTGTTTGGAATTGTTACTTGAACACAACCCATTTGCTTACCTCGAAGGAAACCCTTTCACCCCTTTGCACTGTGCAGTGTAAGTACATGTTTTAAGTCTCTCCTAACCTTTACCAAAAATACTTGAAATGTAATTTTTTTTTTTCTTTCTGCCAATCTGCCTACAGAATTAACAGCCAAGATGGTACGGCTGAAATGCTTATTGAAGCTATGGGTGCCAAGATTGTGAATAGCAGAGATGCCAAATGGCGGTCTGTATCAACATATGTTTATAATATCCTTGAAATCGCACCAGTGGATGTTTTGCTTTAATGGAACAAACCCCTCACTAGGGTTTCAATTAAACAGAACATCTTTCACCAATATCCCCACAACCCTAATTGAATTGTTCAATAGCCAGGAAAGCTCCCCTGGTCCATCAGTCCTGTACCTTCAGCAGTTGCAGCTCTATGCCATAGGAGACCTAGAGGTTTATTCTTTATTTTTTAAGATCACTATCTTGATCCACACAGACTTACAAAGTAAGAAATTACAAAATAAAACCAATCTGCAAAACTTGGACCGATGGTAGCTCTTGAGGAGGGGGTTTGTGGTCTAGAGCACTTTCTCAACCTGCAGTACGTGTACCCCAGGAGATGCTGCGTCCTTGAACATTTCCGTGCAACAGAGTCTGATAGGAATGATATATAATTTTAACAGTAAAATCTTATCCTTTTTTTGCTTCAAAAAGCTTTTCAATGCCAACATTAGTAACATTTGCAATCACCCCTTCTCTCCCTCCCCCCCCCCCCCCCCCCTTTTCGGGGTACTTGAAAACTGCTTGCCGCTAGGGGGTACTTGGCATAAAGTTGAGAACCACTGGTCTAAAGCATGCCCACATTCATTGTAATGAGTTGCTGAATGAGCTTTCAACCCAAACATGAATGTCTGCCAGTGGTCACAAGCTTGCCTGATCGAGGAGGTAGTGGCTTAAATTTACTTCCTCTTTAAAAAGCTCCAATTGGACTGAGTCCATAACATTTACTGAAATGCCCTGTCCAGGCATTAAAATAGTTTTCTTTACTCCCCATTTGGCCTTTCCAGACCCTCTGTACAGTGACAGCATCTTCATATTAACAAAGATGGGGAATGTTCCTTTCTCCAGCAACGTTTATCACGCCTATGTGGCAATGGAGGTGGTGCGAGGGCGTACAAACAAGGCCCCATGGCCACGCCATGCAAGGCTGCTGCACCGGGGGATGGAATCGCTGGATCCTGGCCCTCTCAGTATGAAGATCTAGGCCGAGAAAATAGTGGGGTTGCTTAGCAAAGTCCAAATGGTCACCATTTGCCAGCATCACCGATTGAAATCTGACCACCAGATCAACTCCTGTTTGTGAGCTATGGGTGCTTAAACCGGACCTTCAGCATCATTGAATGAAAAGCCCAAACCCTTTAAAAACTATTCCCCAGCATCTAAAGTAATATATTTTAAGTTTGTAGTCGCTTAATTGTTAATCTTTACGCCACTGGGTTTTAACACTGTTCAGGACTAGGATATATGTGCCTCAGATGCATCAAATACTGAGGAAATGAGAGTTAGGTAAAGTGTAGGGGATGGGTTATAGCTGTGCTTGGCACAAACAGAGCAGAGCTGGGGTCAGGAAAAGGACAGCAATGTAGAGCGGCATAGTCGGAAGACACTTCATGTCTGCAGGCAGCCTGAGGCTCCATGGGCCGCCATCTTGGATGTTTAAAAGGTTAAGAAAATCTAAATAGGTGCAGTTAGGATGTTTTTTAATGTGGGCAATCTGTATGTAGGGGGTGGGGGAAATATACAAGATAGGCTCTTATTCTGGGTGAAGGTCCACTTTAATAATCCTTTTTCTTTCTAGGACTCCTCTTCATGCTGCAGCCTTTGCAGACAATGCAAATGGTTTACATATACTTCTGCGACACCAGGCTGAGGTTGATGCTACTGACCAATTGGGTTGCACGCCTCTGATGATGGCAGCAGAAAATGGGAGAACTGCAGCTGTTGGTACGCGTGCTGGTTTTTAATAAATAAAAACTCTGTAACGTGGGAATTGTTCTTGATGTATTTTTAATTCTGTTCATGCAGAGTTCCTTCTGTTTCACATGAAAGCAGATTTAACTGTGATGGATATTAACAAAAATACTGCTCTTCACCTAGCCTGCAGCAAGGTACATTCTCTCAACATCTTCAACATTTCTTCTGTTCTGCACAATGTACACACAATATATATATCACTGAATGCATTTTTTCCTGGGTTTTTTGTTTAGGGTCAAGAAAAATGTGCCTTGCTGCTTCTAGGGGAGACCCGGGACCTTGGCCTTATCAATGCAACTAACAACATGCTGCAAATGTAAGTAATGCTGTCCTAGAGAAAAATAGTTTAATGTTGGTGCAAGCAAAATCCACTTCCAAAGACTTTCCGAGCCGCCCCAAAATCAGAAGACCTTTTTCGGCAGAAAGTTGTTTTTTTTTTCTCATTTGCAGCTACTTCCCCAGCTTCTGGTCCTCTTTATTGGCAACCCGGTCACGCATTTCCCCTCTACCCCTCAAGGGGACATGTCTGCCATAAAAAGCCCAGACTGAGGTGCCCATCATTCTCTCTGGGTGCTTCAGTCAGGTCCAGACCTCAACCATACTAATTCAGTAAGTATGTGGAGGTATTGGACCTGGCATGCATTTGGACAGAACTTTGGGTTGTCAGTGTTATAGGTGCCACAAGAGGTTTGTGCCACGAAAGTGCATTGGGTTGGGGTCTGATGGGGGAGAAACTCCATGAAATTGGTTTTGCCTTTATTCTTAGTATACAGTACGTCCTGCTCCAGATAGATTACTTACACTTGGGGTATCCTCCGCCAGATGGCGCTGCACTGCAGAGACATGTAAAACAGGCTCCTCCCGGCCCCTCAAATACCCGGGGACCTCCCACAAATCCCCAGATTTTCTCTACAGTGCTTACTGCGAAGACATGAAATTATCACTCTCTCGCAGGTGAACGGGGCTATTAGCCTGCGGCCCTGTTGGACTATTCCCACCCGTCCTTCGTGTGATGTGCCTCCCAGCCTGGGCTGCGCTGGTCGGGTGAAGGTAGGCGGCACCATGTGTGCTTAAGGAGCCCTGCTTCACCGCAATCCCCCACCAAAGGGTAGGCTGTATAGGCTGATTGTGAGCCTTTATGGGATGCCCCTCCCGCATTATTGTCCCATGCCCCGTGTAGCGGTGGGTCCTGTACAGAGGGCCACCATCCTCCCTCATTCTCCCTGTAGCCTTCGGGAGGGAAAGAAGTGGGGGGTGTGGGTTAGCGTGTATCGTGATTCGCGCATACGGCGTTTTCTCTTGTATTTTGACTAGTATATGTGTTGTCAGCCGCCACGCTGACTTGTCTTTCTTTTTACTATTGCAAATGCCGCCGCGCGCGTCTCTTCCTTCATTTGGATGTTCCGCGCCGGGCGGCGGCGTTACCTCGGGCGCTTCTGCGTTCTCATTGGCTGCTTGTCGGTGGACTTCGCGCTCTTCGGGGGGGCGGGAACTGGCGCGCCCTGCGTCACGGCTCGCTCTGGCCCGCCCTTCGAGGTACTCTCGGCGCCATGTTGTCAGGTCCCGCGCGCGTGTGACGTTCTTACTTACCGCGGTCCGTAAGTGCCCTCGCGGGCAGCTTTATACTCATTGTAGTGTGTTTGGTTCTGACACCCCTTCTTCTCATTGTGTCTTTCAGAGGGTGAATCCATTGGCTTCTCCCGGCCCAGTGTAATTGATAGTTGGGCCTTGTATAATTACTCCCACTTCCCTAGCGGGTCATTGGGGCATCCAGGGTTGCTTTTTAGCGTCAATCCCTACTGGCACATTGTGCCTAATAATCACCATATGGAGGCATCCCAGGATAGTGTTACCGGGGTCCCCTTGGGACAAGACCGGCTGTGTGTAGCGTGTGGACAGCCTCATGCTGACGCTGACAAGGCGTGGGTCTGTGTAACCTGTGCTGAGCAGGTGCTTGCATTGCAATCTGGCCTGCCAGTGGCTGCACCTCGTTTCACTTCACCTACTCCCCCCAGCTTAAATCTCACTCCTGTTGAGTTGCATACTTGTGGGGATTCTCAGCCTGATGTGTCTTCTAGACTGCCTACTGCTGAACAGATTATTGCGAGGTAGCGCGTAAGGGCCCTGGTAAAAAGCGGCACTTGATGCCTAATGTTACTGTTTTCCCTATGGGATCTCAGGAGTTTATGAATCTGTGTGGCTATACCCCATCTGATGGAGAGCTCTTTTCTGATTCAGGCTCATCTGATTAGAGACCAAGGGGTCATGACGATTCTGGCTCTGACCCCTGGGCCCCAGATGACACTGACAGATTGACCCAGATCTTTCAGGTTCTGTCTATCTCTCTCCCTGGTGAGGCTCCCAGGCAAAAAGGGGAGCTTTTCCATACAGCAAAATCAAGTTTGGAATTTCTAGAGCAGGCACATTTCCATACCCTTTTGCTCAAGGAATGGGAGTGCCCCAGTAAACTTCCCGGGGTTCCAAGGAATTGGGATAGGAAGTATCCCTTTCCCCCTAAGGTGGTTAAATGTTGGTCGTCATCCCCCCCCCCCCCCCCCCCCCCCCCGAGGTGGATGTCCCGATCCTAGGGCTATCTAACACCCCTGTCATGCACTACCCTGCGGGATGCTGAGGACCGGCCCATTGACCTGCTTGCCTCCCACGCCTTTGCATGTGCGGGGACGGCGCTGCGCCCGGTCTGTGCCTCTGCTATTACTGCTGTGGCCACTAGAACCCTTAGCAGAAATATGCTTGATAGTGCCCCTGATGATCTCCATTGTGAGGTATTTAATGCACTCTCCATTTGTGATGTTTTTGTAAATTTTGTCCTATTAGCATTGGATGACACCATCCGAATGTGTGCAAGAACTTCTGCCCTTGTGGTGGCTATACACCGCTTGGTTTGGCTGCGACAGTGGGGTGCTGACATTGCTGCAAAGAAGGCCCTCCCTGGGCTTCCTTTTAAGGGGCTACGCCTGTTTGGGGCCCGTCTAGACCTTTTTGCTAAGAGAGGTAAGTTACCCCAGCGCAGACGGCTGTCTCGGCCCCTTCGGGGCCAGGGCTCCCCTTCACCCCCTACCATGGGCTCCTCCTGGGGGGCTAAGCCCAAATCCTCTCCCAAGCCCCCTCAAGCATGATGGGGCGCCCTCGCCCGTCAGGGTGGGGGGACAGCTGCGGCACTTTGCTCAAGTCTGGAGGCATCACGCCTCAGACTGGTGGATTCAGGAGGTAGTGTCCTCTGGCTACAAGATAGTTTGCTGTGCGGCCTCCCCCAAGATTTATCAGGTCCCGGATACTCCAGGACCCTGCCTCTGCTCAGGTGTTGGCGCAGGCCGTGCAAGGCCTGCTGGGCCTGGGGGTCATTTGCATATTTCCCCTAAGAGACAGAGGCAAGGGGCTCTACTCCAACCTTTTTCACAGTTCCCAAAAAAGATGGGTCAGTCAGGTCCATTCTGGATTTAAAGATCTTCAATTGTCAAGAACAGGCGTTTTCGCATGGAAACTCTGCGCTCGGCCATCAGCTCCTTGCGCCACGGGGGTTTTTGATGACGTCCAAGGACTTCAAAGACGCTTACCTTCACATCCCTGTGTTTTCTGGACACCAAGGTTCCTCGGCTTCGCGTTGGAAGATCAACACTGCCAATTTGTGGCCTTGCCATCTGGCCTCTCTTCAGCTCCCAGAGTGCTCACCAAGGTGCTGGCAGGGGTGATGTCTCTGAGGCCAAGGGGCATCCGCGTGCTGCCCTACCTGGACGACATACTCATCACCTCTCGGTCTCTACAGCAGGCAGAGTTGGACACTTAGCTGGTGGTGGCCACCTTGGAGTCCTTCGGCTGGGTGATCAATCACCCCAAGTCTTCTCTGTCCCCTTCCCCGGTGACCCCGTTCCTGGTAATGATTCTGGATACGGTTCAGTCAAGGATATTCCTTCCTCAACAGAAGGTGGGAGCTCTAACTGCGCAGGTGAGGTTCCTGTTGTTGTGTCTCCATCTCTCCCTCAGGCAGGGAATGCAGTTGGTGGGCCTGATGGTGGCGTGCTTCGAGGCGGTGCCTTTTGCTCAGTTCCATTTGAGGCCTCTTCAACTTCACCTTCTGTCAGTTTGGGACAAGGACCCAACGTCCTTGGACGAGGTCTGTGTGCTCCCTCTCCCTTGGTCAGACGATCTCTTTCGTGGATGCCAGTCTGTCGGGGGGGGGGGGGGGGGGGGGATTCTGGTAGTCCCTGCGGTGCCAGGGGAGGTGGGGGCCTTAGGAGGCCCACTTACCTATCAACATATTCTAAGTATACAGTACGTCCTGCTCCAGATATGACTTACACTTGGGTTATCCTCTGCCAGAGGGCGCTGTGCACTGCAGACATGCAAAAACAGGCCCCTCCCGGCCCTTCATGTACCCAGGGACCACCCACAAATCCCCAGAGTATCTCTGCAGTGCTGACTGCGAAGACATGAAGTATCACTCTCTCGCAGGTGAGCGGGGCTATTACAGCCTGCGGCCCTGTTGGACTATTTCCGTCCGTCCTCCTTGTGATGTGCCTCCCAGCCTGGGCTGCGCTGGTCAGGTGAAGGTAGGCAGCACCATGCGTGCTTAACGGAGCCATGCTCCACCGCAGTCCCCCACCATAGAGTAGGCGGTTTAGGCTGATGGTGAGCCTCATAGTGGATGTCCCTCCCGCATTATTGCCCCGTGTAGAGGTGGACCCTGTTTAAAGGGTCGCCATCCTCCCTCGCTTTCCCCCGTATTCGGGGGGAAAAGAAGGGGGGGGGTGGCGGTCTCAGTGCATACTATTCTCAAGATAAGGCATCTAGGTGTCAGAGCCGCGCTACTTGCTCCGTCTATTCTGGTCGCCGCCGTCTGTTTTCCTTTGACTTCTCAATCTATGTAATTGTGTACAGCTTGTGCTGCCTTATCATCCTGCAACTTGAGGCAGGAAGCTAATCTGTCAACATTGCCTACGGGCGGCGTCTTTGGTCCTTACGAGTACCCACTAGCAGACGCTCTTACTCATACTACATGATTGACTTGCCAGCCTTAACGGCCGCTTCGGAGCTTCGCGCTCTTTGGGGAAGGCGGGGACCTGGCGTGGCGCGCTCTGCGTCACGCCCAGATCAGAACCGCCCTCTGAGGTTCGGTCGGCGCCATTTTGTGGATCTTTGCGCGCGCGTGTTGGCGGTCCTTCTCCTCCCCTGGTCTGTAAGTGCCCTTGCTGGCGATTTCACTCTTTATTAATTCTTTTGCTGCGCATGGTCCTGACACCTATTATTCCCCTTCTGTCTTTCAGACGTTAAAGACTCCGGTGGCTTCTCCCGGCCTAACATAACTCGTAGCGGGCTTACAAAAATTCTCCCACATTCCTAGCGGGCCTTTGGGACATCCAGGGTTGCTTATTGCATAAATCCCTACTGACATATATTGCACTGATAATCACCATATGGAGGCATCTCGGAATTTTGTACCAGCAGTCCCCTTGGGACAAGACCCGCTGTGTATAACGTGTGGCTACCCCCACTTTGGTGCTGAGAGTGCACCGATCTGTGCACGCTGTGCCGATCAAGTACTGGTCCGGCTGCCAGGATCGCCAGGGGCTGTTCCTCGCCCTAACACCCCTATTCCACCAGGCTTAAAGTGGACCAACGCCCAGGATTTTGACTATCCTGGGTCTTGGTCCACTTCGGTGGGGCACCCCCGATCGGGGTGCCCCACTGTGTGAAACCCCCCCGAACTCACCTCTCCCCGCGCCGACGGACAAGCCGCGGACAAGCGGCTCCTCCGCCGCCACCTCCGTGTGCCCGCGCCGGCCATTCACAGACGGCCGGCGCGTGCACGTCTAGAGGGGCGCGAGGGAAGATAAGGTAAGGGGTTTGGGGTGTTTGGGGGGTTTCACCCCGCGGGACATCCCGATCTCGGATGTCCCGCGGGGAGGGAGGTGATCGGCCCGGGAATCTTATAGATTCCCGGGCCGATCACCCGTGGGTGTTGGTCCACTTTAAATCTCGCTGCTGACGAGTCACTTATGAGTAGGGGGTTACAGACGGCTGCGTCTTCCAGACTGCCCGCGGCTGACCAGACTATTACAGGGCCGACAAGGCGCTCAGGCCCTGACATGAAGCTGTCCTCTACGCCCTCTGTTTCTGCCCCTGCTAAGGGATCGGCGGAGTCTGCTACTCCGCAGGCCTGCACCACTTCTGATGAAGGAAGGTTGTCCTCAGACTCGGGCTCATCCGACGAGGAGCCGAGGAGTCATGACAATTCTGACCTCGAAGACTGGAACCATTTTGATACCGTTGGCTTGTTGAGTAGAATCTTTAAGACCCTGTCTATCTCCCTCCCCAACGCGCAACAGACAATGCTCTGGGCCCTCCGGCGCCCTCAACCGTTTGGGCGAGGGGACGACTGCGGCACCTTGCTCCTATCACGAGGCATTTTGCCTCTTTCTGGTGGATACAGGAGGTAGTTTCCTCCGGATACAGGATAAAGTTTGCTACGCGGCCTCCCCCATGATTGTCAGGGTACTCCTGGTCCCTGCCTCTGTTCAGGTTCTGGTGCAGGCCATACACGGCCTGCGGGGTTGGGGGTCACTTGCAGTTTGCCCTTATCAGGCAGAGGCAGGTGCCGTTACGCCAACCCCTTCACATTCTCCCAAAAGGATGAGTCTGTCTGCCCTTCTTATTCACAAGTTGTTGGCAGTTCTGCTATTCAGGCAGTTTCTGCATGAAAAATCTGTGATGGGCCACTAGCGCCTTGTCTTCTAGACACCTAGGCTTTTCTGGTTGTGTTGGATGTCCAACACCGCTAATCCGTGGCCTTATCTGGCCTCTCTTCTGCCCCCACGCTGTTCACCAGGGTACTAATGGAAGCTATGTCTCGGATGAGACCAAGGGGAGTCCGCGAGAGGCCTGCCAGGTGGTCCTCGTCGCTTCCCAATCTGTCAGGTCGAGTTAGCTACTCGGCTGGTGCCTTAACTTGGGAGTCTTTTTGATGGGTGTTTTTTTTCTTCACCTCTTGTCGTCCTTGTCCTCTTGACTGGTATCTCCATTCCTAGGGATGAATCTAGTCTTGGTCAGGCGAGAATCTTCCTCCCTCTACAATAAGGTGGACAATCTGGTTGCATGGGTTCAGTCCCTACTTGCTGTTCCAGTCCCTTCACCAGGCAGTAATGCAGCTGATGGGTCCGTCTTGGTGACTTGCTTAGTGAAGTTCCTTATATTCCTCTACCAGGGGTTTTCTTCTGCAACTTCTATTTATACTGGACTGGGACCCAGCATCCCTGGAGCGGGATCATGTGTATCCTTCCCCTGGGTTAGGAGTCCCTCTTTTGAGTGGATTTACTCTAGGAACCTGTCTGGGGACAGTTCCTTTCTTGCCCCTTCCACAGATGATCACCATGGATGCCAACCTTTCAGGTGACTGGGAGTTTTTTTCTTCTGTAACCCCATGCGGGTGTGGGGAAGGTGGGGCCTTCTAGGAGGTCCTTGTACCTATCAGTACAGCGAGTTTTCAGGCTGACGCTGTCTCGCCTGTCTTCTCCTCTTCCAGGCCTACCTGTTGGGCGGTGCTCGGTCTGTCTGACGACTGTGCCCTGCCTTATTCATCTGTGTGGGACCTAGTGCAGGATGGTTCCCCAGGAAGGTATATGTTCCTATTCTGGGTGGAGGATAATGTTGCCTGCTTATCATTGGTATTCGCTCCTGTGCAGGTCCCTCTGTGACAGGTTGTGCTATTCCTTGGTTCACTATGTAGTTCAACCAGTATGGCTTGTTTGGTGCACCGTCACTTTTTCAGGCTTTTACCACTCGTTTCCCTGGCTCCTCTGACTGTGGTCATGAGGATTTAGTATTTTTATGACGGGACATTCTGGCCTGTTTGCCTTGTCTCCCTTCCCCCTGCTAGGCGGTTTTCTGTGCAGAATCGCTCTGGTAGGGGGACCATTGGGGGGGGCCTAGTGGAGTGTGGATTCGCAGACGTGATACCTTAGGGTAGTAGTTCTGTACGTTCTGCTAGGGGTGTCGCCCTGTTCCGCTGAGTGCCTCTGTTACATCACTCCAATTCTACTAATGGATGTCTAAGAGCAGCGCTCTTCTTCCATTTTTATGAGGTATGGCTTGCCCATATGGATTGGTGTTAGCCTAGGTCTCTTTCCCATTGGGCATTCTCTGTTCCTAGGGCTCTAGAGTTATTACAGCATGGCTTGGGGTTGGCTCCCCAACTCGGTACTCTGAAGGGTCAGGTCCTACCCTGTCCGCCTTCCGGCAGAAGTCTTTTGCTTATTTCCCTCGGCTAAGCTTTCCTTCGGGGGTTGTTCATTGCGTGCTTCACTTAATTCTATGATCACTGCTGGGATTTGAATTTTTTATTACATTTGCCTTGTGGGACGTTCCGTTTGGGCCGATTCAGGAGGCTGTCTGGCTGTCTCTTACCTTCCTCATTGTCCCTTGGGTCTGTTGGCTCAGTCAGACGTGTGTCTGAGCGGGTGGCTCTGTTTCGCTAGCCCTCGTTCTTTGTTTTGCACCAGGATAAGGTGGTGCTCTGCCTTACGCTGGACCTTTCTACCTCTGGTGGCGGTTTAGGCTCATGTGTTTAAGACATCGCCTTTCTTTTGTGCCTTATTCCTAGTATCTGAGGCAAGGGGATTTATTTTCCCTCATCAGGTGCTGGAATCTTTTTCCTGGATTGTTTGTTTTTCTGGTCCCTTAAGGGGACTGATGCCCCTTGGGGTTTGTGGGCACCTAACTCTGTATGTGCCAGTTTTTGTCCGCTTCCAGGGGTTACGCGGCCTTGGCCTAGCCTTTACTTGGATGGTATTTCCTTCTGGTCCTGGGGAAGATTGGCTTCTTCCTGGATTAATTGTTAGAGCTTGATCTTGTCAGGCTGTTACTCAGGCCTATTCCTTGAGGTGCTGAGCTTCTCTCGCCTTACTCTGATTCTACTGGTGAGTAGGTATCCTTTGGCCTTTCATCACCAGGTTTTGTTGTACAGGTTTGCTAAACGGCTACCTTGGTTTTTGGTTCATACCCTTTCAAGGGTTTTTACGATTTGACGCTGGAGCCTTTGCTCCTGTCGCTTTCGGTGGCAAGGTTGCAGGTTACAGTGCCTCGACTGCCTGCTGTGCCTTTTTTGTTGGGGATCCCACCCTACTTTATGGACAATGCCATTGGATGTCCCAATTGTAAGTATTATATCTGGAGCAGGACATACTGTATAATTAATAATACAATTCTGTGAAGTACTCACCTGTAGAATTGGTATTATACGTATACAGTACGTCCTGCTCCACCCCACCCTGGTTTTTGCATTATTCTGGATCCCCTGTATGGTGATTGTTGTGATTGTTATCATTACCAGTTGTTTTTGGTGGTTGGATTCTCCCGGCTTCTGGTTCACTGCTTTTCAATGCTGGGGATTTGTGGGAGGTCCCTGGGTATATGAAGGGCCAGGAGGAGCCTGTTTTTGCATGTCTGCAGTGCACAGCGCCCTCTGGCGGAGGATAACCCAATTGTAAGTATTATATCTGGAGCAGGACGTACTGTATACGTATAATACCAATTCTACAGGTGAGTACTTCACAGAATTGTATTTTTGGAACTACGGGCGATCAGATTGGTTCTGGGTCAGTTGACCGACCACCTGCGGGTCTGTCTGTGCAGGTGCGCTCAGACAACAGGACGGCGGTTGCATACATCAGCCATCAGGGAGGGACCCGGAGCAGGGGGGCCCTCCTGGAGGTGTCGCGGATTCTGACATGGGCGGAGGCCAATGTTCAATGCATTTCGCCTGTGTACATCCCCGGGGGCAGAGAGTCTACTGGCAGACTCTCTGGGCAGGGGGACCTCTCGTCAGAGAGAGTGGTCCTTCTGCAACAGGATATTCCAGTCCCTGTGTCACCGTTGGGGGGTCTACCAGATGTGGATCTGTTTGCTACAATTACAAGCTCCCGGCCCTTGTCTCCCTGTCTTAGGATCCTCTGGCCTGGACCACGGATGCTCTGTCCATGTCATGGCAGGAATTTCGGCTACTGTATGTCTTTCCTCCATTCCCCCCGCTGGGCAGGGTTCTGCGCAAGATTGCTCTGAAAGGGGTACCAGCGATTCTGGTGGCCAAGAAGAGTGTGGTTCACAGACGTGGTGCTGATGATAGTAAACCAGTACGTTCTGCCAGGGGTGCCAGATCTGCTCACTTGGGGCCCCTTACGCCATTCCAATTTACAAACTCTGGCTTTGCAGCCTAGCTGCTGAAAACTCCATCTTGTCCGCCTCGGTGGGTGTTACCATGGTGAAGGCTAGGAAGAAAGCATCTTATTACATCTATCACAGGGTATGACGTACCTACTTTGACTGGTGTGAGTCTAGGTCTCCTCCCTGTCGGGTGTTGTCAGTTCCCAGGGTTCTGGAGTTCTTACATCATGGGTTGGCGTCGGGACTGCAACTCAGTGCTCTGTAGGGTCAGGTGTCTGCCCTGTCTGTTTTTCCTTTCAGAAATCTTTTTGTTCAGCATTCTTTGGTTAAGACTTTCTTTCAGGGGGTTACTCATGTGCCTCCCCCACGAAAACCTATGGTCCCTGTTTGGGATTTGAACTTGGTCTTGTCTACCTTGCAGGGTGCTCCCTTTGAGCCTATTCAGGATGCTGCTCTGGCTGTACTTACCCTCAAGGTTGTCTTTCTGGTGGCTATTACTTCGGTCAGGCGTGTGTCTGAGCTGGCGGCTCTGTCTATCCAGCCCCCATACTTTGAGAGACACCAGGATAAGGTGGTGTTCCGCTTTTAAGCCGGATTTTCTGGCTAAGGTGGTGTCTGCCTTTCATTTGAATCAAGATATTGTGCTTCCTTCATTGTGCCCTAATCCTAGCAATGCTAAGGAAAGGGTTTTGCATTCCTTGGATGTGATCAGGTGTCTGAAGTATTACCTAGTGGTCACTGCGTCCTTCAGGAAAACTGATGCTCTTTTTGTGGTCCCTTCTGGTCCTAGGAAGGGTTTGGCTCCTGCCAAGTCTACTATCAGCAAATGGATCCGTCAGGCTGTGATTTAGGCCTATTCTGCTAAGGGGAAGAATCCTCCCTTCCGCCTTACTGCTCATTCTACTCGTGCTATTGGTGCCTCTTGGGCCTTCCAGCACCAGGCTTCTGTTGAACAAGTTTGCAAGGCCGCTACTTGGTCTTCTGTTCATACCTTTTCAAAGTTTTACAAGGTTGATGTTAGGGCCTCAGCTGATGCTGTTTTTGGCTGCAAGGTTTTGCAGGCGGCAGTGGTTTAAACTGTTTGCTGTTACCTTTTTTGTTGGGGATCCCACCCTACTTTTATGGACACTGCTTTTGGATGTCCCAAGTGTAAGTAATCTATCTGGAGCAGGACGTACTGTATACTAAGAATAATACAATTCTGTTAAATACTAACCTGTAGAATTGGTATTATAAGTATACAGTACGTCCTGCTCCACCCCACCCTGTTTTTGCATTATTCTGGATCCCGGCTTCTTGTTCACTGCTTTTCAATGCTGGGGATTTGTGGGAGGTCCCCGGGGATTTGAGGGGCCGGGAGGAGCCTGTTTTGCATGTCTCTGCAGTGCAGCGCCATCTGGCGGAGGATAACCCAAGTGTAAGTAATCTATCTGGAGCAGGACGTACTGTATACTTATTATACCAATTCTACAGGTGAGTATTTCACAGAATTGTATATTCTCAGTGTGTCACACACCCCGCTTCCCCTTTAATTCTTACGATCGGGTTACTCCACCAGCAGGTGGCGACGTTGCAGAGAGAAGTCTTGTAAACGAGCCCCTCCTGGCCCTACATATACCTGGGACCTCCCACTTAACACCCAGTGTTTTCTCTCTGCAAGATGCGACAAGACAGAAGAAAGAAGTCTCCTGCTTGCAGGTAGCCGGGGTCCCCTTTTGGTCTACTTCTGCCCAGTCCTAATTGTGTTTTGCCTAGATAGTTAATGGAAGCCTCCCAGCCTAGGCAGCTGGCTGGGCAAAGGTAGATGGCACTATATGGTGCCTAGGAGCTTATCTCCTCCGCTCGACCCCACGTGTGGGGCAATGCGGCTATCCGGCATGGTGATCCGGATTTGGGATGCCCCTGTCCCGATGTTCCCCTTGGCCACCTTCTCCCGCTTGGTCCCTTCTCCCTTCGCTTTGGGGGGGGGGGGGGGAGTGTGTTTGTGTATGGGGTGCCTTTTTCTGTGTGATTTGGTGTTTGGGGAGCACTGGCGGGGTCAGCGCCGCGGTGTGCGCGTTTCCCTAACTGCTGGGGCTCCTTGGGGCAGGTTTTTTAAATGGAAAAGGCTTTCCCTGCTGGATATGGTTTTTGCCTGAGGGCGTCTGCTGACGTCCGTTTACATGCGGCGCCGCCATTCGGCGGATCGCGTTGCTCGCGTCGTAGGGGCGGGGCCGCGCTCCCTCGCGGCCCACGTGGACGGCGGGGCCGCGCTCCCTCGCGGCCCACGTGGACGGCGGGGCCGCGCTCCCTCGCGGCCCACGTGGACGGCGGGGCCGGAGCGTCGCTCACTGAACCCGGCCCGTCTTCCTGTCTCTCCCGCGCCTGCAGCCTCACTACATAGAGGCGCTCGGCTACAGGCCTGCAGTCCCTAGAGGCGCTACCCTTTTCATACAGGTTTGGTTGTTTGGCTGCATTAGCTGTGGTGGGTTTTCTCTTTGCTTAAACCCCTTCTGCAAGCGCATACTTATGCATGTAAGATTTATAGGTCTTTCATGGGTCAGATAAACTAATATATATATATATATATATATATATATATATATATATATTATATAATCTGTTTAGTGTATCTGTGTGGGCATGCTGGCTATTTTTCTTTAGGACTGATTGTGGTCTCTTTTTCCTTGCAGATCCTGGGATCCCCTCACTGCAGTGGGTCTCCCGGTCTGATATACCTGGCTAGTCTTAGTCTCCAAATTGTGATTCTCCCGGGACTTTTAATTATAAAAGGGGTATCTCGGGTTGCTTAATTCGTAAATCCCTGGGTTATTGCGAATACCTTAATTTCACCATATGGAGGCTTCCGATATTACCGGAAGTGGCTCTTCGGGGCTATCCAGGCTGTGTGGGGGTTGTGGGGCTCCGCTCCCAGGCGATGATGTCATAATATGTATTCCTTGTGCACAGCAGAATATTGTGCGCCAGTCCGGCACTCTGGCTTCTGGCTCTGCGCAACTTCCGTCATCTCCTACCCCCCGTGTTACATTGTCAAAGGTGGGGATTCGCAATCTGAGGTGCGTGCGCGACTGGCCAACCTCTAGAAAATAGTTTCCGCCACGGTAGCTCAGAAGGCTACGGCGAAGCGGAAGCACCTGTTCTGGAGGATGAGGTGTTTGAAATATTGGATTTGTCCGTTTGTCCCCCTGCTGAGGAGGGGGAACTCCTTGAGGAGTCGGATGAGCCTGCAGGCCAGCAACTGTTTGGCACCGCTGGCGATCCGGCGGTGGGGCTGTCCCTTGACACTCCTTCCATTTTGGCTCAAATGTTTGAGATTTTGGCTTTGGATCCACCCGTGGTGGTCCCCCCGCCAAAGGGTGGGTTGTTTGATGTGCCTCAGCCGCGTTTGGTGTTTCCCAGGCAACAACACTTTGTGAGGGTTGTCCTTAAGGAATGGGAACAACCCACGCGCCTGGCTGGAGTTCCTCCTAGTTGGGATAAACGTTATCCCTTTCCAGAGGATTTGGTGAAGCTTTGGTCTGTTCCCCCTAACGTCGATGCCCCTGTGTTAGGGCTGTCTAACACGGCTGTGTTGCACTCCCCTGACATTACTACCATTAGGGATGGTGAGGATCGTCGGATTGATCAATTGGCTCGCCATGGTTTTATCAGTGCTGGATCAGCACTGCTGCCGGTGTGTGCTTCGGCGCTCCTTCTGTTGGCAGTTAGGTCCATTATTAGAGATTTGTGCGCAGGTCTTGATCCCACTTGTGATGAGTTCAGTTCTCTCAAGCAGTGTGAGTCGTTCATTTCCTTTGTCATGACCACCCAGGATGATGCGCTTGCAATGAGTAGCAGGACAGCGGCACTGCTGGTTGCTATTCGTCGGTCCGTGTGGCTGCGCCAGTGGACGGCGGACTTTAACTCTAAGAAGGCGCTTACGGCGCTTCCTTTTGTAGGTTTGCGCCTGTTTGGCGATAAATTGGATTCTGTTACCAAGGGTGGTAAGTTGCCTCAACGCAAGAGGCCTCGTCGTTCCTTTCGGGGTGCGACTTCCTTTAGTCCCTCCTTGCGGGGGGCGAGAGCGGGCAGAGGAGCTTCCTTTCCCGCTACCAGGGGTGCAGGTTGGACCCTGGGGAGGGGCCGTGGTCGTCCCGGTCAGTCCTGGGGCGCAAAGCCCAAGCCTGCTGGAAAACCCGCTCAGCAATGAGGGGGTGCCCTCACCTGTGTGGGTGGGGGGACGATTGCGACACTTCTCCCTGGTTTGGGGCCAGGAAGTTCCGGACAGATGGATCCGGGAGGTGGTGTCGTCCGGTTACAAGCTGGAGTTCGAGTCTCGCCCTCCTTCATGGTTTTTCCGGTCTCGGGTGCCCACCGATCCTTTGGCCACGCAGGGACTCCAGGCGTCGGTAAAGAATCTTCTGGAAATGGCGGTCATCCGGCCGGTGCCGCGCTTAGAGGTGGGCCTCGGTTTTTACCCCAATCTTTTCACAGTCCCCAAGAAGGACGGGTCGGTTCGCCCCGTCCTGGATCTGAAGTTCCTCAACAGGTTCATCCGTACTGCGATCGGCCATCGGTTCTCTTCGGCAGGGGGACTTCATGACGTCCATAGACATCAAGGATGCTTACCTTCATGTTCCCATCTGCCAGGCTCATCAACTTTTTCTTCGGTTCGTGATGAAGGATCGGCATTTTTAATTTGTGGCACTTCCGTTTGGCCTTATTTCGGCTCCAAGAGTGTTCACCAAGGTGCTTGCAGGGGTGATGGCCATTCTCAGATCTCGGGGCATTCGTGTCGTACCTTATCTGGACGAACTTCTCATCATGGCTCCTTCTCTCAATCAATTGGAGACGGACACCAGGACGGTGGTCTCCACGCTGGAAAGGTTCGGTTGGGTGATCAACTTTCCCAAGTCCTCCCTCGCTCCAGCCAGGGTGGTGTCCTTTCTGGGAATGCGGTTGGATTCTTGTCAACACAGGGTGTTTTTACCTCAGTCCAAGATTTGTCTGATTCAGGAGTTGGCTCGGGTCCTTCTTTCCAATCCTCGACCGTCCATCCGTTTGGGGATGAGACTGGTAGGGTTGATGGTTGCCTCGTTCGAGGCAGTTCCTTTTGCTCAATTTCACACGAGGACGCTTCAGCTTCATCTGTTGGCGTCTTGGGACCGGCGACCACGGTCGTTGGATCGGCCCTTCCAGTTGTCCTCCCGGGTCCGGCAGTCCCTTCAATGGTGGTTGGTATCGACCAATCTCTTGAGGGGCAGGTCTTTCCTGACTCCTCTTTGGGAAATTGTCACCACAGACGCCAGTCTTTCGGGATAGGGGGGGATTATGGAAGGAGCTTCAGTTCTGGGGGCAGTGGGGGCTTCGAGAGGCCCACTTGCCCATCAATATTCTGGAATTCAGAGCCATCTGTCTGGTTCTTGTTCTTTTGACTCAACATGTTCTGGGCCTTCCGGTTCGCTCGGACAATCGAACAGCGGTTGCTTACATCAATCATCAGGGAGGGACTTGCAGTCTGGGTGCCCTCAGAGAGGTGTCCCTGATCCTGACCTGGGCGGAGGCCCATGTTCCTTGTCTCTCAGCAGTTTACATTCCGGGTGTGGAAAACAGGGAAGCGGATCTGTTGAGCAGGTGCTCTTCCCGTCTGGGAGAATGGGCTCTCCATCCTCAAGTTTTTCGGTCGCTGTGTCTCCGGTGGGGGACACTGGAGGTGGACCTGTTTGCCTCTCCTCACAATTGCAGGCTCCCGACCTTCGTGTCGCTCTCCCAGGATCCTCTGGCTCTGGCGGATGCCATGTCCCTGAGCTGGGGGGGATCTGGGTTTTCTGTACCTGTTTCCTCCGATACCCATGCTGGGCAAGGTGGTACGGAAGCTGGTTCTGGAAAGGGTGTCCGCCATTCTCGTGGCTCCAAGGTGGCCAAGGCGGGTATGGTTCGCAGACATCGTTCGGCTGGCGGTGGATCAGTTCGTTCTGCCTCTTCGGCCCGATCTGCTCACTCAGGGTCGGCTGTGTTACCCCAATTTACCAACGCTGGCTTTGACGGCCTGGCTGCTGAAACCTCCGTCTTGAAGGAGGAGGGTCTTTCTGACTCGGTTGTTAAGACTCTGATCAGTGCCCGGAAGAGGTCTTCTTCTACCATCTACTATAGGACTTGGAAAGCCTATATCGCTTGGTGTGAGGTTAGATCTTTCCCTTGTAGGGTCTTTTCGGTCTCCAGGATTCTGGAGTTTTTGCAATCAGGGCTGGATTCTGCTCTTCAGCTAAGTACTTTGAAAGGGCAAGTTTCTGCCTTATCTATCTTTTTTCAGAAGCGTTTTGCGCTTCATCCTTTAGTTAAAACTTTTTTCCAGGGGTTTACGCATGTGCGGCCTCCCAGGAAACCATTACTTCCTGTTGGGGACTTGAACTTGGTTCTCTCTGCTCTTCAGGCTCCTCCTTTTGAGCCCTTGCAGGATATTGCTCTGTCTACCTTGACTCAGAAGATTGTCTTCTTGGTGGCTATCACTTCGGTTCGGCGTGTCTCTGAGTTGGCGGCCTTGTCGATTCAGGCGCCCTACTTTGAGAGGCATCAGGACAAGGTGGTCTTTCGTTTCAAACCGGACTTTCTTCCTAAGGTTGTTTCTGCTTTTCATTTGAATCAGGATATTGTTCTTCCCTCCTTGTGTCCTAAGAATGACAAGGAGAGGATTTTGCATTGTTTGGATGTAGTACGCTGTGTTAAGTACTATTTGATTACTACTTCTCCTTTTCGTAAAACTGATGCCTCTTTTGTTGTGCCCTGTGGGCCTAGGAAGGGTTTGGCTCCGGCCAAATCTTCCATTAGCAAATGGATACGTCAGGCCATTATTGGGGCCTATTCTGCTAAGGGGAAAGTTCCCCCTTTTCGTATCACTGCTCATTCTACTCGCGCCGTTGGAGTGTCTTGGGCTTTTCAGCACCAAGCTTCTGTTGAACAAGTTTGTAAGGCTGTAACCTGGTCTTCTGTTCATACTTTTTCTAAGTTTTACAAGGTTGATGTGCGGGCCTCAGCGGATGCTGTGTTTGGCCGCAAGGTTCTGCAGACTGCAGTCATTTAAGTTATGCTTCATTTTGCCTTCGGATACCCATCCCTTGTGGAAACTGCTTTTGGATGTCCCGATCGTAAGAATTAAAGGGGAAGCGGGGTGTGTGACACACTGAGAATAATACCATTTTGTGAGTACTCACCTGTAAAATGGATATTGTCAGTGTGTCACACACCCCGCTTCACCCGCCCTTTTTGGTATCCTGGATTCTCTATATGGTGAAGCTTTACTTTGTGTTATTTTTGAGGTTACCTTTGGATTTCCTGGTACCTTGTCTTACTGCTGTTTGAATTCACTGGGTGTTAAGTGGGAGTTCCCAGGTATATGTAGGCCAGGAGGGGCTCGTTTACAAGACTTCTCTCTGCAACGTCGCCACCTGCTGGTGGAGTAACCCGATCGTAAGAATTAAAGGGGAAGCGGGGTGTGTGACACACTGACAATATCCATTTTACAGGTGAGTACTCACAAAATGGTATTTTTTTGCATGTTAACTTTATAGTTGGACAACTTCCTGTAGAGCTCCAGCTCCTTTATTAGATTTGGGAGCGACACCTCGGGGCCTGATATAAAGAAGAGTAAGTCATCGGCAAAAGCCGCAGTTTTATAATGGCCTGAGTGGAGGGATATCCCCTGTATGTCTGGGTTCCTCCGCACTCTACTCAGGAAGGGTTCCAACGTCGGGATAAAAATTAAGGGGGAGAGGGGGCAACCCTGCCTCGTCCCGTTTGCTATGTCAAACGATTCAAACAACATACCGTTGACCCTGACTGAGGCAGTGGGATGCTGATATAGGCTTGAAATCCAGGACCGCATGTTGGGTCCCAGACCAATATGTTCCAGGACTCCATACATGAAATCCCATCGCACCCGATCAAACGCCTTTTCGGCATCTGTTGCCAGGAGGATTGAGGGAAGCTTCCTACTTAGGGCAGCATGAATGAGGTTCAGGGCTTTTGCCGTGTTGTCCCGTGCCTCTCTAAGAGGCATAAATCCCACCTGCTCTAGGTGTATAATCTGAGGTAGATGGGGGGAGAGGCGGTTAGCAATCACCTTAGCGAAGAGCTTAACGTCGGCATTGAGGAGGGATATTGGTCTATAGCTGGAGCTCAAAGTGGGGTCTTTCTCATCCTTGGGTATCACCGCTATATGGGCACGCAGGCTATCCAATGGAAGTGCACCGTCCGCCATAAGCGAGTTGAAAACCCCCAGGAGCTTAGATGAGGGTATCTGGGAATGTTTTGTAATACAATAGGGTAAAACCATCTGGACCCGGTGCCCTCCCATTGGCCGATCCTTTATTGGCCAGTGCCAATTTCTCTGGGGTGATTGGGATAAGTCTTCTGCAAGTGCCTGTGGAAATTTGGGCATCCCCGATTGCTGAATATAGTCACTGATTTCCACTCTCCCTGCACCCGAGTTAGTATCGGGGATATTCTATAAGGAATGGTAATACTTTCTGAATACCCCCCGCTATATCCTTATCCTTATGAACCATGTTTCCCTCTTGATTCCTGACTCTAGGAATGTAGTTTTTGGCCCTTTCCCCCCCTCAAAGCCGAGGCCAAAAAACGACCACACTTGTCTCCTGAGTCGTAAAAGACCTTCCTGGTTTTCATGAGCTGGAGCTTATGTCTATCATTTAAAATCCCCTTTAGCCTCTCTCTGAGGGAGGTCAGGGTGGCCAAGTGTATCGCTGCCAACGACTGCTTGTGTAGGGACTCCCAACTGCCGGATTTCTCAGAGAAGATCCAGTAGTTGTTTGTTCCTTTCCCGCTTGACCCTGGCCCCATGCTTGATCAATAATCCTCTGATTACACATTTGTGCGCTTCCCATATCATGGGTAGGCTCGTGTCGGAGGTGGTGTTTGTCGTGAAATACTCCTGGAGATTTTTCGTCAAGTCCCCTTTAATTAAAGGGTCTTGTAGAAGGGCACTATTTAGTCTCCAGGTCCAGGGTCGTGGCGCCTGATCTTGTGTGGCTAATTTAAGCGAGACCGGAGCGTGGTCCGAGATGGTAATATTACCTATTGACACGTCTGCCACCCGTGGCAAGAGGTAATGTTGGACTAAGAAAAAGTCTATTCTAGAATACATATTGTGCGGGGCTGAATAGAAAGAGTAATCCCTTGCGCTAGGGTTAAAGACTCGCCACGAGTCAGTTAGCTGATGGTAGTGGAGAAGTTTCTTAATTCTCCGGAGCTTGGAATACGAGATATAGGAATGGCCCCTCGATGTATTTAAGAGGGGTTCCAGGGTGAGGTTGAAGTCTCCACCTACTATCAACTTACCTTCAGCAAAGCCAACTAGCTTATCCAGAACCTCTTCTAGGAAAGAGACCTGCCTCGTGTTGGGTGCATAAACATTCACAAAGGTGAACATTTCCGCTCCAATCCTACCCTTAACAAAGAGCCATCTGCCCTCACCACCACCCAGAGTGCCCACCTCTTCCCACGGCAATGATCCGGCGAGCAGTACACTTACCCTAGATCTAGAGTCTGGGGAATAGCTATGATATGAGGTTGGGAATGATCTGTTCCTGAGAGGCGGCGGATTAGAGGCCTTGAAGTGCGTCTCCTGAAGAAGAGCTATCTGCACCTTCATAGCCCGAAGGTTATTCAGGACCATAGACCGCTTCTCACGTTTATTTAGGCCCTTCACGTTGAAAGACCAAGCTGAACTCCTTCATCACTGCAACAGCAGACCAGCAAAGGGTGAGAACCCAGAATGTCTAAGTGAGCAAAACAGTGGCAGCACCAGCAGCAGGAAAAGCACCCACCACCAAGTTTAGTATTTCCCCACTACCACTTCAGGGACGGGGGCAAGGGAGTGCGAGAGGCGGAGAGTCAGATATAGATACAGAGACGGGGACAACGGAAGTCTCTCTCCGGATTTGAACGCACCGGAAAAAGAGGGGGGGGGAGAAAACACAAGACAGGGGCAAAGCCTGAGCACAGGGTCAAACCCGTGACCAGGGGGGTGTCAATCTAAGTAGCTACTGCTCTAAGGTTCAGATCACCTCCCAGAAGTAGTGGCCTCCTGAACTTCCCGGGCCACCCATGTTTCATTGAAGCACATTTGATGAATTGTTTAACTTGATTTTCTTTCTGAATTTTCTTTTTCAGGCCGCTTCACATTGCTGCCCGAAACGGGCTTGCATCGGTCGTCCAAGCCTTGCTTACAAGAGGGGCTACTGTTTTGGCTGTGGATGATGAAGGTGAGTTGCACCAGTGTAGCATGTAAGAATGTGCTTCTATGGATACTGGATGGGTTTTCAGAAATGGGCTCTGAAGCCTACTAACCAGATATGGACCCGGCATAAAGTGGTGTTTTTGACTCAAGGTTCAGTTTTTAAAGTGTTGGTATTTCCTGTTGCACTATATACCAACTTTAAAAGGGACAGTACAGACTAAATAACTTGTGGTTCATCTGCGCAGCCATGATCAGATTACTTGCAGATGGTGTCCCATTGCCTTCTATTGAGATGTATAAGAGAAAGCTGTTCCCTCTCCCGTCTCTTCTCACTAGAAGTCAATGGGGTGGCTGCTGCAGTAATGCCAACATTTCCGCTCCCATGAATCACAAGGGTTTAGACTGGACTGTCCCTTTTTAAGCACCATTTGTTGTTGACTTTAGTTAAACTGGACTAATAGTAGTAATTGATATTGAAATATGTATTTTATTTATTTATGAAGAGGTCCCCCTACAGTTAAATGGCTTCGCTGTGTCCCATGCCAGAGCCATAAAATCACTTAGCCACAATCTAAAGATTTAGTCCAATGTGGCACAGGAATCACGCACATTGCATTTCCCTGTGGTGTACACTCCCACCCAGCAGACCTTCTTGTATG
The DNA here is from genome assembly GCA_027917425.1 of Gastrophryne carolinensis. NCBI lineage: Eukaryota > Metazoa > Chordata > Amphibia > Anura > Microhylidae > Gastrophryne > Gastrophryne carolinensis. The sequence continues at coordinate 161,193,722 of CM051236.1, forward strand.
TAAAATGTGCACAGCAAGGGAGCTAGCAGTTCAGACTAGGGAATTCTGAATCGGGATACCCCCTAGAAATCATAAATACAGTGTCAAAAGTCAAATATAATGCAGTCTAAGCTACACATTTTTAAATTGAGCTTGAAGGTGAGTAAAAAGACCGTATGAACCTATAATGAAGGGTGTGACTCATACTATGTGTTTTATGTGTACATGACATATTTATTCTTTTTTGACAGCAGGTCACACCCCAGCCTTGGCCTGCGCTCCCAACAAAGACGTTGCCGATTGCTTGGCACTTATCCTATCCACCATGAAGCCTTTCCCACCAAAAGATGCCATCCTTCCCTTCAGCTTCAACCTCTTGAAGAACTGCGGCATTGCTGCCAAGACTGCCATCCCGAATGGTGGCAGCTGCCCCTACACAAAGGATCGGCACAGTTCCATTGCCATGGATGGCTGCTACTCTGAATAGTTATGCCCATCTTGCGGGTTACCCAAAACCTTACTTTAATTTATTTAGGATAATAAGTATAGGGCACTTTAAAGGAGAACAAGACAAAGCATGTGTGAGGTGTGAGCTGCGCCTGGGCTTTCTTCCTACCCTCTAGCTGCTCTCTTGAGCTGTCCTGGCCTGCACTGAAGCTTATGTAGTATTGTACATGTCTTTGTTTAGGGAGGAGGCCCAGGTTGAGTGGAATGGCGTTCTATTGATGGGTATGGTTCTTTGCTCTGACAAAAAGCCTCCATATCGGTATTTTGGAGGTTCCCCTCCCACATACAGTTAGTATCTGCTGCTGTAAGATCATGAAAGCCATCATACTGTTGAAGGGTCACCAGGCCTTAATTATTATTTCAGGGGCAGCTCAATAATTTTGTTAAGAGTTGATGGGACTACATGGGCAAGCAGCACCTTGGCTTAAGTCTTACTTATCTTTCCTTTTCCGTACTTTAGAAACTATTCCAACAACCCCCTCCTTTCTCATATTTTGGAAATGTCAGGCACTTGAAAGTTGCTTGAATATTCCCCTTTGCTTAATTCAGCCTGTTGATGCATCCCTGGTTAACATTCCCACTATGCTGCAAAATCCCCCTGCTAGCAAGGCACTTTAGTGATTCTGTTTTTTCTAGTTCTTTTTCTTTGGTCTTCCCATCATCTGTCACCACTTGGTGTGATGTTTGCCATACCATCAGTATTTAAAATATTTATAGTCAAAGGTTCAGTTCTGTAGGGGACCGTAACTTTCTCCCTTTCACATTTTTCCACAGCTTGGATAGGTACAGTTCTCTTGTCTCCTTTTCAGAGCATATTTTGCACTTGGGATTGTGTCCTAAAATTCTGTCCTAGTAGTTGTGCAAGTACATGTGTGAGGTTATTTTAGTACTAGATGTTTACTTGATCTTCTGTGATCTAAAATATTCTGCATATACTTACCTGAATGTAAGAATGGTGCTTTTTATTATTACTTTTTTCTTTTATTTTAATCATGCTATTTATAGTTGGAGCAAATAAGAAAAATCATTAATCCCAACCTTCCTGATCAATGCAATAAGGTCGGCAGATTAGATGACTCCCAGTTTTTGAAGTTTCCATGACTGTTACAATGTTCTTTGGAAACCCCCTGCATTTGCCCCCAGTCTGGTATCCATTGGATCTAGAAAATAATCAATTTTTGACTTGGTACAATGCTAAATGATTTATTGTTCTTTTAACTACCAAAAATTAATTGGTTGCCAAAACTTAGTTGGTTTAAGGGATCAACTGCTAAAATGTGGAAGTTGATGGTGCTATGAATTTTATTTAAACTCTCCCGATTTTATTTCTTAACATTTTATATGTCCTACTGCATTTCACCAGCAAATATATAAAGGGGAACACTTTAAACCTTAAATTAGAATGATGCTTGAATGCTTGTATACTTGAATCACTTCATACATCATCATAGGATTACCACTTACAGAAAAATCAGTGGGAACTCCCAAGATGAATACCCGGGTTGCTTGTTGTAGTCTTGGAGAGACTTGCGTAGAATCGTGTTTGGTTGTTTACTCTTTGGTACACACATTCAAAGGCTGTTCTGTTGCAAAGCCTTACATAAGGTAGCATTTGGAGATGATCTTCAATGTCGCATATCATAAACTGTTATTGATATATTTTTGCAGTGCACTAGCTGTTAGACAAGCAGTTGCTTGGTCCTATTTAAATGTAATTTGCTAAAATAGAAAATGGGCAGTTTTTTCACCAGTCATTTGTTTCTTCTCCCGTATAACTTCATTTGGCTCAGGGTCACTGCTCTTCAAGCAAGTCCAATCTAAAATTCTAGAAAAAATAAGACCTTAAATAAGGGAATTGGCTTTCAAGTGTACATTTTGTATTGAAACTGCTTTAACAACAATTTTTCTATATTACTATTAATGCCTTTTAATATGACATGCATTCAAACTGTATACCTCGTTTTTGTAGCAAACTAAATACGTTCATCCAAGGGCCAGTTTAGAAAGGTTATATATACCACCAAATATAGTAAAGATGTAAATTATTAAGGCATGTCCACTCTATTTGCATCATTGGGTCAGAGGGCAAATAGGTGTGATTGGGTGGTTTATTCTTTAATCTGATGGAGGAATGGTAGCACTAGAGTGGGGAAGCACTCTAATCTAATATAGATGGCTAGCCTAATACCCCATGTGCATAAGCTTCAGAACTGCATTAACCTTAAAACTTTGCATTCAGCTGCACAGTTCTCCGTTCATATTTTAGTGAAATGCTGGTACATTGCTGGAAATCCTAATGAAAAGCAGCCAAGCCTTGGTCTGTGTTTCTAACTTTTTCTGAATCCAGAATTATGCAGTTCTGAAGCCTATCAACAGGAGTCAGCTGGTAGTATTGTTCTGCCTTCACTTAAAGTGTTCCAACAACCATATAATAAAGGGTCAAGTGCAGAGTGGAGGCATCCCAATTGCTGATTCCCCCCCAACACACACAAGCCTCCATGCTCCTTCTGCAAAAACAGTCTAGTGAAGGAGAAACTTCTGGGTTTCTGCCCGCTGAGAGGACTTGAGACCATGTGATTTCTAGTGGTCAATTCTGGGGCCTGGTTTGGCAGAGGGAGCAAGGATGTGGTAACCTTGGACCAGCCTATAGTTTGCATTAGGAACCTTCTAATAATTCCTGTATTACCTGTAACCTCCTAAACCCTTCTTAAAAATGTCTTTAAAACATACTAAAAATGGCAATTTTGACATAAGCCATTTAATAACTAAAAACACTACACCACGTGTTGTAGACAATAGCTTTGTTCATATTTTCTTTTGATTTTGATATTTTTGATACTTGGCCTGTTTTCCACGTTTTCATTACATTTAATTTGTAAAATCTCTGAAGTCCTTTTATTTAGTCTAACAGGAAAGCAAAGCTATTTAACAATTACCACACATTAACATTTTATTGATTTTAGATTGCAATGTGTATAGGCACTTTATTTTAGGAATATGTTTTTATGTATTTTATAAGAAATAATTCAAAATCTGAATACATTTAGACTATGAAACATATGAAACATACAGGCTGGATTAGAGCAGTGCTGCCCAACATGCCCTGTGAAAGTGAGTGTACTTAATGTGCACTATCCCCACTGGGTAAAAAATTGAAGGCTATACGGCTACCCACTACCGTAAAAGTATGATTTTATAAACCCTTCCCCTGTGCCACAAACGGTTGAACAGAGGGTGGTGACTTTCTCTGTACTGACATTCTATTGGCGTGGAATGTGTGTATGTTACTATATTAAAATAATAATAATAAAGAGGGATCCCCCAACACTGTACTGTAAATAAATTGAAGGGTGTAGGGGTTGTATTTGTAATTTGCTAGAGATCTCTGGTACTGCGGAGAAACAGGGAAGATGGTGACCAGCATTTTTTGTCCAACTTCATGAAATCCTTACATTTCGTTGCCAGCAAAAATGACCCTCTTCCCATAAGCCCATCATGCTCTGTAACTGTGTCATTATAAACATTTTAAAATTGGCACACAGTAGTGCTGTGTCTCCTGGCATCTGACATTTTTGGACGCAGTAGCAGGGGATGCTTCAGATTATCTTATCATAATAATAGTCTTCTGAATTAGATGGCATGGGTTTTCTAAATGAAAAGTGGGGAGATACATTAAATAAGGTAAAGAAAATAAACATAAAAGTCTACCTGATGGTGTATGTAGCTGTGTAGGTTAATCCAACACTCAAGAATATAAAAATCTTTTTGGATTAATGTCACTATGATTGATACAGATAGATGTCTCATAGGGTTTTCTTTGACGAAAAATTGTCCCATTTATTTTTAGATCCATTGGCTCTTTTAAAAATATTCAACAACTATACTTGTCCTTTTAAGTCACCTTTAAGTAAGTCTGTTTAGACTTTGATCATTCTCAACAGTAAATGATTTAAAAAGAATGAAACAAGGTTTTTTTTAAATGAGGAAGAATGTATTTTAGAAACAGGTTGTATAACAAACACTGTATTAACTGTTCTTTTAACATCTATCCCCATTATTTATTGGTTTTTGTTTTATAGCCAATACATATTACCTCCTTCTTTTTTTTTTTTTTTGGTGGTAAAACTTGAATGGTGACTTGCCCTATTTAGTGTTCTGCATGTGTGGGTGGGTATTGTCACAAAGGCCAGTTTTCATGTTATCATTTGTATTTAGATATCTGCATGTATTTGTGTATCATTTCTTGTGTGCCTTCTCAAAATGTAGCATAATCAGTAGGGGTTTTGTACAGGGTGAAAGCACTAGAGATGTATGTCTGCAAAGGGAATTTGTCCTTTTTTTAGATGTCCTTTTCCCCGTTCTAACTTGGGGATCATAAGCGACAGTATTACAGTACTGCCTCCGGCAATATCAACGGTGTCATACATTTCAAGCTTTCATTTGTCATTAAATGGGTCCAAAGATGCTGAGTGATCGTGAAAAGGGCTATGATATTTAGTTGTGTTTTTTGTTCGAAGGACATTAGTTGAATTTCCTTGCCCCTCTTGTGGTGGTTTGACATTACTTATTAAATAGTCGTGCACTCACATTTTACCTTGACCACTGCCCCCTATTGTGGAGCTGATGTTCTTGAATCATTTTGCACAAGATGATGGGAGGCTAACCCTGTATAGTTGTCCCTTTTGGCCTCTTGCACTCCCAGCTTGCCTTTATAGAACCTGCTAGTTGCATTTCATTTTAGGAGCCAGCAGTTCTCTTTTTGTATTTTCCCAGGTTCTTGTGGCTGCTTGGATGTATGGCGTATTTGTGAGCGAGTGTTTTGTCCCCCCATTCCCTTCTGCTTGTTGTGTTGAGAAACTGACAATCAAAGTTCTGTAAAAAGGGCTTTCAGTGGATTCTTTTCTCTGCCCTGCTTGTGCTAATCTCTCCTACCCCCACACTGGTGGGGGCATGTTGCAGCAGTCTGGCCCCATCTCCTTCCCTTCCACTTAGTAAAGTGTTCTGCCTAGTCTTGTTCTCCTTTAATGACATTCAATGTGCATTGGCAGCACACTTGGCAATTCTAAGTAATAATTTTATTGTTTGTTTTTTCTTTTTTGGGTTTCCATGCATGGGGTAAGCAATGGAAGATACATTATTTTGCTATCAGAGTTGTTGTGTTTGGTTACCTGAGTGCATTGTTTACAGGGCTGTCCTGAAACTTCCATTTCAAACCTCACTGGTCCCACCCTACCTCCAAACTGCTCAGCCATTTCCCTAGATAGTATATTATATATATGGGAATGGTTCATGAACGGTGTTAATTTTTTTTTTTTTTTTTTAATACTGCTTTTCTCACAGCAAATTACTATGCCAAAGTATTTTATTTTTCTTCCCTCATTCTTCTGATCAATATATTTTGTTGCTTATTTGTAATTGGAGGTTGGTGATAACTGGACCTTGTAGTGGGTCTTTCCCATTTGTGCCACTCTTATAATGGAAGTTTCTTTCAGCTCCTAATGCAAAGCACTTGCTTCATTAATAAGCACTTTCTCACAACTCTTACTACTGCAGGTACTTTTAGCACTCTGCAAATGCATTGTGGCTATGGTCCCCATTGCAGTGTAGGGTTATAGTGTGGTAAGGGTTTGATTTCCCTTGGGAACACAGAAAGCTGACAGAGGAATGAAGGAGATAATAAATTGATCCTCCACTGCTGTGCTTGCTCCCAAGTGGAGCTGACAATACCATCGAAAGATGAAGCTGACATTTTAAACGCTGTTGAAGGAAATTAAGAAAACAAATATATAAGAAAGAAAAAAAACAGCACAAATGCATTTCTGAAACCGGTTTACTTGCACTGCCACTGTATAAAAGAAGGAGCTACATCCATTTGGATAGCTGTTGTGAGCCATATTGCTGAATGTATCCTTGTGCTCCACCAAGATATATTAAATCTAAATTGAAATCTTCTTGCCACTTCTTGGTTAAAATAATTGCTTTTCGTTTGAATGAGGCCATCTCTTGTTTTACAGTGCTCTAAAAGTATCTTGATGCAGAGACCTCTCTACACTGGAGGCTAGCTGTTGTAGGTAAAAGCAGCATTTTACATGTTATGACTTCTCTTGTTCAGCAACCTGTTAAGCTTTATATTGTACTATACACCTCTTGAGAAGCTAAAACCTTAATGCCCTTCAATAAGTGTCGAGGCTGCAGATTTTATTTTCCCTATATTGCATTAAACTGGACCAAAGCAAAACTACTGGTGTTCTCTTCCCTTACAAACAAAACTCTACTAGCTTCTGAGCCCAGCCTAGCCTCAGTCTTTGCTTTGGTGTTAGCAAAGTGTAAATGCTCTGGTAAAGACTCATGCATTTTGCATTATGGGTTCACAGGCCTAATTGCACTGCTTGGTGGAAATTGTCTAAACTCCAGTGAAATAACCCGTAGCCTAGTTCTTATTCAAGTCTAACCTGTTTTAGCAATATTTCTAAGCCAAGAGAAAAAAATGGCGTGAGGCAGCGCTTGTTTTTATTTTGCATGTACTTGCAATAAGACCTTTTTCAAATTAAATTTTAAAGTAACCAAAAGTAAAGACTGTATCAGTGTTGTACTCTTTCCCTTATGCATTGTTTGATTAACATGTATACCTGATCCTTTTAATGTAATTTATATCCAGAGCCTAAATCTGGACCAGAGAATGCTATTCTTTTCATAATCTGTGCTCTTTGAAAGTGTGGAGAGACTGGTGAGCAATTTGACAGGCTTTGTAAACATCAATTAGATTGTTAGTGGGGTACCACTTGGTCAGACGTTGTCTGTTTCCACTGTTGGACACATTTCCCAAAAGCACAAAAGGAAACTAAATGTACATGTTATCCTAAAATCCAAAGCTGATATTGCATGTATGATGCACAAGCTTAATGATAAAGTAAGCCACCCTTAAAAAGAAGATTATATTAATATGGTGTTGTATACGTCCTGCAGCAATTTGTAATGAGTTGTCACACAATACTATTGTAATATTGTATAGTTGCAATGTGTAGCTAGTTCCATTTCCGCAACCTTTGGTTTGCTTCCCAGATGTGGCATGACAGTGTGTTGTAGAGAACCACATGGCTCACCCAGAAATTAAACAGGTATGCCTTTTTGTGTAGAAACCAAAGGAAAAGCTGAACTCTTCTGAAATCTGTAGAACGAATGTTTCAATCGTAATTCTTCATAAAGGTGCTGGAAGGGGGCAGTTGGAATTCCAATGTCATGTTTTTGGTGAAGTTTTGGGGGGGGGAGGGGGGGGGGGTTCAGAAAAATACACCACTGTGGCTTTGGTATGCGTGGTCTATACAGTTATGGTGAAATGCAGTAATGTTTAACCCTGAAGCCTCAAAGAATAGCTTTTACGTGGAAGCACAATGTGATCTGTATGGATGATTTTTTCCAGAAAACCCTTAATAAATGAGACCTTGTCTTCTGTCCTCTTTCAGCAGTAAGATGTTCCCAGCATCCACACTACCTCCATGTTGTCATTGCCACTTTTCTTACTTTTGCACATGCCCTCTGGTGACTGGTCCAGAGTTCAGAATACAGTGCGGCAATAAACCTTATAAATGGAGCTGAATTGCAAGCCTACTACTTTTTTCTCTAAAGATTATATCTGAGGAACCCCATAGGAGAAATCCTTTCTCAATCTGTGTAAATAAAAAAGAAAAATACCCTGTCTATAAATGCTGCACCCTAGTAAGATTTTTAACTCAAGATTCAGTGCCTCCTCTAGGACTGAGCATTATGTAACAGACCTCATTCTCGTAAGTCAGGTAAATGACACTGAACTCTTTTTGAACAGAGGCGATTTCTGACAGCACACATGCACAACACAAACACTAACTGGAGTCTAGTTCTTCCAACATTTCCCATATTGTGTGGTGGTGGTAACTCTGTCATGCTCTGTTTTTACCTTGTCTGTAAACTTTTATTATGTTTTCCTTACTGCCTCAGCATGCTACCTGTCTTGAGCTATGTCTGCTTCTGTTTCTCAACATCTTCCAATACACAAGGAAACAAAGCCTTATTTATACAAGTTCTACTTCAGCCGTTTTACTGAACCATTGTTGCTGAGGAAAAACGGAGGGCCACCTAACTCAATGTTGCTGCTTTTTATGTATATATAATGTGAAGCCAGTATACGCGCTTTATTGTATCCTGCCCAAAGATTAGGGCTTACTAAGGAAAAATATACACAAAGAATTTTATTTGCAGAGATCCTTAATGCAAGAGTGCTTCCGCATTAATTAGTCATAGCGGTCCTGTTTTTTGTTTATATTTTCCAACTTGGAACTAGGAAGCTTAGTGTGAATTGTATTTACTGCCCATGTTTACTGATATGTGCCATAGAGGAACAACTCAGGGACAATGTAATGGCAAACTCTATTTGAACATTATAATTGGATATAAAATGCCCTGTGATGCTGGGAAGTTATTTAGGCTTATCCTTAAATTTGTGGGAAAAAATGCATTGTGTCTCTAGTGCCCTTAGGTGTTTCCGTAAAGAAAAATAGGCAGTGTTTTGAGCTACTGCTTACAGGGACGCTTCTGAGTAAAACTCTTTTAAGTCAAACATTGGGGGTCGTTGTTTTTGCCAAAGGGATGTAGCCTTCTCTAAAAAAAATAAAAAATAAAAATATATATATATTAAGTAACCGTTTAAGCTTAGAGTTATTTTATGACTTATTCCTACTAAGTTTGAAGACCATTTTAATGCCACAAGAAAAGCCGGTGTCTTTTAGTGAAATGGTTATCAATGCTAAACTAGCTGCTGGCTGTGGGAAAATAAGGAACTACACAATCAGTTGTTCAGCCCAAGGGGGAAGCCAAAGAAATATAACATCACAGTTGCTATTAGAATGAGGTTTATAAGTCGTGGTATGGCAATAAGCTGCCTATATGCTCTGGGGCTGCTGGGATTCTAGGAACAATTTCAAAAGACAGGAAGTGAGGCTTAGACGGGCAATATATTTCCCTAATCCTACAGAAATGTCCAGGGTAGGTTAAAGCCCTTAGATACAGGCTCAAGCCGAACCAAAAATGATCCAAATGTAAAATTCCCTTTTTAACATGCCTGTGTGCAAAGGTATTCATCAGTAATTCAGCAACCCACTAGTTTTATTTTAAACTGGTACACCTACTAAAAAAGGAGGAAAAACTAAACCAGAATCTGTTGGATTTTCCAAGCTTCCCCAACAAAGTTAACCTCACATATTTAATACACTTTGCTACTTACTATAGGTTACTGCTTTTTTTGGGGGGGGGGGGGGGGGGCTAATCTGGTAAAAAGGTCACTGCATTGCATTTAGCATTTTTAGGTTTACACTGAAAATCTGATTATTCGGAATGCTGGCCATTAGGTGACATCTGTCTTTTAATAAAGGCGTTATATAGTTAACATTCAAAGGATTATAAAGCATACCATTTTTTTTTGTCCCACCTAAATGTACCATTATTTTTCTATTCACACAGATTTAGGGCTTAATACAAGATCTTGTCATTCACTACCAGCTTAGACAATGTAGGCACAGTAAAAATAAAAATGCACTTTCCTTCCCACTGGAGTGGACAGCCCTGGAACTAGAAGCGTTCTCATGAGCTAGCATGCATATGGGCACCCACCTCTTCTAGCATATTAGGACAGTAAATTATGGTGCAGTCCCTGTCCTTTTCATTCTACTACATTGTTTCTTTTTGATTAGAGTGTTCTAGTTTTATTTCTTGGAACATTAAACAGCATTTATTATAAAACTAGCCATGCCTAACTTGGGTTTTACCCAGAAGTGTGGCATTTTCTTGTAACTTTTCACCAGCATAGAATTACTTTGAATGTGACAGCCTAGTGTAGGAGACCACAATGTTTGTGGATGGTAAGTGAATATGGGAAGTTGTATTCTTTAGTAGAACCGGTACTGTAAAAGTTGCACTGTTTTATGCATGGTGGTGGCTCCCACTTTTTCTGTAGCAGCAGTTTAGCTTGAGCGCAGTCTGTTTTATGACTGCTTATACAACTTTCTTTTAATTAACCTGAAAAGCTGATAATCATTGAAAGCTGCATAAAAGCACTGCCAATAAATAAAATGCTAAAGTAATTACAGGATTGACTCCAGTCAACCACAAGCTTGAGATTTGGGCAGCTAATACATCCTTCTAGAATCTATTTTGCTCATCCAATGAGCTTTTAGAAGAATAAAAATGGACAGCAACATTACTCTAATAGTACAAGGTAGTAAATTGATTGTACTGGATCATGCAGATCAAGTAAAGAAATTATTTGCACAATACCTAGACCTCTTGAGACCTTAAGATTTGGTATGCGTGTGTATTTTTATTTTTTTTTCTGGCCGTAAGTATTTTACAGGTCTGTGTTGCGGCTGTCTACTTTGTGGGGATGAGTGTGTTCCTCACTGTAGTGGCAGGAGTTTAATTGCACTTTTGTGGCAGAAAAGAGGCTTCTGCTAGATGTAAAGCTTTTGTTGTTTTTTCTTTTTATTACAGGTTATATGGGTGAAATACTCTTCCACTCTTGTGAATATAGTGTTGCAAGCTATCCTCTAGTATTCAGTATGTTAGTCACTTAATTCAAGTTAAGATATTGTGATTAGTCTAGCTGTGTTTGGTAAACCATATGACACTTTGGTAGGGTGCTCCCCCCCACCTTGAGTTTTATTGTATTGTGCAAGTGCCTAGCAGGAAAATCTGTCACATAGCCATTCTGGTTTAAAGTATCAGCTCCTGTAAGTAGTGGAGGTAGCTATTTGGCCAGAGCCTATAAAGCCTTTGCGGGGCTTTAGACTTTCTGTATAGCAAGAAATGTTGATTGACAGTTACTTGCGGACACCTTTCTGAATAAAAGGATAATGGACTTTGGCTGTAGCAAAATGAGCAGTCTATTAAATACAAAATTTGTAGTCTACGGTTTACAAATTTCTTAGGCCTATGCTAAGTGTATCATTTACTGCAGTTAGACAGACCTTCATATCATTGGCTATACAATATTGTCAGTTTTTAATAAACTACTTCAGTAATAATTCTGTCTGGCAATTGCTGATATGCTCGGTTGGGAATGCTGTATATCGGTTCACCCTGGATTTATCTGTAGTAACTTCATTAGGCATGACAGTCGCCAATTCCTACTGAATGAATGCACCTTAGTGTCTTCGGTGTTGACCTAGTCTAAAATTGCTGCCTCCATGGGCTAGGTGGGCCAAACATTGGTTATCGACAAGACAATAAAGCAACATAATATGACCAAGTTATAAACCTCTTTGTCTCCTCTCTTGTTATGAACCATATTCATTTTTTTTTTCACTGAAGGTAGAGTTAAAAAAAAGAAATCAAAGGTTTGCCTGCAAAGACTTAAAAGTTATATGCACTAGTATCTATAGTGATTACTTACATTTGTAAGTGTAGATATCATGTTGAAGTTTAGGTCCAAATGATAAGACCAATAGGTAATAATTCCCTGTCGCTAATATATGCTGGCCAGATAAACCTGTGATGAGATTTTTTTTGGTTCTCTAAGGTAACTGTCGATTCCTTGTTTTTGGAATTCGAAAATAAACCACCTGTTTTTGCCTCAAGCAGGACGTTGTATTGTTTGTCTTAGTAATATTGTATAGTAGTATTAGTGGTAGTACTGTCAAAGCCATTAAGGGCATCAGATTAACTAACCCAAATTTTTGCTCAAATGATACAAGACCTTGCCAGACACCTTTTTTGCCTTTTACTCCCGCAAACTGGATAACCATGAACTTGGCATTACAGGACATGTTTTGTTTATATATATTTTTTTTTCTTAGTTTACAGTCAGCTCATGGCGATTACCCATTAATTGTTTGTCTTGATTTTGAGAAATTTTGTAATGCATTATTTTGTCTAATCCCTCACATCCCCTCTACTTCAATTTGAATTCTTCTCTTATCCTACTAGGTTTTTGTGTTTTGTTACAGTTGGGTAATGTTGCTGTGATGGCTGTCTACTGCCTCATAGTTTTGGTATATCATTAACACAACTACTGAGTGCCTGTGTGGCCTCCCTTGCTGTGGCTGTGCCTTTACTACCCCACTTGCAAATGTGTATTCTTCTCACCATGTTACTTTGACAGGGACTGGGTGGCGGAACAAGGGAGAATGTGTGGAGAAATTTGCAAATTGACATTTATTTTTCTGTTAAGTTGTGGGTGTTCAAATTTTGAGATTGACCTAAAGTAGAAGAGTTCACTCGGATGACCTTTTCTATAAAAGTTCCCTGCAACCAAGTCCTGCTGCTCATATTGTGGCTTTGAATCAATTCTGTTTATTAAAGAGCTTTAGCTTCTAAAAAAGTGTTGTCGTCGTTTTTTTTCCCCTCCTTTATCTTTGGTGTATAATTTTGTATAAATACTACAAAGGTATGTTGTGTGATTGGACAAATCTAGAAAATAGAAATGGGTGGCAGTGCTAGCTGGTCATTTTTGGAGGCTAACAAATCCTCATCCCTGCAGGGGCCACAGATCCTTTAATTCATTACACTTGTCATTAAGCAGTTCCCACCTGGAGATTTGCCCTGCAGAATGCCAATATCCTTGGTACTTATCTAGCGCAAGACAGGATAAGCTTCAGTTTTCTCAAATCCTCTTCCAGGCCATAACTGGTGAGGTGGGAAACACTTCCCATCAACTGTAAAGTCCCGATGGGGAGAGGCCATCAACTACCCAGTTCAGTCTCTGGACAAAAAAATTGCACTGGGAGGATTCCCAGGATTGAAATAATTAGGGATTAGGTATTTTAGCCTAGGTGCCACAAAAAAGTATTTTATTTAAGGCTGGAGAAATCCCTAGGAAAGATGCCTGCTTTGGTTAGTGGTGGTGCAGGGTGTTCGCTCCTCCACTTGACGGCGGGAGGAATCCCTATGGTGACAGGGCACAGTTGCGGTCGCTGAAATTTCTTGCTTCGGTGGGAAGCCCGGCTTCTCAGGTCAGGAGGATAGTAACTGCGATTGGCCACATCCCTTCTGGTAAACTGGGGGGTGCCATTTTTGGACAGGAGCTCTCTCATTCGTCAATTCAAGTTGTGCACCTGGACTGCTAGGTGACCACTTTAACAAATTATCTACCCTTACTAGCCTATGCCCCTTAGGTGTTAAGTGAGTGAGCAGATAAGCCCTGTATTTAAAGGGATGATGTGCCAGGTGTCTCTTACCCCAGGCAGACAATATGGCAGATCAGAATGCCACCCAGTGCTTAGGCTCCAGTGCTTTTGGAAAAACATTGTAATATTGGGGGGGGAATAGATGGAAAATTCTATTGTTGTGCAACAATGTTTTTAACCTATTATTATAAGGACCATTTACTGAAGTGCTAAATATAAAAACTTATCAAATGTATTACATATTAAAATCAATACTTCATAGATGACAAACATGAATCCAGTTTTTTCATTTCATCTCTTGCAACAAGTTTGTTCCTCCACTTTATGTACGCATTTCAAAATATAATTATTCTGCAGTCTTGATCTCCATAAAGTAGATCTAAACACACATAAACAGTTATGTGAGTATTCCTCACATTAATTCCTTAATTATCATAAAATTCATGATTACATCAAACACAGTTTAGGTCCTCTTTGAAGCAATTATGAAATGGTAAGTCACTTCATGCATTTAATTCTGCATTTCTCGGCTCTCAATATGTCCATCAAAATATTGTGGCCGATCGCCTATTTAAAAAACAGCCTCATATAATCTAACCCACTACTTTTGTGTATATTTGTTTGTCAATCATAGGTAAGATAAAAAATGCTTAATTGTCCCTCCAGGGGTGTCCTCGTATACTGCCCTCATTTTGGCTCGGTGCCCCCAATGCTGGTAAAAGGGGGGGCCTGTAGCCTCCAAACATGCTTTTCCTATTGCATGGCACGGCCTGTTTCAAGAAGTCCTTGCGTATGGGATATTCCGCCACAAGGTGGCGCAGTGCACTGCAGAAGATTTGTGGCTCCTCCCGGTGTTTCCTCTGCAGTGATACTTGGAATATAAAGAGCCATCTTCTATCTTTGCAGTATGTCTCACACCCTGCTTCGGAAGTATTAATTACACGTGGGTTATGGTCCAGTAGAGGGCGAACCTCTGCAGACATGACTAGAAAAAAAGAAGCCCCTCCCAGTCCATAAATACCCGGGACCTCCCACACATTCCCCAGTAATCGTCTCTGCAGACGGCGAGCAAGTCAGTAGATGGCTATCTCTTCCCTTGCAGGTTTACACCCGTCCACTTTTGTCCCTATTTCTGCCCGGACCTGGTTTAAACTTGTACTCCATGCCTCCCAGCCTTGGCTGTAGGTCTGGGTGAGGGTAGGATGCACCTTAGCAGGTGCTCTACTAGGAGCCATGCTCCTCTGTGAGACCCCATAAAAGGGGGTAGGCGGCTACCAGGTTGGTGATCCTGGTTTGGGATGCCCTGTCCATTTTTCCCCTTCACTACTCTGGTGGTTTGGGACCCCCCTTCCATTACTCCCTGTTCCCGCTATTGAGGGGGGAGGGCGCTTTTTTTTTCCCTTCTCCTTGTTTTAAACTTTTAATTGTTTTTGTGTATGCATGTGTAGTAGGATGTGTGTGTGTGCTTGGAGTGCTTTACACATGACGGGCGGCCCGGCCGCCGGGGCTGGCTCCGCAGTATGGAGGGGAGCTTCGTTCCTGTCAGGGAAGGGGGCGGGGTCGGGCACTCTGCGCGCTGGTGAGGGCCCGCCCCCGTTACTGGCGCCTTTCCTTGTGCAGTTTTCAGCCATTGGCTGAGAGCTGCTGTCTCTGGGGAGGTCGGGAGGGGGCAGGGCCACGTGCGGATCGCGCTGGCCTTCCCTTCTTCTTCCTCCTCTCAAGCTGCGTGCTTGGCGCCATTGTGGTATTTGTGAG
This sequence comes from Gastrophryne carolinensis, assembly GCA_027917425.1. NCBI lineage: Eukaryota > Metazoa > Chordata > Amphibia > Anura > Microhylidae > Gastrophryne > Gastrophryne carolinensis. The sequence continues at coordinate 161,209,114 of CM051236.1, forward strand.
TACCCTGCGGGGCTTTAACTATTATATCTTTGGCCAGGCAAATGAGCGCTGCTGCAGCCATTAACCCCTTATGCCGGCGTTGACTTCATTGGGGCCTTATAGATGTATCTATTTATATTGTATGGGGTATATAATATTCCGCTTCCGGTTGACGGCCCGATGCACTTCCGGCTGGAGTGCGTCTGTGCCGCCCACGTGCGCGGCGGTTTCTGGGGGGGTCGGACGGTGAGAGGGGTATTTAAGGGGAGCTGGTTCATACAGCCCCCTGTTATTTCAGCCTTGAGGAAGAGCCCTAGTGGCTCGGAAGGCTTGGGCTTGCTGCAGGGTTGCTTTGCTGCCAGTGACATAGTAAGGATTTTTATTTTGTGTTTTTTCATGTTTGTTATCTTGCACTGTTGTCTCTTATTGGGCCTGCTTATAGTTAGAGGTCTTGTTTATGGAAAGTTGATGCACGTCTGCTTTTGCACATAGCACTTTATTATTACATATTAATGGTGTACCCAGTATTAGTCACAATTCATTGATGCACTTTATATTAATATGTACCTTGGAAGGATGGCTCCCCCATGTGGCTGGTTATGGAACAGCACTGGGATAATGCTGTAGTTTTTAAAATGTTTTTAATGTGATTACCATTAATAGACTACTTATATTTTTACCTTTGTGAGAGTGCAATTGTTAGTCCCCAGGGACCCATTTAGGGGGGTGTTTGGAGGGCATCCCCAACTCTTTGGTGTCATTGTGCATTTGCAGGGTCTCCTATAGGGGCAGTGCACCCCTTATTATTATGTAACGTATTAGAGGTGCCACCCGCAGTACTCTTTCTCTATATATAATATAAAAAAAATCACCATATGGAGGCTTCCCAGGATACCGGGCTCGGGATCCCTTCGGGGCCACCCCGGAAGTGTGTGGTTTGTGGGGTATCCTTTGCGGGGGATGATGTCCTTATTTGCATACCATGTGCACAACAGGCCATTACGTGGCAGTCCCGGTCCCAGGCATCTGGGTCAGCGCCGCTGGCCTCCACACCCCACGCCTGGCCTTGACCCCAAGTGATGTTGTCATTAGCGGGGAGTCGCAATCTGATGTCTGTGCTAGACTGGCCAACATTGAGAAATTGATTGCTAGCTCTGCGACCAGGAAGGCCCCAGCTAAAAGAAGGCATTTGGCACCGGCTGTGCCGGGTTTTGATTATGAGGAATGTGACTCCTTTCACTGGTCTGATTATTCCCTGCTGGAAGAAGGGGAATTGGTTTTCAGATTCTGAAGGCCCCGATGATCAACAGTTCTTGGATGCTGATGCTGGGCAGGAGCGTGGTGATACGGTTGATACCCCCAGACTTCTGGCCCATATGTTTGAGGTGCTGGCTATTTCCCCTCCTGCGGAGGCCCCTCCGCAAGAGGGGGAATTTTTGGGGGCCACTATGCCTCGCTTGGAGTTTCCGGATTAGAAGCATTTGGACAAATTGATTCTTAAGGAATGGGAAAAGCCCAGCCGGCTTCCTGGTATCCCTCAGGGGTGGGATAGGAAGTATCCCTTTACTGTGGACACGGTGAAGCGTTGGTCGTCACCCCCAGAGGTCAACGCTCCGGTTCTGGGTTTGTCCAACACATCGGTTGTACACTCACCAGACTCCACTATTCTGAAGGATAGTGAGGACCGACGTCTTGATCAAATGGCGTCAAATGCCGTTGCCAGTGTGGGTTCGGCCTTGTGCCCTGTTTGTGCTTCAGCTCTCACGGCTTTGGCTACCAGATCTGTTATTAGGGGCCTGTTGAATGGTCCCCATCTTAACCCTGCTAGGGAAGAATTTGCAGCGCTTACGCTGTGTGATTTGTTCATTACGTTTGTCTTATCTACTTTGGATGATACAATATGCAAGTGTAGTAGAACCTCGGCCTTGCTTGTGGCTATACGTCGATCGGTTTGGTTGCGCCAATGGGCGGCTGATATTGCTGCGAAGAAGGCGCTTACAGGGCTACCCTTCTTGGGTATGCGTCTGTTTGGAGATAAGTTGGACTCGGTGGCGAAAGGAGGTAAACTACCGCAACGCAGAAAGCAGCGCCGGCCTTTTTGGGATGCAGGCTACTTTAATCCTTCCTTTCGTGGCTCTCGAGCAAGCAGGGGAGTCTGCGTTCAGAGGTGATTCCTGGGGTAGGGGCAGAGGACGTGCCCGTCCCGGGACTACCTGGGGTACCAAACCCAAGTCTGCTGCCAAACCCTCTCAGCAATGAGGGGGCGCCCTCACCCTTGTGGGTGGGGGGGCGATTGCGGCTCTTCGCCCAGGTCTGGATCCGGGAAGTCACGGACAACTGGATCCTGGAAGTGGTCTCTCCGGGTACAAGCTGGAGTTCGAGTTCCGGCCTCCTCCCAGATTTCTCAATCGGACTGCGGTTGCTTAAATCAATCACCAAGGAGGGACTCGCAGCAGGAGTGCCCTCAGGGAAGTGTCTCTGATTCTTGCATGGGATGTTCCATGCATCTCGGCGGTGTACATTCCAGGGGTAGAGATCCTGGAAGCGGAATCTCTGAGCAGGGGGTCCTCTCACCGAGGGGAATGGTCCCTCAACTACAAGGTATTTCTATCCATTTGCCACAAGTGGGGGTTCCCGGAGGTGGATCTCTTTGCCTCCCTTCACAACCACAAGTGCCCTGCTTTTGTGTCTCTGTCCCAGGATCCCCTGGCTCTGGCAGTGGATGCCATGTCTCTTTCCTGGTGGGATCTGGGTCTCCTGTATCTGTTTCCCCCCTTCTCCATGGTAGGCAGGGTGGTGTGCAGGCTGGTTCAAGAGGGGGTGCCAGCAATCTTGGTGGCCCCAGGGTGGCCAAGACAGGTGTGGTTTGCAGACATAGTCCGTCTGGCAGTCGATCAATTCAAGCTGCCTCTGGTTCCGGATCTGATCACACAAGGTCAGCTTTGTTACCCCAATTTACAAATGCTGGCTTTGACGGCGTGGCTGCTGAAACCTTCATCTTAAAGGAAAAGGGTTTGTCTGAAGCCGTTGTCCAGACTCTTGTCTGGGCTAGGAAGAAATCTTCCTCTAATATCTACTACAGGACCCTGGTGGGCCTACATTGATTGGTGTGAGGCTAGGGCCTTTCCTTGTCGGGTGTTTTCCATTCCTCAGATTTTGGAGTTTCTTCAGCATGGTCTGGACATGGGTTTTCAGCTTAGCACTCTTAAGGGGCATGTGTCTGCTCTGGCGGTTTTCTTTCAGAGATCTTTCGCTCTTCATCCGTTGGTTAAGACCTTTTTTTCAGGGGGTCACTCATGTGCGCCCTCCTCGCAAACCCATGTTGCCTGTTTGGGATTTAAATTTGGTGTTGTCTGCCCTTCAGGGTCCTCCTTTTGAACCAGTGCAGGATTCTGCAATATCCATTTTCACCTTAAAAGTTGCCTTCTTGGTGGCTATCACCTCTGTTCGACGTGTTTCTGAGTTGGCGGCTCTGTCTGGCCCCCTACTTTGAGAGACATCAGGACAAGGTGGTTTTCCGATTTAAACCAGAATTCTTGCCAAAGGTTGTCTCTGCCTTTCATCTCAATCAGGACATTGTGCTTCCTTCATTGTGTCCTAATCCTAGCAATGGCAAGGAGAGGGCCTTGCACTCTCTGAACGTCGTTAGATGTGTAAAGTACTATCTGGTGGCTACTTCACCATTCTGGAAGACGGACGCATTTTTTGTGGTGCCCTCTGGGCCCAAGAAGGGTTTGGCGCCCGTCAAGTCTACCATTAGTAAATGGAATCGTCAGGCCATTATTAGGGCCTGTTCTGCTAAGGGGAGGGATCCCCCTTTCCAGATCACTGCTCATTCTACTCATGCTGTTGGGTTTTCCTGGGCTTTTCAGCACCAGGCCTCTGTTGAACAAGTTTGTAAGGCTGCTACTTGGTCTTCTGTTCATACTTTTTCCAAGTTTTATAAGGTTGACGTGCGGGCCTCAGCGGATGCTGTTTTTGGCCGCAAAGTTCTGCAAGCTGCAGTGGTTAATTTGTGCACTATTGCCTGTTGGGATCCCCACCCTTTTTGGACACTGCTATTGGATGTCCCACGTGTAATTAATACTTCCGAAGCAGGGTGTGAGACATACTTGGAATAATACCATTTTGTGATTACTCACCTGTAAAATGGGTATTATAAGAGTGTCTCACACCCTGAGTTGTATCTTGGATCCTTTATATGGTGAAACTTTTTTCTCGTAATTTTTATTTGCTCTTCCTGGTCCCCTTACTGCTTTCTTCTATCGCGTCATCCCCCCGTGGCCCGCCCCTCGAGGTTCTCGTTCCGGCTCCATTTTGAGCCTGCTGCGCATCGGGCCTCTCTTCCTCCCTGGGCTGCGGCGGTGATCGTTTTCTGTGTCGCTTCCTCCCGTGGTCTGGCAGCTTGGTCCGTGAGTCCCCTTTTGGGGCTTTTGTTTCCTTGGGGCATGTGCTGCAGGATGCTTATGTGCATGTTACTTATATCTTTCAGGCGGGACAACGGTGGGTTGTGTTTTCTCCCGGTTCTGCTCCTTACCCCCCCCATCTCCCCTCTACTGGCTCTTCTGGGGGCATCCCGGGTGGCTTTTATTAGCCCTTACCCTATACTGGCCTATTGCGCCTGTGTTAATCACCATATGGAGGCTTCTGGGGATAGCGTGCTTGGGGGTCCTTCGGGGCAATCCCGGCTGTGTCATGTTTGGGACATCCCCTTTGAGTGGTGGTGGCGACGTGGTTTTCGTGCCGTGTGCCCAAAGTATCATTGCGGTCTAGGCTGGGTTGAGCGCTTCTCTTCCCCGTTCTGCGCTCCCTCCGGCATCGCCTACCCCCCCCCCCCGTGCCTGCATTTAGCCCCCAGCGAGGGGGGATACTAGCAGGGGGTCACAATCTGATCTGGCAATTCATGTGGCCAGCATTGAAAGGCAGCTTGCCAGGCCTGTTTCAGTTAAGGCCTCTGGCAAGAAGCGGCACCTGGTTCCTATGCCCTCCCTCTTTGCCACCAAAGGCATCAACTCCCTGATCCTCCTCAGCAGTTACTCCCTAGAGGAGGGACAGCTTTTCCAGGACTCTGACTCCTCTGGGGACCAGCAGGAGGGGTACGACAGTGACCCTGGGTCTGCGTCCGGGGAGGATTCATGGCTCCCTGATGACACTGATAGACTGTTGTCTGACATTTTTGAAACCTTGCACATAGCCCCCCCCCCCCCCCCCGAAGTGGCTAAGATGAAGCAGGGTGAGCTCGTTCATCCTGATAAACGTCTGGAGTTCCCTGAGCAGGGCCATTTCTCTAATATAGTGCTCAAGGAGTGGGAACGTCCTAATAGATTGCCCGCGGGGCCAAAGGGGTTGGATAAGGAGTATCCCTTTCCTGCTGACCTGGTCAAGTGATGGTCGTTTCCCCCTGAGGTGGACGCTCTCGTTCTAGGGCTGTCCAACACCTCGGTCATGCCTTCCCCTGACACTATTATTCTGCGGGACAGCGCGGACCAGCGTATGGATCAGCTGGCCTGCCTTGCTTTTACATTTGTGGGGGCCGGGCTGCGTCCGGGCTAAGCCGCTGCCATTACAGCTATTACCCTTAAGAAAAAGCTCAAGCGTTTCACTGATGGCGCTATGGCTGGTAGGAGGAGGGAGGATTATAGGGCCCTCTTGCTTTGCTCTGATTTTGTTGCCTTTGTCCTTACTGCCATGGATGATGCGGTCTGGCTGGGTGGTTGGGCCTCTGCCCTCCTGGTGGCTATGCGCCACTCTGTTTGGTTGCGTCAGTGGGCAGCTAAGAAGGCTCTCACTGGGCTCCCCTTTGTGGGGCTGCGGCTCTTTGGTGAGCGTCTGGATGTTCTAGACAAGGATGGTAGGCTACCTCAACGTAGGAAGCAGCCTCGGCCCTTTCGGGGTACCTCCTCCTCCTTTCGTGCCTTTAGAGGAGGCCGTGGCTCCCTCTTCTCGGGTAGCCGCAGAGAGGGGACGTGGCCGGTCCCGTGGTCGCCCCCGGTCTCTCTTGGGGGGCCAAGGCCCCTCAGGCATGAGGAGGCGCCCTCACCCATCCGGGTGGGGGGGGACGGCTACAGCTCTTTGCTCAGGTCTGGAGGCTCCGCGTCTCAGACCGGTAGATTCAGGAGGTGGTGTCCTCCGGTTACAAGATAGAGTTTGCAGCCTGGTCACCCCCAAGATTCATCAGATCCCGGATGTCTCAAAAATCTGTCAGCTCAGGGTTTGTGCCTTGCAGTTCAACGCCTGTTGGAGTCAGGAATCATTTGCCTGGTGCTCTCCCAAGACAACAGGGTCAGGGGTACTACAATCTTTTCACATTCCCCAAAAAGGACGGGTCTTTGAGGCCCATCCTGGACTTGAAGGGTCTCAACAAGTTTGTCAGGTTCAAGCACTTTTGCATGGAGACGCTACGCTCGGCTGTCAGTACCCTTTGCCCGGGCAACTTCATGACCATCGTGGACATCAGGGATGCCTATCTTCACGTGCCAATCTTCCCAGGTCATCGGAGATTCCTGAGGTTCGCCCTGGAGGATCAGCATTACCAGTTTGTGGCTTTACCGTTTGGTATCACCTCGGCGCCTCGGGTGTTCACCAAGGTGCTGGCGGGCTTGATGGCTCAGCTGCGGAACCAGGGCATTTGCATCCTCCCTTACCTGGACGACATTCTGATTGCGGCTCAGTCTCTTTATCAGGCCGAGAAGGATACTCAGGTGGTGACCTCCACTCTCGAGTCCTTCGGCTGGGTGATCAATTTTCTCTGTCTCCGTCTTTGGTGAGGTTTTTTCTGGGCATGACTCTGGATACCTCTCAGTTCAAGGTATTCCTGCCTCAGCAGAAAGTGGAGGGCCTTCAGAGGCAGACACGGGCCCTGCTCTTTTGTCCCCATCCCTCCATCCGGCAATGGATGCAGTTAGTGGGTCTGATGGTGTCCTGCTTCGAGGCTGTCCCCTTTGCTCAGTTTCACATGAGACCTCTTCAGTCGCACCTTTTGTCAGTTTGGGATTGGGACCCTGTGTCCCTGGATCAGGATTTTGCACTGTCCCCCCTGGTGGCTGGACTCAAGGAACCTTCTAGTGGGCAGGACCTTTCTGCCTCCATGCTGGGACACTCACCACAGATGCCAGTCTGACCGGTTGGGAAGCTTTTGGAAGTCTCCTGAAGTTACGTGGTCAGTGGGGCCCCCAGGAGGCCCATGCTCCTATCAGTGTCCTGGAACTGAGGGCGATCAGGTTGTTGAACACACACATCCACCCACCCAAAAACCCACCCACCCCATCGGGGTCGGGCTGTTCAGATCCGCTCGGACAACCAGACGGCGGTTGCCTACATCAATCATCAGGGAGGGACTCGGAGCAAGCGAGCCCTCAAGGAAGTGTCCCTGATGCTGTCTTAGGCGGAAGAGAATGTCTCTTGCATCTCGGCAGTCTACATTCCGGGGGTGGAGAACCAGGAGGCAGACTCCCTGAGCAGGGGGACGTCTCGGCTGGGGGAATGGTCCCTCAGCAACAAGGTGTTTCACTCCCTGTGTCACCGCTGGGGTCAGCCGGATGTGGACCTGTTAGGGTCTCGCCACAATCACAAGCTTCCAAGATTTGTCTCCCTGTCGCAGGATCCTCTGGCCTTCGCCACGGATGCGCTAGCGATTCCTTGGATGGAGTTTCGGCTCCTCTGTGTTCCCTCCCTTTCCTCTGCTGAGCAGGGTGCTGCGTAAGATAGCCAACAGGGGGCCACCAGAATGGCTGGTACCCCCTCCTGGGCTAAGGAGGGTGTGGTTCCCAGATGTTGTGCAGTTGGCAGCAGATCTGTACGTCTTGCCCAAGGATCCAGATCTTCTCTCAGGGACAGCTGCACCATCACAATTTACAGCTGCACCATCACAATTTACAAACACTGGCTTTAATGGCTTGGCTGCTGAAACCTCCATCTTGATGGATAAGGGGTTGCCGGCCTCTGTTGTTACTATGATTCTGGCTAGGAAGAAGTCCTCGTTTTTTATCTACTACAGGGTCTGGCATGCTTACATTGCCCGGTGTGAGTCCAAGTCTCTTCCTTGTCGGGTGTTTTCTATCCCCTGGATTCTGGAATTTTTACAACATGGTTTGGATTCGGGCCTTCGACTTAGTACCCTCAAGGGACAGGTGTCAGCTCTGGCTATTTTTTTTTCCAAAGATCCTTTGCCAATCACCGGCTGGTTAAGACTTTTTTCCAAGGAGTTACTCATGTGCGTCCGCCACGTAAACCTATGTTACGGGTTTGGGACTTAAATCTGGTGTTGTCTGCTCTGCAGGCTCCCTCCTTTAAGCCTATCCGTGGGGCTGCGTTGCCCATTCTTACTCTTAAGGTGACCTTTTTGGTGGCTATTACTTCGGAGAGTTTCTGAGCTGGCGGTGCTTTCCATTAAACCTCCTTATTTGAGCGGCATCAGGATAAGGTGGTGTTTCGGCTTAAGCCGGATTTCTTGCCTAAGGTTGTGTCTGCTTTTCATCTCAATCAGGACATTGTATTGCCTTCTTTGTGTCCTAACCCTGCTAATTCCAAGGAGCGGACCCTTCATTCTCTGGATGTTGTCAGGGCATTGAAGTTTTATTTGTTTGCTACTGAGTCTTTCAGGAAATCTGATGCTCTTTTTGTTCTTCCTGCTGGACCTAGGAAGGGTTTGCCTCCGGCTTAATCTACTATTAGCAAGTGGATACGTCAGGCGGTGGTACAAGCCTATTCTGCTAAAGGGAAGGTTCCTCCTTTCCGGATTACTGCTCATTCCACTCGTGCTGTTGGTGCCTCCTGGGCATTTCAGCACCAAGCTTCTGTTGAACAAGTTTGCAAGGCCGCTACTTGGTCTTCTGTTCATACCTTCTCTAAGTTTTACAAGGTTGATGTTAAGGCCTCAGCTGATGCTGCTTTTGGCCGCAAGGTACTTCAGACGGTAGTGGTCTGAAGTGCCTGTTGCTGTTCTTTGGGGATCCTACCCTACCTTACGGACACTGCTGTTGGATGTCCCATACATAAGTACTTCTTGAAACAGGCCGTGCCATGCAATAGGAAAAATACAATTCTGTGAGTACTCACCTGTAGAATTGTATTTTTGGCACCACCAGCAACAGAATTTTTGGCCTCAGGCCAACTGTTGGGAGCATCAGATGTAACATGCAGCTCCACAGCAGTCTGGGAATAGAGGACCCAACCTGCATTCTGTGAGCAGTGTGTATGTATGTATGTGTGTATATATATATATATATAATTTTTTATACTGCATACTGTCTCTAGCTTTCTTAAAGAGACAGATTTGCTTATTTATTGCAGGTTAAGTCAATTCCAAATCCGACCAGTCCGAGAAGGCAGCTAAGGAGAGACTGCTCCCATGATGTCAAATATGGTTAGTTCCGTGGTGCGGGCGCCGTTTTCAGGTCCCAGCTTCTGGCCGGGAGCGACGCGCGAACCGCCCCCCCCCCCCTTCCTCTGCACACTACGCGCCTGCCATCCCCTATTGCCTGGCGTGCGGGACTCCAGAGGGGTGCCGGTCGGGTGAGTGGCCTGTAGCCCATCAGTTTTACTTATTGATTATGCCCCTCCCTGGGGTTGCTGGGCAATGCTCTATTAACTCTTTGGTCATTTGCAGCGTCTGATTGTGTGTTTGTTTGTGTGTTTCAGGCGGATCATTGATCCTATTAAAGGGGGATTCTCCCGGTCCTAGGGTCCCTGGTTAAAATTTAGTTGGCTTATAATTCCTCCCACTCGGGACTTAAAGGGGCATCCCGGGTTGCATTACTGCGTAATTCCCTCTGGGTATTATATATATATATATATATATATATATATATATATATAGAAAAATCACCATATGGAGGCTTCCCCGGATACTGGGCTTGTGCCCCCCTCGGGGCAATCCAGGCTGTGTTTGGGGTGTGGGGTATCCCTTTTGGGGGATGATGTATTTATTTGTGTACCCTGTGTGCAACGGTCTATTACGCAGCAGACCGGATCTCAGGCGTCTGGTTCTGCTCCGCCAGTCTCCTCTCCGTCTCCCCCTCACTTGACACGTACCCCATGTGATGTGGTCATTGGAGGGGGAGTCGCAATCTGAGGTGTGTGCTAGATTGGACAATCTTGAAAAATTGTTTTCCAGTGCCGTTGCTAAAAGGCCACGGCAAAGCGAAAACGTGTATACAGCCACGCAGGCCCTTGATATGGAGGAGTTTGACTCCCTGGATTGGTCTGATTGTTCCCTGTGTGAGGAAGGGGAGCTGTATGAGGAGTCTGAGGGCTCCGATGATCAGCAGTTTGTGGGCGCTGATACCGAGCAGGGCCAGGGGGATTCCTTGGATACCTCCACGGTCCTGGATCATATGTTTGAGGTCCTGGCTATCTCTCCCCCCGAGGCGGCTCCTCCGCTGAAGGGGGAGTTCTTTGAGGTGACCAAGCCACGCTTGAGAATGATACCATCAAAATGCTTTTGATAAGGAAATTCCAAGGAATGGCCGAGTGTCCCTCCGGGTTGGGACAAAAAATATCCCTTTCCGGCGGACGCGGTGAAGCACTGGTCGGTGGATGCTCCTGTTTTGGGGTTGTCCAGTTCCTCAATCCTGCATTCTCCGGAGTGCACTACTCTCAAGGATGGTGAGGATAAACGCATTGTCCAGATGGCTTGTCATGGTTTTGCCAGTGTTGGGTCGGCCTTGCGGCCAGTTTGGGCTTCTGTTCTTTTATTGGTAGCTGCCAGGTCGGTTGTTAGAGGACTGTTGACCTCTTCAGGGCTTGACCCGGCTCGTGAGGAGTTTGCCGACCTTAAGCGCTGTGAGTTATTTTGTCCTTTGTGCTGTCCGCCCTGGACGACACATTGGTGATGTGTAGTAGAGCTTCGGCCTTGCTTGTGGCTATCCGGCGGGCGGTTTGGTTACGCCAGTGGGCGGCTGATTTTGTGTCCAAAAAGTCGCTTACGGGCCTTCCCTTTGTGGGGTTGCGGCTCTTTGGAGAGAGATTGGATTCGGTGGCAAAGGGAGGTAAGTTACCTCAGCGTAAAAAGCAGCATCGCCCCTTTCGGGGGGGGGGGGGGCTTCCTTCTCTGTCCTTTCGTGGGGCTAGAGTTGGCAGGGGTTCGGCTTTCCCCTCGTCCAGAGGTGATTCCTGGACTAGGGGCAGGGGTCGGGCCCGTCCAGGACACAGTTGGGGCTCCAAGCCTAGAGGTGCTGCCAAGCCGGCTCAGCAATGAGGGGGCGCCCTCACCCTTGCGGGTGGGGGGACAGCTGCAACTCTTCTCCCGGGTCTGGGTCCAAGTGGTCTCGGACAGGTGGATTCAGGAAGTGGTGTCTTCCGGTTACAAGCTGGAGTTCGAGTTCCGGCCCCCTCCCAGATTCTTCAGTTCTCGGGTACTGTCAGATCCTCTGGCCGCCCAGGGACTGTGGGCGGCAGTAGCAAGTCTCTTGGACATGGCTGTCATCTGTCCGGTGTCTCCCTCAGACCGGGGCCTGGGCTTCTATTCCAATTTGTTCATGGTGCCCAAGAAGGACAGATCCGTTCGTCCCATTCTGGATCTGAAGTTGCTCAACAGGTTCGTTCGTCCCCGGAAGTTCCGTATGGAAACTCTGCGCTCAGCCATCCACTCACTTCGTCAGGGGGACTTCATGACGTCCATAGACATCAAGGATGCTTACCTGCATATTCCAATATTTCTGGCACACCATAGATTCCTCAGGTTTGTTGTGGAAAATCGACATTTTCAGTTTGTGGCTCTTCTGTTTGGCCTTACCTCGGCTCCAAGGGCTTTTTACCAAGGTGTTGGCAGGAGTGATGGCCATCCTCAGAGCCAGGGGTATCCGCATCGTGCCCGATCTGGACGATCTTCTCATCATGGTGTCTTCCCTTAGTCAGGCGCAACGGGATACCAGGACCGTTGTGTCCACTCTGGAGAGTTTCGGTTGGGTGATCAACTATCCCAATTCCTGCCTCACTCCCTCCAGGGTGGTGGAGTTCCTGGGAATGTCACTGGATACTTTTCAGGCCAGGGTGTTCCTCCACCGAGCCAAGGTTCTTCTGATTCAGGAATTGACTCAGCGTCTCCTATCCATCCCCCGCTTGTCCATCTGGCTAGGGATGCGTCTGGTGGGATTGATGGTCTGGACCTAGGTTTGCAGCTTAGTACGCTGAAAGGGCATGTTTCTGCCCTGGCGGTTTTCTTTCAAAGGTCTTTTGCTCTTCATCTCCTGGTTAAGACTTTTTTTTCCAGGGGGTTACGCATGTGCGGCCTCCTAGGAAGCCTTTGCTCCCAGTTTGGGATTTGAACTTGGTTCTTTCTCCCTTGCAGAGTCCTTCTTTTGAACCTTTGCAGGATATTGTGCTTTCTGCGCTTACTCAGAAGGTTGTTTTTCTGGTTGCCATCACTTCTGTTCGGCGTGTTTCGGAGTTTGCGGCCTTGTCCATTAAGGCCCCTTACTTTGAGAGGCATCAGGACAAGGTTGTTTTCCGCTTCAAGCCAGATTTCCTTCCTAAGGTGGTCTCTGCTTTTCATCACAAAACCAATTCAAAATGCAATATATTAATAAAACAGAGCCTGTAGAAGCTGCTTTAGTATAACAGGGTGAAATGTGCTGGTTTGGGATATCCTGCGGCCTGGTGTTTTTACAGAACACAAAAAAAATTCAAAATGCAATATAATAATAAAACAGAGCCTGTAGAAGCTGATTTAGTATAACAGATAGGGTGAAATGTGCTGGTTTGGGATACCCTGCAGCCTGGTGTTTTTACAGGATGCACAAAACCAATTCAAAATGCAATATATTAATAAAACAGAGCCTGTAGAAGCTGATTTAGTATAACAGGGTGAAATGTGCTGGTTTGGGATACCCTGCAGCCTGGTGTTTTTACAGGATGCACAAAACCAATTCAAAATGCAATATATTAATAAAACAGAGCCTTTAGAAGCTGATTTAGTGTAGCGATAACCTTTATTGCCGGAGGGCTTCCCCGCCAGAGACGTCCTTTTCCCAATGGTGAGAGGTGCTGCAGGAATTCCAGAGTCATCCGTGAGGAAATCAGGAACAGCTCTTACAAGGGCTAGTGAATGGCGATATAGCATTTCCCCCAATAAGAGACGGAACTCAGTATTGAGGGTGAAGATGACTTCGTTTTATTAGTGCCACCCTGGGCCTTATATGCAAGTCTCCATGCAAGGGGACTTCCCCTGTGAACCTGATGGAGAACTGCATGACAAACGTACAGACCAATGGGAGCAGGCCACACAATCCCTCAACTCTGCTGGTAACACAATCAGCAACACAATGGCAGTCTGTAACACAATCAACAACACAATGACATTGTCTGGAACATGCTTAAGAAAATGAAAGTAATGAATCTATGTAAAGTCCAAGGGGCAGAAACAGTGCCTTTAAAATCCAATATGCCCAAGTAGGGTCCCATGGGCCGTATAGAAAAAGGAACAGTGGGCATCCAATGAATGACCCGGTGGGCAATTGAATAGTGGTGAAATCCAAAAGGCAGAGAGTCTGTCACATTTAGTATAACAGATAGGGTGAAATGTGCTGGTTTGGGATACCCTGTGGCCTGGTGTTTTTACAGGACGCACAAAACCAATTCAAAATGCAATATATTAATAAAACAGAGCCTTTAGAAGCTGATTTAGTATAACAGATAGGGTGAAATGTGCTGGTTTGGGATACCCTGCGGCCTGGTGTTTTTACAGGACGCACAAAACCAATTCAAAATGCAATATATTAATAAAACAGAGCCTTTAAAAGCTGATTTAGTATAACAGGGTGAAATGTGCTGGTTTGGGATACCCTGCGGCCTGGTGTTTTTACAGGACGCACAAAACCAATTCAAAATGCAATATATTAATAAAACAGAGCCTTTAGAAGCTGATTTAATATAACAGGGTGAAATGTGCTGGTTTGGGATACCCTGCGGCCTGGTGTTTTTACAGGACGCACAAAGCCAATTCAAAATGCAATATATTAATAAAACAGAGCCTTTAGAAGCTGATTTAGTATAACAGGTGAAATGTGCTGAAATAGTATGCCCATGTGGGCTGGGGTTTTTACAGCATACAAAAAAAATTAAAACTAATCGAGTTATAAGAAATGCTTGTGTGTAACAGATAGGGTTAAATATGTCACTGCCAAGATGGGATGCACAGTGGCCAGGAATATTTACAGCACAAAAAAAAGCAATTTAAAACTGATCTGGCAAATGAAGTGAAGTGAAAATAAAAAAAAGTTTCCCTGTCACTTTCTCTGCTGTCCCTGCCTGGATCGTTCTCGATTTTTCCCTATCTTTCCCTGGCTCTCCCTGGCACTGTGTGGGTCTCCCTGCTTGTCTGTAAGTCTCTCCCGGTCTGCAGCAACCTCCGTTCTGTCTGCAATGCAAGGCTGAAATGCGCACAAGCAAGATGGCCGCCGTTTATATAGCACTGTGACGTCACCGGGCTTCCTGGCTGCTGATAGGCTGCATGTGACCTTCCCATGATAATGCCCCTGGGGACATGTCCATCCACCATTTTACAATGGCTGTAATTGAAATAAATTGAGTTTAAAGGAAAACTTCGATCGATCGAATCGCGGGGAAATTCCGATTCGTTCAGAATCAAATTTTTCCTGAAATTCGGAACGAATTCGGGTTCGTCCGAATCGATTCGCTCATCTCTAAATATAATGTCTGTTTTCAGTGCAATAAACAACTCTCTAACCCTTTTAGCATCCACAATGGGGTAAGACAGGGCTGCCCAATATTTCCCATGTTATTTATCTATTGAGCTGCTTTTCATACTATACAGGAATCATGTGCTATTAAGGGCATTTCCATAAACACTATAGAAACTAAAGCGATTGCATATGCTGATGACGTATCACGATTTCTGAGGATGTAATCTCCCTTCCAAAATGATTTTTTTTTTTAAATCTCCTTTCAAAAATTATGCCACTGCTAAAAAAAAAATCTGTTCACCAGCTGATTGTCAGCTTCAAGTCCCAAAACTTTGAAGGGCAGAGGTCTGATTCTTTAGGGTTCACGCCAACCACTTCTCAAAGCTCCCAAAAAAGTTAGAGGAGAATGTCAGTCCTCCTATAGGGGAAATGTGGAAATAAACATTCGCTTCCACACTGCAGCAGCCGTCTCCATTAACATATACAGACACAAATGCACATAGTGGGGTCCCAGTCCCAGTAGCCACCACTGCCTCCACGCATACAAATTTGCAGGGCTCCAGTTACAGCTTCTTAGTGACGCGTGGCCTGTGACTCACACAAGCTTCACTGGATGCTGCCACAAGTCACGACTTACTGGAACTGGCACCCTGCGAACTTGTATGTGTGGAGGTGACAGGCTCAGTAATGTATGTATGTTTTTGTGTTTGTTTCCGTATGTTGGTGGGTAACAGCTGCTGTAGTGGGGGAATCTGCACACTGCCTGTATTTGGGATGCCACAAACACTGCCTGTAATGGGGGATCTGTAATGGGGGGGGGGGTTAACACACCATTCAGTTCAAATTTTTTTTTTTAATCTTCCTCTTCCAAATCCTAGGTGTGTTATGGGGCCAAAAAATTGGTAACAGTTTACATTTTGAGCAAAAAGCGTAACACTTCAACATACCTCTTATGTGTGACCAACTCCCTCTGTAAGAACAGCCCTACTTTCCAGGATTTGCTGTTCCACTTCCAAGCAGTCTACACCAGGTTCAAGCGATTGTCTGGTCCTTGTTGCAGTAGATTGTAAACTCTCTGCAAATTGCTTCTCAATTCACAGTCCCATAGACAAACTTATTTTGCATTGTTTCTGGGCGCAAATAGATTTTTGCACTTGTTTTTCTCCTGGCTCAATTCCTATTCCTTTGTCTAAATCCCATGTTTAGTGAACCCTTTACCTGTGTTTAGTTGCCTCCAATGCCTCAGATCTAGTGAGAAGTACAGTATTATTCTGGTAAAACCACCAGCAGATAAATGTTGAGGGCAAAGGGGGGGTGGCAGCCGCTCAGAACATTTTATAACTAACCTGGGAGGTGCACGTTAGCAGGGCAATTAGTATACACAAGTCTTAAAGGAGCCACAGCACTCAACCCTGTTAGCTTGCAGGCCAGCCTATAATCTGTCTCTAAACTTGGTTAAAAACAGAGGACTCGGTCACACACATCTGCAGAAGTATGCTTAAGCTGCACCACTACGCCAAAGTGCCTCTGTGGGGTAAGTAAGTGGCTTGCACTTGAGAGGTTTAGGGCAACCTCAGGTAAGCCTGCTCCCCTATTTATCTATTGCACTGTATGTCCCAGATGGGCTCTCAGAGATTAGAGTTAGGACTGCACCCCACAGAGGCACTTTGGCGTAGTGGTGCTGCTTAAGCATACTTCTGCAGATGTGTGCGACCGAGTCCTCTGTTTTTAACCAAGTTTAGAGACAGATTATAGGCTGGCCTGCAAGCTAACAGGGTTGAGTGCTGTGGCTCCTTTAAGAAATGTTGAGGGCAGCTGTATTTGCTTCTGACATTGACAACTGCGCTGGAGGTTTCGAGGGTGCCACCGCGCCTAAATGCTCAAGATGGGGGACACAAGTTGAGGAGGAAGAGCACAGGAAGCAAACTCGTGCACCCCCATCACTCTGCAGCCCAACACAGAGAAACAAATGTTCATTTACTGCCTAGTGCTCTCCCCACTACCCAAGTGGTATTGACGGATGGGGGGGTTGACAGGAAAGACTGAATGTGGTATTGAGGCTTGGTAACCGGTGGGATTAGGTCATGGCTTGAGTCAGGATGTCCCTCACCCTGGTAGACGTGGCACCCGACAACCAGCTAATAAAGAAAGGTCCGTATCCAAAGAATCTCCACAAGCATTCTGAGGATAGTGCACTGTTTTAGCCAGGGCAGGGCTTGGTGCCACAACCCCAAAAAAAAGGCCTTCTCCCGGCCTGGATACCTGTGCGACAGCCCTCACTTTCTATCCTCTCCAACGTTTGTCTTTGTGAGCTGAAATCATTTCACAGAGCCGCCATGTGAGAACCTGGAAGGCAAAAAAGATCCCCGTTTTCCCAGAAAATAAATACAAATTAAAATGCTTCACAGTCTATCTGAAAGCAAGCTCCGGACTAGCAGGGCAAGAACAGCCTGTATATAGCCAGGAGGAATTATATCTTTCTATGCTTTCAGTCCGTGTGTTCAGCTGTGGCTTAAGCATGAGTTGATGGTATGCCACAATGAGACTGTAAGGGTAAGGGGGTAGACCCCCGCTAACACAAGACACTTTGTTTTATTAGGGTTTCAGTCTTCCTATTTGGCTGGAGTTATTAACTACAAGTTTCCTGTGATCCAGAAAAAAAATCCATGTTAGCAACCTAATAACTTGTTTTCCAGAAATCTTCCTGAGCAGAACTGGTGAGAGTAGGCCCCAACCACCTAGCAAGGAAATGCTTTACAAAAACCTACCTAATATCTTTAGGTCCACTTGAGAGGTCCCACAAACCCTTCAGGGGGCCCGGTTTCTACTCTCAGGTTTTTCTGATACAGAAGCCGTCAGGAAAGTTTTGATGATTTGGAATCTGAGAAGATTAAACAAGTTCATTCGATACAAGAAGTTCAGAATGGAGTACATTTTTTCTGTCAGGAACATTCTAAAAGAGAATGCATGGATGGTAAATCTGGATCTACAGGACGCCTACCTACATGTACCCATTCTGATTGCTCACTGCAAGTATCTGAGATAGACCAAAAGATTCTGCACTATAGAGCACCGCCCTTTGGTCTGTCTTCATCCCCAAGGATCTTCACAAAGATCCTGGCATAACTAGTGGCTTTTCTCAGGCAACAGGGAATCACAGTGATCCCTTATCTAGACAACCTTCTCCTACTAAACAAATCAGAACAACTGCTTCTGGTAGCTCTCAGAAAAACCCTAGAGAATCTCGGGTGGGTAGTCAACCTGGAAAAAAATCCACCCTAGGTGGAAGGTTTAGGATAGAAGTCCAACAGTTAATGACAATCTCTCAGGTGTCCTTAAGACAACTCATGCAGGTGCTGGGTCTAATGATGTTGGCAATGCCGGCAGTACCATGGGCCCAACTTCACACAAGAGTGTTGCAAAGATTTCTTCTAAACCTATGGAAAAAACATCGGGATTCACTAGATCAACTTGTCCAACTAAGTCCCTTTCTCCTAGAGAACTTAGGATGGTGGACCAATCCACTAGTACTAGAGAAAGGAAAGGATTGAAGACAAACCAACCCTGTGGTATTCATGACAGATGCAAGCAGTTGGGGAGCCCATGTAGACAATCTACAGGGAAAATGGACAAGGTCCTTGGCGGCCAGGTCCTTCAACTTCAGAAAGCTCCTGGCGGTCAAGCTGGCGTTGAGTCATTTTCAGCCGGTCATAGTAGGCAGAGAGGTACTGATAAAGGTCAGACAACGCCTCAGCAAGGAGGGACAAGTTCCCTTGCGCTGATAAAACGGGCAATCAAAATCCTTCTACCCCTTCAGACACAGGTTCAGTCCATCGTGGCAATCGATCTGAAGGGATCCCTCAGCACTTTTGGTCTGTCTGAGCAGGGTAAGGGTTCAGCAAACAGTGGTGCCTGAACCAGGAAGTGTTTCATCAGATTGTATGTGCTTGGGGGCTTCTGCAGGTGGATCTGTTTGCCAGAGCCAGCAATGCAAAGTGCAAAAAATATTTTTTGCTGGCAAGGGGAGAGGGTGCACTAGCAGTGGATATTCTAGCTCAGCCGTGGAGGTCCACCTTGCTTATACTTTTCCTCCTTTCAGAATTCTGACACAAGTCATCCACAAGATAGCACCGGGAGAGATTCAAGTCGTCCTGGTAGCTCCACTTTGGCGAAAAGAGCATGGTTTGGGGAGTTAAGAAGAATGGTGAAGGTGTCTTCCAGATCTTCCAAACATTATTCATCAGGGCGACATTCTGCATCCAAATCGATCAAAACTTCAACCGACAGCGTAGATTTTGAAAGGTCCATCCTAAAGAGTAAGGGTTGTTCAACTAGATTGATCGAAACATTACTAGACAGCAGAAAATTAACCACTAGAAAAATCTACGGAAAGGTATGGAAGCGTTTTTCTTCTTTTTGTGAAGTTAGCAAGTTGAAGAAAAGAAAGATACCTACAGTACTCGAATTCCTGCAGGAAGGATTCGAGAAAGGGCTAGCAATAAGTACTATAAAGACTCAGACTTCCACCCTTTCAGTTTTTCTCGAACAGAAACTACAGAATGAACTTATCAATCGTTAGTAGACAAAGGCCAGCTCCTTTTAAGGGTATTCCTACATGGGACTTATCGATTGTATTAAAAGGACTAATAGAGCCTCCTTTTGAACCATTGGCTGAATTCCCGGAGAAATGGTTGTCGCCATTACTTCTGCTAGAAGAGTTAGTGAATTGCAGGCCCTGTTGTCAAAAGAGCCTTATTGTTCGGTACTCCCAGATAAAGTTATATGGAGACCTACTCCATTATTTTTGCCAAAGACTAATAGCATGACTACAACTAATAGGATGCAGGAGATAGTCCTTCCGACTCTACCTGTAGGAGCTGGCAAAGAAGAGGATCTCTCACTATTAGATGTTAGAAGAGCCTTGATTATCTATTTGTAAATATCTAGAGAATGGAGGTTGGCAGAACAACTCTTAATAACTTTCAGTGGCAAAAAGAGGGGTTAGCAGCCTCCAAGTCCACCATAGCCAGGTGGAAAGCATAACAAGGGAGAGGAGGAGGGGTACAAGGAAGGGGAGGAGGGGGGGAGGCATACCATTACATCAGATGGAGAATAAAATCACAGTTGGAAACAGACATTCACTTGCACAGTATACATAAAAAATAAACTTGTGCTAGGTGGTACCCATTAATTCAAGTCTTAGACCTATGCCAGAGCGCTGCCCCTTCACCAGGACTCCTGAGCAAGTATAGACCGTCTACATGCAGGTTACGACTTCCAATAAAAAAAGGGAGTCCTCGAGCTGTTTCAGGGGTGTGAGAGGCTAAGGGGTGCATGCCGAAGTATGAATCCGGGACCATGTTTGTTAGATGTAGGTTAAGCCTCTTGTCAGGTGGCAAGGTGTAGAGAGAGGTTGGGAAGAGGAGGGGAGGGAAGAAGGGGTGGGAGCGGTTGGGGCTTAGGGGAATCTAATTCTTAGTGTTAGACCTTGTCCGAGGGACAGGAAGCATGTCAAAGTGGGCCTAGGCGATTGAGCGCAGTTCGTACCTCTACCCTAATTAGATGGGAGTTGGGAGTCTCGGTAGATAATCCAGCCTGACCAGGTCGACAAGAATAGTTCGTTGGTGCCTTTCATGTCTGAAGACAGCTCCTCCATGCGGCGGACCAATTCTAGTTCCTGCACCCACTCCATCAGTGTGGGCGCATCCCGTGTCTTCCAATGTCTGGAGATAATTACTCTCATGGCCGATATAAATTGTCGTAAAACTCCTTTCTTGAGGGCAGATAGGGGGCCAGGGATGAGCGACAGTAGGGCTATCGGCGGCGTATAGTTTATCCTAGTACTAGATATCTGTAGGATGAGTTTCCACAGAGATTTGATTGCAGGGCATCCCCTCCAAATGTGGGTCATATTGCCCGCCGCCGTCAAACATCTCCAGCACCTATCGGATTGAAAAACAAACTATTTTACAGGCATATGTTACTGGCAGCAGTCTGACCAGCAGCAGTGGCAGCAGTCTGACCAGCAGCAGGCTGACCAGCAGTAGCAGAAGTCTGAGCAGCAGTAGCAGCAGTCTAGGCAGCAGTTGCAGCAGTTTGAGCAGCAGCAGCAGTCTGACCAGCAGCAGTAGCAGCAGTCTGAACAGCAGTGGCAGCAGTCTGAGCAGCAGCAGTTGCAGCAGTCTGAGCAGCAGTGGCAGCAGTTTGAGCAGCAGCAGTCTGAGGTGCAGTGGCAGTAGTCTGAGCAGCAGTGGCAGCAGTCTGAGCAGCAGTAGCAACCGTCTGAGCAGCAGTAGCAACCGTCTGAGCAGCAGTAGCAACCGTCTGAGCAGCAGTAGCAACCGTCTGAGCAGCAGTAGCAACAGTCTGAGCAGTAGTGGCAGCAGTTTGAGCAGCAGCAGTAGCAACAGTCTGAGCAGCAGTGGCAGCAGTTTGAGCAGCAGCAGTAGCAGCAGTCTGAGGTGCAGTGGCAGTAGTCTGAGCAGCAGCAGTGGCAGCAGTCTGACCAGCAGCAGTGGCAGCAGTCTGAGCAGCAGCAGTGGCAGCAGTCTGACCAGCAGCAGTAGCAGAAGTCTGAGCAGCAGTAGCAGCAGTCTAGGCAGCAGTGGCAGCAGTTTGAGCAGCAGCAGCAGTCTGACCAGCAGCAGTAGCAGCAGTCTGAGGTGCAGTGGCAGTAGTCTGAACAGCAGTGGCAGCAGTCTGAGCAGTTGCAGTAGCAGCAGTCTGAGCAGCAGTAGCAGCAGTGGCAGCAGTTTGAGCAGCAGCAGTCTGAGGTGCAGTGGCAGTAGTCTGAGCAGCAGTGGCAGCAGTCTGAGCAGCAGTAGCAACCGTCTGAGCAGCAGTAGCAACCGTCTGAGCAGCAGTAGCAACAGTCTGAGCAGCAGTAGCAACAGTCTGAGCAGCAGTAGCAACAGTCTGAGCAGCAGTAGCAACAGTCTGAGCAGCAGTAGCAACAGTCTGAGCAGCAGCAGTGGCAGCAGTTTGAGCAGCAGCAGTGGCAGCAGTTTGAGCAGCAGCAGTCTGAGGTGCAGTGGCAGTAGTCTGAGCAGCAGTGGCAGCAGTCTGAGCAGCAGTAGCAACCGTCTGAGCAGCAGTAGCAACAGTCTGAGCAGCAGTAGCAACAGTCTGAGCAGCAGTGGCAGCAGTTTGAGCAGCAGCAGTGGCAGCAGTTTGAGCAGCAGCAGTCTGAGGTGCAGTGGCAGTAGTCTGAGCAGCAGTGGCAGCAGTCTGAGCAGCAGTAGCAACCGTCTGAGCAGCAGTAGGAACAGTCTGAGCAGTAGTGGCAGCAGTCTGAGCAGCAGTAGCAGCAGTCTGAGCAGCAGTGGCAGCAGTTTGAGCAGCAGCAGCAGTCTGAGCAGCAGTGGCAGCAGTTTGAGCAGCAGCAGTCTGAGGTGCAGTGGCAGTAGTCTGAGCAGCAGCAGTGGCAGCAGTTTGAGCAGTAGCAGCAGTCTGAGCAGCAGTGGCAGCAGTCTGAGGTGCAGTGGCAGTAGTCTGAGCAGCAGAGAAAATAGTATGGCACATGGTGTATGAGAGGGGGGGGAGAATAGTATGGCACATGGTGTATGAGAGGGGGGGGAGAATAGTATGGCACATGGTGTATGAGAGGGGGGGGGGAGAATATTATGGCAAATGGGGCATGAGAGGGGGGAATATAATGGCACATACTGTATGGCTGGAGGCTGTATGCCTGTGGGGGAACATACTGCCAGCCTAATGTGGGGGGAACTATACTGCCAACGTAATAATAAAGATATATGCAGTGTGCATAGGTATTTGTTCATAGTTTTTTTTTTTTTTTTTTTAACTATAGTCCGGCCCTTCAACGGTCTGAGGGACCGTGAACTGGCCCCCTGTTTAAAAAGTTTGAGGACCCCTGGTCTAAGGGGTTACCTGGGTCACTTCAAAGACTGAGATGGGCAGGAAGGGGTGTGGCTTTTAAACTCTGTTCATTTTGTGTTTCCTCCCAGGGGGTGGAGCCTTCTCTCTGTGTGGTCATACTGCAGTATTCATGAAAAATCTGTTACTGGAAGGGTTTTTTTCCACTTCCAATTCACTCTTCTTAATAGGGAAGCCCCTTTTCTTGTCTGTTGATCTGTCCAAGATCTTCTTAGCTCAGATCCAAACAAGGCCACCCTTCAAAGGTCATGGAAAAAAGCCAGGATTTGGATCCAAATCTCCAGTATAGTAATCTCAAGTACAGAGCCAGAGTGCCCTGTGCACCAGAGTTAATCAACCCTGTGGATGTAGCTGAAACATTTGGCCTTCATAGCTGCATCTGCTAAATAAGCAGCCACACTAAATAAAGTAGGGATGATCTGCACGATCTCAGACTTAGGGGTGCCTCCTAACAGATGTTCATCTCAGTAAGCTAAAACTCTTAACCACATTAGTAGAAGCTGAAGCAGGCCTGAATTGAGGTTGCCACAATTTACCAAGACCTCTTAACAGAGCATCCATCTGCTTACCCAAAGGATTCTTCAGGGTCCCAAAATCATCAAATGCTAAATCTGCTGTCTTGGAGATCTTAGGTAAGAGAGCATCTAAATTGAACATTTGTCCCAAAGCCTATAGTCCTCCTCAAAGAGATTTTTCTCCATTTCTTTTAATTATCAAAGCTTGTTTAAACCCTGCCCTATTTCTATGTCCTAACTCCCAAATCACCCTACCTTTCCCACCCGTATGTTCTTAGGGGGTGATGACTTGGAGTGTTATCTATTCTGGTTAAGATATCTTAGGAATAATCTCTTAAAGTGCTGACAAATTTCCCTTGTCTGATGATGCTGCTGGCTCTGCCGCTGTCCAGTATTTAAGGCACATTTTCCATTCTGCCAATTTAGGGGGTTCACCTGCCCCCAGTGACTTAGGACCAGTTTGGGTGCTGTTAAGACAGCCAGGTTGGGTATGATGATCGTGCTGGGCTTGGCAGATTCATTAATAACAATCTTTCACCAAGCATAAAGGACCAAGGAGCGAGTGGCCCTGGGGCAACAGCCATGGAGCACATGCATGCGAGTGTGGGTGCACAAATGTATGCGTGTGCCAGTGAGTGTGTGTATGCACCTGTGTGCATGTGGGAGTTGCTCACATGTGCATCTGGGTCTGCTGGCCCAGGTGCCAAATGTCACCTAGCAACAGAGAGGGAAGGAGCACAGCAAGGATTTAGAGAATGCTTGTGTCTGAAGCATGCTTTCAGACAGAGCCCACCCATTATGCTGATTATCATGCAGAATCACAGAGCCAAGGGACACACCCACTTTTTTCAGAAGAGAAATCATAAGCTGAACCTGTAAACTCCAATATCTTGGCCATTTCTTCTTCAATTTAAAACAGAAAACAGTTTAGGACACAATGTAGCCAGACACAATGGTGTAACAATTACCTTTGCCTTTAATATCACTGTAAGGTCTAAGATCTTGAAATGGTGCAGACAAGCAATTCTGCAAGCATAAACGGTAGTATTATGGGTTGTCCACCACCGACGAGCAATTTATACCTCCTGGGCAGAAACAGCAGGCGTTTGCCTGGTTCAAATATTCAAGGCCATCATATGGCCTTAACCACATATATTTCAATGCCATTACCATTTAAATTTAATGTCGACTGAAGAACAGGTTTTCAGGAGAAAAGTCTTTAAAACAGGTTCCCACCACTGGCTTTTTTTCTTGCTTTTCCTCTCTGATGGCCATGCTAAAGGAAGTAGGGGGACTTAATGGTGACAGTATATCTATGAGTCCCTCACGACAGCATCCTATACTCACCCAGGTGTATACATTTTTTGATTGGGTTTCATGGGTGTTGGTGTGTTCTTTTTCTTGGTTTTCTATCTCGACTTACCCCTTTTCACACCTTTGCATGGTAGTG
Organism: Gastrophryne carolinensis; assembly: GCA_027917425.1. NCBI lineage: Eukaryota > Metazoa > Chordata > Amphibia > Anura > Microhylidae > Gastrophryne > Gastrophryne carolinensis. Next base: position 161,233,596 of record CM051236.1, read on the forward strand.
GGGCGGGGGGGGGGGGGTGCTAGAAAAGGAGCAGCACACTTCTGTGCACTTATTTATTGGAGGGGGTACAATGCAGCAGGCGGTTGCCATGGTGGTGGGGCCTAGACATCAGGGCTGTTGTGGACTGGATGACAAAAAAAATGAAGCAAGCAAGGGAGGAGGAAGAGGTCCACAGGTTAGTATAATTACTACTCACTTGCAGACCTTAGAAGTAGCAGCTCAGGAGGGCACTATTTACATTATTAATCTGGCACTGCTCCAGGACAGCCCTAAACTTTAGACCCCGCCATGATGGAAAGTGCAGTACACTGTGTCTGCTGTGCCATTGACTACAATTGCCATGCACTGCTTTTGTGTTGCATTCCAAATACTGCAGATATGCCAATCTTGGGGACCAGAGCCTCCCCAACAGTCTTTGCCCCCATTTGAGCACACAGGGCGATACTCTAGGGCTTTTTGGGTCATCCCAATCACTGTCAAACTCACATCCTCGGCTTTCCTCCAGCTGATGTGTACTCCCACACCAAGCCTATCTGAATGGCCAGCGAGGGGACACACAGTCTCTAGCTCCATTCATTTCTATGCCGCTCATCAACAAGCACAATCGAGGATACAGATTGGAGGAGAGCCCCCACATGCAATCTAACATAGCGGATGAAGTAAGAATTTACAGCTTTCCTAGGGCTTCCACACAGGGGCATCCTAAATGGTTATGCCTCCTGGCAGAGGGACACAACCTGGGAGAGTTCACAAAAAGGGGACGGGGCAATGCACCTCAAGCAAATGAACAGCCAGAAGCAGCACTGCAAGACCGGAGTTGCAAAAAGACATCAGTGCACCTGGCAGGGCTGCAGGGTGAAATAGCATAGTGACTGGGTGATTGAGGGTCAAAACTGGGTGACTTGACAACCCTGATACTGCATCCATCAGTTGCTAGATCACAACCCAATGCTTTTCATGAGCAGAACTTTTCTGTTCAAATGCAACTCAAATGGCCAGTTCTGGTAACCCCCCCCCCCCCCCCCCAAAAAAAAAAACTTGGTCTTTATATAATACATTTAAAGTGGACCAACAGTGAAAAATGAACAAAACCGGACAAACACAACAAATGGTGGTCCTTTAAATCACTTCATGGGGGGGGGGGGGGATTTAGATTGCTGCACATAAAAATTTATTTACCTTTTTCTAACTCATGCTGTGGTAAATTTTAAAAACAAGATGGTGGTCCGTGTGTTTGCAGGCCTGTTGGGAGAGGAAGCTCCAAAATGGCCATTCTTTTCCCATCTGTGCCAGGTTGTTGGTCCGGTTTAAGTTCTGTGCATGTCCACACAGCTGCCTCTATAGCCCCACAGCTAATGACTTCACCTAGGATTTGTGTGGAGATCTGCAAAACCTAATCTGTTGATGGCTCTTGAGCAGAGAGGGTTGGGGAACACTGGATTGAGTGGTTTGGGCTAAGAGTTGCTCTATGAGATACATCTGTTTTGTAATGGTTTAATGGGTCATAGGAATTCATTCATCTATTCTAGCTTACTCCATCACTGTCTGCTGGTCATGCTGGCCTCTTTAGGTGCTAGTTAATTATCCCCAATGTGATCGACGTTACAAGCCCAGGCTTATTGTAAATCTGAACTCCAGAGGGAAAAAAAATTGTGAACAATGCAGACTTCCTACTACTGAAGAGGAGAGGTTTAGCTCTTATAGTAAAATGCATCATGATGTTCCAGCCATACAGCCATATGTAGGATAGGCAGTAAGAGCTCAACCTTCCTACTCAAGGGCCACCAGCATGTCTGCTCGCATTTGCTGCATGCATCTTTAGGCAGTTTTTGCAGTAGGAATTCAGTTTTGTGTTTTTATTTGAGTGTTTGTGTTCTGTCCTGTCTCCATGTCTATTGAATACCATTAAAGTCTAACTCCAAGCGCAAAATGCATACGTTACTGCATGAAAAACACATTTGCGGTTGCGACCCTATAGACACAGCAGGCAGGACTTTTTGCGGCCGCACTTTCCTCCTCTCTGCCACAATTGAGAGGTGTAAAAGGGACCATTAAGGAGCCATTGTTTATTTTCTTTTGTGGTACCATGGGGTCTGCGGCAAATGTATAAATGCATGCGGTGCCTTAAAGGTGTGAACCAGGGCTTATGCTTAAGGCAGGGTTCATTATCAAGCAACATGCAGCAACAAAACAAGGGTTTATAATGTGGTTTTAGTCCCTCTTTATATGAAGCCACACATTATCTATGGTTCACCATCAAAGACTTATGCAGTTTATAGTGGAAATCCTCCAGGCTGAAAAAGAACACACCAGTGTTATGTGGGGTACTCCTTATTTATTGCAAAAAAAAATTTGCTACCAAAACATACATGACCTCCCTAAGGTTAAGAAGTTGAAACTGGATTATACACAGTCTTGGGTGATTGTCAAGATGGCGTTCGCTACTTGACCAAGGGTTAGGAGACCTCTCTACATTAAATATTATCACCTAGATGTATGCCCAACCAAGGGCGTACTGACCATAGGGAGACCTGGGAGAATTTCCAGTGGGTGGCATGGAATTAGGACCGGCTACTCTGCTTCTTTCATCACCACCACCAGTCTCCAATGTTATAGCTTTAGCATCATATGTGTGGGAGCCATACGCACCCCTGCCACAGTATCTGCCCCTACAATACTTAAGCTTGTCATGTGCTGACTGGGGGCTAGTAAACTCTGTGCCAATTTTGGGACCTAATCCACCACTTTGTCCAGCCAAACTCTGGAAAACTGGTGCTACCAAAATATAAATGGCCTTGCCAAGGTGAAAAATCTGGCTGGACTGTACAAAGTCTTCATGGGTCAAGATAAGATTAGTTACTTGACCAAGAAAACAGGGCCCTCTCCCTTTCCATTATTCTCACCGAAATATTTACTTATGGTCAGTAACCTTATACCTGGTCAGTAACCTTTTCAGAACAGAACAATTCAGTATAGGATCTGGAGCAGCTTGGGAACATAATGTAAACAGTGACTAACAGTCAGATTTCCGCACAGTCTGCACCTATTATTAATAGATGAAGAGACAACAATATTTGTTGTGTCGGAGTGGAAAGTGCACCACTACTCCTCCTGATCTGCTCTGAGGGAGCTGCTGAAAATAAGTCGTATAAGAAGAGCTATTGTCCATCTGCTCTATAAATCGAGAAACACCATCTGGTCCTGAAACAAAGCGATGCAAAGCATGATGCCACATCCGAGCAGGAAGCCAGCGCTATGGAGAATGCAGTCCATTCCTTGGCCGAGGTCTGTGCTTTCACGGTGTAACATTTGGGGCAGCTGAAAAGAGAAGGACATATTACTACTACATTATAATCATCATGAAAATAGAAATGGACATAACATTGACATAACAGTCCTGAGCAATGGCTGAAAAATACAGATCTGCGGAAATTCCAGCTCCAAAGAGATAATAATGCCTTTTTTTGTGTGCCAAAGAAGGAAAGTACCCCCCCCCCCACCACACCAAGCCTGAAATAAATAAAATTAATAAAAAAACTGTCAGTCTGGACTGACCCCTTAATCAGCATCCCCAATAAATATATTAACCTTTCTACTCTAGGTATGAGCAAGGAGAAATCGGAACTAACACATAACTAATCTATTCAATCTTTTTTTTTTACAATACTCTAACAAATGCCAACCTAAAGCAATAAACAAATGACATACCATATCTACAAGTGCCACATACAGAAATACACCAGCAGTCACAGCAAATATCCAAGGACTGATATGTGCAGAGCTCTGACTGGCTACAGCCCCAACCACCATTCCCAGGTACGACAGAAATGCTGACATGATACTGAAACAAAGGACTCGCTTCACTGGCACACCAGTCTGTAGCAGGACGGCAAAATCGCCTAGAAGAAAGATAGGAAAGATATTAATATATCCATTACATTTTATACAATGTATGATCCCAACTTTAAAATGATTGCCCACCCAACTCACCGACATTCCCACGTTGCATGAGCAGGCTCTCATCCAATCAGCTCTTTATGTTGTGCATACTAATGCACGGTATAAAGCATTGTATTGAACAGAGCGCCGGCATGAGTGACAGCTACAGGAAAGCCTCAGCTGCAGGGATGCCGACTCTGGTTGTGGTGCGGAAGAGGTGAGTGATTGTGGGCTAGTGCGCGCTCAATTCATCTTTACTTGCTGATTTGATGTCCGTTCAGTAAAGAATAAATAGAACAGGAGCGCCAACTGGTTGGCAAGCTGCATATATACTGTGGGGTCTCCAGAGCATGGGTTTTTACAGGCCATCCTGGGGCATTCACAGCGGGCACCCTAATATTGGTCATTGAGGGCTGCTTTGGGGTCAACAGTGTGTCATCAATGGTTACAATTATGACCCAAATTACAGTAATTAACTTCTTAGCAGTGGTGGCATCTGGCCTAACAAAAACTGATGCAGTGTTGAATTCAGGGTTTGGGGTTTTGGCCAACCCCTGCTGGCATGCAGTTTCTTAGTATGGTACATATGGAAGCGCCGATTTACTTCCTACTTTGGCAGAGCATATGAAAACCGAGCTGATGGGACTTAACACGGGGGTAAGTTGTTGGTGTGGGGGTTTAAAAGTAATAAATGATGGGTATAGTTGGCCTTTAAGTTATATTTAATGAACTATTGGAGAAACCACGAAATCTTCTAAGTGTCTTATGGAGACAGTGCTCACTTACCAAGCTCATGAGGCAGTTCATGGCAAAATACTGCGACTGTTGTGCTGAGGCCTCCAGAAAAGCCAACTGAAAAGGCAGCACCTAAACAAAAAACAGCATGTTTTAGAATAATAATTTGCCTGTAATTAAATAAAAATGTAAAGAAATAATTTACATGTGTAAAATTAACATGTAAACCAAGTGAAATGCAGTAGATACTCTTCTCACATGCTACTCATCTACTCCTTGAACTTAGAACCTCCATCAAATGGAACCTATAATGGAATAGCTGCCTGGGTAGGAGACCACTAGTCATGGAGACCCTCATGCTCTTCTTTCAATTCCAACAATTTTCTCCCCCCCACCCCCTATTGTCTCTATTCCCCCTACTAGCCACTCTTTATTTCCTTGGATAAGCCACCCCCCCCAGGAAGCAGCTCTTAGGTCTAAGGGGACCCCCTACTTCTCCCAATTTCAACTTATGGTTCCATACATTACCTATTTACTCTCTTTCTTTAGACAAGAAACCCCTCCATAGAAGTTTAATGGAGTCTGGGCACAGAGGTGTAACTAAATGTAACAAGGCCCCTGTGTAGATATTAAATGGTAACATCATCAATAAAGCAGTAACCTTTTTCCTGACATTTAGACCCTAGGATTTTGATTAAATTAGATGCAATTAGGCTAATAAACACTGAAATAGAAAAAAATAAATGGGGTTTTCTTCAAAGCGGAACAAAACCCGCCAGCGGCCTGTCAGGAATCTAAAAGATTTCAGGGCCGGCAGCTGGATCTCACCTTTCCCCACTCCAATGGCACATGCGTGAGCTCTCATCCAATCAGAGCCCTTTGGCTTGACTACATAATTCGGAAAAGGGCTCTGATTGTTTTCAGTAGAGATTAGAGATCTAACTGGAGTTCAGATCGAACTTCCAGGAAAGTTCAGTTCGCTGCGGTCCCAAATTTCCTGGGAGCATTCATGCACCTCGCTCCCTGCCGCAGGGAGGGACTTTTTTTATTGGGAGTGACCTGTGATGTCACAGAGAGATGAAGAGACCGATGGATGTTGTCAGTGACAGCAACCGGCAAATGACACGGGACACCGTTTGGATATCTATGAAGAACAGCAGGGGAATAGGGGTAACTATAGGGGGAAAAATAAAAATAATAAAAATTTTTTTATGCCTTGGTGTCTTTTATATTTAACTCTTTGTGAACTGGTATGGGGTCCATGAGATCCCTATACCAGTTCACAAGGCATGAGGGGCTGGCAAGTCACCTGCGGAAAACGGGTGAATTGCCACTAGCCTCAGCCCCATTACCTGCCTCCCCAAAGTCCGGGAGGGGGGCAGAAGAGCCTGCGACCCATGGGCTATGAATGCTGGTAGCTCTGGGCTACCAGACCCACACTGCTGGTGCCCGGGCCGGTTTTACTGGATAGGGGGGACCCCATGCCAGGTTTTTGTTTATAATTTTTAAGGGTCTAACCCTTAATTTATTTTTTATTGGACATAAGCTAACCCCTCCAGGAAGGGGAGAACCCTGCGCTTAAAAAAAATTAAGTTTAGGGGTTAAACCTTTAAAAATTAAAAAAACAGTGTGGGCCTCCATGCAGTAAGTAAAACCAGCCTAAGCACCAGCTATGCTGGTCTGGTAGCCCAGAGCTACCAGCCTGCATAGCTCATGGGTTGCAGGCTCTTCTGTCCGTGCCCCCCACCGGGATTTGGAGAGGCAGGTAATGGGGCTGGGGGTTAATGGCAAGTCACCAGTTTGCAACTTGCCAGCCCCTGGTGCCTTGTAAACTGGCATAGGGGTCTCATGGACCCCCTCACCAGTTCACAAAGTGTTAAACATAAATAGGACACCCAACACTTAAGAAAAAAAATTATTCCCCCCCCCCAGTACCTCTAATCCCCCTGTCGGTCTCCAGTAGAGATCCAAAGGGTGTCCCGCGCTGTCCACTGCTTGCTGTCACTGACAGCTGGAGAGATCATCGAACATGTGCCCAACATCGGCCCTTCTCTTTGGCTCTCAGTCACACATAACCCCTGCTGCAGGAAGTGGTTATTTATACTGGGAGTAATCTGTGACATCACACGTTACTCCCAATATAAAAGCTGTTCCCTGTGGCATACAGTGAGATGTCAGGAGCCAAGCCAGGGGTGTGGACTACTGCGGAGACCAAAGTGGGACAGTGCTCGTAATGAAGACATCATCCAGCATGAAGGGGGGGGGGGGAGCATATTTTTTTCTTGAATAAGTTCAATAAAAGTTCGATTTGGACGAACCCAAAATTCTTGGGAAATTTGGAATGGCCCAAACCGAAGTTCGCTCATCTCTTCTAGAGATCAAAGAGGCTTGCATCCCTCTTCATTACGGTTATGGGCTACATCATATTTTATCAAATTCAGTAAGCTGTTTAAGAAAAGCCACAAGAAATGACTAACCAACTAAAATAATTACATTAGGAGAGATTACTGAGCTAACGACACCCTACCTATTGCCAACCCATCTGTGAAGTTGTGTATTCCATCTCCAAGAAGTACCATCCACACAAACTCTGCAATGCCTCCGCTGCCATTACTGTGCGAGTGCCCTGAATGACCATGACTATGATGTTGATGAGAGGTCTTGTGACTGTGGTGGCCTTCAGCTATTTTCACCTGTCTTTCATGTATGTGCTGACAATCGGCTTCTGCTCCATCATAAATCTCAGGACCTTTTTAAAAAAAAAAACAAAAAAAAACATTATGTTATCGTATGGTATAACATTATTAAAGGGCAATATATGCAATCTAGACCAACTCCAAAGTCATTACCTGCTACTACTGTGCCTTTTTAAAATTCAAAGTAATTAAGAAAGTAATCTTCCAAATATATAATATGCTGAATGATCAGTTTTGTAAAGTCTGGGAAAAGGATCGGCGGACGACCCTCAGAGGCACAATGGGGAAAGGTCCTTATGCTAGAACATAATGGACATGATTCAGCACTGTAAGTTTTTTTTCTCACATTTTTGTGTGAAAATGTTTTAATAATACCCCTGTCCTATCTCCGCGCAAGAATAGGGTAGCAGGTAGGGTTGCCAGCTGGCCGTTTTTTTTTTTTTACTTTACTGGCCTGGCAGTGCTGGTATTTGTTTTTTTACTGGTAATTTTAATTGCAGGTATACTTTTCCCATCCTCAATTACCAGTAAAAGAACAAAATACTGGCACCGCCAGGCCAGTAAATACCAACCAGGAGGCAAACTTAGTGGCAGGGCAGGAAGATTATAGTTTGACTGTTTTCTGCTTTAAGGGAGGCAGCCCATGCAGCGTCTGCAAAGATATTTTTACTATAACAACAACACAACCATACTTAATATTACAAAACATTGGAAACAGGTGCAAGCTCCCACGCTCCTCCAATTTAAAAAACTATAAGTACACTACATGATCACTATAAAAATGGTGCACCAATGTAGCTGCTTGGCTGAGATTTCAAAAATATCCTTTTAAAACACAATCCTGAGAATATCCCGCTGTAATAGGAAGACAGATAGGAATCCCGGGCATCATTAGCCCTGGGAAGTTTGCCATTAATAATCGATTAGCTTCCAAGGCCCTGCCCCTTCTCTGTACATTTGTTCTAGGTCTAGATCTTTACTTCACGAACATGTGTATTGGACATTTACTTCATTAGAGAAGAATACAGGCTTGATTAAACCTCAAATTTAAAGGGATACAGAAGGTGAAAGCAATTGTTAAGCCATTGTGTCGGGCTATGGGCTACTGTCACTGTCCTAGATGGTTTTCCGTTTTTAAACTTGAGAAGAAATGGCAGAAATATCAAGGTTTACAGTTTCACCTTATGATTTCTCTTCTAAAGCATGTGGGCGTGGCCCTTGGTTCTGTGATACTGCATAATAATCAGCATGATGGGTGAGGTCTGTGAGACAGGCATTCATATTACCCTGGCTGTTCTCCCTCTCTCCCAGTGTCCACAGTCTGATGATGCGAAGCTTTAGACCACCAGCTTAGCCCTATTATTGGTGGTCAATGGCAAAGGAAATTCAGGGGGTGTGCCACTACTTTTAGCCTTGTTTTTACCTTCAGAAGCAGCTGTGTTATGACAGGAAGGGAGAGGGCAGCCATGAGTCCCTTTAAGGCTCATAAAGTAGACGAAAAACCTGGATTGTCACCCTTCTTGGTTTTGGTCTGCTTTACAGCGGCATCCCGATTTGAAATGCCCCGCTGCGCAAGTCCTGCAGAATCGCCGCATATCATACTTTGATCCCTGCTCCTATGGGGGCATGATGGATATGCCCAGCAATAAATGCTAAATTAATGGATTGCCAGATTGGTTGTACACAACTGCCGGCAGCCATTTAGTTAATCCTGGCAGGGATGTGAGGGGTGCTATGGTCGCTAACTGAGGCCTGCACATGTGTGATATGATTGAGGAACAAGGTAGTATTACAGGCTATCCCGGGGGTTTTACACAGTGGGGCATCCTGAATCATGATGTCCCTAGTGTAAGTATAAAAACATCTACCGTATATACTCGCGTATAGGCCGAGTTTTTCAGCCCACTTTTTGGGCTGAAAAAAGCCGCCTCGGCTTATACTCGAGTCAGGACTCAGCTGTCTTTTTTTTTTTTTTTTTTTAAGTACCTAGCAGGCTTCGCGCATGTCACCGTCCAGCGCGCGTGCCCGTCGATCACGCACCCAGCCATCCTCGCTCCCTCCCTGTCTGCATTGTCCGCCGGTCACAGTGTTATGCTGTGGCCGCGTCAGTGAATAGGAGAGCGGCCTGGCTAGCTCCGCCCTCCTTCCGTGACATCAGTGAAGAAGGCGCGCGGGGGCTGCCGGCCTGCTCAGTACATCGGCAACCTAGGAGCGCCAGGTAACAGGTAATGGAGGAGTGGGCAGGGATTCGGGGGGAGGGTGGACTGTCACTTGGGGGTTGAAAAAGAAAAATTAGATTACAGTATGTTGATGGGGGTTTGTACAGATTGTGTGTGTGCACATTGAATTTAAGATTAGAGGAGCAGGGCAGGGAGCAAGCTCACTAATGCAATTTTTTATTTTTAAGTGGAAAAAAACCATAAGAGGCCAGCCCTGGAATCTAAAAGATTACAGGGCTGGCTGCTGGACTTCAGCTTGGGCATCCTGATTTGGGATGCCCTTGGGGAAGGCAATCAGCCAGCCCTGGAATCTTTGAGATTCCAGGGCTGTGAAATCCCCCAGGTCATCCATAATCACTTACCTCTCCGGTCCAATGGCGCATGCACAGGCTCTGGTCCAGTGAGAGCCACCCACCAACAATATGTACCTAATTCAGTAGACGGCTCTCAATTACATGAATGGCATTCCTGCCTGCCAAATTATGAAGTAATGGCCTGTGGCTTTCATTGGATCAGAGCCCGCGCATGCTCCGTTGGAGCCAGGGAAGGTAAATGCTTACTGGCCTTTCTGGGATGCCCCAGGACAAAGCCAGCAGCGAGCCTTGGAATCTTTCAGATTCCAAGCCAGACTCCGCTGGGTTTTGTTCTGCTTTAATTGTGTCTGTGCAGGCCAGGCGGTGGCAGCTGGTGTATTGGGGTGTATGTGTGCTGCATTTCCCACCCTAGGCTTATACTCGAGTCAATAACTTTTCCAGTTTTTTTGTGGTAAAATTAGGTGCCTCGGCTTATATTCGGGTCGGCCTATACTCGAGTATATACGGTATGTGAGTCTCTCTATGTACCTTTTGAAAATCGAAAATACATAACTGAAGCACTGACATCCAATTGTGCTGCAAGTAAAAGATTTTTGACATACTAAAAAAGTGAATGACTTTCAGTAGTTGTGTGGGTTACCATTATCAGTTAAATATGCAATTTCAGCTCCTAATCTTAAAAATCCTGCAGATTCAAGAGGTTATTTTTATTTAGAACCAGGGACGCACTGGCTATGGGGAAACCTGAAAGGGTTCCTGGTTGGCCTCAATACTTTAGGGCTGACTGGGCTGCTGCTTCTAACACCCCCCATCCAATCTCTGCCTCCTAATTTCCCCCTCACCAACTATTCTCCCAAGGGACCCAAGCCTCTCCAATGCTACAGCTTTAGCATCATGGTTGTGGGCAGTCAAAGTCACTCCTGCCATACTATCTGCCCCCACAATACTAGAATGTCAACACCATTCAGCCAACCATGTTCTGTCCGTGCAATGCTACAATCTTGGCCTTGGAGCACAATGACTGGAAGTACATGGGGGTGGCTCACTGGGCATGAAGCAAGTTGGTTATGCGCTGTCGGGGCCCGGTAAAATCCTGGGCTGATTTTTGGTCCCAGTACACCACTGTTTAAAACATCTCTGTTGGTAAGGGGTTGCATTAATGTCTAGGACATGGGTAAATTACACACTTCATAGACACACAAATGCACAGAGGTTTTGGAACAACATATGCTCCCATCCATAATGTCTTTTTCAAAAGAGGCCTTGCATGTATCAGCAAGACAATGGTAAACCACATACTGCATCCATCACAACAGCATGGTTTGGCAGCAGAGGAGTCCGGGTGCTGAACTGTCCGCAGTCCAGACCGGTCACCTATAGAAAAAACATTTGGCTTATTAATGGAACGCAAAATCCCAGATTTTTACAGACTGTTCGGAAAAAAAGAAGAACAGAAGCTATGCAATGGCAGACATGGCTCTGCTCCAACATTTAAGATATGTTCTTGCCATTATTTTTCTTTAAATTAAATAGAAACAATGTATAACCTTCAAATTCTGTAGCATATAAAATGTGGTTACAGATTTCAAAACTGCGCAATTATATTTTCTTTAGCTACTACACAGCATCCTATTTTTTTTATTGGGCTGTATATTTGGCATAATATATGTAATTTTTACAGTTGTTGCATAATACAACCCATTGTTAAGAGTGACAGCTTTTATTTCAAGTTACATGGTAGCTTAAAAAAGCCTTTAGTGAGCTGAAATACATACTTACCAGCAGGAAATCCAAGATCCCACAACTCAGTGGTGCAGCCTTCATCCTGGGCAGGCTTTTCCGTGTGGTATCCTTTCTAAAGATCATAAAAGTAAAAATACGGTACATGAGGGTTGTGCTCACAGACAGTTTAATGTATGTAGTAGGTCACTAAGCTTACCACTTTTGTTGGCATTTTTAAAACGTTTCCATTACCGTGTGGCAATGTGAGGTGCTCAAGGTGCTGAACTCATCTGTTAATTTTTTTTTTCTATTTTTAAGTTATGGTGTTTACCTTAGCAATGTACATCAAAGTGGTGTTCTGATGTACAGATCAAAAAATTCCTGACCCTGGCTTGCTAATCATCTGATTGGCTGAGACAGATACGACCCATCTGCATTAATTCAAACTCTACAGATTGGGGTATTGCTAATGGATGTGGATAGGTTCTCCCTCCATGTGGTCATCCAACTTTTAAGGCATTGTGCTGCTAAATAGAATAGGTACAAAATCAGGCAAGGCCAGGCCTGCAACCGCCTGTGGATTTCTCAAAATCCTCATTCTGACCCCCACACATATGCAAACTGGCTATGAGGGCATGCAGGAACCTCAACATTGTGACCACCTGCAATTGACCTCCTCCTCCCTTCTCTCTGTGTATCATCCAGGGGAATTATTAATGATTTCATCCAGTTAATGTACAGTCCTGATAGTGGGCCAAACTCATCTATACAGGTCATAGTAGCTGCAAGAATTCATCAGAATCCTGAAGGAACAATATCATATCAGTGTAGAGGCCTATTTCCTCCTCCTCTGCCCCTATCTGGAGACCCCTAATCCTAGTATTTTGCCTCAACTTGCATGTCAGCGCCTCTATAGCCAATTAAAAATAGGTATGGTGACTGAAGACCCCTGCCTAGTCCCCCTCTGAAGCCAAATGGCTCAGAAATAATACCTTTCACTTGTATGCTGGCTCTTGGGTGACTATACAACAGCTGATTTTTAAAAAACTGCGCCAAATCTGAATCTTCCTATACATCCCCAAATTACTCGACTCTATAGAATCAAAGGCCTTATTTAATAGCAAAATTGGGTAGTAAGAATCATACAGCGTCCTTACCCCCTTTTGCGATTACCCCCACCGTAGCACACACGCTTGCTCTCAGGCGTAGGGAAATTACTTATTACACACTCTGCCTCCTGCAATTGATGCATACTCTGTTCCTCTTTTGCCCTGTATGTTTCCTTAATTCTAGAGAGTCATTAAAACTACCTTGCAGGAATGCTTTAAGGGTTTCCCACTGCACATCACTTGGTTCAGTGCTATACATTCTGGTTATTTCACTGCTATTAGGTCTGGGTCCAGCTGCAAAGTTAGCCAGAAGAGGTTCAGTCTCCAGTCCCCCCCATCCCCATCTACAACAGCGTAGACAGGCACATGATCAGATATTCCCCTGGGCAAGTGGGACACATCTAAAGTCATGGGAGCAGCTTCCCTCAAAAAAACATACAAACATATATAGCGCCTGCCGAGACCCTGTATAACATGTAAATTCCTTTCTATCTGGGTATTCTAAGCAGACAGCACGTCCTGCTCCAGACATAGTCCTTACATGTGGGGTATACATCCGCCTTCAGCGCCGTGCACTGCAGAACATGAAGAAAACAAGCTCCTCCCGGCCCTACATATACCGGAGGACCTCCCACAAATCCCCAGTTTTCTCTGCAGTGCTGGAACTGCGAAGACATGAAGTATCACGCTCTCGCAGGCGAGCGGGGCTTGACAGCTCGAGGCCCTGCGGGACTATTTCCACCCGTCCTCATTGTGAATTAATGCCTCCCAGCGTGGGCTGCGCGGGTCGGGTGAAGGTAGGCAGCACCTAGTGTGCTTATGGAGCTAGACTCCACCGCAATCCCCCTCCATAGGGCAGGCGGTTAAGGCGTATGGTGAGCCTTCTATTGGATGCCCCTCCCGCACTAGTGCCCCTCGCACGGTGTAGTGGTGAACCCAGTATATTGGATCACCTTTCTCCCTAGATTTCCCCGTTAGTGGGGGAAAAAAGAGGGGGGGGGGGTCGTGTGTACAACGGCTAATCCTTGCCCTAATCACACTGGTCAACCATTGTCTTTTGGTCCTTGGAGTCAGAGCTGCGCTTCACTCTCAGCCTTTTGCATTCCTACTGCGCCTTCATGTATTACTCGGCGCGTACTTCAGTTTTTATTCGATAGACGCTTGCGTCCTATCACTGTTTTCACCCCGTCAGATCTCTGAGGTGATGTCTCCCTGACAATATCTGTCGCTTCTGATAGGCTGCGCGCCGCCTTCGAGCTTCGCGCTCTCCGGGGGGGGGGGGGGGGGGGGCGTGGTGCGGTTTGGCGCGCTCCGCGTCATCGTCAGCTCTGGTCCGCCCTTCGAGGTTCGCTTGGCGCCATTTCCTTCTCACATGCGCGTGGTGAAGACGGTCCTCCCCTCGCTGTTCTGTAAGTGCCCTCATGGGCGATCCCCTTCCTAACTTGACTTCTTCGCGCTTGGCTCTGACGTCCCTATTCCCCTTGTGTCTTTCAGACCGCGGACTTCGGTGGCTTCTCCCGGCCCGTTGTAGAGTCCGGCCCAGAACCTTTTAATCAAATCACTCCCACTTCCCAGCGGGTGTTTGGGGCATCCAGGGTTGCTTTATAGCGTCAATCCCTACTGGCATATTAAATATAATAATCACCATATTGAGGCATCTCAGGATATCGTGAACGGGGTTCCTTCGGTACAAGCCCGTCTGTGTGTAGCTTGCGGGGTCTTACCTAGCAGTGGTGACAATGCACGGGTCTGCGTCCCTTGTGCCCAGCAGGCGCTAGCTGGCCTACCCACCTGAGGCTGGGCCCGCGCCTCGCCTTGTTTCTCCTACTCCCCCAAGCCTGAGTCTAACCCCCAATCCTAGCGGGGACTCGCATGCTGACTTTGCCGCTAGACTGGCTAGCGTGGAAAGTCTAGTCGCTGGCTCCTTGGCGCGCAAGGCTACCGCTAAAAGGCGCCACCTGAATCCTGAAGCCACTATTCTTCCTGTAGACTCGGATGATTTACATTTGTCCTACGCACACTCCCCCTCAGAGGAAGGGGAACTGTTTTCGGACTCTGGGTCCTACAACGATGAGTCCAGGAGTCAGGATGAATCTGGTTCTGACCTCTGGTCCCAGGATGACGTTGATAGATTGCTGGCCCAGATCTTTGACGTGTTATTCCTCTCTCCCCCGCCTGCGGCTCCTCGGCAAAGAGGTGACCTGTTCCATACCGCTAAGGTGCAGTTGGAATTCCCTGAACAAACTCATTTTAATAATCTAGTCTTAAAGGAGTGGGAACATCCCAGCAAACTCCAGGGGGTTCCTAAGACTGTGGATAAAAAGTATCCATTCCCTGCTGCATCAAGTGTTGGACTTCGCCGCCCGAAGTCGATGCCCCGATCCTGGGTCTGTCCAATACCTCGATTATGCACTCCCCTGACACTACGCTGCGGGATCTGGAGGATCGACGGGTTGATCAATTGGCATGTCATGCCTTTGCATTTGGGGGAGCCTCGCTCCGCCCGGTTTGCGCCTTAGCCATCACGGCGGTGGCGCTCAGGACTGTGGTTAAGACTGCTCTTGAAGGGGCGGATGACTTGCCATCCGATGCCGCCAATGCTTTGGTTACCTGTGAGACTTTTATCAATTATATACTGTCTGCATCGGACGATGCTATCAAGCTGAGTGCTAGATCCTCTGCTCTGGTGGTAGCCATACGCCGAGCGGTCTGGTTACGCCAGTGGGCAGCTGACAATGTCGCCAAGAAGGCCCTTACGGGTCTTCCTTTCAAAGGGCTGCGCCTGTTTGGAGAAAGGTTAGATATCTTTGCTAAAGGAGGCAAGCTGCCCCGGCGCAAGCGTCAGATTCTGCCCTTTCGTGGCCCAAGCTCCCACTCGACTTCCACTCAGGGAAGAGGGGTGTCCTTCGCCGGAGCTCGCACAGATTCCTGGAACAAAACAGAGGATGCCGCCCTAGCTCTTCCTGGGGGCCAAAGCCCAAACCCCCTCCCAAGACCCCCCAGGCATAAGGGGCGCCCTCGCCCGTCAGGGTGGGGGGACGTCTACAGCATTTTCAGCATGTCTGGAAACGCCACGTCCCAGACCGGTGGATTCAGGAGGTAGTGTCCTCCGGTTACAAGATAGAGTTTGCTGTACTGCCCCCTACCAGGTCCGTCGGGTCCCGAATCCCACAGGATCCTACCTCAGCTCAAGTCTTGACGCTGGCAGTGCAGGACCTTCTAGACCTCGGGGTCATTTGCAAGGTCCCCTTAAAAGACAGGGGCGTGGGGTTTTATTCCAACCTGTTCACGGTGCCCAAAAAGGACGGGTCAGTCAGACCCATTCTGGACTTAAAAATCTTAAACAGATTCGTCAGAAACAGGCATTTTCGTATGGAAACTCTGCCATTGCCTCGCTGCGCCCAGGGGACTTCATGACATCTGTGGACATCAAGGACGCTTACCTGCACGTTCCGGTGTTCCCGGGGCATCAAAGGTTCCTCAGGTTTGCGCTGCTCGATCAGCATTACCAGTTTGTGGCTCTACCATTCGGACTTACGTCAGCCCCCAGGGTATTCACCAAGGTGCTGGCAGGAGTAATGTCTCTGTTGAGACTAAAAGGCATACGAGTGTTGCCCTACCTGGACGATATACTTATCTCATCCCAGTCTCTGCAGCAGGCAGAGCTGGACACGCGGTTGGTGGTGACCACCCTGGAGTCCTTCGGCTGGGTGATCAATTACCCAAAGTCCTCTATGTCCCCTTCATCAGTGACACCGTTTCTGGGGATGATTCTGGATTCAGTTCAGTCAAGGATATTCCTTCCTCCACAGAAGGTGGAAGCTCTGACAACGCAGGTGAGGTCCCTGCTCTCGAGCCCTCATCCCTCTATCAGGCAGGGAATGCAGTTGGTGGGCTCGATGGTGGCAAGCTTCGAGGCGGTGCCATTTGCCCAATTCCATTTGAGAACTCTGCAGCTTCACCTTCTGTCAGTTTGGAACAAGGACCCAGCGTCCTTGGACGAGATCTGGGTGCTTCCCCCCTCGGTCAGACAATCCCTGGCGTGGTGGCTGGACCACGGGAACTTGACAAGGGGCAGATCCTTCCAACGGACGCCAGTCTCTCGGGCTGGGGGGGATTCTGGAAGTCCCTGTGTTTCCAGGGGAGGTGGGGTCCTCAGGAGGCCCATTTACCCATCAATGTCCTGGAACTCAGGGCGGTCAGTTTGGTGCTGGAACAATTGACACCGCACCTGAAGGGTCTGGCGATTCAGGTACGCTCAGACAACAGGACGGCGGTGGCCTACATCAATCATCAGGGAGGAACCCGGAGCAAGGGTGCTCTCCAGGAGGTGTCTCTGATTCTAACATGGGCAGAGACCAATGTTCAATGCATCTCGGCTGTTTACATTCCGGGGGCCGGAAAATCTGCTAGCAGATGCCCTGAGCAGGGGGGTCGTCCCGTCAGGGGGAGTGGTCCCTCTCCAACTCTGTATTTCAATCCCTGTGTCACCGTTGGGGTGTCACAGACGTGGATCTCTTTGCGTCCCGTCACAATCACAAGCTACCGAGCTTTGTATCTTTGTCTCAGGATCCTCTGGCTCTGGCCACGGATGCTCTGGCAATGTCCTGGAAGGAGTTTCGGCTCCTGTATGCGTTTCCACCACTTCCCCTTCTGGGCAGAGTGTTACGCAAGATCGCTCTGGAAGGGGTACCCACGATTCTGGTGGCCCCAAGGTGGCCAAGAAGAGTGTGGTTCGCAGACGTGGTTCAAATGGCAGTAGATCAGTACGATCTACCAAGGATTCCAGACCTCCTAACTCAGGGGTCTCTACGCCATCCCAATTTACTAACTCTGGCTTTGACGGCTTGGCTATTGAGACCACCATTTTAAGGGAAAAAGGTTTGTCCGCTTCTGTAGTGGCTACCATGGTCCAAGCCAGGAAGAAGACCTCTACTGCCATATATTATAGGGTGTGGTGTGCCTACATTGACTGGTGCGAATCCAGGTCTCTTCCCTGCCGGGAATTCTTAGTCTCCAGGGTGCTGGAGTTCTTACAACATGGTCTAGACTTAGGTCTGAAGCTTAGTACCTTGAAGGGCCAGGTTTCGGCCTGTCTATCTTCTTTCAGAAGACCTTTGCCCAGCACTCTCTTATCAAGACTTTCTCATGTGCGCCCCCCTCGGAAACCTATGGTTCCCGTTTAGGATCTGAATTTGGTTTTGTCGGCCCTACAGGGTCCTCCTTTTGAGCCTATTCATGAAGCAGCTCTTGCTGTTCTCACGCTCAAGGTGGTCTTTCTGGTAGCCATTACCTCGGTCAGACGTGTGTGAGTTGGCTGCCTTGTCTATTCAGCCTCCCTACTTTGAGAGACACCGGGATAAGGTGGTGTTCGCTTCAAGCCAGACTTCCTGCCTAAGGTTGTGTCTGCGTTTCATTTTCAAGATATTGTTCTTCCTTCCTTGTGCCCTAATCCTAATAACCCTAAAGAGGGTTTTACATTCCCTGGATGTGGTTAGGTGTGTCAAGTCTTACCTGGTTACCACTCAGGCATTTAGAAAGACGGATGCTCTCTTCGTTGTGCCTCACGGGCCTAGGAAAGGTTTGGCTCCCTCCAAGTCTACCATCAGTAAATGGATTCGTCAGGCTGTGGTTCAAGCCTATACTACTAAGGGGAAGACTCCCCCCTTTCGTCTTACTGCTCATTCTACTATAGGTGTTGGGGCTTCTTGGGCTTTTCAGCACCAGGCCTCTGTGGAGCAAGTTTGCAAGGCCGCTACTTGGTCTTCCGTTCATACCTTTACAAAGTTTTACAAGGTGGAAGTTAAGGCCTCAGCTGATTGGCCGTTTGGCCGCAAGGTTCTGCAGGCCGTAGTTGTTTAAACGGCTTGCGGTTGCCTTCTGCTGGGGATCCCACCCTTCTTTACGGACACTGCTATTGGATGTCCCACATGTAAGGACTATGTCTGGAGCAGGACGTGCTCTCTGCTTAGAATAATACAACTCTGTAAAGTACTCACCTGTAGAGTTGGTATTATATGCAGACAGCACGTCCTTCTCCACCCCACCCTGGTTTCACTTTGTTATGGATCCCCTGTTTGGCGATTGTTATACTTGATATTTTGTTTTGCCAGTTTTGGGTGGTTGTTTCTCCTGGCCTCTTCTTCTCACTGCTTTTCAATGCTGGGGATTTGTGGGAGGTCCTCCGGTATATGTAGGGCCGGGAGGAGCTTGTTTTCTTCATGTTTTGCAGTGCATGGCGCTGAAGGCGGAGGTATACCCCACATGTAAGGACTGTCTGGAGCAGGACGTGCTGTCTGCATATAATACCAACTCTACAGGTGAGTACTTCACAGAGTTGTATTTTTCCCTCCCCCAAGGACATTCGATCCATAATGTTAGGCATAGCCATAAAAAAAAATATGTTAAATATGTTACATAATATGTGCTGTCAGGTAGGCAAGATTAAACTGGAAATTATTGTATAGCAGTGCGGGTTGTGCACAATTATAATTATATACAGGGCACACTCGATTTCAACTGCAACACCCCACTGGAATAGGTGGAGAAACAACTGTGGTATGTCCATCCCACCCAAGGTTTATGTAGTTTCTTTTTGTGGTTGGGGAGCAGATGAGACTCCTGCAGACACACATCCCCCAGCCTGTAGTTAGCCAGGAACTGCCCCACAGCCAGCTGCACCCGAATCCCAGGCCCCGCACATTCCAGGACAAGAACCTTTTACTCCCCTCCCTCATACAATAAAAGTAGTAGTATCCAGGGCACCATCTCTGAACCAGGCTCAGAACCAGAGAACCCCTTTATAGGTTAACAAATTCAAACTAACCCCAGCCCCAAATTTCTGTAGGCTGATCCCCAACCACCAACATAACTCAGAACAGCAAACAAAAGCCAAATATTAGGGCAACGTTAGCAACTTGCTTATGTGGAAGAGCCAACATGTGGATCTGGCTGAGAACTGGTGCTTTATAAATGGATCATGCAGTGGTAATCTCCCAAATCAACCAAAAGCAAGAGGAAAAGATAGATGAAAAAAAAACATTGGCCATTTCTGGCTATACATTCTAGGGAGGTGCCCGAGGCACAGGTTTTAAATAGAACAGTATATTGCAACCAGAGTTACCTTTTAAACTATAAACATGTGTTCCATCACCCCATATAGGGGAGGAAGCAGGTTTAAAGCAGTTATAAGGGCTATTAGGACCAACATGAATGTCCAGCAAGCTTTATGCATACGTTTACATTTAACCAGCAGCATGATCTCCTGCACGCAGCCTCAAACCTTGAAGATCTAATACTTTGCAACCGCTTCAGCTTGTCTTTAAATGTGATTAGTGACTTTTGCTAGATTTACTGCAGTTTACAGATATGACAATTTATGACACTAGGTGGCACTGTGACCAATGCTCAACTGTAGATTCTATGCATTTTACTTCTGTGTTGTATTTCCTGTGTTCAGTTGCTCTATGACTGATACTTCCTTCCTTTTCTGTTTAGCCGCCATGTAAAGAAGTAAATATCCCAGTAGTAGTAGTAGATACAGTAGAGAAACAAAGGGCAACTTTCCCTAGGGAGGTTGTCTGTCTTCAGAAACCCAAAAAACACCCTCCCATCAACACCCCACAGTGCCACGTTGCTAAAAGACTGCTATGCACAGCTCCACATCATGGGTGTAGGAAATAAAAATAACTTAGCGCACAATAATTTTTTTGTATACCCTGGCTGCCATTCTCCCTTCCTCTGCCTTTTATGGGCCCTGCCTATTAGTTGTTGGTTCTGTAGCGTACTCCCTTGCAAGCTAGATTTGAGGGTCTACTCACACTATCTTGACCCAAGCTGCCGGGGACCGAAGCTGCCTGTTAGGACGATTAAGTTAGTGATATTCACTTTCCCTGGTTTTGTTCCTCTTTCATCCAGATTTGAGATGCCCCCTGGAAGAGGATCAAAACCCAGAAGAGTGAAAATCCCAGGTTTTGTTCCTACCCACCCACCCACTTACCTAATCTACCTACGTACCTGCACACTCGCCTACCTACCTAGGCCCTGGGACAGCAGCAGGCAGCCCTGGAGCAAAGGCTGAATTGGCAGAACCTGGAAAATAGGCAGCAGTCCAACATTCACCCACCCACCTACCTGCTACTCACTCACCCATCTGCCTACGCAGCCCCTATCTACTGGTCCATCCTCCTACCTACCAAATCACCCACCTTCCTACCCACCCAGCAGCCTACCTAACCTATCTGCCCACTTACCTACCTGACTGCCAACATACGTGTCTATCTGACTATCCCCCCAACCTGCCATCCTTCTATCTGCTGTAGAGTGGTTTTGAACCAGGAGCTAGGCCAGGGTTATTGGTGGAAGTGAATAGATTACAGTCTCAGGGGCCCAGGATCCTCCCTGGCACAAAGATGGACGTTTATGACTAAAATGAGCATGGGGGGCATCCTGATTACCGTCCCCACACATACACCCCCTGCAAAGGTTAAATTGTCGTTTTGCCACTTTGCAATAAATACGTCAGTTTTGGGTTACAGTTTGGGCTCTCTGTCTCAAAAAGGTTTGCCATCACTGATGTATCGGCTGCATGGCAGGTAAGCAAACAATTATTTGTTTTTACATTTAGCCTTAACATTCCCTTACACTTCTAGTTTTTCCATGATGCAAACCCAAACTATATGAGAAACATCAGAAAAATAGGTTATAAAAACAAGAACATTTCCTATTGTATAATCAGTTACCTTTTGCTGTCTTTTCTGTCGCACAAGTCCCATGATGCTTTCAATAAGGAAAAGCAAGTAGATACCACCAAGGACACATAGGCCTTTGAATAGTGGCCCCACATTATGGGCTCCATTTTCGTCATGTGCCGCTGTGTGGTCCTCCTGGGACTGCAAAGTAAAAAGGTTACCGAAGGAATCATTATTAAAAAAGGCAATGATGTCACAGTACTTAACACATTTGTTTAGATATATCTCTATTATTGACCAGTATGGTGTATATATATCTGCTTTATCAGTGACCAGTATGCTGTATATATATATATCTGCTGAATCATTGACCAATATGGTGTATATGCATCTTCTTTGTCTGTGACCAGTAGGGTATATATGCATCTTCTTTATCATTGATCAGTATGTTGTATATGCATTTTTTTTTTATCATGAAGCAGGTTTATATGCGTCTTTATGTTTTTTAGCTACAAAAGTGCTTTGAGAAATTCTAAAGATGCTATAAAAAGATAAATGTAAAGCTGCAGAACCCCATTTCTATGAATACTTAGCATTATAAAAAGGGATGTTACATACATGTGGCAGGAGGTGCAGTAAGGCATCACCGCATAACGTCCCCACAGCTAGAGCCACCAGAAAACGGAGCAAGTAGCGGAAAAGTGGGCGTCTAAGGAGAGGGATGAGGGCGACCGCCAGGAGTGATGGAGCGCTGATCACTGTGACAGCTAGTGCTGCCCAGCCCAACACTGCAAAAAACACGAGACAGAGTATTAAGCACCATAAACAAACTGCACTGCATCTAATAATTAAAATGGATATGTTAAGTTTCAGGTTCACACAACCCCAACTTCTTTAAAACACATTTAAAATAAAACATACAATTACCATAAACTTTATTAAAAATACAAATATTTAAATTCACATTTCATAACAAACCTGTAGATGTCAGCACATTTCATAACAAACCTGTGGATGTCAGCGTTTTCAAAAGTGTTTTTAAAAAAAGCCACTACTATGTGCCCGTTGGGCTACGGGGAGAAAAAGTGGGCAGCACCAGCCAATATTTCTATAGGTGCACTGCTCTGTGGGCTAATACCCAAATAAACCCAATGAATTATTTTGGGGTGACCTCTGAACCCCCTGCCAAATAGCCACACAGAGACTCACTATTGCACTCAATGTAATTAATTCATAAATCCATTTTATTGTAGCATATTTAAAACCAATTTAAAAACAATTCAACTGAACCATATGCATGGTAAGCCACCAGGGGGGCACACTCCTTCATTAATAATGTAATCTCATATCTTTACAATTCATAGTGATTCCGTGTTATTTAGTCAGTAAATACATATATACATCTATAACTTAAAATCTAATCCAAAATTGATATCCTAATCCTAATAAAGTGCCAGTGCTTCCGTCAAAAATAGTGCCTTGTGCAAAGTATTTAAACCCATTCACAAAGGGAGGGAACACAGACCACACATAACAAAGAGAGTGCTTACTTCAATATGATGAGCAGGAGGACCCCCCTCAGGCAAAGACCAACGCGTTTCGAGTCCCGTGTGGACTCTTGCTCACGGTCAGTATGCCGCATACGGACCGTGAGCAAGAGTCCACACGGGACTCGAAACGCGTTGGTCTTTGCCTGAGGGGGGTCCTCCTGCTCATATTGAAGTAAGCACTCTCTTTGTTATGTGTGGTCTGTGTTCCCTCCCTTTGTGAATGGGTTTAAATACTTTGCACAAGGCACTATTTTTGACGGAAGCACTGGCACTTTATTAGGATATCAATTTTGGATTAGATTTAAGTTATAGATGTATATATGTATTTACTGACTAAATAACACGGAATCACTATGAATTGTATAGATATGAGATTACATTATTAATGTGTTTTTAAAAAAAGATTAGAATTTAGCATAAGAGGTTCAAGGCAATATGATCAAGGCAGTTAATAGAGAGCTTGCAGTAAATGAAGCTTAAAGCGGACAAAAACCCATTGAACTTGTGAAATACATTTGACGAAGCCTCTGTCATTATTTCCTTCTTTTCAAACTGTCCTGGAACACAGTCCTGGATTTTTTGCTGTCCCTTTGTGTGATATGGCAGGCGATCAGACATTGCATTGGTGTGGCAATTACATCATTGCCACACAAAACAGTGGCAACGAATGGAGGAGGCAGAGCTTTACATCTACAACAGGAGGCATTATCTAGCATTAGAGTGAAGCAGAGGCAGTGAAAAAAGGTACTCTTCATGGGGGGGAACAATTCAGGGGATAGTAGGTAAAAATGTGGGTTTTGGTCTGTTTTAAAAATGGTTTTGAAAATGGAACCACAGGTAGAAAATTAGGTAATTTCCACTGGTGACTTTGTAGACAATAAATAGAGTTATAACTCTAGGGTGCCAACCTAGGCCCTGGTGCACATACCATAGAGTCAGGGAAAGCAACCTGCATCAATTCCCCTTCTGCCAAGCTTGGACACTGAGGAGGCAGCAGCATAATGGACGAGACCCGATGAGCAACTTGGTTGAGCCTTGCCGCTCCGAGTGCTTCCTGGCCACCACCACCTGGGCCTGCACCAGCAGAGGCCGCAGCAAGGACGGAAGCGCAGGTAGGAATAACTGCGGGGTCCACCACCACCTGACCCACCTGCCTTCTTCACTCTAGCCATTTTCCCAAGCCCACCTATAGCTCCGACAGCCACAGCAGTATGAACGTGTGGGGTGAGGAAACATCCACCTGCATTAGGGAGATGCTCCTCTTTACCTAGCAGAGCTTCATCCAAGAGTATAGAAACTTCTACATGTGCAGCTGTTACTGGTTCACCCCTTATACAAGACTTGGAGTCAGGGGCAGGTGGGTTAGAGCTCGGACAAACCTGAATCCTACCTAACAGAGCTACCAGGAGGCTTCCACTTTAGACTTCTAAAACCCACCTCATAGTGGTCGATTCACAGCCAGGTGAGAAAACTTTCTTTACTAAAAAAAAAAAAAAAAACACTCACTTATCTACCTTGTGGCTGATTCAACAACCTGATGTACATTTTCACCTGGTGTTGAATCAGCCCCAAGATAGACAATGAAATTGAATGGCAGTTTTCTCTACTAAAAAAGGAGTGCGTTCTCTCTCACCTGGCTCTGAATTGACCCTAGTGAGTGTAGTTGCGTTTGTTATATCTGCAATTCTCATATTAGGTTGTACTTTGAAGAGCAACATAAGCACACATTTTGGAAGCAAGGATCGTACTACATACCACACCTTTTAGCAGAGACTGCTGGGAGGGCGACACTGGATCGGCCAGCTGATCGTGGTGCTTGATGCAGACCCGGCTGTCAATCTGGTAAAGCAGGGCCGGGCAGAGAAGCGTAAAATGCTCAGGGGTAATTTCTGACACCCATTCCAGTCCAAAGTTCAGTAGCAATTGTGATGCATTTAAACACTGCAACAGAGACAAAAGATAGACAAAAGATACATGAAATATCCTACTTCCTGGCAAATTCAAAAGAACCACAGAGAATCCAGACAGGAAACAGACAGAATAGTGTGGTCTGCACAACTACACTCCCAGGAAAACCTATTCATGTCTTAGAACATTGAAGCATCATACATTTTATTTTTGATCAAGATAAATATATATAGCAATCAATTTAAACTGAACAGAAAAAAACTTGTACAAGAAGAAAGGTCCCTAGGGGGCATCCCAATTTAGCATTGCTTGGAATTGACTTACGGTCACTAACTGACAGATACACCTTTATTAGTAATTACAGCCTTGGATCTGCACGCATACTGCAATTATTCCCACATTACACCATGTCAATCTGCTAAAGCTCTGTCAGGCTGTACGAGGATCCACCAAGTCAGAGACAAAGGCCTTGATTCAATAAAGGTAGAAAAAAAATTTGCATGGTAGTAAAAGATTCAATTCATGAGAATAAAGCCTGAGAATTTCACTGTTGAATCACCACCAGCTAAGAAAACAATGAAAGTCAATGGCACTTTTTTACTCCTAAGAAAAGTGGAGAACTGTTTACTCCTTTTTACACTGCCATTGTCTTTCATTGTCTCAGGCTTTTTTCTCATGAACTGAATTTTTTACTACCATGAGAATTTTTTTTATACCTTTATTGAAAATCGAGGCCAAAGTCTCAGTTGGGCTCTGAAACTCCAGTTGCCTTGACAAGCCACCTTTCAGTGGCTTTGATCGGAGTCAGTGTCGTGATAAAAGGCTCAGTTTCTTTCTATCCTGTTGTATCATCCCATGACTTGCTGCAGAGAAGCATGATGCTGCCACCTTTGTATTCTAAGTATACAGCACGTCCTGTTCCAGAAGATATTCCTTACTCTTGGGGTAATACATCCAGTAGATTGCACTGGACTGCAGAGACAGAAAAGGGGCTCCTCCCAGCCCCATATATACCAGGGACCTCCCACAAAATCCCCAGTTCTTCTCTGCAGTCTGGGCTGCGATGACTAGAAGATGTCTCTTTCTACTCGCAGGTGAGCGGGGCTTATTAGCCTGCGGCCCTGTAGGACTATTCCCAGCTTAGGCTGCGCTGGTCGGGTGATGGTAGGCAGCACCGATGCCAGGTGCTAAGGATCGCTGCTCCAACCGCAGTCCCCCAACAAAGGGTAGGCGGTATAGGCCCGTGGTGAGCCTTATGGGATGCCCCTGCCGCGGCCGTTTGCCCTTCGCCCCTGTCCCCTCAGTTAGGCTCCTCTTAGGTCGTCCGCTGCTTCCCCTTCGCTCCCCCTGGGTAGATCTGGGGGGGGGGGGGTGTATATGTATGTACTATGTGTATCATGTTTTGCCTTGGTTGCATTGGTTTTGATTATTGCCACCGCCGCGCGCTTGTAATCGCCTCAGCCACTGCTGCGCCGTCATTGGCTGGCCTTGTCACGGGGCGCGTTTTCGCGATAGGGAGACGCCAGACACACCACACAGGAGCTCCAAAATGGCGCCTGCATATACCTCGAGGGGCGGGCCGCAGAGATGTAATGTGGAAAACGTTATCCGCAAGGCCCGCCCCACGAGTGAGTGGACTAGCGCGCCACCACGGAACCCTTTGAAAAAGCTGTTTTAACAGTGAAACGCGTCAGGCGGGGCAGCAGCATTTATTATTACTTTTAAGAGGTGAAGCGCACTCACTCAGGCACAGTCTTAGTTCCTACTGCATCCACATCTACTACTGGCCATAGTGGACTAGGGGAAGGAGGACTACTTCTTCAGTGACCTATTTGTGCATTCATGCTTGGATCTTTGTAAGTGCAATTTTAACATTAAACACTTTAATACCATTCAGATGGGGTTGCACTATTTTTTCTTTATGTTTTCTTTTATATGACCAATTGACCACTATGGATTGAGTTTTTTCTGGAAATATATTGAATACACGTATTATACCTTTGGAATCATTTACGGAGCACGTTGTTTATAAGGAGTCTGTTATACTTCGCTCTGGTAAACGCATATCGAGTGAAGGGTGATCAATTGTAAAGGGTGCATGTTTTTGGGATATTCACTGAATTCAGCGAACTTTTTGTCTCTTTGGAGAGCTGCTACATTTAACACTAGTGCATGCACTTCGGGACATTTCTGAAACATGTATTGAAGAACTTTGTAAATGTATTTAAGTGTTTTTATTGATGAATTGTTTTTATCGATGAATTGTTTTTATTGATGAATTGTTTTTATTGCTGACAGCTTATATCTCTTTGGGCCAACTGTGGGCTCTCATTGATGAATTGATGTGAACATCATTTCTCTTCTTTTTGCACTGTACCATAAATTATATACACTTAGTCTGAGGCTTATTAGGGATAAAAGTCTGGTACGTTGTAGCATCACCATCATTGTATGCTCATTTAACTTCTTAGGAGCGCGGTATTTGTATATACAAAAATCTTTATTGTGCCACAATAATCACCATATGGAGGCTTCTCAGGATAATGTGCTTGGGGTTCCTTCGGGACAAGCCCGGCTGTGTGTGGCGTGTGGGGTATCCCCTATAAGTGATGATGTCAGGGTGTGTGTACACTGCGCCCAGCAGACGCTTGTGCTGCAGTCTGGGTTACCGGTGGCTCGGCCTGCGCCCCCTCTGGCTTCTCCTACCCCCCCACGCTTACATCTGATTCCTAGTGAGGTGCATACCAGCGGGGAGTCTCAACCCGATTTCGCTGCACGGGTGGCCAGCATTGAGAGACATATTGCAGGCTCTGGCCCGCGTAAGGCTTCTGCTAAGAAGCGGCATGTTTCACCTGGTGTTTCCCTATTTCCTATGGAAGCTGAGGAATTTTTTGACGTTACCGGTTATACCCCCCTGGAAGAGGGGGAATTATTTTCTAATTCAGAATCATCTGAGGATCAGCCTAAGGTTTATGGTGCCGATTCTGGGTCTGACCCCTGGGCTTCAGATGATACTGACAGGCTTTTAGCTCACATTTTTGAAGTACTCTGTATCTCTCCTCCTGCCGTGGCTCCGCGACAGCAGGGGGAGCTGTTTCATACTGTTAAACCACGCTTGGAGTTTCCTGAACAAACTCATTTTAATAATCTGGTGCTCAAAGCGTGGGAACGGCCTAGCCGGCTTCCCGGGGTGCCAAAGAGTTGGGATAAGAGGTATCCCTTTCCTGCTGAGATGGTTAAACGATGGTCATGTCCTCCCGAGGTGGATGCACCAGTTCTGGGGTTGTCCAACACATCCGTCATGCATTCCCCTGACTCTACTACACTGAGGGATGGGGAGGACAGGCGCATAGATCAGCTGGCTTGCCATGCCTTTGCCTGTGTGGGGACCACGCTGCATCCGGTCTGTGCCTCTGCCATTACGGCTGTTGCTATTAAAAGCCTGCTCAGGGGTCTTTTAGATGGGGCCCCTGATGATGCAGGTAGGGAAGAGTATAGAGCTCTTCTGCGTTGTGAGGAATTTGTTGCATATGTTCTCTCTGCCTTGTATGATATCATTAGGATGTGTGGCAGGGCATCTGCCTTGTTGGTGGCGATACGCCGCTCGGTCTGGCTGCGCCAGTGGGCAGCTGACAACGCTGCTAAAAAGGCTCTCACTGGTTTTCCCTTCAAGGGGCTGCGCCTCTTTGGTGAACGTCTGGACTTGTTTGCTAAGGGAGGCAAGTTACCTCAGCGTAGAAGGCAGCCCCGGTCCTTTCGGGGTTCAGGTGCCTTTCTTCCTTCCGTGGCTCCAGAATTGGACGGGGAGCTTCCTTTGCTGGAGCCCGCTGAGATTTTTGGGGCAGGAGCAGAGGACGTGGCCGCCCGGGCCCCTCCTGGGGTCCCAAGCCCAAGTCCTCCCCCAAGCCCCCTCAGGCATGAAGGGGCGCCCTCACCCATCCGGGTGGGGGGACGGCTTCGGCTCATGTCCAGAGGCGTCATGTCTCAGACCGGTGGATTCAGGAGGTAGTGTCCTCCGGTTACAAGATAGAGTTTGCAGCCTGGCCGCCCCCAAGATTCATCAAATCCCAGTTAGCTCAAAACCCCCTGTCAGCTCAGGATCTGTCCCTTGCCGTCCAAGGCCTTCTGGAATTGGAAGTCATCTGCTGGGTGCCCTTGAGGGAAAGGGGCAAAGGCTATTATTCCAATCTTTTCATTGTTCCCAAAAATGATGGGTCCATCAGACCCATCCTGGATTTAAAGCGCCTCAACAAATTTGTCAGATTCTGACACTTTTGCATGGAGACTCTGCGCTCTGCTGTGAATTCCCTACGCCCAGGGGACTTCATGACCTCTGAAGACATCAAGGATGCTTACCTTCACATACTTATTTTTCAGGTCATCAGAGATTCCTCAGGTTCGCTCTGGAGAATCAGCACTACCAATTTGTGGCCTTGCCCTTCGGTCTCACCTCGGCTCCCAGGGTATTCACCAAGGTGCTGGCAGGAGTGATGGCTCTGCTGAGATCTCAGGGCATTCGCATTCTTCCCTACTTGGACGACATGCTTATCGCTTCTCAGTCCTTCCAAACAGGCAGAGCGGGATACTCAGCGTATCAGGCAGGGAATGCAGCTGGTGGGCCTGATGGTGTCCTGCTTCGAGGCGGTTCCATATGCTCAGTTTCACATGAGGCCTCTTCAGCTTCACCTCTTATCAGTATGGGATCGGGACCCCGTGTCCTTGGATCAGGTGTTTGTCCTGTCCGGACCCAAGGAACCTGCTGGGGGGCAGATCCTTTCTGACCCCTTTTTGGGAGACTGTCACCATGGATGCCAGTCTGACAGGTTGGGGGGGCTTTTGGAAATCCCTGAAATCCCAGGGTCAGTGGGGCCCTCAGGAGGCCCATACCCCTATCAACATTCTGGAGTTGAGGGCGATCAGGTTGGTTCTCGCCCAATTGACTCCACACCTTCGGGGTCAGGCGGTTCAGGTCCGCTCGGATAACCAGACAGCGGTTGCCTACATCAATCATCAGGGAGGGACCCGGAGCAAGAGGGCCCTCAAGGAAGTGTCCCCGATACTGTCCTGGGCGGAGGAGAATGTTCCCTGCATCTCAGCTGTGTACATCCCGGGGGTGGAGAATCTGGAGGCAGACTCCCTGAGCAGGGGGACCTCTCGTCTGGGAGAATGGTCGCTCAGCAGCAGGGTGTTTCGCTCCCTGTGCCACCGCTGGGGTCAGCCGGATGTGGATCTGTTTGCGTCCCGTCACAATCACAAGCTTCCAGTCTTTTTCTCTCTGTCCCAGGATCCTCTGGCCTTGGCCATGGATGCCTTGGCAATGTCTTGGACGAGTTTTCAGCTCCTGTATGTGTTTCCCCCTTTGCCCCTGCTGGGCAGGGTGCTGCGCAAGATAGCTCAGGAAAGGGTGCCAGCCATACTGGTGGCCCCCTGTTGGCCAAGAAGAGTGTGGTTCGCAGACATAGTGCAGTTGGCAGTAGATCAGTATGCCCTGCCCCGGGTTCCAGATCTGCTCACTCAGGGGCACCTATGCCACCCCAATTTACAAACGCTGGCTTTGACGGCCTGGCTGCTGAAACCTCCATCTTGATGGAAAAGGGGCTGCCTGCCTCGGTGGTTAATACCATGATCAGGGCTAGGAAAAATACCATTTTGTGACTACTCACCTGTAAAATGGGTATTATAAGTATGTCACACACCCCGCTTCCACTATTCAGGACATATGGGTTATGGTCCAGTAGAGGGCGAACTTCTGCAGAGATGAAAGCAAAAAAGAAGCCCCTCTGGTCCATAAATACCTGGGACCTCCCACACATCCCACAGTATATGACAGCAGTAAGGGGACCAGGAAGAGCTAATAAAACATTCTTAAAAATAAAAGGTTCACCATATAAAGGATCCAGAATACTAAAGGGCGGGATGAAGCGGGGTGTGTGACATACTTATAATACCCATTTTACAGGTGAGTAATCACAAAATGGTATTATTCCAAGTATGTCACACACCCCGCTTCCACTATTCATGACATATGGGACATCCAATAGCAGTGTCCGTCATGGGTGGGGATCCAAATACAGCAAAAAAAATGCACCAATTTAAACCACTGCAGCTTGCAGAACCTTGCGGCCAAAAACAGCATCCGCTGAGGCCCGCACATCAACCTTATAAAACTTGAAAAGTATGAACGGAAGACCAAGTAGCAGCCTTACAAACTTGTTCAACAGAAGCCTGGTGCTGAAAAGCCCAGGAAGCCCCAACAGCATGCGTAGAATGAGCAGTGATCTTAAAAGGAGGAACCCTCCCCTTAGCAGAATAGGCCCCAACAATGGCCTGGCGTATCCATTTACTAATGGTAGACTTGGCGGGCGCCAAACCTTTTCTGGGCCCAGAAGGCATCACGAACAAGGCGTCCGTCTTACGAAAAGGAGAAGTAGCAACCAAATAGTACTTCACACAACGAACCACATCCAAAGAGTGCAAAACCCTCTCCTTGTCATTGCTAGGCTTAGGACACAAGGAAGGGAGAACTACATCCTGATTGAGATGGAAAACAGAAACCACCTTAGGAAGGAAATCTGGTTTAAAACGAAAAACCACCTTGTCCTGGTGTCTCTCAAAGTAAGGGGCCTGAATAGACAGAGCCGCCAACTCAGACACGCCGAACAGAGGTAATAGCCACCAAAAAGGCAACCTTTTGAGTGAGCACAGAAAGAGCCACATCCTGCATCGGTTCAAAAGGAGGCCCCTGGAGGGCTGAGAGAACCAAATTTTTGGTCCCAAACGGGAACCAAAGACTTTATAGGGGGCCGAGCATGAGTGACCCCTTGGAAAAAAGTCTTGACCAGATGATGCAAAGCAACCCCAGATCCAGACCGTGTTGTAGAAACTCCAAAATCCTAGGAATCGAAAACACCCTGCAAGGCAAGGCCCTAGCCTCACACCAGTCAATATAGGACCGCCAAGTCCTATAGTAAATGGTAGAGGAAGACCTCTTCCTAGCTCTAATCAAGGTTTGAACAACCGCCTCAGACAAACCTTCCTCACTCAGGGTGAAGGTTTCAGCAGCCACGCCGTCAAAGCAAGCGTTTGTAAATTGGGGTAACGTAGTTGACCCTGAGAGATCAGATCCGGAAACAGGGGCAGCCTGTACTGATCTACCGCCAATCTTACAACGTCTGCGAACCAAACCTGTCTTGGCCACCTTGGGGCCACCAGAATTGCTGGTGCCCCCTCTAGAGCCAGCTTGCGCACTACCTTGCCTACCATGGAGAAGGGGAGAAACAGGTACAGAAACCCCAGATCCCTCCAGGCAAGGGACAAGGCATCCACTGCCAGGGCCAGAGGATCCTGAGACAGAGATACAAAGGTTGGGAGCTTGTGATTGTGCCGAGAGGCAAAGAGATCCACCTCCGGAGTCCCCCCACTTGTGACACAGGGACGAAATACCCTGTGGTTGAGAGACCATTCCCCTCGGCGAGAGAATCCCCTGCTCAGGGAGTCCGCCTCCGTGTTCTCCACTCCCGGAATGTACACTGCCGAGATGCAAGGAACATTGCTCTCCGCCCATGTCAGAATCAGAGAGACTGAGGGCACTCCTGCTGCGAGTCCCTCCCTGGTGATTGATGTAAGCTACTGCAGTACGATTGTCTGATCAAACCTGAACCGGTAAACCCTGTAGGTGAAGTGTCAGACGCGACAGAACCAAGCGGATAGCTCTGAGCTCCAAGACATTGATGGGGGTGTGAGCCTCCTGAGGACCCCACAACCCCTGGAACTGATGATCCTTCCAGAAACCTCCCCAGCCCGACAGGCTGGCATCCATGGTAACCGTCTCCCAACAAGGGGCCAGGAACGATCTGCCCCTCATCAGATTGCTTGATTCCAGCCACCACTGAAGGGACTGCCGAACCCTGGGAGACATCAGAAATGACTGATCCAAGGACTGTGGACATCTGTCCCATTTCAGCAATAGATGGAGTTGTAGCGACCTCATGTGGAATTGAGCAAAGGGGACTGCCTCGAAGGAGGCCACCATCAAACCTACCAGAGTCATCCCTAGCCGAATAGAAGGGCGAGGATTGGTCAGGAGAACACGTATCAGATCCTGAACCCTCTGCACCTTTGGCTGAGCTAGGAACACTCTGGCCTGACTGGTATCCAGATTCATGCCCAGAAAGGAAATCTCCCTTGATGGGGAGAGAGAAGACTTGGGGTGGTTGATCACCCATCCGAACCTCTCCAGCGTCGTCACCACCGTCCTGGTGTCCAGCCTTGCCTGGCAGAGGGAGGAAGCTGTAATGAGCAGGTCGCCCAGATATGGCACAATGCGAATGCCCTGGGCTCTGAGCAGGGCCATAATGCCCGCCAGAACCTTGGTAAACACCCTCGGTGCCGAGGTCAGCCCGAACGGGAGGGCCACAAACTGAAAATGCTGATCTCCGACCACAAACCTGAGAAATCTCTGGTGTGCTGGGAAAATTGGTACATGAAGGTAAGCATCCTTGATGTCTATGGACGCCATGAAATCCCCCTGACGAACGGAACCAATGGCTGAGCGCAGAGTCTCCATGCGGAACCTCTTGGTTCTGATGAACCTGTTGAGAAGCTTCAAATCCTGAATGGGTCTTATGGAGCCATCCCTTTTGGGAAGCGTGGAAACGTTGGAATAGCAGCCCGGCCTCTCTGAAAGAGGCACCGGGCATATGACCGCCATGTCCAGGAGGTTCTTTACAGCCGACAGGAGCCCCTGCGCCGCCCGAGGATCCGAAGGCACCCGAGACCTTAGGAATCTGGGAGGAGGCTGGTACTCGAACTCCAGTTTGTACCCAGACGAGACCACTTCCAATATCCACTTGTCCGTAACCTCCTGGGCCCAGACCTGGAAAAAGAGCCGCAGCCGTCCCCCACCCGTAAGGGTGAGGGCGCCTCCTCATTGCTGAGCTGGCTTGGCAGCGGGCTTGGGCTTGGAACCCCAGGTAGAGGCTGGACGGGCACGTCCTCTACCTCTGTTCCAGGAACCCCCTCTGAAGCCAGAGTAGGCAAGCCCTCTGCCCCCTCTGGCGCCGTGAAAGGACTGAAGGAGCTTGCCCCCCGAAAGGAGCGACGCTGCTTCTTACGCTGAGGTAGCTTTCCGCCTTTTGCCACAGAATCCAATTTGTCTCCAAACAGCCGCGTTCCCAGGAAGGGCAGAGCTGTAAGTGATTTCTTGGCCGCAATGTCAGCCGCCCACTGGCACTGCCAGACCAATCGGCGCATGGCCACCAACAGAGCCGAAGTTCTACTACACATGGTAATAGTGTCGTCCATAGCCGACAAAACAAAATTCATGAACAATTCACACCTCTTAAGGGCTGTGAATTCAACGCTGTCCGGGTTGAGCTGGGACCCATTTAACATGTCCCTGATCTCCGACCTGGTAGCCACAGCCATGAGTGCCGATGCACAGACAGGCCGCAAGGCTGAACCCACACTGGCAAAGGCATGGCAAGCCATCTGATCAATGCGCTTGTCCTCGCCATCCTTAAGGGTAGTGGCGTCAGGAGTATGTACAACGGAGGTGTTGGACAGTCCTAAGATGGGCGCATCAACCTCAGGAGGGGAAGACCAGCGCTTCACCGCATCCACCGGAAAGGGATACTTTCTATCTCATCCCTGAGGAACACCATGAAGGTGACTCGGCTTCTCCCATTCTTTAAGAATCATGCTGTCAAAATGATCCTGATTTGGAAACTCCAAGAGGGGCTTAGAGAACCCAAAGAATTCCCCCTTCTTTGGAGGGACCCCGCCGGTGGGGAAATACCCAGAACCTCTGATAGATGGTTCAGGACCCTGGGAGTATCCACAACATCCCCCTGCGCCTGATTATTCGAGCGGGGAATAATCAGCCCAGTCAGGGGAGTCATAATCATCAAAATCAATTACCGGCGTAGCCGGTGACAGATGCCTTTTCTTAGCAGGGGCCTTTCTGCCCACTGAGCTAGAAATAATTTTCTCGAGGTTGGCCAGCCTAGCACATACATCCGAGTGTGACTCCCCACTAATGACCGTGTCACTTGGGGTACGGATGATGCGGGGAGGGGTAGAAGATGAGGCGGGAGGCACGGACCCAGACGCCTGGGATCCCGACTGCCGCGTAATGGCCTGTTGCGCACATGGTATGCAAATTAGTACATTCTCCCCCGTAAGGGGTACCCCACAACCCACACATAGCCCGGATTGCCCCGAAGGGAGCCCAAGCCCAGTATCCTGTGGAGCCTCCATATGGTGATTTTAAGGTAGTCGCAATGACCAGAGGGAATTATGCAGGTAAGCAACCCGGGATGCCCCTTTAAGTCCCGAGTGGGAGGATTTATAAGTGCTCCAAATTACAGCTAGGGACCCTAGGACCAGGAGAACCACCTTTTAAGCAAGGAACAGGGAGTCCTCCTGAAAGACACAAGATATGTGGCCATAAGCACATGCACACACACAGCAACAGCAAAATAAATACATGTCATAAGAAAACAATAGCAGAGAGGCCAGCGCTGCCCCAAGCGGCGACTGATTGGCCAAGTATAGCAAGAAGAGGGGGGAGCCCAGCAGGGCACTCACCCACCGCAGAAAATGGCGTCCTATTCAGCCAGCAGCGTCTGAGAGGGAGAGAGGGAGGGAGAAGAAGGGGCGGGCCAGCGCGGATCGCACGCCACGCCCGGCCCCCTTCCCTCCGAGTCCTGTAATGCGGTTCCCAGCAATGGGATGGGTCCTCAATGGCGCCAACAGAAGGGGGTGGGCCGCGGCAACGCGCGAGCACCCGGCCCCCCTCACAGAATCAGCCTGAGGGGAAGAAGCTCCCCAGACTGCAGGCAGAGCGCACAGCGCAACGTGAATCAAGCGCACAAGCACACTCACACACAGACACACATATATAAAGTGAAAAATAGAAAAATGCCATCCCCCCCCCCCCCACTGGAGGGTAACAGAGGGGATCCAGAAGGGGGAGAATCCCTCACCAAAAGGGTGTAAGGGAATTAAATGGGGACAGGGCATCCCAAACCGGGATCACCAACCCGGATGCCGCCTACCCCCTTGTATGGGGTCTCACGGGGGAGCATGGCTCCCTAAACACCTATTAAGGTGAAGGCTACCATCACCCGGACCTGCAGCCAAGGCTGGGAGGCTAGAAATGGGCTTAATGCATAAAGGTCCGGGCAGAAATAGAGCACAACATGGCCGGGTGTAAACCCGGCTTACCTGCAAGGAAGAGCAGCATACATCTTCTGACTTGCTCGCCGTCCTGTAGAGAAGGAACTGGGTAATGTGTGGGAGGTCCCAGGTATTTATGGACCGGGAGGGGCTTCTTTTTTGCTTTCATCTCTGCAGAAGTTCGCCCTCTACTGGACCATAACCCATATGTCATGAATAGTGGAAGCGGGGTGTGTGACATACTTGGAATAGGTCCTCTTCTTCCATCTACTATAGGGTTTGGCGTACGTACATTGACTGGTGTGAGTCTAATTCGCTTCCCTGTCGGGGGTTTTCTATTCCTAGGATTCTGGAGTTTCGGCAACATGGTTTGGATCTGGGTCTTCAGCTCAGTACTCTGAAAGGTCATGTTTCTGCCTTGGCCATTTTTTTCCAAAGATCCTTTGCTCAGCATCCCCTGGTCAAGACCTTCTTCCAGGGGGTTACTAACGTGCGTCCCCCAAGTAAGCCTAGGTTACCAGTCTGGGACTTGAACTTGGTCCCCTGCAGGGGTCTCCCTTCGAGCCCTTGCAGGGGGCCCCTTTGTCCATTCTTACGCTTAAGGTAGTCTTTTTGGTGGCTATCACTTCTCTTTGGCGTGTTTGAGTTGGCGGCGCTTTCCATCAAACCTCCTTATTTTGAGAGACACCAGGACAAGGTTATTTTCTGCCTAAGGTTGTTTCGGCTTTCATCTCAATCAGGACATTGTTTTGCCTTCTCTGTGTCCTAATCCTAGTAACTCTAAGGAGAGGGTTTTACACCCTATGGATGTGGTTAGGGCTCTGAAGTTTTATTTGGTGGCTACTGAACCCTTCATGAAGACTGATGCTCTTTTTGTGCTCCCGGCTGGACCTAAGAAGGGTCTGGCTCCAGCTAAGTCCACTATCAGCAAGTGGATCCGTCAGGCTGTGATACAAGCCCACTCTGCTAAGGGGAAGGAGCCTCCCTTCCGCCTTACTGCTCATTCTACTCGTGCTATTGGTGCCTCTTGGGCTTTTTAGCATCAAGCTTCTGTTGAACAAGTTTGCAAGGCCGCCACTTGGTCTTCTGTTCATACTTTTTCTAAGTTTTACAAGGTTGATGTTAAGGCCTCAGCTGATGCTGCCTTTGGTCGCAAAGTTCTGCAGGCGGCAGTGGTTTAAACTGTCTGCTGTTACTTTTGGGGATCCCACCCTACCTTACGGACACTGCTATTGGATGTCCCAAGAGTAAGGAATATCTTCTGGCACAGGACGTGCTGTATACTTAGAATAATACAATTCTGTGATTACTCACCTGTAGAATTGGTATTATACGTATACAGCATGTCCTGTTCCACCCCACCCTTGTTATTATTTTTCGTTACCTCTTTATGGTGATTGTTCTTATGTTCAATTTTTTATAATGGTTATATTTGTCCCGGTTTCATTTAACTGCTTTTCAATACTGGGGAATTTGTGGGAGGTCCCTGGTATATATGGGGTCGGGAGGAGCCACTTTTCTGTCTCAGCAGTCCAGCGCCATCTACTAGATGTATTACCCCAAGGAGTAAGGAATATCTTCTGGAACAGGACGTGCTGTATACGTATAATACCAATTCTACAGGTGAGTAATCACAGAATTGTATTTTTAGGACAACACCATTCTTGTATTCCTTTCACTACACAATCTTTATTAGGCAAAATAAAATGTCCAAGGTCGATCAAATAAAATGCCTATGCTTTTGCACTGTTGTGTTGAAATCAATCTGTATTCCACTAAATAAAGATAATCCGCTCCATAAAGAGCAGCATGCTGCAAAGTAATAATGTTTTACAGCTGCTCAAAGTCCGAACATTTACTGAATAATTAAACCATGAAAAGACAGACCAAGAAATTCCAGTTTGCGTTAAATGTCCTCCAGGGATTGATGCTGAGTCACCATAAATAATCAATAAGCTTTTTAGCAGTAGAGCCAAATGCATCAAACACACAATGGATGTGACATTTAAACCCACACCCCATGACTTGGTAATCCATACGATTCCAGGATTGCTAGATTGCCTCCCCCCCCGGGGCATCCAGAATCGGGATGCCCCACTGTGTGAAACCCCCCAGGTCGCCCAGAAACTCAGCTTTTTGCCCAGTCCAACAGCGCATATGCAGCTGCATCTCCGCTAACGCTTTAGCAGGATGCGTGCCTGCGCCAGGTATTTGTGAATGACCAGCACAAGCATGCTCCCTGTTAGAGGGTAGCGGGGGATGTGGCCCACGGTCGAATCCGCTTGCCTTAAACAAGCCCTTAGACAAAGGGGCGGGAGCGGATCTAAGTGCGCTGATTGGACAAGAAGTCACGCATGCGCTGTAGGACTGGGGAAAGATGAGTCAGATCTGGCGACCTGGGGGGGCTCGTCCGATAGTCAAAATCCTGGGTTTTGGTTCACTTTAAACTGTGAATAAAGCTATGATTTTATTGGATCTTTGGAGCCTTCCTGGCTCAGGACTCCTATTGAATAGCATACATGATATCTTGGTGATCCATGTTTTACGTGTGGTTGAGCAGCCACATCTGCTTCCAAGGCCCACAAAGACACCTAATCTGTCAATATGGAATTGAATAATCCTTCCCCATCCAGCAACATTATTTGTGTGCATTCCTCCAGCCACCCCCAACCAGCAACTATATATGACCCCCCCCCCCCATACAGTAACTTTAATTAAATAATACAAAGTAAACAATGAAAAAGTGGGTCAGGCAGAGAGCTTGAGTTAGCAATACTAATGTGATGGAACATGAACCCCTGGTATGGTGGATGCTGACCAAGTTACGAAGAAACACTTTCTGCACTTGGCCGTTTGAGAAACCTGACGATGCAGCTTACTAACACAGAGGTCCCTCATCCCACCGGCTTCAGGCCCGCCAACTGGTCATGTTTTGTGGATCTCTATATTGTAGCATTAGAACTAGATACCTGGCTATGCGGAGAGCCACACAATTTGACCTGTTGCTGTGCCTTGATAAGGAAGGTTGGGAACAAGCAGCAATCACTGTCAGCTTATCCCTCCCAAGCTGTGGGGGCAAAAATAAAAAATTAAAGCAACATTTGGACATTGGGGAGGACAGGCAAGTAAAACCTGCAAAGGAGTTTGTTGAAAACATCACATAGAAGTGAAGTTTTTACTTTTCAACTTAGCAAGTATACCAAAAATGTATAGGTGATTGAAGTTGGTCTGGGAGTGGGCTTTCATACAATTTAGGAAAGAACCTTGGTGCCACCTGTCTAGGGAAGGTGTACAGGTTCCCATTGCTGCCCTGTAAAGTGGCCAGTTCTACAGATGTCTAGTAGACTTCTGCACAGGGGTGCCATAGTCTACATGTAGGAAGTTTGAAACAAGACTGTGGGTGACCAGTAGCAGGTAAGCAGCACTTGAGAGAAGAATAGCAACCAATCTACAAAACAAATGTTTCTCTAATGGTTAGGTAGTCCCTTAACCTTTTAAACTTCCTTGTACGGCTAGTTACCATTTCTACAAATAACACCAGAATGGATTGAACGATCTTACATTCTCATGTTGATGGGTTTTCTGTGACTGATGTTGCTGTAGCACTTGCTGCAGAAGATCTCTGGCCGGCCAATGCATTTGCGAAGAGAAAACACCATTTATCTCCCCTTCAGGCACTGTGGGTCTTGTCTCTTCTGACTCATGCAGTGTTACAATTGCTTCATCTATGCTGGTATTGCCACTGCCCTCCCATAATACAAATAAAAGTAGACATTTGTAAAAAGTTCTTGAAATCACATACAGGATTTATAATGCATGATAACAGAGAATATTGTGGCTTAACCTATAGCCAAAGTGGGCTTTAGGCAGTATATTCAAGATTTCAGCTTTGTGATGCCACCACAAACACACCACTTACATGTTACAATGGAACTTAATGGTCACAAGTAATAAGGGGCCACTTACATGCCCAACATATTTACACCAAGCATTTCCCCCCAACCCCATTGTGTGCATAATACTTACTAAGCAACCCAAAAGTACACAAAGATATGCACGATGATCCCAAAAACTGCTTTGGACCTTCTGGGCTTTTTGTGTGACTCTGAGATATGAGTGCACCTTTTCAAGTGCAGTAATGGTCTGAAAACTCCTCCTCCTTTTGACGTGATACTACCAAAAATGTAGTACTCACCATTTCTTTCCTAAGAATTTTAATTGTCCAAATTTTAGACCATAGACACTTTATCTCTTATCTTCTTAACAAAACCGTATGTCACTTCAACTCCACATTTATGCTTCTTTGATGCTGAATGGATTGCCTAAACTTAAGTCTACATTGTTTTATATTTTTTCATAGCTTTTACTTTGGACTTTGTAATGTAGTAGTGGAAGTCTTATCAATATATATCAAAACACAAGGTGAAATTTAACCAATTGCGAGGTTACAAACAACACAATCATTTAAATTAGGCACTTGTTAAAGCTGGACAGGCTCAGTCCATGGAAAAAAAGTCTGCCTACAAAATGATAGCACATTTACCTTTTAGAATTCTTATCTGCTTCCTCTTGTATTCTGGGAGCAGGGGAAGGGGTGATATGTTCCGAGCTAGAGTGGACATGTTGGTGTTTGTTGTCCTGAACATCTAGAATGTCTAGGTGAGAGACGTGGTCATGCCCCATATCAGCATGTTGAATTTGGACCACCTGCAGACACAGAGAAACACCCATTCAGAGACTTACATTTTTAAATGAGGAGTGTCATAAGTGGAATACAGAACTTATCGCTGCCTAGTTCTCCACGTGAAAGGTGTGCTGAGCAAAGCATTACATCCAAGCAGCTGCAGGCATCACAAAAATTGTTGTCACATTGCTTATTCCAGTAAAGTGTATGGGTTATATGACTAGACTTCCCAACAGGTGGTACGAGTAGCACTGGTGGTATGCAGGATGCTAGCAGTAGGTATACAATGAGGCTGCAGACTGGCCTGTAACATTTATATGGATTTACTCCATAAGTATAAAACTGCTCCAAAAGGTTATGAAAACTATTTCTATACATTTGTGTGTATTTGTGGCTGTGTGTATATAGTGGTTTTGAGGGTTTTTAGGTGACCAACAACCTGTAGTACTTGAGATGATTAGAAAATGGAAAGTGGCACTTGATGAGTAAAGGTTAGAAACCCCTGGACTAGACAATGACTTTGCAGGTAGTAGGAACAGTTTGAGGCACTATTAAAACAATAAAAAACAGTTTGCTAATGAGAGATAGTTAACAGAAAATAACAGTTTTTTGCAGATAGGTCAGGGCCATTTTGGGCCCATACATGAGGAGAGGGCACTGCCTGCTGCTAGTGAAGAGGCACTGCATGGCACATACTGGTAAAGGACAGCAGCAGCCCCATAGGATGTGTGAGAGCTATTCTCCTAGCAACAGCCCTGAATGCAGCCATACATAGGATATCTGTATCAGCAGGTGTAGAATACTTCCATAAACCAAACCTACTTCCCTCTGCACTCCACCTTTGCAAGTTTAGCCGTAAAAAAATACACACTCTGCCAAATACGTTAGCAGTTAGCAGACAGAAATAAAGTGGGCACTACGAAGACTTTGGAAGACTGTTCATGATGTCTCTGTGTATGTGACAGCAGATAGGCCCTTATAGAACTAATGGAGTTGGCCTTTTTCCAAAAATACCATATCCCCCATCTCCATTTAAAGTGGACCAAAACCCAGGATTTTGACTATCCTGGGGTTTGGTCTTTGCCCCCAATCGGGAGTGCCCCGATTTGTGAAACTCCCCAGGTCGCCCAAATAAACTCACATCTTCCCGGTCCTACGACGCATTTGTGGTTGCTTGTTCAATCAGCGTGCTCGGATCCGCTATCCCCCCTCGTCTAAGGCGAGCGCATCTGAACATGCTGGTGGCTGCATTTCCTGCTACCCCCTAACAGGGAGCGTGCCGGCGCCAGCCATTCACAAATGCCTGGCGCGGGCACGCCCCCTGCTAAAAGGAGAGGGGGCATGCTGCCGCTGCTCACGCATGCGCCATTGGACTGGGAACGAAGGTGAGTTTTTGGGCAACCTGGGTGCTTCACACAGCAGGCACCCCCGATAGGGGTGCCTTGGGGGAGGCGAGTATGTCTGTCTTGGATTCTCAGACTCCAGGGTGGGTTTTGGTCCACTTTAACAGGCAGTGTGCAGAATACCCCCAATCCTCCATAACAGGTAGTGTGGCAGATCCCCCCCAATCCCCAAAAACAGCCTGTGGAACCCCCCTCCCCCATATACCAGGCAGCATGCAGAATACCCTCAGCCCACCCTACCATACCAGGCAGCGAGGCAGATCTCCCCTCCCCCAATGGCAATGTTGTCAGTTTCCTTTTTGAAAATTAAGCTATATTACCAAAGTTTGTACAAAATAAGTTTTTTGTTTTAAAGTTTGACTGGTCAATCCCTCTAAAAGTAGCTCCGTTACCAAAACTGACAATCTGAATTAATTTCGAGGACCATGAAAAATGAGTCAGCAGAAGGGATCAAGGGTTTATCAGGGAATGTAAAGTGAATGAATTATGCTGCCCCCTGACAGCCAGCATGGGGCAAGCAGGAAGCAGCCTAATTTAGCCTGTTGCATCGGCCCACCATTATTGCTTTCACCACTCTACTTATCCAATTTATGCTCACATCCTAAAAATATCAGCAGTTTTTGTGTTTTGTTGTCTTGTAGCCAATTCAGTTGCAAAATTGCATCCTAGAGGTTGAAAAAGAAGTTGGAAAAGGCCCCTGTTTAACGTCTGCACTGGTCATATTGCTACTTCTTTGACACGTATCCGAGCAATCCTAGACAATTTTTTTTTTCTGGGTCTGAAGGGATTACTTTCGGTATTGCATTGCAGGGATTGTCGAAATGATCAAGCAGAGCCCCCTGCCATTCAACACCAAATTATTTTTTTGCCTGTTCAGCCCCTACTATGGAGGTATTCTATTTTCTAAGGGATGTGGATTTCTGATGGTCAGGGAGTCCATAAGCTGAAGGGAAATGAGGAGCTGGTTTACTAGAAGAGCATGACCTATAGGTCCTAACCTCTGCCCCAAGGCTCCATAACTGCCTGCTATGAACCATAGTTCCAATATATAACTGAAAAATCAGATGGGAAACTTTTGGTGCAGCTCTAATTATGTACATTTTCTTCTTGAAAGTTTGCTTTACTTTATATACAAGCCAGTCACCTGCACTTTGCCGAGGCCAAGATTTTTCAACAGCATTGTGAGACCTTGGTAGGACAGTGTGTTATTCTCTCCATACAAGTGAAATAGTTGCTGGAGGTAATATTCTTGTTCCTTCGATGCCCCCTCCAGTGAGGCGACATTGCCGTCAGGTGCCAGATGGTCCTGTTTGGGTGGTTCTTGTATGCTAGGAGTGCCATTTGGCTTAGTTAAAGTGTCTTGGCAT
The DNA here is from genome assembly GCA_027917425.1 of Gastrophryne carolinensis. NCBI lineage: Eukaryota > Metazoa > Chordata > Amphibia > Anura > Microhylidae > Gastrophryne > Gastrophryne carolinensis. Next base: position 161,277,110 of record CM051236.1, read on the forward strand.
ACAATTAATGAGCAGGATATCCAGAAACTGGAAAAAAACACCAGCCAGGCCTTGTGGAACAGCATCTAAAGAAAAAAAAAAAGTCACAATCAATGCTCTGGACAATCACAACAGGGAGCAGCAAATGTTTTATAGGAAGATACAGACAAATCAATATCATTTATCTATCTAACCATGCTCACACCTTTGTGTGCTCGAAAAGGGATTTATGTGGGAATTGTCCAGTAAAATATAAAATGTGTTGGTATTACCACTTTGGTCACTAGATGAATGAATTCTATTCAAGCTCAGAGATAGATTGGGAGCTTTTTGGAGGGAAAACCCCGGGTAGTAATGTATTGGGCAGCGGTTTCATAAAGGGAGGTTTCAGAAGGATATACAGATCTGTAGCCCACACCCCATGTAACACGGCTGGGGGTGGGAATCAGAGGAGTGGCAGGAACAGCAAATGGCGCAGAAGGATATACTGCTTTGAATGTAAGAGTTCCGGGGTCCCCGGGCCGATCCATTGCCTCCCCATGGGGCATCCAAAATCGGGATGCCTTGCTGTGTGAAATGCCCCAGGTCGGCCACTACACTTACCTTAATCCCAGTCCAACGGTGCGCGGGCCACATCCCCACTTTCCCTCTAGCAGGGCGTGTGCCCGCGCCGGCCATTTGTGAATGGCTGAGCTTAGACGCCGGTTTAGACGTCCATAGCTCAGCGCCGTAGGTTCCACAGTGAGTCGAGTTGAAGCTGGCGATCTGGGGGGGTTTCACATAGCAGGGATCAGAGTGCCCCAGGGGAGTGGACCAAAACCAAGGATAGTCAAAATCCTGGGTTTTGGTACACTTTAACATTGAAGCAATGTTCAGGCAAAAAAAGTTAGATGGTCATATCCTAACTGCTCTTTAGCATTTCTATGGCAGAAGAGGGGGACATTGGCCCACTTTAAAACATGGTATGTCCAGTTTTATTAAGATAGAAATATATTTGTGTACAAACTATGAAGGGGTCCCAGTGTTATGTTTGCCCCAGGACAGATTGCTGCTGGAAACCGGTCAAGTGATCAGTCATTTGAACGCAAGGAGGTTCATAAAACCACTGTAAACAAGATCATGAGGATTTTCCCTTAAGAGTATTTCTCAGTGTACAAGCTGCAAATCTGGATTTCAAGTGGGTGTAATCCTTTCAAATATAATAATAATTTAAAGTAGACCTATACCTTTAGGGAAGTTTGGCCCTGAGGCTACAGTTTCCCTTGAGTTGCACAAATTCCCCCTTTGTGGCCGCTTACCTCCTGCAGTGCTGAGACCCCTCTGCCGGTGCCCCACCTATAGTAAACACAGGCAGACAGGGCCACCATCAGGTCCCCAAATAACCACATAATCTACCCAATCATAAGTCATTGCATATCGACTATGGGGGGGGGGAAGAGGGGACCCCATACCCTATAATGTGACAGCTGGGCCCTTAGTTTAAACTTCAATTTCTTATGAGTCTGGCTGGTTTGGGGCTCAGTTTAAACTAGGAGCTCAGCCATCATGGTGGGGCCAAGAACCTACATAGCCTACATTGTGTCTTGGCCCACCATAACCTACAATGTGATGGTAGGTAGGGCCCCGATCTTAAATATTAGTTTCCTATACAGTCTAAATATGAGGGGGGCTGGTTGCCTTGGGCCCAGTTTAAACTAGGAGTCTAGCCAGGGACATACATAGCCCTGATGGGGCCCCATAGCAGGGCCCCCACCATGAGCACCCATCATCAGATGACCCCCTGGACACTCACCGGCCGGGTCCACAAATGCCTTTGCACGAGGAAGAGGTGCCAGAGACGTGTGGCACAACAAGAGAAGCCCGCACAAGGTGCTGACAGAGAAGCAGGGCCCATGCGTGGTGAAGAGTCAGGGGCCCACGTCCCAGCAGGAAAGAAGTGGCATTGCTAGGTAAGTATTTGGAGCAGGTACATACCGCAGAGGCGATGGGGATAGCATGCACCATACATTGCATCTGCCCCCCCCATGTTGAACTTTCTATACAGTTGGCCTGATGTGAAAATGTGATGGCTGCCCCCCCCCCCCCCAAACTGATGAAGGGCAACCCAGGTTAGCATTACAAATAGCGGCACTACAAGGCTACAGCATGTCTGTATCATATCAATTTTAAGCAGCAAATGTGTTCCAGCCAGCAATGCAGAGCTCTCGCATTGCCCCCCCCCAGCAATACTGGGCCCAAGGTGCTGTTTAGACGGCAGGTGATCTGAAGACAGAGTGCCAAAAGATTCCTTGACCCCCATGATGTAGGCAGTGTGCCAGCAAAACCCTGATAAACAAGCTATTGGAACTAGTGGACGAGGCTGGGTTGTACCAGTAGAAACTTTCCATGGAAACAATCTCAACTACAAAAAATCCAGGAGGCTTTATAGAACTTATTGTGTGATCATGTGAAATAGCTTACATTTTTGAGTCACATGGTGTTTCCAGTGACTTGACAGATCATTTCTGATGTAAACAACCAGACCGGTTTTATCACAAACTTGTAGAAAGAATAATAAAAGGAGGGAGCATAATTGCGATTATACATACGGTAATGCAAACTCTTCTTGTCCTGCATTTTCCATAACATTCAGGATAATTAAAATTATATATATATTTTTATTCACCTTTTCTCCCACGCAGACCATCACTACTAGTCTGGGGCTGCAGCGCTTACCTTAAACCGAACCCTTACCCTGAATAAGAGTCTATCTTGTATGTTTCCCCCACCCTGTACATACAGATTTCCAACTGTAAAACTCATCCTACCTGCACCTATTGCGTTTTCTGAGCCCTTAAACATCCAAGATGGCGGCCCATGGAGTCTCAGGCTGTGTCTTCTGACTGTGCCGCTCTGCATTCCGGGATTGCTGTCGTTCCCCCCCCCCCGCCAGCTCTGCTCTGTCAGCTATAAGTCCGCCCCCTGCACTTGCCCCTCTCTCCTCTCCTCAGTATGTAATGCTTCTGAGGCAAGATGCCGGCGCCCGAATCCTAGAATGCTAACCAGTGTTGCAGCCCAGTGGGGGAAAGAATAAAATGTAAGCGACTAAAAACATAAAAAAATAGCACAATGCCGCTCTCTCAACGGGCTTCTCTTCCGATCTCGCTCCATGGCGACGGCCCTGCTATCCGTCACGGTGAGCTACAGTGAGCCCCACGCCTCCTCCATTTTTTATATATAAGATTTTCTACCTGTGCATTTTGTTTTGCTGAAAAATAAAGCAGTCAGGTTTGCCCACAGGTCTATCAGAGAACCCACACAAAAATACAGTTTGGCATAATGTCTGTACCAAAGGGATGTAATTATTGGAGGAGGGGGAAGGGTTGCAACCACACCAGAGCCCATAAGGTAAGGGGCCCAACCATTGTTGTTATTTCCTATATTTGTGTTCTCACTGCATCACATAAAGAATGAAACAGCAAATGATGCTCCTTTTTTCTTTACTTGTCTAGATGTATCCAATATACATAAAATGACAGGAAAAAAGTTTACTATATGAACCATGTTGGGCCCTATTCAATGTTCTCGACAGGGCTCACTCACATTTAGTTACACCACTGTCCGTACACATGGGCCCTAAATATAAACCAGTAAAATGTACATCTAAGTGTAGGCTGGACCCCAGATTTAGTTCTACTGGTGGGCCCCAGACACCTCAATCTGACAGTGAATCCCATGGTCATACCTTGGACCAAAAATTGATGGCTTTTAAAGCCAGAAAAGACATAAAATGGCTGTCCATGTGTATGTGTGTGTCATTACTAGGATTCAAACCTGGAATGTACAAAGACTTGGCAAATATCAAAACAATGCTCCGGCATTCTTCCCCCTAGCTTGCCATGGTATAGGAACTGGTTACCAAGGATATCTTTTCTCAGCCATTACTAGAGGCCACCATTCAAGACTCCTCCACCCCAGAACAATTCCAACTATTCTCCAGGCACATCAGGCAGAGAGACTGATCAATGCTTTCTGTGAGCTACAACCAAGGCCCATGAATGGAAAGAAAGAAGAAAAACAATGCAGTCTCAAAAATTAGAAATAGGGAAAATATATATATTGACAGAGATAAGGCTGTGGCTGACCATCTGAATAGCTACTTTTGTTCGGTATTTTCAGATAGTAGTAGGTATGGCCATAGCACAGCATCCAGCTGGGAGGGCACAGCTCCGGAGTTTCTGGTGGCTGATGTCTTAGCCGAGCTGGCACATCTAAAGGTAAGTAAGGCAATGGGTCCAGATGGAATCCACCCCAGAGTTCTAAGGGAACTTAGGTTTGTGATTGCAGCCCCTCTGACTGATTTACTTAACCATTCCCTTTCAACTGGTGAGGTTCCAGATGATTGGAGAATGGCCAATGTCGTACAAATCCATAAAAAGGGGAGTAGAGAAGAAGCCAGTAATTACAGGCCAATTAGTTTAACATCTATAGTGGTCAAATTAATGGAAACACTCTTTGAGGGCAGATCATGTCAGACCAATCTTATTGATTTCTTTGACAATGTCACTAAAGTGTTAGATGAAGGTGGTGCTGTGGATATTGCCTATCTGGATTTTAGCAAAGCCTTTGACACTGTACCACATAAGGAGCTCATAGATAAGTTATTGAAGGCAGGACTCAATCCCTGGATAGTTCAGTGGATTTCCAGTTGGCTGAGGGATCGGTATCAGAGCGTTGTTGTAAATGGTGTGCAATCTGAACAAAGGCGAGTTACAAGTGGTGTGCCGCAGGGCTCTGTCCTGGGCCCCATTCTTTTTAATATATTTGTAAGTGACATAGGAGAAGGCTTGGTAGGTAACGTTTGTCTGTTTGCTGATGATACAAAGGTTAGTAATAGGGTGGATATTCTTGGAGGGGTCTGCAACATGGAAAATTATTTAGCTTTACTGGATAGATGGTCAAAACTGTGGAAACTGAGTTTAATGTCTCTAAATGTAAAATCATGCACTTGGGTAGAAGGAATCCCTGCTCTGAGTACCGTATGGGCAGCACTGTGTTAGCCAGGACCTCGGAGGAGAGAGATTTAGGGGTACTGATTACTGATAGCTGCAAGATGAGTGGACAGTGTAGCCAGGCAGTGGGAAAAGCAAGCAGGATGCTCGGCTGCATAGCTCGAGGCATCACCAGTAGGAAGAGGGAGGTTGTGATGCCGCTGTATAGAGCCCTGGTAAGGCCACAGCTAGAATACTGTGTGCAGTTCTGGAGACCTTACCTGCAAAAAGACATCATTCAAATAGAACAGGTCCAAAGGCGGGCAACGAAAATGGTGGAAGGACTTAAACTTAAAACTTATCAGGAGAGACTTAAAGAACTTAATTTGTACAGTCTGGAGGAAAGAAGGGAGAGGGGGGACATGACTGAGACTTTTAAATATGTGAAAGGATTGAATAAGGTTCAGGAGGGAAGTGTTTTTAAGAAGAAACTTAATGATAGAACAAAGGGGCACAACCTGAAGCTAGTCAGGGGGAAGATCAGGAGCAATGTTAGAAAATATTATTTTACAGAAAGAGTAGTAGATGCTTGGAACAAACTTCCAGCAGAGGTAGTTGAAAAATCAACAGTCACTGAATTTAAACATGCCTGGGATTAAGCACACATCTATCCTAAGATAAAGAGTACATACAGTATACACATAAGGGCAGACTAGACGGACCACATGGTCTCCTTCTGACGTCAACCTTCTATGTTTCTATGATACTCCCTGCTTGATATTTTTATTAGAATTTCATGCAAAGAACATAGATAATGTTACAAGAGAAAAGAATCTAAGAAACATTCTAAAAATTTAGTGAAGCAACTTCAACTCTGGGTGTGAATTACAGCCTGCATCTGGGTGAGCTTTTTTTTTTTTTTTAACTTAACACACAAAAAAGTTCAATAGAAATATTCAATCTAATTTTTCCATCACCTGCTCAGCAAAGAATATGGATTAGACGAGAGCCCGTACTCTGGGATGGTCAGCAAGGTAAAAATACTGGCAAACAGGGAGGGTTTTACACAACGGTTCATCTGAAATTGGGATGCCCAGAGGGAATGGATCATAAATCCTATGCTCCCCATATCAGGGGAACAGAAATAGGAAATACGTCCCAGAGAATGTTTCAAAACACATTGCAACAGATCTAGTTAAATAGTAGCCTCACAGGAAACAATAGCCAAAATGTATAATTGTTGGAATGGAAAAGGGAAAAGTGGCATTACATTTTAAATAGGTGTAAAAAATCCAAAATTTCACGCTGATGCCTATTTTGGAGAATAGGGGAAAGATAATCACTAGGAACATTTGCATGACGGAAGAAAATCTAAGACCCGTCATGGCCTCAACCAGAACACCACAAGCTGGGTTGTGGCAGTAAGGTAGGGATTCTCAAAACTGTTCAGAGGAGCGAACAAGGTGGGGAAAGCTGGCCAGAAAAGACTGAAGGCTCTGTTTAAAGTGGACCAAAACCCATGATTGTGACTATTCTGGGTTTTGGTGCTTGCCCCCTGATCAGGGGTGCCGCCGTTGCTGTGTGAAACCCCCCAGGTCACCCGAAGAAACGCACCTCTTCCCGGTCCTATGACGCATGCACAGCCGCTCGTCCAATTTGCGTGCTCAGATCCGCTTGAGCCCCTTAACCCAGGAGCTCATCTAACACAAGCGGATCCAAGTGTGCTGGCGGCTGCATCCCCTGCTTCCCAGGTAGCGCGCCCACGTTGGCCATTCACAAATGCCTGTTGCGGGCACACGCCCCGCTAAAGAGATAGCAGGGGTGCAGCTTGCGCATGCGCCGTTGGACTGGGAAAGAAGAAGTGGAGTTTTCATGCAACCTGGGGGGGTTTCACACAGGGAGGCATCCTGATTCTGGATGCCCTGGGGGAGGGAATACAGGGGCCCTGGAATCTTATAGAATTTCAGGGCCGATGGGACGTGGATTTTGTTACTCTTTGAATGAATCTTACCTACCCCTCTAGGTAACACCACAAGGGGTTTTCCTATTCAAGGAAGTGACCTGAATGAAGGGCAAGTATCTCTGCAATATCTTGGGTGGCATGAGGATGTATGTAAAGTTTATATGGGACAGCCTGTGTTTCTATTTTTACCTGAGCCTTTTCCCAATATTCATAACACCACAAACTGGGTGCAGTCAGCCATATTGCTCTGTGGCTCAGCATGCAATCAGTGAGAGTATTTATGCTCAGCAACAGGGAGCACTTCAATCTAACTGCCATTATGTGACAGTCTGTAACGGAAATGAATTAGCATATGGCTGCCGTTCACCATAATACTACTTCCTGTTTTTTCCTGGCGTTTTTATGGATATTGGGCAAAGGCTGAGGTAAAAAAAAAAAAAAAAACACAGGCCGTTTTGGGCAACAGGGCTGGGGATGGAAGGTTACCACATAAACTTCTGAGTATAGGTGCCTTTAAAAGGCACCACAGCCCTCACCCCCCCACACTGCTACCCCTATGCTTTCATGTGCTCTTAGACCTAAATATGAATAAACACAGTGTAGGCAAATTCCCTCAGGTCCTAAAGGTGGAGCAGAGTGCAAGCAGATTCACTCTGGACTCAAAAATTAACCAGGAGATCCTAGACCAACAAATAAATAGGCAAAAAAAGGGTGAACATTTATTTCATTAAAAAGGAGCAACCGCCAACCTGTAGTCTATAAGAGGTGGTCTCCCAATTTGGGATGACCTGATGTGTGAAAAGCCTGGGAATGCTTTTCACATTCGCCGCTCTATGCCATGCATTAAAGTGGACCAAAACCTAGGGTTTTGACTATCCTGGGTTTTGGTCCATGCGCCTCTGTGTGAAACCCCTCTGATCTGATTTGCCCCTCCCCAGACTTACGGCGCCTGTGTGGCCTCTCGTCCAATCAGCTTGCTCAGATCTGCTTCCATCTTTTCATCTAAGAGCTCTCCTAAGTGAGTGGATCCGAGTGCGTTGCCAGCCGTATCCCCCACTACCCTCTAACAGGGATTGTGCCTGCGCTGGCCATTCACAAATGCCTGGCGCAGGCACGTGCCCTGCTAAAGGGATGGCAGGAATGCGGGCGCTGCTTGCACATGCGCCGTTGGACCAGGGAAAAAGGTGAGTTTAAAAAGCCAAATCAGGTCCAGCACTTGGTAATAACTGGACTAATGAAACTTGGTTCAACACAGTTATTAGTAGACTAAGAGCATATCTTATATGTTTCCCACACCCTGTACATACAGATTGCTCACATTAAAAATCATCCTACCTGCATCTACTGCATGTTATGAGCCTTTAAACATCCAAGATGGTGGCTTATGGAACATCAGGCAGCCTGCAAAGAGGAAGTGCCTTCTGACTGTGCTACTCTGCATTCTGGGATTGCTGTCCTTTTCCTGACCCCAGCTCTGCTCTGTCTGAGCAAAGCACAGCTATAACCCGCCCCCCTTTACTTTATCCCACTCTCCTCAGTAAGTGTGATGCTTCTGAGTCAAAATGGCGGCGCCCGTATCCTAAAGTCCTTAACAGAGTAATATGTAAGTGACTAAAAACTTAAAATATATTCATTTTATATGCTGGGGATTCGTTTAAGGGTTTGGGCTTTTCAATAAATCATGCTGAAGGTCCGGTTTAAGTATGTATGACCAGAACATATATCCTTACTAAAATCAATCTGGCGATTGTCCTGTCATCTCATATTACCTGCAGATCATCTGCTCTGCTCTGAATTATTAGCATTTGCACTGATACTTGTTTTCTTAGCCCCCAATCCACTCACAGGTTAGAGACCTCATTTTGACAGTGCAAGCATATCAAGCTGGTGTTTGGGGCGTTGCATGCAGTTTTCCTGGCTCTTCTCTGAGGCATTGAACCAGTTCATAAAAAGGTACCTCCAGTCAAAATCAACTGTAGGTCTGCTTGCCCTTGCAGTACTAAGGACATAGCCTATATTTGCCACTTACTTGTCCCCTCGCTGGTTCACTGCCCCCAACAGCTTACTGGGTTTTGAAGGCATGTTTCCACACAGTCTTGGCCTTCCCATGCTGCGAGGAGGAGTAGAGCTTTATTTTATTACCAAAATACTAAATGAGGCTCCAATACATTTGGTTTCCAGTTCAGTTTAGTACAATGAGTACAATTCACAACAATAGAGGTGCAGTACAATGGGTAAGGGTGAACTGAATAAGGAAGGTAATTCTCAGTAGGAAAAAAATCACAGGCAGCCAATTCCAAGGCAGCTCATGGAGGGATCCCAACCCAGGGAACTAAAGAGAAAAACTAATTATCGTAAGTGCAGACCCAGAGGTAAAGCTGAGTAAAGGAAGGTGATTCCGAGAACTAGGAGCCTCCTAGCCAAGCAGCCATTCCATTTCATGATACCATGTGGAAGGGGCCCGATTCAAAAGAACTGAGAAAAAAAAATGGGTGTGTCTGGACAGGAGTATGGCAAAGCCCATCTTTAGGTCCACATTAACTAGTATAATCAGAAATCAGAAATTTAAAGCAGACCCAAGACTTGCCTCAAAATGCCTAAAAAAAAATGTACTCTCCCTACTACTTCTGGCAGATATGTAGAGTGACACACTTGACCACCATTAATTACTATTGAGGGCAGCATCACCATGGGTACCTAATGGAATGCAGCATCAGTCACCAGTAAATAATGGCTTACTCTGAGCACTGCAGTCAGGGAGATGAAGCTCCATTTAGAGTTTTTCTATTGCCCTCTATTTTCAGGAGTTTAAACATGCCTGCTGTAAGGTTCCATTCACACTGCATTTCTAGCATTTCATTGAATTGCACTTTGTTCTTCAATGCATGAAGCCCTTAGGACATAGGGAGTCTCTGCTTATGTCTCTGAATTTTACTCTACCCAAGATCATAAATGGTGAGTTAAGGGTGTAGGCCCTCTTTAAATTATTACAATCTTACCATATAAAAACACAATAGCACCACCCTGTTGAATCAGCTAAATTGTGCATCACTCTGCAAAAGAAACATCCCAAGAAAATAAATTGGGGGAAAATAATGGCCATGGCTGAAATCTGTTCCAGTAGGTCACACATTCCATAGAACAACCTGAGCTTCAAAGCACCAAGTAAGGACAAAGGCAGAACTGTGAGACTGCTTTTGAAGCTGTCTAATTGCAGATTACATAGACCTCCTGGGATGGAAGGTGGGATTTCACTCCCTTTTCTTCCTTGACCCACTCCCCCCACATTTGGCTCCTAGTCTAGGGTCTGCCTTCATCTCTACATCTGCTCTGAAACCTCTAACTACAACACAGAAAGTATCTAAACCTAGGGTGTTACTGCACCTAGTGCCTATCACACATCAGCTATTTGACTATTATGTGTGAAGCAAAAAGGTTTGATATCCATGAAGCCTTCAGAACCTTGTGATAGCTATGTAGAAGGTTTTAACAACTAATTATATAATGTATAGCATGCTATAAAAATAAGATTCTTCTTTGATTGGCTCACAAGCTTCCCAACTTCCCTGAAAAATATGAAGAAATAGGGCGATACCCTTTAAGGCCAATTGTATGGAGGAACAAAACCCAGGATTTTCACTGTCCCAGGTTTTGTTCCTCCTGTCTGGTGTTTATCTCTCAGGATCGCCTCTAAATTCGCCTCTTTCAATCCTGAACTCAGAGCAGCAAGCAAAGCTGAATGGATCAGGCACATCTGGCCACGCCTCTGCACTAGCCATTCAGAAATGCCTTTTTTTGGGGGGGGATACACCTCTTCCACAGCAGTATAATAGGATGCACATGCATCGCCATGGGATCGCCTAGTGAGGGGCGTTTACAGGCAATTCTGGGGGTTTCACACACCAGGGAATCTTGAAGTCTTAAAGTGGACCAAAACCTGGGGATTTTGACTATATATACCTCACCCACGTTTCCATGGCACCCCAAGCATCCCTCTAGGGCTGTGCGCAAACAGACCTAGAAAGATGCAAAAGATGCCGGTGCCATGCATGAAGTTAGAATATCGGGAACTGGTGGAGTTTCACAAAGTGGGCCATCCCAAAACCCATAATTTAGCAAGCCCCCGTACCTCCCATACCATTTGTGAATGGCCGGCACGGGCACGCTGCCTGTTAGAAGGAAGCGTGTGATGCGGCCGCCAGCGCTTAGAGCTGCTGTGCTAAGACGTCAGTTTAGACCCCTGGGTTTTGGTCCACTTTAAAGTGGACGACTAAGCCACCCGTCCAGCGTTACTTTTAATAAAAAAGAAAAAAAAACAAAACAAAAAAACAGAAGAAGGATACTTACCAGTTATTACTGGAGCTCTAAAAGGGGACCTGAAAAGGACTACACACTGCAATGTTACATGCACCCTATTGGTCTAGGTTTGGCTGGCACTAGGAGTAAGTATATATTTGCATATCAGTCCCTGATTTGAAGGGGCTGTCCCTCTTTTGAGTCCATGTCCTCCCGTACCTCGTTCTCCTTTGACCCTCTTTGAGGTGTACCATGCAGATCAGCATAAATAAATGATTCATTTGCCTATTCAAAGTGTTTCTATTTTTGTAACTGTTGCAGCCTATCCCCTATCCATCCCTCAATGAGGGGGTGTGGCTTAAGTTACAAATTGTCCCTCTTTCCCACCCTGTAAAGTTGGGAAGTATGTATTTGTTGTGACTTACCAGTGGCAGATGGGGATAGGTAAACTTTGGTTATGAAGCCAAAATCTTGAATTTGCCAAGAAGCGATCTGTCTAATCAGAAGCATCCTCGCCATCTGACATCTAAGACAGCGGGGACGGGCACAACGGTTATGCTGCTTCAAAGCAGACATGCTTAAGCCAATTCAGAATTGTTGTGAGAAAAATAATTTGTATAATGATTTTTTTTTCCTTGGTGCAATACAGCACCATTTTAGCTGTGCAAATTGTCAATTAATTTGCACAGCTAAAAATGGTACTGATTTGTCCTAAGGGAAAAAATCTAAAAATGTTTTTCTCAGCAAAAAAACATGAGAAAAAAAATTCCCACGGTGCTGCATCAGCCTTGCTCTGCCAATCAGGGCGGTATGAGACTCCTTTATACTTGAGACCCAGTTCAGGTCCACTTGAAAATGCAACATACTTATACTATGGTGTGAAAGAAACCTGACCCTAGGGTCAGATCAGCGAGTAAAAAAAAAAAAATGCTAATTAAAAAACTGAGAGGTCAGTGAATTAATCTAATGTGGCAATTTGCACATGACCAGAGATGATGACAGTGGCACACAAATTGCCTAGAAGAGCGCTGTATAATGTGAGATTTTTATTGATCAGTCACAGATTAGAAAGACCCCCCGTCTAAAATGCTGTAAATAGACTAGTGATCACATGCGGACATCAATACCCTCATCAAGACCCAAACAAGCTCTATACAGACTATCACACAGGATGTAGTTCCGTTGCCTTGACCAAATAAAAGCAAAACAACAAATCCTGGCTTTCTGTAAACCATGGAATACTTTAAGGGATTAACATTTAAACCTGATCTTTAGAAGAATGCCGCAGTTAAACAATAGGCACCATACAAACACAAAATGCAGCAAAATCAGTAACAATATGTGGACATGTAGACATGTGGCTGTCCTGCTCCTGAATGCCAATCATGTGTAATAAGATTTTCCCTTTTGACAAAATAATAATCTGTACACGTTAAGCAGGTGTGTTCCACACCTCCTAGTCTTTAGCGAGCATTCTCGTACTTTTGTAATATGGGAAGCAAAAATCCTATAAAGTTTGGTAAAGTTAAAGGCAGCCAGGAGACTTACCAGTGGTGTGTTCTGGTTGACTGGCTGCAAGGCTCTAGCTGCTGGGGAAGCCCTTTCCTACTGCACACATTAGCAGGCTCAGATCCCACCCTCCTGCACTTCAAAGCTGTGCTGGCCAATGCTGTTTTTCCAACTTCCCCATTGGAATACAGATTTAGCCTTGAAGGGGGAGGGTGTTGGATACAGGTTCTTTCATGCATCCTTAGGTTAATGGATAATGTGCTCAAACGCTTTTCCAAATTTAGCCCAGGTCAATACAAAAAAATATAGCATAGCCTGTCCAGTATATTTGTACACACTAACTTATTGTGGAATGGTTTATCTACATTTTACCTAAGAATCATCCAGCTCAGTACATTCCAATGCTGTATGGCGAACTGAACGCTGCATGAAAAGTTAGGCACAAACTTAAAAGAAAAAAAGACAAACCTATAGACAAGAGTGACTGTAGGTCCTTTTTGACAATTACCACCAAGACTAATTTGACAAATATCTCTACATTCAAAGATGCATAGGAAGCTATGATGGGGAGTGCGAAATTGCTGCACACAGCAGGGTAAACAAGTCTTTTGTTTGAGGAGGAGCAGCTGCCACAAAGAGAAGGTGAGTATCTCAGGGCTCACTGATGACATGATTAGGTTAGTGCTCCTGTCCCTGGAACAAATGAATCATAAAGCGCCAGCATATTCTGTGTACAAGGACAAGTAACATACTATTAATATACAGGGTATTATGAGTCAGATGTTAAAAAGGTGACAATTATATTATGAGGTGTGACAGAAATATGACAACAAATGCATATAATACACAGTGTTTTGTGAGAAAGGTATTACAGAAATATAACATATGCATATAATACACATGATATTATAAGTCAGGTATGACAGAAAGATGACAGCAAATACAGGATATTGTGAGTCAAATATCACAGGAATTGTGAAACCAAATACATATAATACATGGGGTATTGTGAGTCAGATGTGACATAAATATAACAAATACATATAATACACAGGGTATTGTGAATTAGATGTGACAGAAATGTAACAAATACATATAATACAGGGGGTATTGTGAGTCAGATGTTACGAATATGACAACAAATACATATAATACAAGGGGGATTATGAGTCAGATATGACAGAAATATGACAACAAATACAGGAAAATGTTATACTTACCCCCCTGCAATTTTCTTTTCCCGACACCTCCTTGGCAGCAAACTAAAGGGGCGAATAGGACAAGTGTATACATTTCTGCCCCTCCCATCCACGGTGTTCTGTAATACAGTCATTCCCAGAAAGGAACCCATCATGCCCCTTGTCCCATTTGGGAGGGTGTGTATGCCGCTACGGAGACGCCAGGATAGGAAAATTACAGAAGGTAACTATACAATTTTCCCGTTTCCAGGCGCCTTCCTGGCGTCATACTAAAGGGAAGTAGTAACAAGGGTGCGATACAGAAGTATTAATAGTGTAATAGTGGAACAAGCCCAAAAGTGCTTTCTTTCTAAACTCAAGATTAAAGGAACTTAACAAATCGACCTGAGTGTGTCTCAGGAATGTCACAGGGGTTGACCAGGTTGCAGTCTGACAAATGCTGTCTAAGGAAACCCCAAAATGAAAAGCTACACAAGAGCCCATGGTTCTGGTCGAGTGTTTCCTGATCTCTCTAGACAGGCCCTGCTAATCAACTTAACAATCCAAGAGGCCAGAGTTCTTTTCAAGGGGGCAATGCTTCTCCTGGACCCAAAGGGGGTGAGAAACAGGTTTTTGCCTTTCCTAAACTTGTCAGGTCTAAATACTTCTTAAGGTATGAAGCCATGTCCAGGTGGTGGACTGTGCCACACCTTGTTGAAGTGGAAGGCAGAAGGCACCTTGGGTATGAACTTGAGAATGGGGCTAAGCTCCACATGATCAGGAAAGAAGCAGATGTATGGATCCTCTGATCCTAGTGCTGTCACCTCAGAAACTCTAGGCGCTAAGCTGACAGCTGTTATGAAGGCACACTTAAAAGTGAGATCCCACAAAAAGCAATTCTTTAATGGTACAAAAGGACTTCCGGTGAAAAAATGCATCACTTCCTGAAGGTCCCACTTCTTCCTAGGGGATTTCAGCCACATGGCCACCTTGAAAAACTGGACAACCAACAGAGTTCTGAGGCCCAGGCCTTGTCAAGGCCTGCTTGGAAGAATTCCTGCAAATTTCAGCTTCAGCAGAAGATGAAGTATCAATGGTGTCATGGGAAGGCGTACCTGAGACTAATCCACCCCGGTCGACTGCGGGCACAGGAACCTGAAGAAGAAGGTCTGAATCTTGTTGTTCACTGGAGCTGTGAACAAGTCCACCTCCGGCAGGGACCATTTCTGCACCAGATGGCTGAAAACACTGTCTTTCAGGGCCCACTCCTTGCTGTCTATTATAGAACGGGATAGAGCATCCACTGTCAGATTCTTCTAACCTGCTGTGTGCTGCTGATACAAGTGACCCATTGGCCACGCATGTATGGGGGAGACCTTCCTCATCATTGAGGCACTCCTGGTGCCCCCTTGTTTCCTTATGTATGCACAGGCCATCGCATTGTCTAGTTAAAGCATTACTGCATGGCCATCTAACTATTGCTGGAACACTAGTAGAGAATGTTGGAGACTAGGCCCCGTTTGTAGAGGTCCCATTTGTCTCTCACTGTCTTGCCCTCACAGATTGCACCCCAACCATGGGAGCTTATGTCCGTCGTAACCACCTCCCTGTTCACTAGAGTGAAGTAGTGACAATTGGATAGATTCTGTGAGTTCATACACCAGTGGCTGCCTCATCATCATTGAAGGATTCTCCTGCGGCAAAGAGCCCATCTCACGACAGGGATCGTTGATATAAGGGACCCCAGAAACTTCATGAATTCCTGAGATGGTCAGCTCTCCCTCGAGGCAAAGCGGGACACCAATTTCTAGACCGCACTCCCTTTGTCCTCTAGTAGTGCCACTGATGCGTTTCCTGTATCGATCTGTGCCCCGAGGTACACCAAGGTCTGTGTAGGTGTCAGCTGGCTCTTCTCCCAGTTTACTAGCCAGTCATGGCTTTGAAGAGCTGAAAGGAGAATCTGTTGATGTTGAATCAGTAAAGGTTTGCTTGCTGCTATCAGGAGCACATTGTATAAATAATGAAATATCCTTAGACCCTTCTCACATAGTGATGCAGCTAAGGCCACTAAGATCTTGGAAAAGGTCCTCAATGATGTGGAGAGGCCAAATGGCAGAGACTGGAATTGATATTAACAGCGGTCCATCCCGAATCTTACGAATTTTTGGAAGCTGCTGTTTTTTGGAAGCTATGCTGCTTTGAAGGCTTCCATCCTGAACTTGGGAACTTGTAGCAGTTGCGAGCCCTGAGGTCTATGATCAGCCTCAGGGACCCCGATCTCTTGGGTTCTAGGAAGAGCCTTGAGTACCAGCCCAGTTAGCGTTGGCTGCTTGGTACTTAGACAATGGTTTCCTGGTCCAACAAGGAATCCATGTCTTCCTTTAGAATATTTGCCTCTGGCATAGAATTTGGCGCCCTGGTTCTTACAAAACAGTTCCTTGATCACATTCAGAACCCATCGATCTCCAGTGGATAGAGTCCATACAGAAAGATAATCTCTTAACCTTGCCCCCACTCTGTCCGTATGGACGATGCTGGAATCAGACGATGCTGGATTCTTCCTAGCCGACCTCAAAAACATGGATTAGGTGCCCTTGCAGGCCTTGTTGAATGGCGGATCTGCCACCAGTCACCACGGAAATAACTTCCTGCATTTGGTTGCCAAATATGCCTTGCCCGCGTACAGGATTTTGGTTTTTAATTTGTCAGGTTACCAACAAGAGCCGGTACTCTAAAATGTTGCACAAGATCAGTGTATTAAGCACTAGTAGCATGCAGATAAATCCATTGCCCCCCGTGCTTTTTAGTGACATTGTCTGTTTTTAAATTTTGAGGGGGGGGGGGGGGTCATAGTGTTGGGTGTCTATTACTGTATTTAAATGATTATGCATAATTTGTTTTAATTGGGTACCTTGTATTCCAAGGTTTTTGGTCAATACACGGAGCATACAAGTACTATAGACATATTAACCTACGATCAATGTTACCACATTCCTCCAAGCCGCTGCTGCCACACCTATTGGGCAATGTGCCTCTTCAATATCACTCTCCATGCAACCTTCCATCTTTACTGTATAACTCCCATTTTCCCTACAGCAGATCAAAAGCCATATTAGATGGCTCTGAGGGCCACAAGTTGAGCATATGTGATCTAAAGTATAAGGATGGAGGGAAGAGGTGGTAAGTGCTGCAAAGGATGACAAGATAAATGGGGGTTTGGTTAAGCCAGGTGATAAACTAATCTAAATAGGTGCATTTTACTTTATACCAGGGGGTACACAAACTTTTTGGATCTATGGGCCGCATTGTCTTATTGAACCTCTTCAAGGGGCCGCAATAAAATAAAAGCAGAGAAAAGGCAAACAGTTTACTGCAGGCAAGCTTTAATGTAAAGCATTGTATATGCTTTTAATTATATGTAGATATGGGCAGAGGTGAGCTGGATAGAGGTGAGCAGATCTGGGTAGAGGTAGGCAGAGATGAGTAGAGGTCATGTGAGCAGAGATAAGGTGGTAAAGAAGCGGGCAGGGGTGAAGTGGTAAAAGGTGAGTTGAGCAGAGGTCATAAGGGGTAGGCAGAAGTGAGATGGGCAGAGATTAGGTGGTAAGAAGTGGGCAGGGGTGATGTGGGTAGATGTGAGATTGCAAGAAGTGGGCAAAGGGAGGTGGGAAGAAGTAAGGTGAGCAGAGATGAGTAGAGGTTAGGTTGGCTGAGGCAAGGCTACAAGATGTGAGGTGGGCAGTGGTGATGTGAAAAAGTGGTCATGAGTGAAGCCGGAAAAAGTGAGAAGAGTAGAGGTGGGTAGCGGTAGGCAGGGTGAGACAGGCAGAGATTAGGTGGTAAGAAGTGGGCAGGGGTGATGTGGGTAGATGTGAGATGGCAAAAAGTGGGCAAAGGGAGGTGGGAAGGAGTAAGGTGAGCAGAGGTGAGGTTGGCTGAAGCAAGGCTACAAGATGTGAGGTGGGCAGAGGTGAGGCAGGGGGGCCAATGGGAAAAGATGAGGTGGTAAGAGGTGAGATGAGGAGGGGAGAGGTAGGCAGAGGTGGCGAGGGCCGCAACTGGCAGCAGTGCAGCCCCGGGATGCAGGATGTGCATCCCTACTTGATTCCTAATGATATTATATGATTGCACATATATGTTAGACAGGGTATACAGCTCTATGCATATCACCACAGCAATATTCACAGCAGTTGTGGGGCGTGCCTAGGCCTGATGCGCCCCCTCCATTGCCCTGATTAGAAAGTGCATGGCAAACAGCTCTAATTGGATGAGAGCCCACGCATACGCTGTAGGACAGGGGAAAGGTGAGTTTTACTGGGCAAGCTGAGAAATTTCACACAGAAGGGCATCCCAAATCAGGATTCCCCCAGGGCTGGAAACAAAAGCCGGGATAGTCAAAATCACAGGGTTTGTTGTTAAATACTGAATTTCAGCCAATTCCTCATTTGCCATATCTAGCACTTTCCCTCTTGTTTATCCTAACCAGAAATGTTTCTCATGAAAAATAATTCCTGATTATAATCTTTCCCTAGAAAATCTAGATAGTCTACCGATGTATATTTACCCAGCCTGTGACTGATCTCATGAACATCATGTGCAATCCACACAGCTCTGTACAGCCCAGAGGGTACCAAGCTATAATAAATGCATTCTTTTACATATCAATGGAGAGCAAAAGTCAAACTGATCTAGGCTGTTGATTGAGTTGGATGGGGGTCTTGGGTCAATTGTACAATGGGCAACATGGAGCCAGTTTATTTCCTCCCTTATGTTCATATGATAAGCGCCTTGTGCTGCATTGTTGACATGCCTTTTGGTATTGGCACGGGCATATTGTATTCTATACTATTATTATTGTTTATTTATAAAGCGCCATCGTATTCTGTTGCACTGTACAAAGCGTAGTTTGAGAAGGGTGAGACAAAGTAAGATACTTATAAAACAAAGGGCATTATGAGTCATGTATAACAGAGATATGACAACTAATGCATATAATACATATAGTATTAGGAGTCAAATGCAACACAACACATTGATACAGGAGTATGAGGAGAGTGTAGGAGGGGAGAGGCCCTGCCCTTGTGAGCTTACAATCTAAAGGAAGAGGGTGGAGACAACAGGTTGGGTCACAAAGTATTTACTAAACCCAGTAGCAAGTGCTCTGAAAGGTGACAAGACTGTAAGGAGGTTTGGTTAAGCCAGATGGTGAGCTTGTCTAAATAGACCTATAGCTTCATAGCTCTGTAAATGTACTACATATGCCACCTCTGTATTTGTATAGAGACCATGACCTGTTGGTAGTTTGTGAAATCAGGAAATATTGCTCTAATAGACTATAAGACATTCATATCCTGTCTAATTTGTTAAAAGACTGTAAGCGCTTTTATCTACAGTAGTATAGCCTTCTTTTAGTGCACTGCGCATGCTAATTCTTTTTAGAGGATAGTCATAGTGGCCATCATGGAGGTTGCCCTGCCAATTTTTGCTATGGATTGCACTGAATTTAAAGTGGTCCTGAGGTTTTAAAAAACTGTCGGGCCTCTTAGGCAATCCCCCGTGAGTATCACTTTTAGAGCAAATACTAAAAAAAGGCTAAAATACTGACCTCTTTCACATTTCAGCGCTGCAGGGAAGTGCATCTGCAGACCCTCATGCTTCTCAGCAATGCTTAAAGGAGTAAAGGGGGGTGAGAGCAGCTCAATCACTATTTATACAAAATTATTATTATTATTCAGGGCCTGGGAACTAATTTACTGCTCAGTTTAACCCTCTCATCAACTAAATATCAAGCAACAAACATGTCTAGCTATGTGGAAAGACAGAGATTTGGTTGCATATATCTGCAGATACATGTGGAAGCCACACTGCCCCGACAAGGCACTCGGTGTTTAGTGTGGTCCCTACTCTAAATTTTGAGTCCCCAACATTGGGACATGCAATGCAGACAAATATCTGAGAGCTACTCACCTGGGAAGCAGCCAGCCTCCCTTTAGAACACTTCACAGGGAGAAATCCATATTAACTGAATTCCTCCCTGCTTGTGCTCATGGCAATTCAAATGAATAAAGGGGGGTGGGAGCAGCTCAATCACTATTATTTATACAAAATTATTATTATTATTCAGGGCCTGGGAACTAATTTACCGCCCAGTTTAACCCTCTCATCAACTAAATATCAAGCAACAAACATGTCTAGCTATGTGGAAACACACACAGGGAGGGATTCAGCCACCATGGATCTCTCCCTATGGAGTGTTCTAAAGGGAGGCTGGCAGCTTCCCAGGTGAGTAGCTCTAGCTGCATTGCATGTCCCAACTTTGGGGACTCAAATATAAGAGTAGGGACCACACTAAACACAGAGTGCCTTGTCGGGGCGGTGTGGCTTCCACATGTATCTGCAGATATATGCAACCAAATCTCTGTCTTTCCACATAGCTAGACATGTTTGTTGCTTGATATTTAGATGATGAGAGGGTTAAACTGAGTGGTAAATTAGTTCCCAGGCCCTGAATAATAATAATAATTTTGTATAAATAATAGTGATTGAGCTGCTCCCACCCCCTTTATTCATTTGAATTGCCATGAGCACAAGCAGGGAGGAATTCAGTCAATATGGATTTCTCCCTGTGAAGTGTTCTAAAGGGAGGCTGGCTGCTTCCCAGGTGAGTAGCTCTCAGATATTTGTCTGCATTGCATGTCCCAACTTTGGGGACTCAGAATTAAGAGTAGGGACCACACTAAACACAGAGTGCCTTGCCGGGGCAGTGTGGCTTCCACATGTATCTGCAGATATATGCAACCAAATCTCTGTCTTTCCACATAGCTAGACATGTTTGTTGCTTGATATTTAGTTGATGAGAGGGTTAAACTGGGCGGTAAATTAGTTCCCAGGCCCTGAATAATAATAATAATTTTGTATAAATAGTGATTGAGCTGCTCCCACCCCCCTTTATTCAATGCTTAAAGGAGCACTATCATGAAAAATGGCACAATGATAAAAATTCATATAAATATGCGGGAGGAGTGGTTACTTACACTAGATACACTCTGCATCAAGAAATATCCAGCCAGGCTTGTTTTTCTTTTTTTTAATGGAAGGAAAAGGACATCCGGGGTGACAGGCTCTGTCACCCCTGATACACTAAACCTGTCACCCCTTGATTTTATTCCTACCATGTGAGAATAAACCACAAGCTCAGTTTGGGTGTATAAGTGATGCCTCCTCTGATTAGCCGATGTGTTTATATGGATTTTTAATATTACACAATTTCGCGATAGTGTTCCTTTAAGCTGTGGCTACCATAAGATGCATGCTGCATCACTGGATTCTGAAAGTATCTTTTTTCAGGCTTACATTTTAGTATTAGCTTGTGGGGCATCCCTATCCCTCTGATTTGACTCAAAGTTGACCAGTTTAAAGAGGACCTCAATCCTACAAGTCATAGAGCAAAACAAAGCGAACCCACAGCCTCCTACTGCTGTAATCCTTAGAATGATGAGATACTTTTTCCCAATACCAGCTGCACCGCCACCAATAGCACTGCAGTGTCCAGCAGTATCCAGGCTGCCAATTGGACTAAACTCTGAGAGCGAAATGTAAGTACCTATTTACTGCAGGGCTTTTCATGCGCAGGGTGGCGGCTTAGGGTGCCACAGACCTGGACCCTCCAATGGGTTAGGTGTTATATGTGCTTTACGTCTAATGTGTCCCATGGCAGCTGAGAAGATGTGTGTGTGTGTGTGTGTGTGTGTGTTTCACCAAGTGACAGGAAGTGCACAGAAAACACGAGAGCAGTGTGTGCAAGGCAGTTTGTTCTCAATGTCTAATATTCCCAGCTCAAAAAAAGGACCACCATCAGAAATGGAGACACTTACCATTAAGTTAGAAGCTTTCTCCTGCTGCTGTAGATTTCTAGTGAAAAAAGGCAAGCATACGTTCTTTGCGTCCTCGCTTACAGGCAAAAGGAAACAGCCCGCATTCCAAAAGGTCAACTGCCATGTGCCAGGAAGTGATAGTGTGACACTGCTGCCACACACTGGAGGAAGCTGCTGCACACACCTGGCCCAAGTTTAAAACCAGATTTTTAATGAGCTGACACAAATCTAGAAGTAGCATGAAAACCAGGCTTGCCATGTTTATTTTATAGACATATATAGGGATTTCATGGTAATACTGAAAAGTATTAACATGTGACATACAGACCAAGGGCTATATCTAGTATCCTTAGTGAGTACGTGAAGCCATGCAAATAACATATTTTCACCTTAATGCTATACCAAGCACAGTCAGACTGGAAAATCATTTTTGGGGCCCACAAGATGGAATTATCATTGGGGACCACCCTAAATATAATTAAATTGTACAAATGTTTATAGACCTAACACCACATGTATCTTAATAAATAAAAACTCCATAGAACATTCTATGCTTGCTAGATACACTGTTTTCGTTATGGATCTGTTGTACTGCCCTGGGTCTGAGACAGACCAAAGGATCCTCTGGTGTACCAGACCAGTGTTGATCCCAAGTGCTCAGAAACCCACTTGAGCAATCATTGGGTATAGCTTCTAATATCTGCATGCCTATCACTTCTCGGCAGCACAAGGATGGAAGTAATAGCTTTATGGAGGGGTGAGACTTTAAACCGGACCAACAGCCTGGTATAGTTGGAAAAGAAAAGTAGTGGCCATTTTGGAGCATCCTCTCCCAGCTGACATAACTGAAAATGCACAGTAACAGGAAGCTCAGCAGCACTTCCTGTTTGCAGGCGGCCTGCAAATGCATGAGCCACCATCTTGTTTTTTACATTTAACACAGAAAAGGGTAAAATAACTTTTATGTGCAGCAATCTAAATTGCCCTGGGGAGGGATTCATACGACCCACATCATATTCAACAAAAAAACAGATCACAGAGCGTCGGCGCTCTAAATCTGGTCGCTATAGCATAGAGCGCCAAACGCTGTGTGATTAAAGTCTGTGTTTGAACACATATCCACCCATAACAAAACGAAAACACATGGAATGACATTGTTGTGACATTAATACTTTAATGCCAGACCTGTAATGACAATTCTGCATAAAAAAACAAAAAAATCCAAAAAGTTTTTAAAAATGACTTTTTCTAGGCCAGGAGAGGTGACACAATTATTTGAGAGAAAAAAAAAAAAACCATGTTTAAACAGAAGAAAAGGAGCGTCCATTGAAATGTATGGGAGAGCGACAGGTAGCGATAGAGCGCCGGTGCTATATGCTGAGCCACCTTCAATGAGGAATCGGACACTACATGGCGCTGTTAGAGTCGCTCACCAGATTCGCTTTCATAAATGTGGTTTCGCATACAGCGCCCAGCGTTCACCAGACGCTGCCTACCGCTACGAGGCACTACCAGGCGCTATCCGTTCATGAATAACCCCCTTAGCATAGCTTTCTAAAAGAGACCACACAGATATAACATAGAAATGGAACAGATTTCGCTTTACCAACACCAGGTCCTCTAGGAGGGGTCACCAGCAGCTAAACTGCTGAGGCATTCGGTCTCCTGTGGAGACCACTTTTCCATCTGGCTCCTCCAGTTCCTGCCCACTGACATCCCTGCTTTTATATATATATATATATATATAACTTCAATATATGTGTCAACACCAGCAACCCTGCTGTCAGGGGTGTAGATTTTACATGGCCCCCATAGGAAAAGTCATAGTGCCCCATGCAGCATGTGGATTTGGGATACCCAATGTTTGACACTTCCTGTCCACAAGCAACCATACGTTCTCATCCATGCAAACCACAAAGCAACAAAAGGAAAACACTGAACACAGCAGACGCCCACAACACACACCTCAGATTGGTGCAGACACATGTGAAGCTGTGTGGAGTGGCTTTCTAAGATCCCCCATCAGCGTAAAGAAATGTGAAAAAAGAGGAAAAATGTTAAAAGGAAAAGGAGATTATGAATTGTAAAATATAAAATAAAGGGATTGTGAAAAGGGATTCATCTTTGGAAAAAAAGATTCATAATATTGCTTATATAGCGACATCTTCTTCTGTAGCACTGTCCAAAATAATAATTACAGACAGGTAAAACATACAGTACATAGACTATTACAGACAAGATGCTACAAGGTTCAAAATGAATGCTATGAAAACTGGATACAATAGAAAAGAGAGCCCTGCATACAATCCAACAAAATGAGATAGAGGGAGAGTAGAAAAGGAAAATGGAAAGGGGGAACTTGGGGGGGAAGAAAAGATATGCTGAAGATGAGATCGAGCACATGAGGGAAAAGGGAGGAACCATGGAAAAACTAAAATAGAAAGTTTGCAGAGTAGAGAAAAAGATGTGGAACAGATTCAACAAATTATTCACAGTTTAATATTTGAATGTACTGTAGATTCCATATGTTGTCAGGGCAGCAATTGATGAGAGGAGGAGGTTTCAGGGGACATCTGCTGAGTCAGCCAAGAGGTGGTACTGCAGGTTGAGACACCAATTGGTAATGTATTTTAGAGGCTGATTCACTTTTAACGCCAGGTATCGCCAGATGAGCGTCTGTATAGCAGCGCTTAGAGTGACCGCTAGTAGACACTGTAAGCGGGTATCAGGCGCTGTAACAGAGCGTCTCATTCGCTCTAGTAACCTGGCCGGCATTGATGAATGTGATGTGTGCTTGGTGCTCTAACAACAGTATAGCGCTGCAGCGAGCGAGAGGTAGCGCCAGCTCAGTGCGTCCAGCACTCGGCGCTCCACATCATATTCAAGAAAAAGCTACACATACAGAACGTCGGCGCTCTAAAGCTGGGTGTTGTAGAACAGAGAGCCAGGCGCTGTGTGATTAAAGTCTGTTTCTGAACACACATCCACCAGTAACAAACACATGGAATGACATTGTTTTAAAGTGGACCAACACCCAGGGGTGATCGGTCCGGAAATCTATAAGATTCCCGGGCCGATCACCTCCCACCCCGCGGGACATCCGAGATGTCCCGCGGGGTGAAACCCCCCAGAAACCCCAAAAACATCTTACCTGATCCGCCGCCGCCGCCGCCTCCCGCGCGGCCCTCCAGACGTGCCCGCGCCGGCCCTCTGTGAATGGCCGGCGGGGGCGCGCGCGCGCCGAGATTGACGCGCAGGAGGCGGCGGCGGCGGCGGAAGCAGCTTGGACGTTCCTGTCCCCCGCCTGGACGTTGGCGGGGATTGGCTGCGGCGTTCACGTGGGAGCGTTGAGAGGTGAGTTTTTGGGGGTTTCTGGGGGGTTTCACACAGCGGGGCACCCCCGATCGGGGTGCCCCGCCGAAGTGGACCAAAACCCAGGATAGTCAAAATCCTGGGTGTTGGTCCACTTTAACACTGGGACAATAACACTTTAGTGTCAGACCTGTAATGACAATTCTGCATAAAATTATTAAAAGTCAAAAAAGTTTCTTAAAGTGTTTTTTTGCAGCTAGGAGAGGTCACACAATGATTTGAGCAAAAAAAAAAAAAAAATGCCAAACATGCTATTTATACACAACTAATGAATGTCAATTGAAATGGGAGAGCACTATAGAGCGACGGTGCTATATGCTGAGTCGCCTGTAATAATACGTGGCGCTACATGGCGCTCACCAGATTCGCTTTCTTAAAGTGGACCAACACCCAGGGGGGATCGGCCCGGGAATCTATAAGATTCCCGGACCGATCAGATCCCTCCCCGCGGGGCATCCGAAATCTGGATGTCCCACGGGGAGGAACCCCCCAGGAGGCCCACAAACCTTACCAGCGATCCAACGGCGCCTCTCGCTTCCCTCTAGCAGGGCGCGCTCCCGCGCCGGCCGTTTTGTGAATGGCCGGCGCAGGCGCGCTCCCTGTTAGAGGGAAGCGAGAGACGCAGCCAATGACAGCGCTCAGAGCCGCTCTGGTATGCGCGTCCAAGCGGCTTTGGACGCGCATACCAGAGCGGCTCTGAGCGCTGTCATTGGCCGGACGAGGTCACGTGGGAGCGGGGAGAGGTGAGTTTTTGCGGCGATCGGGGGGGTTTCACACAGCGGGGCACCCTCGATCGGGGTGCCCCACCTAGTGGACCAACACCCAGGATAGTCAAAATCCTGGGTGTTGGTCCACTTTAAATGTGGTTTTGCGTAAAGTGCCCGACGTTAACCAGACCAGGCACTACCTGGTGCTATTCCTTCTTAAATACCCCCTTAGATGACAATGCTAACTGTTCCCAAGTAATTAGGCTAAGCACATGCTTTTAATTATAGACTTTTGTGAATCTTAATATTATTTGTATTTTTGATTATTTGAATTAGCACTGTGCACTTTACTGTTTAGACTATTTTTGCTTGTGGTTTAGGTTTATTGTTCCGCAGTACTTATATATTTTTTTACATATAATCTTTGTTATAATACATTTACACTGTGATACCCACATGTATGGTGAATTATTGTGCCTATTGCATGGGATTAGATACATGACAATTATTATTCACATTTTTTAACTATGTGTTTATATGTCTGCAGTTTATCTAATAAATAGATTCCGTGTGCTTATCTTTATAATAGTGTCTACGGTCTGTACAGGACAGGTTGTTGTCCTGGCTTACTGAGTTGTTTGAGGTTTGTGACCTTGCACACCTGTTGAGATTATTGTTTTTGTAGTGGTGCTAATTTTTTGCAGGCTTACCCGATTGGTGTTTCCAAGTGCCCCCTTACACAGTGTAGGATGGTGCCCTATGTGATCACACAAGCCCCCAAAGGCTGGCCATGCACATGCATCATTGCCTCTGAGACAGAAAGTCAACAAGGCAATGCCTGGCACCCCCTTCCCACATTAAATGGAGCTGCACATTCCATTCACTGTGCTGTTTACTGGGGGTTTCAGATATATCTTATTGCCCACAGACATTAAAGTGGGCCAACACCCAGGACTTTAAAGTGGACCAACACCGAGAGGTGATCGGCCCGGAAATCTATAAGATTCCCGGGCCGATCACCTCCCACCCCGCGGGACATCCGAGATCGGGATGTCCCGCGGGGTGAAACCCCCCAAAAAACCCCCAAACACCTTACCTGATCTTCGGCGGCGGCCGGCCGCCTCCCTCGCGCCCCTGTAGGCGTGCTCGCGCCCGCGCCGGCCGTCTGCGAATGGCCGGCGGGGGGGCGCGCGCGCCGAAAGTGACGCGAGGGAGGCGGCGGCGGCGGCAGCCGCTTGGACGTTCCTGATCCCCGCCTGGACGTTGGCGGGGATTGGACCGTCCAGTCACGTGGGAGCGGGGACAGGTAAAATTTTGGGGCTTTCTGGGGGGTTTCACACAGCGGGGCACCCCCGATCGGGGTGCCCCGCCGAAGTGGACCAAAACCCAGGATAGTCAAAATCCTGGGTGTTGGTCCACTTTAACTATCCTGGGTATTGGTCCACTTCCCCGGGGCACCCTGATCAGGGGTGCCCCGCTGCATGAAACCCCCCAGATCTCCTAATAAAACTCACCCCACCCCGCTCCTATGGCGCATGCGAGGCCGCTCGTCCAATCAGCGCGCTTGGAGCCACTGAGCTATGCGCGTCTAAGCACTGTCATAGCTCAGCGGCTCCGAGCACGCTGGCTGCTGCATCTCGCGCTTTCCTCTAACAGGGAGCGCATGAACGGCACATGCAGGGGCCGCATCTCGTGCTCCTCTCTAGCAGGGTGCGTGCCCGCACTGGGCATTTGGGAATGGCCGGCACGGGCTCTGCTAGAGAGAAGCGCAAGATGCGACCACTGCCCGTGCATGTGCCTTTGGATGAGGATGCAGGTAAGGTGAATGTGGCGTCCTGGGGGGTTTCACACAGCAGGGAATCCCGATGTTGGATACCCGGCAGGGAGGGATCGGATCGGCCCGGGAATCTTATAGATTACTTCAGGGTGTTGGTTCACTTTAAACTGGATCTCTAGACTAAAGCATTACCCACTCCAGTGCGCCTCCCTTTTACGAAGCCCAATGTGGGCTACACAGCAATCCCCTCACAGAAATATATAATCCACTCACCACCATCCCGTGCCCACCAATCAAAATCAGGAACACCGGGTGAAATGATAGGTCACTATCTCTCCTGACCTGCATAAATTACCTTAAAAGGCTGGGGCATGGGCTATCATTTGAAGCAGACCTGGATTACTTGTCCCGATGCCCCTGATTTTGATTAGTGGGAACGAGGTGATGGGGAGTAGACATGTGAAAAAGAAGCCAGCAAAAAGTAGAGGAAAGGGTTAACAGGTGGAAGGATACCTGCTTGCTTTGAAACAGTTCATCAGAGCACTGGTCAGAGGTGCTCCTCAGGTCTGTGACATTTGTACAGTGTTGGGGTGGGGTCGAGTTAGGCAGCCCAGCTGGAGCAGCAATAAAGCACACCTGTGGGAAATGGGGATGGGGGGTTGGGATATGAGCCATTACTAAACACACATGCTGACACTTCTGCCTTCCATCAGCGTCTGTAGATGTCCTGAACTGCTTGTGTCCTCCTCCTGGCTTCTCATTCAGTGAGCTGCTCTGCTCGTAAGCAATTTCCCCAGCTTCTGTTCCATGTGTGACATACACTCCGCTTCAATACTTCTTGACAGTTGGGTTATTCTCCAGTAGAGGGCGAACTTCTGCAGAGATGAATGCAAAAAAAGAAGCACCTCCCGGTCCATAACTACCTGGGACCTCCCACCAATTCCCCAGTTTTCTTCTCTGCAGGAAGCGAGCAAGACAGAAGATGAAGACTTCTCTTACTTGCAGGTAAGCCGGGCTCGCACCCGGCCATTTTTGTCCCTATTGCTGCCAGGACCCTCCTAAATTGTCCCTATATTGAGCCTCCCAGCTTAGGCTGCGGGTCCTGGTAAAGGTAGGAGCACCCTATGGGTGCAGCAGGAGCACCGCTCCACCGTGAGACCTCACTATGGGGTAGGCGGTTATCCAGGTTTTGGTGATCCTGGTGTGGGATGCCCCGTCCCGCTAGGCTTAGGGCCGGATTCTGGCAGGGTTCCCCCCCTTCTGGGTCCCTTACTCTCCTCCGGGCGGGGGGGGGGGGGGAGATTTTACTCATCGTGTGTGTGTGTGTGTGTGTGATTAACGCTTGGCCCGCACGCACGCTCTTATGCGGCGGCGGGCTGGTTCTCTCATGGTCGGCTCCGCGGCCATATTGGCCGGGGAGAGCGACCCTCTTGCTTCTCTCAGTGAAGGGGGGCGGGGCCTGTCGCTCTCCCGCGCTCCCCTTGGCTTCGTCGGCCAGCTTCCAGCCCTATCGGCTGGAAGCGCGGCTTGGTGTGTGTATCCCGCGTCGGAAGGGGGCGGGCCATGTGCTGGCGCGCTCCGCACTGGTCCGCCCCCTTCACCCTTTCCACCGAGAGGACGCCATCTTCATTACTGCGGCCTGTGAGTGCCCCTGTAGCGATAACCCTTATCGCCGGAGGGCTTCACCGCCCGAGACGTCCTTTTCCCAATCGTAAGAGGTGCTGCTGGAATTCCAGAGTCGTCCGTGAGGAAACAGGAACAGCCCTTACAAGGGCTAGTGAATTGTAATATAGCATTTCCCCCAATAAGAGACAGAACTTCAGTATTGAGGGTGAAGGTGAAGTTTCTTTATTAGTGCCACTCTAGGCCTTATATACACAAGTCTCCATTGCATGACACACACACCGACCAATAGCAGCAGGGCACACAATCCCTCAACTCTGCCGGTGACGCAATCAGCAATACAATAGACGTCTGTAATACACTCAATCCGAACAATGCCATTGTCTCTGACGTAATCAATCAATACAATGGCAGTCAGAACAATGAATAACGTAATCAATCAATACACTGGCAGTCTGTAACATGCTTAAGAAAAGGAAAGTAATGAACCTGTGTAAAGTCCAAAGGGGCAGAGAGTCTGTCACAGCCCCCATACGGGGCTCCTTTATGCTAGGTATATTGGTATATGCACATAAATATTGTACATGCTGCCAGGCGTTATTGGTGCCCGTGGGCGATATACATCTTGGGGATATATATATATATATATATATATATTATAATTATGGGTGTCTATACATAGTATATGCCTTTTATTTGCTCTGTATGGCTGCTCGGTGGTATATATATAATATGTATATATAGATATATACCTGTATATGTATATTTCTGTTGTGTGACTGTAGAATCAAATGCTATGGCATTTTTTACACTGCTCTGCTCTCATGTGGCTTATTTTGTGTGTTACAGGTGTCCCTGTATATGTGCATTTTAAGGGGTCCCTCCTGGTCCTGGGGTCCCTAGATATAAAAGTTGTCCACCCAAAAATCCTCCCACCGGGACTTTTAAGGGGCATCCCGGGTTGCTTATGCGTAATCCCCTACGGTTTTGCGACTGACCACAAAAATTCACCATATGAAGGCTCTGCAGGATACCAGGCCCGGGATCCCTTCGGGACAATCCGGGCCATGTGTGGGGTGCGGGGTATCCCTTACGGGGGAGAATGTGCTGATCTGTATACCATGCGCACAAAAGGCCATAACGTGGCAGTCGGGTACCCAGCCTTCTGGGGGCGGCTCCTCCCGCTTCATCGCCTTCCCCTCCCCACCTGATCCGTACCCCAAGTGACATTGGTACTAGTGGGGAGTCGCTTTCTCATGTTTGGGCTCGGTTGGCCAGCATAGAGAAAATGATTGCTAGCACGGTGGGCAAGAAGCCCCAGGCTAAAAAGAGACAGTTGTCGTCGGCCCAGCCTTTGTGGGATATTGACGATGAGTCCGCTGAATTGTCCGATTATTCCCCGCTAGAGGAGGGGGAATTGTATCAGGATTCAGAGGCTGACTATGGCCAGCCTGGGAATTCCAATGTCGGGCAGGCACTGGGGGATGCCGTTGATACGGCCACTGTTTTGTCACATTTATTGGAGATGTTGGATATTGGTCCACCTAAGGCGCCCCCTCTTAAGAAGGGGGAATTTTTGGGGGCCTACAAGCCCCGTCTGGAATTCCCTACCCAGGGTCATTTTGATGCGCTGATATTTAGGGAATGGGAGAGGCCCAGCCGGCTTCCTGGTGTGCCTTAGGGATGGGATAAGAAGTATCCTTTTCCGGTGGAGGCGGTCAAGCGCTGGTCTTCTCCTCCCGAGGTCGACGCGCCTGTTTTAGGTTTGACCAACTCTTCTGTACTGAACACCCCTGACGCCTTGATCAGATGGCGTGCCACACATTTGCCAACGTGGGCTCGGCCCTGCGGCCGGTTAGTGCATCTGCCCTGGTGTCGCTTGCTACCAGGTCTCTTATCAGGGACTGGCTGAATAACGCTCAGCTGGATCCAGCTGGCGCTGAGTTCGCTATACTTAAGAAGTGCGAATTGTTCATGGATTTTGTCATGGCTGCGATGGAAGACTCCATTGTCGTGTGTAGTAGGACGTCAGCCTTACTGGT
Organism: Gastrophryne carolinensis; assembly: GCA_027917425.1. NCBI lineage: Eukaryota > Metazoa > Chordata > Amphibia > Anura > Microhylidae > Gastrophryne > Gastrophryne carolinensis. Next base: position 161,308,400 of record CM051236.1, read on the forward strand.
GGCCATGCGCAGACTGGTCTGGCTCCGTCAGTGGACAGCGGACATTGGAGCCAAGAAGTCACTCACAGCTCTCCCCTTCTTGGGTGCGCGGCTGTTTGGAGATAAATTGGATGCTGTTGCTAAAGGTGGTAAGTTGCCTCAGCGAAGGAAGCAACGCCGTCCCTTTCGGGGGGCGGGCTCGTTCACTCCTTCCTTTAGAGGGGCCAGAGCATCTAGGGGTCTGGCCTTCTCAGGGGCTCGTCCTGGAACAGAGGCAGAGGTCGGGCACGTCCCACGGCTGCCTGGGGTTCCAAGCTCAAGCCTGCCGTTAAACCGGCTCAGCAATGAAGGGGCGCCCTCACCCGCAAGGGTAGGGGGACAGCTGCGGCTCTTCTTCCGGGTCTGGGCCCACGAGGTCACAGACAATTCGATCTTGGAAGTGGTCTCCTCCGGGTACAAACTGGAGTTCGAGTACTGGCCGCCCCCAAGATTCTTAAGGTCTCGGGTGCCCTTGGACCCTCGGGCTGCACAGGGGCTTCTGTTGGCAGTGAAAAGCCTTCTGGACATGGGGGTTATATGCCCGGTGCCTTCGTTGGAAAGACGCAGGGGTTACTACTCCAACCTTTTCACGGTTCCCAAAAAGGAGGGTTCGGTGAGACCCATTCTAGATCTCAAGGTTCTCAACAGGTTTATCAGAGCCAAAAAGTTCCGCATGGAGACTCTGCGCTCGGCTATCAATTCCCTTCGCCAAGGGGATTTTATGACATCCATAGACATCAAGGATGCGTATCTGCATGTTCCGATTTTTCAGGCACATCAGAGATTCCTCCGCTTTGCGGTGGGGGATCAACATTATCAATTCATAGCTCTTCCCTTTGGTCTGACCTCGGCACCGAGGGTCTTCACCAAGGTTTTGGCGGGCGTAATGGCTCTGCTCAGAACTCAGGGCATTCGCATTGTGCCTTATCTGGACGACCTGTTGATTTCAGCTTCTTCCCTTCAGCAGGCAGAACTGGACACCCACCAGGTGGTGTCGACCCTGGAGAGGTTTGGGTGAGTGACGAACCGCACCAAGTCTTCTCTCTCCCCGTCTCATTTCTGGGCATGAATCTGGATACCAGTCGGGCCAGAGTGTTTCTGCCCCAGACCAAGGTGCAGGGGATTCAGGAACTGATCCGTCTTCTTCTGGCCAGTCCTTGTCCCTCTATCCAACAGGGGATGAAACTGGTGGGTCTGATGGTGTCCTCCTTCGAGGCGGTGCCGTTTGCACAATTTCACATGAGATCTCTTCAACTTCTCCTATTGACGTATTGGGACAGGAGCCCACAGTCATTGGATCAACCTTTCAAGATGTCTCCCAGGGTTCGGCAGTCATTTCGGTGGTGGCTGGACTCGAGCAATCTGGTGAAGGGCAGATCCTTTCTGGTCCCTTGTTGGGAGACGGTTACCATGGATGCCAGCCTGTCGGGCTGGGGAGGTTATTGGAAGAGTCATCAGTTCAGCGGGGTGTGGGGTCCCCAGGAGGCTCACACCCCCATCAATGTATTGGAGCTCAGAGCCATTCATCTGGTTCTGGCTCAGTTGACCCCACAGTTACGGGGTCTTCTGGTTCAGGTGCGTTCGGACAACCGAACGGCAGTGGCCTACATAAATCACCAAGGAGGGACTCGCAGCACGATTGCCCTCAGGGAGGTCTCTCTGATCCTGCGCTGGGCGGAGAGCAATGTTCTTGCCTTTCGGCAGTCTACATTCCGGGGGTGGAGAATACGGAGGCGGATTCCCTGAGCAGGGGGTCCTCTCGCCACGGAGAGTGGTCTCTCAACCCCGAGGTCTTTCTGAATCTTTGCCGCAAGTGGGGGACTCCGGAGGTGGATCTCTTTGCCTCGAGGCACAATCACAAACTACCGGCATTTGTGTCTCTTTCTCAGGATCCCCTGGCTTTGGCAGCGGATGCCTTGTCTCTGGCTTGGAAGGAGCTGGGTTTTCTGTACCTGTTTCCACCTGTCTCCATGCTGGGCAGGGTAGTTCGCAAACTGGTTCTAGAAGGGGCACCAGCGATTCTGGTGGCTCCAAGGTGGCCAAGAAGGGTTTGGTACGCAGACGTCGTAAGGATGGCCGTAGACCAGTGCCGGCTTCCCTTGCTGCCGGACCTGCTATCCCAGGGTCATCTACTTTACCCCAATTTACAAACGCTGGCTTTGATGGCCTGGCTGCTGAAACCTTCATCTTGAAAGAGGAAGGGTTGTCTTAGGCTGTCGTTCAGACCCTGATTAGGGCTAGGAAGCGGTCCTCTTCTGGCATTTACTATAGGACTTGGAGGTCCTATATTGATTGGTGTGATGCTAGGGTCTTGCCTTGCAGGGTTTTTTCTGTACCCAGGATTTTGGAGTTTCTTCAGCATAATCTGGATCTTGGGTTCCAGCTTAGTACTTTGAAAGGACAGGTTTCTGCTCTGTCGGTTTTTTTCCAGAGGTGTTTTGCTTTACACCCGCTGGTTAAGACCTTTTTCCAAGGGGTGGCGCATGTGCGGCCCCCTCAAAAGGCTGTAGTTCCTGTTTGGGATTTGAATTTGTTTTTTTCGGCTCTGCAGGGTCCTCCTTTTGAGCCGCTACAGGATATTGCTCTTTCGGTTCTCACTCAGGTTGCCTTCTTGGTGGCTATTACCTCTGTTCGGTGTGTCTCTGAGTTGGCGGCTCTGTCGATTCAGGCCCCTTACTTTGAGAGACACCAGGATAAGGTGGTTTTTCGTTTTAAGCCGGATTTCCTTCCTAAGGTGGTGTCTGCTTTCCACCTCAATCAGGATATTGTTCTCCCTTCCTTGTGTCCTAAGCCTAACAATGACAAGGAGAGGGTTCTGCACAATTTGTACTTTGTTCGCTGTGTGAAGTACTATTTGGTGACTACTTCTTCCTTCCGCAAGACGGACGCTTTTTTCGTGGTGCCCTGCGGGCCCAAGAAAGGTTTGGCACCTGCTAAGTCTACGATTAAACCACGTGTCAGAAATAATGCTCTGCCTAGTCAAGGATATATTAATTATCCACAGAGGACAGATATTCTCTGATGTGTTGATATATCTGCCAGGGTAAACTTTAGTACCGATTTATCAGTATATGACTAGCAGAATAATAATTTCATATATAACTGCTTATATCATCCACAAAAGGCAAGATATTAATGTAGTACAATATTATGAAACAATGGTTTTGTTTGGGCACTTACCGCCGCGGCCCGGGGGTTCGTAACCTTCCCAGGGCCTCTGATGGTGTGTGTCTCTGGTAAGTGCAAAACCGCAGTGTGAAGATCCCTTTTAGTTGGTTATGCTTTCAGGTGTCTGGACGTCTGAATAATCCTTAGATGAATCGGTGGTTAATTTTTACCTTCAAACACACTTTTAAGTCCAGGTACAAAGCAAACCTTAATTGTGCTGGTTTTAGATCATCTTTAGTTGGATCTTCCAACTCTCAATAAACACACCTTGAAGTAAAGTGCGATTTCTTTATTTGATTTAAAAAGCTTAAAGGTGCGCCAATAAAAATATAATGGGAATAGGAATGGGGGAAAGGATAAGGGTCAGTGAGAGAGTGTGGGCTTTTTGTAATAAGTCTACGATTAGCAAATGGATTCGTCAGGCCATTGTTGGGGCCTATTCTGCTAAGGGGAGGACTCCCCCTTTTAGGGTCACTGCGCACTCTACTCGTGCTGTGGGTGCATCCTGGGCTTTTCAGCACCAGGCTTCTGTTGAACAAGTTTGTAAGGCTGCTACTTGGTCTTCTGTTCATACTTTTTCCAAGTTTGATTTGCGGGCTTCAGCGGATGCTGTTTTTGGCCGCAAGGTTCTGCAAGCTGCAGTGGTTTGAGTTGGCGCATTCTTTACTGTTTATGGTTCCACCCTTGACGGACACTGCTATTGGATGTCCCAACTGTCAAGAAGTATTGAAGCGGAGTGTATGTCACACTTGGAATAATACCGTTTTGTGATTACTCACCTTTAAAACGGATATTATAAGTGTGACATACACTCCGCTTCAACCACCCTGTTTGGTATTCTGGATCCTTTATATGGTGAACCATTGTTTTTTGTTAGTATTGTTATATTTGGTTCTTCCTGGTCCCTTTACTGCTATCTTACACTGGGGAATTGGTGGGAGGTCCCAGGTAGTTATGGACCGGGAGGGGCTTCTTTTTTTGCATTCATCTCTGCAGAAGTTCGCCCTCTACTGGAGAACAACCCAACTGTCAAGAAGTATTGAAGCGGAGTGTATGTCACACTTATAATATCCGTTTTAAAGGTGAGTAATCGCAAAACGGTATTTTTTCCCCCCTGACAGGGAGCGGAGGAACAAGGTACACAGACATGGGAGGGCGGAGGAACAAGGTACACAGACATGGGAGGGCGGAGGAACAAGGTTCACAGACATGGGAGGGCACACTGCTCCATGCTCACGCAAGGGAGACACCAACTGCAAGGGCGGAACCAGGAGGGGTGGTGCAGCACTAGTTTTTTTTTGTTTAAATAAAACCGACAATAATGTTCTGTTAGAGGCCCGGTAGCAGCTTCCCGCCTACACTGTATGTACACCCTTGTCTGCTGCAACCAGATTATTATCTTTAACCTCCTTCTTTGGCATCATTGCTCCCCGAAGGATGGTCACACACTTGACCTGCTCTTCACTTCTCTGCATTAAACCTCTCTTAATCTCCACTTCCCCTCGCAGATCACAACCTATTAACACTGGCGCTTTTTTCCTACTACTCCCTCTACATGCAGACAAACAATCTTATGAAGGAACCTTCCTGTCTACAACCACTTCACACCTTGCTGTTGCAGCTTCACACTACCATAATACCCTAACTTAAGCCCTAGACTTTGTTGCCTCATTCAAGTAAACCTGCTCCAAATAAGGGAACCCTGGTTTACTACAAGATGGCACTCTTAAGTTGCTGAATGGCAATTAAGAAAGAACAATGAGGATATCCTGTTGTCTAAACATGTCCTTTAGGAACTTGGAACTGCCCTCTCATCCACTACATAGACATATTTCTTTTCTCTCATATCTGTACAGGATCAAAATCCTAAACAACACCTTCTGCTCTCTACTCTGGCCACCTCCACTTCCTCCCATATTACATCACAACAATTTGCTGCATTCTTCAAAGATCAGATCAACAACATCTGAAAATACTTTGCCCATTCAGAATTCCTCACCCCTCCAGTCTCAGTTTCTCACCTATTTAAGTCACTATTGATCGATTCATCACTAAATCTAGATGCCATGAATCTAGTCCATTCTTCTCCACTAAAGACAATAGAATGTTATACCGCGCTAATACAATACAATCAATAAAGCTCAACGTGCACCTTCAAACTCTTCAAAGTCCTTCAAACTCTGTATAAAAATAATTACACCAAATAGCACAGAGCTCAGATCAGTCCAGTAATTTTTAACGTATGATCCCATGGTGCATGATCCACCACCACTCAAGGTGCACACCAAAAACGTAGTGCCCACACGCTTACCGGAACACAGTAGTAATATTGCCTTATAGCACACTTAAATGTTTCAGCATCCGTTGGTCTCTGCTGTCATTTCAGATCTTAGGCTCATTTAGATGGATCCCATGCGCAGTTATGTTAAATTGATTCATGCAAAGCAAAAGAGTAGAAAATAGTGCAGTATGCCCAATAAAACTTAAAACTATTGAAAATGCACTCACAAGCTGTCAGGATAATAAAAAGCAGTGATACAGTGGAGTAGTCAGCAATTTCTCACCGCCAGTCCTCCCAATGTTCAGTTGTTTGTTAAAAGTCCAGGTGTAAAACTCTCAATCCACAAGTGTTTAAACGGTCCAACGCGTTTCGTCGCCTAGGCGACTTCATTCCGGCTGAAGTCACCTAGGCGACGAAACGCGTTGGACGCGTTGCAGCAGAAAAATATAGGAAATGTATTGGGGGATAAGATACCAGATATCTCTCAATCTCTCCAACAATAGGGTTATCCTGGGGTCCAACTGAGCATGGAGGCCAGTCACTTTAAATATCTTCCAAAAAGATCTGACCCTAGGGCATAACCACCAATTGGGGGAGGATCCTTGATAAGCTTTAGCAGTTATGGTTGGGAGAAAGTACCATCTAAAAAGCACATCTCAGTTTGCCTCCAGCAGCAAGGTATTTATAGAACTCTTGAAAGCTTTTGTTGCCAGAAGTGACCAAGTCTTCTCGCTCAGCTCAACCCCAAGATCTGTTTCCCAAGCTTTCATATATGTCCGTTTCTCCCGTGGGGTGGATATCTTTTTATAAATGATTGAAATAGCACCCCTTCCCATTCCTTCCATTATACAGAAGCACTCAAAGACAGTAAAGCTCCCCACCTGTCCCTGTTCTGGTGTCCTAGAGCTAATAGTGTAGTGTAGTGTAGTGTAAGGTCTGATTTGCTCTAAAAATTTCTTGTTATGGTACCTCCAGCTCCTGGCAAAATTTTCCAAAGTTAGGTCATGCCTGTTTGTAAATGATGTGCAAAATTCGGGAAATCCCTTTATTCTTCCACCATTAAAAATCTCTAGATCTTAAACCCGGATTATGGAAAATTGGGTTAAGCGGTGAGCTATTTGACTTGAGGGCGCCTAAGTTAATAGTTTCATCCCAAGCTTTCACTGAGGGCAAAAAGAGGGATTATGGTTTTGGGGGCATTTGTTTTTATCAGACCATAAATGAAGGTCCATCAGATAATTAGCCAATGTGGCTTGTTTCATAGTTTCCCAAACCGGGCACGACTGTTTCCAATGTACAGATATCATTTGTACCATTCTAGCTGAAAGATAGTAAGTCTATAGATTCGGAACTTCCAATCCTCCCGCAGCTCTAGGGGCAAAAAGCGTTTTCTGCCCAAATCCTTTTACCCCTTGACCCCCAGATGAACTGCAACATCTCTTTCTGGATCTTACTAAGACTATCTCTAGTAACCTATTCATGTCTTCTTGCTCCCTTAAACTGAATGTAGACAAAAAAAGAACTGCACTCTCATGCAAACCTCACATTCCTAGCCTAGCCACCTATTGTTGTTTGCAACTTAAAAACATCTCCTGCATCCTTCCCCCTTCCTCCCACCTGACACTAATGAAACGTAATGTGAATGCCTTGATTATATCCTGACTAGACTTTTTCAATACCCTCCTTTGTAGTTTACCAACAGACTGGCACATCTATCTGTTTTGTACTGTGGTGCTTGTTTCGTTCACCTCTTGGTTTAGAATTCTGATTCTAACCTACAATGTTCATTCTATCCAGGCGTCTCCTTTCATTTCATTATTAATCCAACAATATGAAACCAGACACAACATCTGCTCAGCCTCTGATATTTTCCTGTCGTCTACCCTGGTCACAATCTTATTCCTACCTCTGAGACTTCTAACATGCCTCTCTCCTTCCTTAGAATGCCCTCCCCTGCTCAGTTTGTCACTTCCCAACCCTCTGAGCTTTCAAATTGTCCTCAAAACTGATTTAATCCACAAGGAACATTTTGCCAAACCCATAACACATATATTAATATATTATTATAATATATTTCAGATAGAGTAGGTGGTAGGGGGGCTAAAAATACACACCAGTCAATACCCACTCACATTATAGACCCCTTGTAAACTCTTAAACTAAACACCTCACTTGGTGCCCCTGTACCTCATGGAAACATTCATACAACCTCCCCTCCACTGTATCAAATTATTTGTTCTTTTTATCATTGTCCAGACTTAGTCAAAGGATGGCCTATTGTGTAGAGCTACATGTGGCAATGTTCTAACCTGTTTTTCATTTTAAAAAACAAAGCTTTTTTGGCCATATTACCATCAATTTTTGTGCTGATGGGAGTGGCTGGGCTGAGTGATAGAAGTACATCAGTAACTAGCAGAGCAGGTACAGGAGGAGACAAGAGTGAACAGGGTCTTGATTCAAACCTACCACTGATAGAACGGATTGTCAACCTGACACGAGTACTCTGGCTTCAATTGGTAGTCGGGATCAGTAGGAAGCAAAGTGAAATAGGCATTTCCTCTACCTTTTAGTGACTGGAGAGAATAGACAGCATCTGAAACTGCATCGGGTAAGCTATCAGGCAATGGATTTTCATGTTCAATCCCTTTTAGCCTTCATGTACCCCACATGCTCCCTCTAACACCCTCCATACACAACCCCGGCTACCCTCTCCCAGAATCTTCCACCTGTCTATGCCCACCACCATATTTCACCCAACACCAAGTATCATCTAGACACTCCCTGTAACCACCCATGGTTTGACTCCTTCTATATGATCCATCTAAGGATCTCTACACCCCTCCGCCTGGTGGCTGGGTGACGCCCTTTCTGCCTGGCCCCAATACGCCAAGGCTTCTGACTGTGTGAAGTGTTGTGCTCCACTGAGGAGCTCATTAGCGCCTCTAATCCTGTCCCCAGATGCAGTGCCTAAAAAAAAAAAAAAAAAAAAATACAATTCTGTGATTACTCACCTGTAGAATTGGTATTATGAGTATACAATACGTCCTGCTCCAGATATAGTACTTAATATCGGGAATTACTCCGCCAGATGGCGCTGGACTGCAGAGACATCGAAAATAGGCTCCTCCCGGACCCTCAAATACCCAGGGACCGCCCACAAATCCCCAGCATTGAAAAGCAGTTAACGAGAAGCCGGGAGAATTAAAACAACCCAAACTATTAACTATAACAATGATAACAATCACCATACAGGGGATCCAAGATAATGCAAAACCAAGGGTGGGGTGGTGCAGGACGTACTGTATACTCATAATACCAATTCTACAGGTGAGTAATCACAGAATTGTATTATTCTTAGTATACAGTATGTCCTGCTTCAGATATAGTACTTACTATCGGGACATCCAATAGCAGTGTCCATAAAGTAGGGTGGGATCCCCAAAGTTAACAGCAGACAGTTTAAACCACTGCTGCCTGCAGAACCTTTCGGCCAAAAGCAGCATCAACATCGACCTTGTAAAACTTTGAAAAGGTATGAACAGAAGACCAAGTAGCAGCCTTGCAAACTTGTTCAACAGAAGCCTGGTGCTGAAAAGCCCAAGAAGCACCAATAGCACGAGTAGAATGAGCAGTAAGGTGGAAGGGAGGATTCTTCCCCTTAGCAGAATAGGTCTGAATCACAGCCTGACGGATCCATTTGCTGATAGTAGACTTGGCAGGAGCCAAACCCTTCCTAGGACCAGAAGGGACCACAAAAAGAGCATCAGTCTTTCTGAAAGGTGCAGTAGCCACCAGATAGTACTTCAGACACCTAACCACATCCAAAGAGTGCAAGACCCTCTCCTTAACATTACGAGGATTAGGGCACAATGAAGAGAGAACAATGTCCTGATTCAAATGAAAGGCAGACACTATCTTAGGCAGAAAATCTGGCTTGAAGCGAAACACCACCTTGTCCTGGTGTCTCTCATAGTAGGGGGGCTGAATGGAAAGCGCCGCCAGAGGTGATAGCCACCAGAAAGACAACCTTGAGCGTAAGAATGGCCAGGGAAGCATCCTGCACAGGTTCAAAAGGAGCACGCTGCAAGGCTGACAAAACCAAGTTCAAATCCCAAACAGGCACCGTAGTCTTACGTGGGGGACGCACGAGTCACCCCCTGGAAAAAAGTCCTAATCAGAGAATGCTGAGCAAAGGACTTCTGGAAGAAAACAGCCAGGGCAGAAACCTGACCTTTTAGAGTACTAAGTTGGAGCCCCATCTCCAACCCATGCTGTAGGAACTCCAGAATCCTGGGAATAAAGAACACACGACAGGGAAGAGACTTGGACTCACACCAGTCAATGTAGGCACGCCAAACCCTGTAGTAAATAGAAGAAGACGACTTCTTCCTAGCCTTTATCAAGGTATCCACAACCGATGAAGACAGCCCCTTCTCCATCAAGATGGAGGTTTCAGCAGCCAGGCTGTCAAAGCCAGAGTTTGTAAGTTGGGATGGCGTAGTAAGCCCTGAGTGAGCAGATCTGGCACCATGGGCAGAGTGTACTGATCTACTGCCAGCTGCACCACGTCTGCGAACCACACTCTTCTTGGCCACCTGGGGGCCACCAGAATTGCTGGCACCCCTTCCAGTGCAATCTTGCGCAGAACCCTGCCCAGCAGGGGGAATGGGGGGGGGAAGACATACAGAAACAAAGTCCGTCCATGACATTGCTAGAGCATCCGTGGTCAAGGCCAGAGGATCCTGGAACAGGGAGACAAAGGCTGGTAGCTTGTGATGGGACGCAAACAGATCCACACCTGGTTGGCCCCAATGGTGACACAGAGATTGAAACATCCTGCTACATAGGGACCATTCTCCCTGGTGAGAGGTCCCCCTGCTCAGAGTCTGCCAGGAGATTTTCCACTCCCGGGATGTACACAGCTGATATGCAGGGAACATTGGACTCCGCCCAAGTCAGGATCAGAGACACTTCCTGGAGGGCCCCCTTGCTCCGGGTCCCTCCCTGATGATTGATGTAGGCAACTGCCGTATGGTTGTCCGAGCACACCTGAACAGGCAGGCCCCGAAGGTGAGTAGTCAAGTGAGCCAGAACTAACCTGATCGCCCGCAGTTCCAAGACATTGATAGGTGTGTGGGCCTCCTGAGGGCCCCACCTCCCCTGGAACCGCAGGGACTTCCAGAAACCCCCCCAACCTGACATCCGTGGTGACCGTCTCCCAGGAAGGGGTAAGAAAGGATCTGCCCCCCAACAGGTTCCTTGGGTCCATCCACCACGAGAGGGACCTCCTGACCAGGGGGGAGAGCACACAGACCCCGTCCAGGGACGCTGGATCCTTGTCCCACACTGACAAGAGGTGGAGTTGCAGAGGCCTCAAGTGGAACTGAGCATAAGGGACCGCCTCGAAGCACGCTACCATCAGGCCCACCAGCTGCATCCCCTGCCTGATGGAGGGATGACGACAAGATAGCAGGAACTGAGCCTGTGCAATCAGACTGTCCACCTTCTGTTGAGGAAGGAAAATCCTTGCCTGAACTGTATCCAGATTCATTCCTAGGAATGGAGTCACCAAGGAGGGGGACAGTGAGGACTTGGGGTGGTTGATCACCCATCCAAATGGCTCCAGGGTGGACACCACCAGCTGAGTATCCAATTCTGCCTGATGTAGAGATTGGGAGGTGATGAGAATGTCCTCCAGATAAGGAAGCACGTGGACGCCCCGATACCTGAGCAGAGACATCACGCCAGCCAGCACCTTGGTGAACACCCTGGGAGCTGAGGTGAGAACAAAGGGCAATGCCACAAACTGGTAGTGCTGATCCTTCAGAGCGAACCTGAGGAACCTTTGATGACCTGGAAATACAGTAATATGAAGGTAAGCATCCTTGATGTCCACAGAAGTCATGAAATCCCCTTGGAGCAGGGAACTGATGGCAGAGCGCAGAGATTCCATGCGAAAGTGCCTGCTCCTGACAAATTTGTTGAGGATCTTTAAATCCAGGATGGGCCTGACTGAACCATCTTTTTTGGGGACTGAATAGGTTGGAGTAGAAGCCCTTGCCTATTTCTCTTAAAGGGACCTTGCAGATGACCCCCAGCTCCAGGAGGCCTTGCACTGCCTGCACCAGCTCCTGAGCTACCACAGGGTCCTGAGGAATCCGGGATCTGATGAATCTTGGGGGGGGCCAGGCAGCAAACTCCAACTTGTAACCGGAGGACACTACCTCCTGAATCCACCGGTCTGAGACATGAAGCCTCCAGACGTGAGAGAAGTTCTGAAGCCGTCCCCCCACCCGGATGGGTGAGGGTGCCCCATTATGCCTGAGGGGGCTTGGGAAAGGATTTAGCCTTGGGACCCCAGGAGGAGCCAGGACGTCCACGTCCTCTGCCCCTACCCCAGAAATCTCCCCGGGCCCCAGTAAAGGAAACCCCCCTCCCTTGTCTAGCACCACGGTAGGGGGAGGAGGAGCCCTGACCCCGAAAGTGCCGAGACTGCCGCCTGCGCTGGGGTAACCTGCCTCCTTTAGCAAAAAGATCCAGGCGGTCCCCAAACAGGCGTAGTCCTTTGAAGGGAAACCCAGTGAGGGCCTTCTTGGCAGCGTTGTCCGCAGCCCACTGGCGTAGCCAAACCGAGCGGCGTATAGCCACCACAAGGGCAGATGTCCTGGCACACATTCTAATGGTGTCATCCAAGGCAGAGAGGACAAAATTTACAAAAACATCACAACTGGAGAGTACATTAAACACCTCACAAGGCAAATCATCAGGGGCACTATCAAGTATATTTCTGATCAGGGTCCTAGTGGCCACAGCGGTAATGGTAGAGGCACAGACCGGGAGCAGCGCCGTCCCCGCACATGCAAAAGCATGGGATGCCAGCTGGTCAATGCTCCGGTCCTCCGCATCCCGCAGGGTAGTAGATTCAGGGGAATGCATGACAGAGGTGTTAGATAGCCCCAGGACCGGGGCATCCACCTCGGGAGGGGATGACCAACACATCAGCAGGAAAGGGATACTTCCTATCCCAACTTTTAGGTACCCCGGGAAGTCTACTGGTGCGCTCCCATTCCTTGAGCACAAGATTATTGAAATGTGCTTGCTTGGGAAATTCCAAACGTGACTTAGCGGTATGGAAAAGTTCCCCCCTTTGCCTGGGAGCCGCAACAGGGGGAGAAATGGACAGGACCTCAAAAATCTGGGTCAGTAATCTGTCAGTGTCATCCGGGGCCCAGGGGTCAGAGCCAGAATCGTCATGACCCCTTGGCCTCTCATCAGATGAGCCTGAGTCAGAGAAAAGCTCCCCTTCATCCGAAGGGGTATAGCCACAAAGATTCCAAAACTCATCAGTTTCCATAGGGAAAAGAGTGACATTAGGCGTCAAGTGCCGCTTTTTAGCAGGGGCCTTACGCGCCAAGGTATTAGCAATCAACTTCTCAACAGTAGCCAGTCTAGAAGACACATCAGGCTGAGAATCGCCACTTGTATGCAACTCAGTAGGAGTGAGATTTAAGCTTGAGGGGGTAGGTGAAGTGAAACGAGGTGCAGGCCCAGCCACTGGAAGGTCAGATTGCAATGCAAGCACCTGCTCAGCACAGGGTACACAGACCCGCGCCTTGTCAGCGTCAACATGAGACTCCCCACACGCTACACACAGCCGGGCTTGTCCCGAAGGAACCCCGGTCACATTATCCTGAGATGCCTCCATATGGTGATTATAGTGGCACTATAGGCCGATAGGTATTAACGCTATACAGCAACCCTGGATGCCCCAATAACCCGCTAGGGAAGTGGGAGTAATTACACTAGGCCTCACAAATTAGCCAACTAATAGAGGGCCGGGAGAAGCCAAAGGATTCGCCCGCCTGAAAGACATAATGAAAGGGGGGCGTACGCAGACAGTAATAAAAGGAGATAATAAAGCCGCCCGCGAGGGCACTTACGGACCGCGGTAGGTAGAGGTCCGTCACGCATAAGCCACCAAGCAGACAAAGATGGCGTCGGTGTACCTAGAGGGGCGGGCCGGCATCAGCAATGATGAAGAGCCCCCGAAGAGCATGAAGCCAGCAAGTGACAAGCAGCCAATGACGGCGCAAGGCGCTGCAAAATTAAAATACAGTCATAGTAAAGCAAGACAGCGCGGCGGCTGACACAAAGCAGAATGAATAAGGCAAACACACGTAATGCATAGCATACACACCGAAACACCCCCCCCTTTCCCCCCCAAGGCTACAAAGAAAATGAAGGAGGACAGCGGCCACTTAAATAGGGCCCACCGATAGGCCGGGGCAATAGTGCGGGAGGGGCATCCCATAGAGGCTCACCATAAGCCTGAACAGCCTACCCTTTGGTGGGGGATTGCGGTGGAGCAGCGCTCCTAAGCACCTAACAGCGCTGCTGCCTACCTTCACCCGACAAGCGCAGCCAAGGCTGGGAGACATATCACTAATGGAACGGGTGGGAATAGTCCTACAGGGCCGCAGGCTAATAGTCCCGCTCACCTGCGAGTAGAGAGCCATTTCTCGTCCTTCGCAGTCCAGCCTGCAGAGAAAAATACCATTTTGTGAATACTCACCTTGTAAAATGGGTATTATAAGTATGTCACACACCCCGCTTCAAGATATTCATTACCTATGGGTTATACTGACCTGAAGAGGCGAATCTGCAGAGATGATAGGAAAAAAGAGAAGCCCCTCCCAGTCCTATAAATACCTGGGACCTCCCACTCATTACCCAGTATCAAGAAAGCAGTAAGGTAAGGGACCAGGAAGAGCCAAATATCAGTCATAACAACGCAAAGTTCACAATATGATCCAGAATACAAAAAAGGGCGGGGTGAAGCGGGGTGTGTGACATACTTATAATACCCATTTTACAAGGTGAGTATTCACAAAATGGTATTATTCTAAGTATGTCACACACCCCGCTTCAAGATATTCATTACCTATGGGACATCAAATAGCAGTGTCCAAAAAAGGGCGGGGATCCGAAACAAGGCATAACTCACAACTTAAACCACTGCAGCCTGCAGAACTTTACGGCCAAAAACAGCATCCGCTGAGGCCCTAACATCAACCTTGTAAAACTTCGAAAAAGTGTGAACAGAAGACCAAGTAGCAGCCTTACAAACTTGCTCAACAGAGGCCTGGTGCTGGAAAGCCCAGGAAGCCCCAACCGCACCAGTAGAATGAGCAGTAACTCGAAAAGGGGGAAAATAGGCCCCAACAATGGCCTGACGAATCCACTTACTGATGGAAGATTTAGCGGGTGCCAAACCCTTCATGGGCCCAGATGGCACCACAAAGAAAGCGTCAGTCTTGCGAAAAGCAGACGTTACCACCAAATAGTACTTCACCACGCGAACTACATCCAAGGAATGCAGAGCCCTCTCCTTGTCATTGCTGGGATTAGGACACAGAGAGGGCAGAACAATATCCTGATTCAAATGAAAAGCAGAGACCACCTTAGGAAGAAAATCCGTCTTGAAACGGAAAACCACCTTGTCTTGATGTCTTTCAAAATACGGAGCTTGAATGGACAGGGCCGCCAACTCAGAGACACGCCGAACAGAGGTGATGGCTACCAAGAAGGCCACCTTCTGCGTAAGGGAAGACAAGGCAATATCATGCAAAGGCTCGAAGGGAGGGCCCTGAAGAGCAGACAGAACCAAGTTCAAATCCCAAACCGGAATTAGAGGCTTCCTAGGAGGCCGCACATGCGAAACCCCCTGGAAAAAGGTTTTAACCAGCGGATTGAGCGCAAAAGATTTTTGGAAAAACACCGCCAGGGCAGACACCTGCCCTTTCAGAGTACTGAGTTGGAGCCCTAGATCCAAACCGTGCTGCAGGAAATCCAAAATTCTAGAAATAGAGAATTCCCTACAAGGGAAAGCCCTAGTCTCACACCAATCAATATAAGACCTCCAAGTCCTATAGTAAACAGAAGAAGAGGACTTCTTCCTAGCACTAATAAGAGTCCGAATAACAGCATCAGAAAGACCTTTATCCTTTAAGATGGAGGTTTCAGCAGCCACGCCGTCAAAGCCAGCGTTGGTAAATTGGGGTAACGTAGATGACCCTGTGTGAGCAGATCTGGCAGCAGGGGCAGAACGAACTGATCTTCTGCCAACCTTACCACGTCTGCGAACCAAACCTGTCTTGGCCACCTGAATTGCTGACACTCCTTCCAGAGTCAGCTTGCGCACCACTCTGGCCACCATGGGAAACGGAGGGAACAGGTACAGAAACCCCAGATCCCTCCAGTTCAGGGACATGGCATCCGTTGCGAGGGCCAGAGGGTCCTTCGCCAGAGACACAAACGCCGGAAGTTTGCAATTGTGACGGGAGGCAAAGAGATCCACTCCCGGTGACCCCCACTTGAGACATATTGAGTGAAAAACCTTGGGATTGAGAGACCATTCCCCCTTGCGGGCTGACAACCTGCTCAGAGAGTCCGCCTCCGTGTTTTCCACTCCCGGAATGTAGACTGCCGAGATGCACGGAACGTGACTCTCCGCCCAGTCCAGAATCAGAGACACCTCCCTGAGGGCACTCCTGCTGCGAGTCCCTCCCTGGTGATTGATGTAGGCTACCGCCGTCCGATTGTCCGACCGGACCTGAACCGGCACACCCTGCAGTTGATGAGTCAAATGAGAGAGAACCATTCTGATGGCTCTCAATTCCAGAACATTGATAGGCTCGTGGGCTTCCAGGGGATTCCACAAACCCTGAAATTGCAGATCCTTCCAGAAGCCCCCCCATCCTGAAAGGCTGGCATCTGTGGTGACCACCTCCCATCGAGGAGTCTGAAAAGATCTGCCCTTCACAAGATTGGCTGAGTTCAGCCACCACCGGAGCGAGCGGCGAACTCGGGAAGACATCAGAAAAGGATGATCCAGCGACTGAGGATCCCTATCCCAGACAGCCAGCAGATAGAGCTGTAGCGTCCTTGTGTGAAACTGAGCAAAAGGAACTGCTTCGAAGGAAGCCACCATCAATCCCACCAGTCTCATCCCTAGGCGGATGGTCGGCTGAGGAAGGGACAAGAGCGACCGAATCAGCTCCTGAATCAAAAGAACCTTGGATTGAGGAAGGAACACTCTGGCCTGTTCCGTACCCAGAAACATTCCCAGAAAGGATATCATCCTGGACGGGTAAAGGGAGGACTTGGGGTAATTGATTACCCAGCCGAACCTTTCCAGAGTGGATATTACCGTCCTGGTGTCCAATTTCGCTTGACTGAATGACGATGCCATGATGAGGAGATCGTCCAGATATGGCACAATGCGAATTCCCTGCGCTCTGAGGAGAGCCATCACCCCAGCAAGCACTTTGGTGAAAACCCTTGGAGCTGTGGTGAGACCAAAAGGAAGAGCTACGAACTGAAAATGCCGATCCTCCACCACGAACCTGAGAAATCTCTGGTGCGCAGGAAAAATTGGGACATGAAGGTAAGCGTCCTTGATGTCTACAGACGTCATGAAGTCCCCTTGACGAAGAGATTGGATAGCTGAACGCAGCGCTTCCATGCGAGATTTTCGCAGTCTGATAAACCTGTTGAGAATCTTCAGATCCAGGATGGGCCGGATAGAGCCATCCTTTTTGGGGACCGTGAACAGGTTTGAGTAAAAACCCCGACCCCGGTCTGATGGGGCACTGGAGAAATTACCATCATTTCCAGAAGACTTGAAACCGCCGCCCGGAGCCCCTGTGCGGCCAGTGCGTCCGGGGGCATCCGAGACCTGAAGAAACGCGGAGGGGGGCTGGACTCGAACTCCAGCTTGTAGCTGGAAGACACCACTTCCCGGATCCATTTGTCCGAGACCTCCCGATCCCAGATCGGGAAAAAGTCTCTCAGCCGTCCCCCCACCCGCACGGGTGAGGGCGCCCCCTCATTGCTGAGCAGACTTGGCCTTCAAAAAGTCTTAACCCCATGAAAGGGAGAGACGTCAGCGACTTTTTTTGACCCAAAGTCAGCCGCCCACTTACGCAGCCAAACCGAACGCCTAATAGTCACCATCAGAGCAGAAGCTCTGCTAATCATCATCAAGGAATCATCCAAGGCGGCTACCATGAAGGACAAAAACAATTCACAGCGTTAAAGTCCAAGAAATTCCTCACTGTCCGGATTCAAACCGGAGGAGGATAACAAGTCCTTGACCACCTTCCTAGCAGCCACTGCCAACAGCGATGAGGCACAAACAGGCCGTATGGCTGCCCCAATACTGGCAAAACCATGACAAGCCATCTGGTCAATGCGTTTATCCTCGCCATCTTTAAGAGAGGAACAATCAGGATTATTCAAGACGGCTGAGTTAGATAAACCTAAAATTGGTGCGTCCACCTCGGGAGGAGACGCCCAACGCTTAACCGTGTCCGCGGGAAAAGGATATCTTTTATCCCAACTCTGAGGAATGCCTGGGAGCCGAGCCGGCCTTTCCCATTCCTTAGAAATAATTTTATCAAAATGCTTCTGATTAGGAAATTCCAAACGCGGCTTGGATTCTTCATAAAACTCCCCCTGTTGATGAGGAGTACCCTCAGGAGTGGAAATAGCCAGGACCTCAAACATCTGAGTCAGGACGTTGGGAGTATCAGAAGAACTCCCTGACCCCCGCTCGTAATCAGCGTCCACAAATTGCTGATCATCTGAATGATCTGAATCCTCAAACAACTCCCCATCTTCTGGTGGAGAGTAATCTGACCAATCCAGACCATCCCCCGCATCATATTCAAATGCTGGAGTGACCGGAGACAGATGCTTTCTCTTAGCCGGTGCCTTCTTGGCAACCGTGGTAGAAATACATTTTTCAATACTGGCCAATCTGGCACACACATCAGATTGTAACTGCCCACCCATGAAAACGTCACATGGGGCACGGGTGAAAATGGGAGGGGGCGGGGAAGAAGGCGGCGGCGCTGAACCAGAAGCCTGAGGTTCGGTTTGCCGTGTAATAGTCTGCTGTGCACATGATATACAGAGAAATAAGTCATCCCCGGTTAGGGATACCCCACAGCCCATGCACTTCCGGGATTGTCCCAAGGGGAGCCCGGTATCCTGGGATGCCTCCATAGGGTAAACTTGTAGCAATTCGCTATGCCCAAGGGAATTACGCTAATAAGCGACCCGGGATGCCGTTTTAATGTCCCAAGTGGGAGGATTTTAAAATTGAAAACCTAAATGACCCAGGGACTATAGGACTAGGAAAGGACCCCCTAATTGCCACTGTGGGTCCGCCTGAAAGACACAGAAGAACCATGAGTATCACAAACAGCTTGATAAATAAAGAAAGAATGAAGGAGAGGGAGCCAACAGGCCACTCACGGAACCGCCAGAGAATGCAGCAGCTCGCACCATGTGAAGAAAGATGTGTGATGAGAAAGATGTGTGAGGAGAAGGGGGCGTGGTCAGCACGGGCCGCGCGCGCTCGCGGCGTCAATCACCCCTGGCCAGGGGAGACGAGGCTCCTCAGCGGCGCCAGAGATAGAAGGGGGCGGGCCGCGGCGACGCGCCGTAACAGCGGCCCCGCCCCCCCCCCTTTGAGTATCATGAGGGAACAGATTCCCTCATGAAAAAAGTGCGCCAAAAGTCAGCGCGGCGGTGAATAAATGACCGCGGCGCTGTAATACACAACATGCCCCCTGTACTTTCACCTCCGGCCGCAAAAGCAATGAGGGGCGGATCTCGGCCTCGCGCCGAAGTACGGCCCCGCCCCCCATCAACTCCAGCGCGTGAGGTAAATTAAACACCTCACAGTTTTAGGGAATTTGAGCCGCCATGACCCGGCGCCATGGCCAGAGCTATACCGGCCGCGGTGCTTGAAAAAAACCAACAAACACAGAATATTATTAAAGGGCAATGCAGTAAAACACTCAACGTTATTAGAGTGAATAAAAGAGAGATAAATAGATAAGGAGAAAGTCTCACAGCCCATCCCCAATAAAGAAAGGAGAATTTAGAGTGGGCACCCTTGCGTTAAAACTAAGGGACAGGGCATCCCAAACCGGGGTCACCAACCCGGTATGCCGTCTACCCTTTGTACAGGGTCTCACGGAGGAGCCTTGCTCCTGGGCACCAAAGGTGCTGAAATACCCTCGTCTAGACCAGCAGCCACAACTGTAGGAGGCAATTATCTTATAAGTAAAAGGGTCTGACGGAAATAGATAAATAACTGGCCGGGAGTTCACCCGGCTACCTGAAACTCCCCCATGCAAGGAGGAGACATCATCTTCTGACTTGCTCGCCGTCTGCAGAGATGAAGACTGGGTAATGAGTGGGAGATCCCAGGTATTTATAGGACTGGGAGGGGCTTCTCTTTTTTCCTATCATCTCTGCAGATTCGCCTCTTCAGGTCAGTATAACCCATAGGTAATGAATATCTTGAAGCGGGGTGTGTGACATACTTAGAATATCTGGGGATTTGTGGGAGGTCCCTGGGTATTTGAGGGGCCGGGAAGGGCCTATTTTCAATGTCTCTGCAGTCCAGCACCATCTGGCGGAGTAATACCCGATAGTAAGTACTATATCTGGAGCAAGACGTACTGTATACTAAGAATAATCAGCTGGTGTAGGCTTTTTCAACATGTTGGGGGAGAAGAGAGTAGTGTCAGCAACTGTTTTGTGTCTCTGTGCAACCAGCTCTTGCCACACAAGGGGGGACTGCCTATCCCAGCCAACTCACTGCCCTCACTCACCTGGGCAAACTAATTTAGCATCTGTCCTGGGCAAAATTATTGGGCTGGCTGGCAGAGGGAGAGTATGGGGGATTCGACCATGTGCCCGGCGTGGCAGCAGGCTGTGGTAGAGCCAGCAAGATCAGACATTTCACTCCTGACAGACAAGCCTACCTGTGTCACTTGATGTCTCCTCATCCATGCTTGCTTCTGTCCCTCAGCTGAAGCCCGGCAGCTGGATTATGAATTGTAACTAGGGCTTTTTTTTAGGGTAGGTCATTAACAAAAAAATTCTGGAAAAATCTTACTCAATCTTATTTTGGGGGACACTTTCAAAAATATCATAGCAAACAAACGTTTCCTTTAATGTTGTCCCAGATTTTGAACCGAGTGTCTTTAAATAAGACATTGAATAATGAGACAGGCCGGGGGAACCCACAGCAGGACAACCTTTATTACAGAATTTTAAGTGTGTTCAGTTTAAAAATACAATTCTGTGAAATACTTACCTGTAGAATTTATATTTATTTGTATACAGTACGTCCTGCTCCAGATATAATACTTACACTTGGGTTATCCTCTGCCAGATGGCGCTGCACTGCAGAGACATGGAAAAACAGGCTCCTCCCGGCCCCCCAAACACCCAGGGACCTCCCACAAATCCCCAGCATTGAAGAGCAGTGAACAAGAAGCCGGGAGAATTTAAAACCACCCAGAACAACTGGTAATGATAACAAGATAACAATCACCATACAGGGGATCAAGAAGAATGCAAAAACCAGGGTGGGTTGGAGCAGGACGTACTGTATACAAATAATATCAATTCTACAGGTGAGTATTTTACAGAATTGTATTATTCTTAGTATACAGTACGTCCTGCTCCAGATATAATACTTACACTTGGGACATCCAAAAGCAGTGTCCATAAAGTAGGGTGGGATCCCCAACAAAAAACGACAACAGCAGACAGTTTAAAGCACTGTCACCTGCAAAACCATACGGCCAAGACAGCATGAGCTGAGGCCCTAACATGAACATTGTATGAGCAGAAGGCCAATGGTAGTGGCCTAGCCAACCAGTTCAACAGAAAAACCGGTGCTGAAAGGCCCAAGAGGCATCAAGCACGCGTAGAAAAGGAATCAAGGCAACAAGGGAGATTCTTCCCCTTGCCTGAATAAGGCCTGAGTAACAGCCTGACAATCCGATCGCTAATAAATTTGGCAGAAGCCAAAGACCTAACAAGGTACCAGGAGTAACATCCATTAAGGTAACAACCAGGACCAAACCGCCCAACTCCCGAGAGCAGACGAGATCGGGCACATTCAGGATGTAATGACCACAAGCCCCAAGGAACCTCAGTTCCCCTAAGGACACAGTGACTCCAAAGGAAAAAACTGCCAACACCTGTATAAGGAATGCAGAACCACTTCCTCAGCGTCGCTAGGAAAAAAAGGGGATAGCCGTGGAAACAATATCTCGAATAAATGAAACATAAGACACCTCCAGATGCCAAGAGTCCGGCTTCAGGCGGAACTCCAACTTATCCTGGTGTATCTCAAGGAATGAGGGCTAGGTAGACCGAGCCGCCCGCTAACACACGCCTGACCAAGGTAACAGTCAACAGAAGGACAACCTTGAGGGTAAGGACATCCAGACAGCGTCCTGACTAGGACCAAGGGACAATCCTGCAAGCAGACGGAAGAATTCAATTTCAATCCCAACAGGGACCATAGGAGTACATGGAGGACGCACATGAGCACCCCCTGAAGGAGTCTTAACCAAGGAAGACTGAACCAGAGACTGCTAAGGCAAGGTAGACAGGGCAGAGCCTGACCCATCAGAGAACTGAGCTGGAGAACCAACTCCAATTCATGCTGAAGCCACACTTGAACCTGGGAACCGAACATGGGGACCGAGAACGTCCAACAGGTAAGAGAACTAGACTCGCCCCAATCAATGTGGGTATGCCATATTATACAACAATAGAAGAAAAAGAAGAGGCTTACTCCTAGCCTTCCCATAGTCACAAACACCAAGACAGCTAAACTTGTCTCCATCAAGTCGTATGTTTCAGCAGTCAGATCGACTAGGCTAGGGACCATGGATTATAGTGACGTAAAGGGGCCCCTGAGTGATCAACTGGCACTCCTGGCAAGGTGCGGAACTACTGACCACAGTACCATGTCTGTAACCACACTGTACTAAGTCAACTGGGAGCCACCAGAATCACTGGTCCCCTTACCAGAGTAATCTTCCGCATAACCCTGCCTAGCAGAGGGAATGGAGAAGGACATACAGAACCAAACGTCCTGTCAAGACGGTACTAAAGGCATCCGGACCACTGACATAGGATCCTGGGACAGGGAAACAAAGGCCGATAGCCTGTGAAGGTGACGGAACCCAACAGATCCACGACTGGTTGGACTCTATAACGACACGGGGATTAGCACATCCTGTCGCAGAGGAACTTCGCCGGAGCTAATATCACTAACACGCAGGGAGCATTGTCTCCGCCCAGAAGGGAACATAGACACTCCCTGGAAGGTCCGCCAGCTCCAGGCCCCTTCCAATGGTTAATGTAGTACGTCTGTCGTCAGACGGGCCGAGCAACCCCAGCCTGGCAAATCCAGAGGGGGAGCAGTCAAGCGAGATAGAGCCAACTGAAAAACGCTCACTGTTTAGACTTCAATAGGTGTAAGGACCCTCTAAGGGCCCCACCAACCCCAGAATCGCAGGGGGTTTCGGAAGAAAACCATCCCCTTCAACCTGAAAGGTTGGCATCCATGGTGGCAGTTTCCAGAAGGGGCAAGGAGGAACTGCCCCCAGACAGGTCCCTCGAGTTCATCCACTTTCAAGAGAAAACCGTCATACAGATGGGAAGGCCCACAGGCCCTGCTCCAGGGGTGCTGGATCCCTGTCCTATGTTACCAATAGAAGTCGCAGACGGGCTCAAGGGAAACTGAGCATAAGGGACCTCTTTAGCTACTTTAGCTACTCGGGCTCCTGCCGAGCAAGTTAACAACGGGCCCACCAGTTGCATCCCTGCCTGGTGTTAAGAAACAGGGACCGTAGTGAGGGACTGGGCCCATGAGACCAGAATGCCCACCTAATTGCTGAGAGGGGGAGAATCTGGTTTGAACCTAATCCAGAATCATTCCTATTAATGGAGTTACCACTTTAGGGAACAGCGAGGAATCGGGGTGATTGAACACCCATCCAAATGACTCCCAGCCAAGTATCCAACTATCCTGACGCAGAGACAGGGAAGTGAGGAAAGTCGTCTGGGTAGACATCGCGTGGACGTCCCTTGGTCTCATCAGACATCACCATCGACAGCACCTGAGTGAACACTCTGGGAGTTGAAGAGAGGCCAGATAACCGGGCCACAATTAACAGTGTGGACTTCCAACACGAACCTGGAGAGCCTCAGAGATCTGAGGGCACAGGAATGTAAGCATAAGCATTGAAGAGTTTCCCAGACGGGAAGACGCCCACTGGGCGCAAGGTGCTGGTGGCCCAACTCCATGCAGGAAACTGCCTGTAATTAGGGAATTGCTGTGAATCCAGAATGGGCCACCCGACCCATCCTTTGGGGGGCTGTGGAAGGTGGTATAGCGGCCCTTGCCTATGCCTATTACGGGCAATCTGCAAGAGACCCTCCGACCTTGCAGGCCTAGCATGGCCTGTGCCAGCAACTGAACAGGGGCAGGGACCAGGAGTACCTGGGACCTGATAAAAACTGGGGGAGGCAGTGCTGCAAACGCTATCCTGTATCTGGAGGACACAACCTCCTGAATCCACCAGAATGAGGCGAGATGCCTCCTGATAAGAGCAAGGTACTGCAGCCATCCCCTCACCCAGCCGGGCGAGGGCGCCCCATCATGCTTGAGGGGGTTTGGTGGAAGATTTGGGCTTAGCCCGCCGGAGGGGCCAGAGTGTTGTCTGCTGCTCGTGAGGCAGGAGTCTGCACGAAAAATCCAGAAAGACACCCCTGGTTCCTGTTTAACACTAAGGTAGGGGGGAGGAGGGGTGCCCCTGCCTCGAGGGGGCCGAGACGGCCGTCTGCGAAGGGGTGATTTACCCTTTTTACCGAATAGGTCTAGACGGGCCCCAAATAGGCGTTGCCCTCTAAAGGGGAGCCCAGTAAGAGTCTTTTTAGTAGCATCATCAGCACCCCACTGTCGAAGCCAGACCAAGCGACCAATAGCCACCGCAAGGGCGGAAGTTCTTGCACACATTCTAAATCGCGTCATCCAGCGCTAATAGAATAAACTTCACAAATACAACACAATTGGAGAGTGCATTAAACACCTCCCAGGGGAGATCCTCGGGGTGATGATCGAGCAATTTTTTGATGAGGGTTCTAGCGGCCACTGCAGTAATGGCTGTGGCACAGACCGGGCGCAGCACCATCCCGGCACAAGAAAAGGCATGGGAGGCCAGCAGCTCAATGCGCCGGTCCTCAGCATCCCGAAGGGTACTATAAGCAGGGGTTGTAATAAAGGGGGGGTTAGGGACCCCTATGATCGGCGCATCCACCACGGGGGGTGACGACCAGCAATTAACCACCTCAGGGGCAAAAGGGTATTTCCTATCCCAGTCCCCTGGAACCCCTGGAAGTTTACTGGGGCATTCCCATTCCTTGAGCACAAGGGCATGGAAATGAGCCTGCTCTAAAAATTCCAAACGTGCAGTCGCAGTATGGAAACGCTCCCCTCTAGGCTTGGGGACCTGACCGGGGGGAGAGATAGACAGTGCCTTAAAGACCTTAAGCAACAAATCGTCAGTGTCACACTGGCCCCAGTATTCCGGGCCAGAATCGTCATGACTCCTCGGCCTCTCATCAGAAGAGCCTGAGTCAGAGAACAACTCCCCTTCATCAGAAGGGGTATAGTCACACGTAGCAAACCCCTCAGTTCTCATAGAGCATACAGAAACATGGGGCGACAGGTGCTGCTTTCTACCAGGGCCCATTCGCTCTGACAACCTAGCAATTATCTGTTCAGCCGTAGGCAGTCTAGAAGGGCCAGCAGGCTGCAATTCCCCACTTGTAGGCAACTCAGCAGGAGAGAGATTTAAGCCTGGGGAGATAGGTGAATTGAAGCTAGATGTAGCCACTGGCCGACCAGATTGCAGGGTCAGGGCTTGCTCGGCACAGGGTACGCAGACCCGTGCCCTGTCAGCGTCAGCATGGGGTTGTCCACACGCTATACACCGCCGGTCTTGTCCCAGAGGGACCCCGGTCACATAATTCTGAGATGCCTCCATATGGTGATTAATCAAGGCACAATATGCCAGTAGGGATTTACACAATAAGTAACCCTGGATGACCCGCTATGGAAGTGGGAGAATATTATAAGGCCCGCTATAATTTTACACCGGGCCGGGAGAAGCCAAAGGTGTTCACCAGTCTGAAAGACATAATGGGAATAACGGGTGTCAGAACCATGCGCAGCAATCAAGGATAATGAAAATCGCCCGCGAGGGCACTTACAGACCAAGGGAGGAGGAGGACCGCTACCACGCGTACGTGCGACCAGCATCAAAATGGCGGCAAGCGAACCTCGAAGGGCGGGCCAGAGCGGGCTGTGACGTGGAGCGCACCAACCTAGGTCCCCGCCCCCCCCGAAGAGCGCGAAGCTCTGACGTAGATACAAACTGTTATGAGGAGCGAAGTGAATGGTACACTTAGAAAAGATGATTTGCCAATGAAGACGCCGCAGCGTCTGAGGCGACGTTGCCGCCCGGCGCAGCACATCCAGTAAAGGAAGAAGTGTGCGCGGCAGCGACAATTACACAGTAAAGAACAAACAGCGCGGCTCTGACCCCAGGAATACTAGTCCGGGGCAAGACTAAGGCCATAACATGTAAAAAAATACACTAAGACCACCACACCCCCCCCTTTCTTTCCCCCCGGGCTACGGGGGGGAATGAGGGAGGATGGCGACCCTTTGTACAGGGCCCACCGCTACACAGGGCATGGGGCAATAGTGCGGGAGGGGCATCCCCTAGAGGCTCACCATCAGCTCTAAACCGCCTACCCTTTGGTGGGGGACTGCGGTGGAGCATGACTCCGTTAAGCACGCATGGTGCTGCCTACCTTCACCCGACCAGCGCAGCCCAGGCTGGGAGGCACATCACAGCGAAGATGGGTGGGAATAGTCCAACAGGGCCGCAGGCTGTAATAGCCCCGTTCACCTGCGAGAGAGTGATACATCTTGTCTTCGCAGTCAGCACTGCAGAGAAATCTGAGGATTTGTGGGAGGTCCCTGGGTGTTTGGGGGGCCGGGAGGAGCCTGTTTTTCCATGTCTCTGCAGTGCAGCACCATCTGGCGGAGGATAACCCAAGTGTAAGTATTATATCTGGAGCAGGACGTACTGTATACTAAGAATATGTTCACTCAGATGCAAGCTTTAGTATACACCAAAAGCATACCCAAGGGTAAACTTGCTTTGCCAGTTTAGCATGTGTTGTTCCTCCATGCAGTGGCATCCCAAATTGGGATGCCCCACTATGTGTATCACCCCCCCCCCATACACTCATCTTCCTCCCACGGCACAGACTCGGGTGAGAGTGAGTGCAACGATTGGCTGAGCGGTGTGTTTAGCCAATTAGTGTGCTCGCTGTCACTCGTCTCCCATCTGTGCCTCTGATGGCTAAGCACCCGAGTGGCACCGAAGGGAGCCAAGTGCGCCTCCAGCCACATCCCCCGCTGACCTTGCAGACACGGCGCTCATTCAGAAAGGCCAAATTTGGGCACGGCTAGAGGTGATCGGGGATGCTGCCTCAGTGCAGATACGTGGTGAGAACTCGGGAGAAGGTGAGCAAATTTGGACATCTGGGGGGTTTAACACTGTGGGGAATCCCAATTCGGTAAGCCCCAAGGAAAATAACTCAGCTGGCCCAGGAGTCTTTTAGACACCAGGGCCTATGAAGTTTCTCTTTAAAAACAGACCCAAACTTCGAAATAATGTACCGGTAATTACCTGATGCAGTGTCAAGGGGAATTTCTTCTTCCTCTGCCTCCAGCTGCTCTCCCCGATCACCAATTCACCCCCTCTGTTAGTGATAGGCTAAAATTGAGCTCTCTGCACTCCCAGCTCAATCTAATGCAATGCACACAGTGCGATTGTATGAGGAAGATAAATAAAATAAGGTAAGACTTTTATAATTACCCTGGGAGTGTAGCTTTGTTTTTAAAAAGCAAGAACACTGCCATGTGGAAATATGTTTGAGTGGGCCTGGACTTTTTATATCAATTTTGTGATCTTTTAGCTTATTGATAGACCCAATATTCTGGTTACTAAGGCCAGACTTCTAGGAATGCAGGGACATGGATTCTTAAACAATTACACATTTCTAGGGGCACCCCACATGCTGCAGCGTAAAGCTACGTCATGTACTGCTAATGGCACCTAAACCCACCCCACCAGTCTGGAGGTTAGTCATTCTCCCCTAACCAGGCATCAAATCTTCATACCATAAGCATATATGCAGCAGGCCTCTGCTTCCCCATCACAAAAACACAATACTGGACCACATGAGAGACAGACTTACCAGGCAGGGTGCAGATCAGCACACAAAAGTGTATAACTCTCTATGATATACTGTACTGTATGTGTTTTAACAGCAGAAACCCTACAATTATTTCCTGGCCCTTAATCGAAACAAGTTTACTTACCCGTTATCAGTGACCTTGCCTTCACCTGTAAAATATTACACTGCTCATTTGATGGTGCACCTGCTTTGTCACATGAATTCACTGATGTTGAGTATCTGTTAAGATCTAAATACGCATTTTGTTTGTTTTCATTAACTGTTCATTTGTAATACATAGTATGTGAAGCAGAGAGCGATCTTATTGCTAAAAATGACAAAGTTGCATCTACCCAAATGAAACACCCAGCTGTTCAGTGTGTAAAGAGGACACCACCATAGTAAGAAATCCTGATCCAAGACAGAAGCCCACATGAGAAGGCTTATCAGTTTAGGCTGCCAATTCTAAAACCCCTCTCACAGAGCTGATGGCCCATAAATATGGCAACTGTAAGATAAATGGAATATCCAGGCTAACTGTAAGTACATTGCTTACTTACCTGCCCTGCAGAGGATTTATCTTGCTGTGCCGCTGATGTTGAAGCCAAGATATAGACCCTCTTTTGCAACCCAGCACCTGGATTTTATTTATGCACGACTACCTTTGCCCCTGGGAGGTAGACCCATCTTGACTCCTCTTGCATCAGATGAACACTGTCTTCTGTGTCTGCGTGGAGGAATGACTGCTAATTCCTTAGCATGTCTGTCTTTTCTGTGCTCTTTTATGACTGTAATGTTAATCGACAGCAGAAAATGTAATCTTAAAGTAGATTACTGCCAAGTAGTTTTAACTACAAAAGTCACTCATTCCCTTTACTTCACAGCCAATTGGAACAGTCCCCTACTGATTTTCACATATATAGCCATGCTGCAGATTTCTGTGTCCAACATGAAACTAAAGATCTTCTTAATTATTCTCATCTGAGAGATCAGACTGTCACTCACAAAAGTTGATTTAGCACCTTCAGTATTTTTTACTCATTTTGTGAGTAAACACTTTTTCTCATTAGTTTTTTCCTTGGTTCAGCATCATATTTAGCTGTACAAATGTTTTAAAAAAATGCACAGCTAAATATGGCGCTGAATTGCAACGAGGAAAAAAGTGTTTACTCACAAAAAACGTAAGTAAAAAAAAATATGGTGCTGAATCCGCCCTATACTGTAATAGATCAAGATCTCACTTTTACAAGGGAGCCTATGCTGAGGGGACACACTAGCTTTTTGAATGTCTTAGTACTGACGGGGCTGACATCTGCCTTTTTTCTGAGTTCCTAAAGATGAGGCAGGAGGAGATTTCCAGCCAAGAGCCAGCAGCCTTGTGACCGCAACATGGGGTATCCACACTCAGGATGCCTCCAGTACAACACAGAGTTGATGAAAAATGGGAGTTGTTCCGGGTTAATAAACAAGATTTAGTGCAGCTCTGTGTCTGGTTTGTGCAACTTTACTCCACCCATAGCTAGGCCACACTTTTGGTCCTAGCAGGCATGCTTCCAGGATGGACTGTAAGAATCCCAAGACCCTTAGGAAAACAGAGGGTGCAAGCATAAAACCCAAACCTGCGATAAAGCCTGACTGAAGAATTTTTAAAGCTCTTTGAAGAGTGCAGATCACTTAGATTCGAATTTTAAAAGTCAATCTGTTAATGCTAGCTACAGTTAAATTAGGAGTCACAGAGACAGCCACCAGGGCCCGACTACAACCAGGATGAATAGAATGTTTTTAACCAAACTTTGCAAAAAACCTGATCAGAGATAGTCAACTTAGCATGTGCACGGTGCTCCTCGGAAGCACTAGGATAACTAATCAGATTGCCACGTCCGGTTAAAGTTTGACATCAGAGTGGCTCAGAAAGCTGAATGGAGCACTGGCTGTTGATTGAAGAAGAGTCCATGCATATGTAGTGGAATCACCAACTAGGTGAGTAATTGAAACGATCTGGAACTTTTTTGCCCAGGCTGTGGTAGGGGCAGCCAAGAGGCCCAAGCTGTGTATGTATATATGTATGTCATATCCATTCTTCCAACGCTTACTAAGGCACTGGATGAGATACTCAAAGAAGCAGTGCTAGGGTTTATTCCCTCACAGACTTGTGAACCTGGTTAACTGAAGGACCCAGTGGGTAGATACAGAAAGTCCCTATAGAAGCTTTTATACAACTTGGTTCACACAGTAGTTAAGCCTTTCAACCTTCACATGCAGAACCATCAAGAATCGGACATGATGGAGGTTGCAAGTGTAAACTTCTTTATTTTGTTGACACCAAGGTTGAGGCTAGCATGCTTCTCTTCCTGCTGTCTTTGATTATGGAAAATACTGTCCAAAGACCTGGACTAACGCTAGTGGGCCAGCACCTCCTCTTGTTTAAACTGCCTCCTGCACATTAACCCTCATTAAACCCAAAGAAATCTCATCTTTCTCTTCAGTCCCCTGGTGAAAATGAGCATTAGGATTGGCCACCACATGGTCCGCTGGCTACCATGTGACCACAGCAGACAATCACAGTGCTCGTTTCACCAGGGAACCAATTTCTGTGATCCTGCTTCACACTCTGCCTTTAAGAGACACCGAGTCTCGGAACGCCTGGGCTCTGTGGGGGGGGGGGGGGGGGGGACCTGCTTTTGCTGTTATTACTCAGTCTCAAGATAAGTAGCACTACCTTTTACTTTGATTTATGTCTCCTTGTGGTTTAGATTTAATAAGGATTTTTATCTGCATTGATGTCTATTTGGGATTGATGCACTTTGCTTAAAGTGGACCAACACCCAGGATTTTGACTATCCTGGGTTTTGGTCCACTTCAGGGGGGCACCCCGATTAAGGGTGCCCCGCTGTTTGAAACCCCCCAGAAAGCCCCCAAAACTCACCTCACCACGCTCCCACGTGGCCGCACTGACCAATCACCGACGGACAAGCGGGTGACAGCGGCGGACGCGCAACTCAGCCTCCAGCGCGCCCCTCTGACACGTCTAGAGGGGCGCGCGGGAAGCGACGGCGGCAGACATCGATGAGGTACGTTTTTTGGGGGTTTTGGGGGGGGTCCCTCACCGCGGGACATCCCGATCTCGGATGTCCCGCGGTGATTCCCGGGCCTATCACCCCTGGGTGACGGTCCACTTTAAGTTGGCACAATGCACTTACTGTAAATAATGATATAACAAAATGTTTACGTTGGAATATATTTGGGGATTTTAACACTATTTATATACACTTATATAACTGGGTCTATCTCAGCACGGTACAACAGCGCCCCCTGGTGGCAGACTATGAAATTATTTGTTTTATATGTTTTTTAAACTGTGTGTTTTTCTGTTGTAATGGTATAATGATTTTGTAAAAAAAAAAAAGATATATTTTTATTATTGGGTGTGTGCAATAGTAAATCTTTGTTAGTACTTCCCATAGGGGATTTGGGGCATCCCCATTTTTTGCATATATATCGTTGGAATTACCAAAGTTGTGCACCGCGGTTATTGGATTAGTTGGTGCCACCTCCTTCACCCTTTTGGGTCCCCACCAATTCTGTGATTACTCACCTGTAGAATTGTTATTATGAGTATACAGTACGTCCTGCTCCAGATAAGAATCATTACACTTCGGTATTACTCCGCCAGATGGCGCTGGACTGCAGAGACCGCGAAATTGGCTCCTCCCGGCCCCTCAAATACCCGGGACCTCCCACAAATTCCCAGCATTGAAAAGCAGTTAACGAGAAGCAGGGAGAATGACAACAGAACCAACTAGTAACTATAACAATGATAATCACCATACAGGGGATCCTAGGATAATGCAAAACCAAGGGTGGGGTGGAGCAGGATGTACTGTATACTTATAACAATTCTACAGGTGAGTAATCACAGAATTGTATTATTCTTAGTATATAGTACATCCTGCTCCAGATAAGAATCATTACACTTGGGACATCCAATAGCAGTGTCCATAAAGTAGGGTGGGATCCCCAAAGGTAACAACAGACAGGTCAGACCACTGCCACCTGCAGAACCTTGCGGCCAAAAGCAGCATCAGCTGAGGCCCTAACATCAACCTTGTA
The DNA here is from genome assembly GCA_027917425.1 of Gastrophryne carolinensis. Classification (NCBI taxonomy): domain Eukaryota; kingdom Metazoa; phylum Chordata; class Amphibia; order Anura; family Microhylidae; genus Gastrophryne; species Gastrophryne carolinensis. The sequence continues at coordinate 161,340,183 of CM051236.1, forward strand.
AAACTTTGAAAAGGTATGAACAGAAGACCAAGTAGCGGCCTTGCAAACTTGTTCAACAGAGGCCTGGTGCTGAAAAGCCCAAGAGGCACCAATAGCACGAGTGGAATAAGCAGTAAGGTGGAAGGGAGGATTCTTCCCCTTAGCAGAGTAGGCCTGAATCACAGCCTGACGGATCCATTTGCTGATAGTAGATTTGGCAGGAGCCAAACCCTTCCTAGGACCAGAAGGGACCACAAAAAGGGCATCAGTTTTTCTGAAAGGTGCAGTAGCCACCAGATAGTACTTCAGGCACCTAACCACATCCAAGGAGTGCAAAACCCTCTCCTTAGGGTTACTAGGATTAGGGCACAAGGAAGGAAGAACAATGTCCTGATTCAGATGAAAGGCAGACACAACTTTAGGCAGAAAATCTGGTTTAAAGCGAAACACCACCTTGTCCTGGTGTCTCTCAAAGTAAGGGGGCTTGATGGAAAGCGCCACCAACTCAGAAACACGCCAAAACAGAAGTGATAGCCACCAAAAAGGCTACCTTAAGCGTAAGAATGGACAAAGCAACCTCATGCACAGGCTCAAAAGGAGACCCCTGCAAGGCAGATAGGACCAAGTTCAAGACTGGTAACATAGGCTTACGTGGGGGGCGCACATGAGCAACCCCCTGGGAAAAAGTCTTGACCAGATGATGCTGAGCAACAGATCCCTGAAAGAAAACAGCCAAGGCAGACACATGACCTTTCAGAGTGCTGAGTGGAAGCCCCAGATCCAAACCATGTTGGATAAATTCAAGAACCCTAGGAATAGAAAACATACGACAGGAAAGAGATTTAGCCTCACACCAGTCAATGTAGGTACGCCAAACCCTATAGCAGATAGAAGAAGAGGACCTTTTCCTAGCCCTGATCATGGTGTCAACAACAGAGGCAGGCAGCCCCTTTTCCATTAAGATGGAGGTTTCAGCAGCTAGGCTGTTAAAGCCAGCGTTTGTAAATTGGGGTAGCGTAGCCGCCCCTGAGTGAGCATGTCTGGATCCTTGGGCAGGGCGTACTGATCTACCGCCAGCTGCACGATGTCTGCGAACCACACTTTTCTTGGCCAACGGGGGGCCACCAGGATTGCTGACACCCCTTCCTGAGCCCTCTTGCGCAGAACCCTGCCCAACAGGGGAAACACCTACAGTAGCGGAAAACCCTGCCAGGGCATTGTCAGAGCATCCATGGCTAAGGCCAGAGGGTCCCAGGACAGAGACACAAAGACTGGAAGCTTGTGATTGTGACGGGATGCAAACAGATCCACATCTGGCTGACCCCAACAGTGACACAGAGAGCGAAACACCCTGTTGCTAAGGGACCATTCCCCCATGCGAGAAGTCCCCCTGCTCATAGAGTCTGCCTCCAGATTCTCCACCCCCAGAATGTACACAGCCGAGTGATAGCCACCAAAAAGGCTACCTTAAGCGTAAGAATGGACAAAGCAACCTCATGCACAGGCTCAAAAGGAGACCCCTGCAAGGCAGATAGGACCAAGTTCAAGACTGGTAACATAGGCTTACGTGGGGGGCGCACATGAGCAACCCCCTGGGAAAAAGTCTTGACCAGATGATGCTGAGCAACAGATCCCTGAAAGAAAACAGCCAAGGCAGACACATGACCTTTCAGAGTGCTGAGTGGAAGCCCCAGATCCAAACCATGTTGGATAAATTCAAGAACCCTAGGAATAGAAAACATACGACAGGAAAGAGATTTAGCCTCACACCAGTCAATGTAGGTACGCCAAACCCTATAGCAGATAGAAGAAGAGGACCTTTTCCTAGCCCTGATCATGGTGTCAACAACAGAGGCAGGCAGCCCCTTTTCCATTAAGATGGAGGTTTCAGCAGCTAGGCTGTTAAAGCCAGCGTTTGTAAATTGGGGTAGCGTAGCCGCCCCTGAGTGAGCAGGTCTGGATCCTTGGGCAGGGCGTACTGATCTACCGCCAGCTGCACGATGTCTGCGAACCACACTTTTCTTGGCCAACGGGGGGCCACCAGGATTGCTGACACCCCTTCCTGAGCCCTCTTGCGCAGAACCCTGCCCAACAGGGGAAACACCTACAGTAGCGGAAAACCCTGCCAGGGCATTGTCAGAGCATCCATGGCTAAGGCCAGAGGGTCCCAGGACAGAGACACAAAGACTGGAAGCTTGTGATTGTGACGGGATGCAAACAGATCCACATCTGGCTGACCCCAACAGTGACACAGAGAGCGAAACACCCTGTTGCTAAGGGACCATTCCCCCATGCGAGAAGTCCCCCTGCTCATAGAGTCTGCCTCCAGATTCTCCACCCCCAGAATGTACACAGCCGAGATGCAGGGAACATTGTCCTCTGCCAAGGACAGGATCAGAGACACTTCCTTGAGGGCCCCCTTGCTCCGGGTCCCTCCCTGATGATTGATGTAGGCAACCGCCGTCTGGTTGTCCGAGCGTACTTGAACAGCCCGACCCCGAAGGTGCGGGGTCAAACGGGCTAGAACCAACCTGATCGCCCTCAGTTCCAGAACGTTGATAGGAGTGTGGGCCTCCCGTAGGCCCCACTGCCCCTGGAATGTTAGGGATCTCCAGAAGCCACCCCAACCTGTCAGACTGGCATCCGTAGTGACTGTCTCCCAGCAAGGGGCCAGAAAGGATCTGCCCACCAACAGGTTCCTTGAGTCCAGCCACCACGAGAGGGACTGCCTGGCTTGGCTAGGGGGGGGGGGGGGGACAGAACCAAAACCTGATCCAGGGACACAGGGTCCCTGTCCCAAACAGACAAGAGGTGGAGTTGAAGAGGCCTCATGTGAAACTGAGCATAAGGAACCGCCTCGAAGCAGGACACCATCAGGCCCACCAGCTGCATTCCCTGCCTGATGGAAGGATGAGGGCATGACAGAAGGAGCTGAGCTTGCACCTGCAGAATGACCACCTTCTGCTGAGGAAGAAAAATACTGGCCCGAGCTGTATCCAGATTCATGCCCAGAAATGGCTTTACCAAAGAGGGAGACAGGGAAGATTTGGAATGGTTGATCACCCAGCCGAATGACTCCAGTGTGGTCACCACCCGCTGAGTATCCAGCTCTGCCTGTTGGAAGGATGGAGAAGTGATAAGAATGTTGTCCAAATAGGAAAGAATGCGAATGCCCTAAGCTCTCAGCAGAGCCATAATGCCCGCCAGCACCTTGGTGAATACCCTGGGAGCCGAAGTGAGACCGAAGGGCAATGCCACGAACTGGTAGTGCTGATCCTCCAGAGCAAACCTGAGGAATCTTGGATGACCTGGAAAGACTGGAATATGGAGGTAAGCATCCTTGATGTCCACAGAGGTCATGAAGTTCCCTGGGCGTAGTGAACTTACAGCTGAGTGCAGTCTCCATGCGGAAACGCCTGGATCTGACAAACTTGTTGAGAAGCTTTAAGTCCAGGATGGGTCTGACAGACCCATCTCTTTTGGGAACGGTGAAAAGGTTGGAATAATAGCCCTTGCCCCTTTCCCCTAAGGGCACTTAGCAGATGACCCCCAGCTCCAGTAGATTCTACACAGCAAGCAACAGGCCCTGAGCTGACAGAGGGTCTTGAGGCATCCGGGATCTGATGAATCTTGGGGGCGGCCAGGCTGCCAACTCTATCTTGTAACCGGAGGACACTACCTCCTGAATCCACCGGTCTGAGACATGACGCCTCCAGACGTGAGCAAAAAGCCAAAGCCGTCCTCCCACCCCTGAGGGGGCTTGGGGGAAGACTTAGACTTGGAACCCCAGGGGGGACCAGGGCGGCCACGTCCTCTGCCCCTGTCCCAGAAATCTCCCCAGGCCCCTGCAAATGACGCTCCCCTTCCCATTCCGGACCCACGGTAGGAGGGAGGTAAGGAGCCAGAACCCCGAAAGGCCGAGACTGTCTCTTGCACTGGAGTAACCTGCCTCTGTTAGCAAACAGGTCCAGGCGATCCCCAAATAGACGCAGTCCTTTAAAGGGGAACCCAGTGAGAGCCTTCTTGGCAGCGTTGTCAGCTGCCCACTGGCGCAGCCAAACCGAGCGGCGTATAGCCACCGCCAAGGCAGAAGCCCTGCCACACATTCTAATGGTATCATCCAAGGCAGAGGGGACATATGCAACAAATTCCTCACAATGCAGAAGGGCTCTATACTCTTCACTAGCCGCATCTACAGGAGCCCCATCTAAAATACTCTTGAGCAGAGTCCTAATAGCCACAGCTGTAATGGCAGAGGCACAAACAAGACGCAGCACGGACCCCACACAGGCAAAGGCATGGGAAGCCAACTGATCAATGCGCCGGTCCTCACCATCCCTCAGCGTAGTGGAGTCAGGGGAATGCATGACAGAAGTGTTGGACAACCCTAGAATTGGTGCATCCACTTCTGGAGGGGACGACCAACGCTTAACCACTTCAGCAGGATACCTCTTATCCCCACTCTTAGGCACCCCAGGGAGCCTACTCGGTCGATCCCACTCTTTGAGCACAAGATTATTAAAGTGAGTTTGCTCAGGAAACTCCAAACGTGGCTTAGCAGTGTGAAACAACTCCCCTGCTGCCGAGGAACCGCGGCAGGAGGAGAGATAGAAAGTACTTCAAAAATGTGAGCCAAAAGCCTGTAAGTATCATCTGGAGCCCATGGGTCAGAGCCAGAATCAGCATAACCCTTAGGCTGCTCATCAGATGATTCTGAATCAGAAAACAACTCCCCCTCTTCCAGGGGGGTATAGCCAGCCAGGTCAAAAAATTCCTCAGCCTCCATAGGAAAGAGGTTAACGCCAGGTGCCAGATGCTGCCTCTTAGCCGAGGCCTTATGCGCTGTAGAGCCAGCAATCAGCTTCTCAATGCTAGCCACCCTGGTAGACAAATCAGGCTGAGACTCCCCACTGGTATGCACCTCACTGGGAGTCCGATGTAAGCGCGGGGCGGTAGGCGAAGCCACACGGGGTGCAGGATCAGCCACAGGTAACCCAGTTTGCTGTGCAAGCGCCCGCTGGGCACAGAGTACACAAACCCACACATTGTCATCACTTGTAGGGGACACCCCACACACAGCCAGGCTTGTCCCGAAGGAACCCCAAGCACATTATCCCGAGAAGCCCCCATATGGTGATTATCGCGGCCCACCGGCCAATAGGGATTTACGCTATAAGGCCACCCAGGATGTCCCAATAGCCCACTAGGGAAGTGGGAGTTAAGGTAGAATAGGCTTCTAATAGCAAACTAAATAGAGGGGATAGGCCGGGAGAAACCACAATTAAGTTTGACCCGCCTGCAAAACAAACAGAAAAGTTCCCATAAGCGGCATGCAAGCATAATATATGAAAAAAAATAAGCCAGCTCGCAGGGGCACTTACGGACCGTGGTAGGTAGACGCCAGCCACGCCGCACGAGATCAGAATGGCGCCCGCAGATACCTCGAGGGGTGGGCCGCGGAGACAGCGATAAGGAACGCGCCATCCGCAAGGCTCACCCCCCGAAGAGCGCGAAGGCACCCACGTGACCATGTCAGCCGATGGCGCAGCCGCGCCTGAGGTAAAGTCACGGCCGACCGCGGATGGCCGTACAAGCGCGCGTGGCAACACAATCCAAAGCATACCACGGGATACAATCCCAAAGAGTGAAGAATACACATACACCCCCCCCCCAAGAAATACCAGGGAGAGCGAGGGACGGCAGGGGCCAACCAAACAGGAGCCCACCGATGGACAGGGGGCGAGGGGCGATAGCGCGGGAGGGGCATTCCATAAGGCTCACCATGGGCCTATACAGCCTACCCTTTGGTGGGGATTGCGGTCGGAGCAGCGCTCCTTAAGCACCTGTTAGCGGTGCTGCCTACCGTCACCCGACCAGTGCAGCCAAAGCTGGGAGGCAGAAAAAAGGAGGAACGGGTGGGAATAGTCCTACAGGGCCGCAGGCTAATAGCCCCGCTCACCTGCGAGTAGAGAGAGCCATCTTCTTGCCATCGCAGCGCTGACTGCAGAGAAGAACTGGGGATTTTGTGGGAGGTCAATGGAATATAAGGGACCGGGAGGAGCCACTTTTTTGCTGTCTCTGCAGTCCAGCGCCATCTTGTGGATGTATAACCCAAACGTAAGGAATTATCTCTGGAGCAGGACGTGCTGTATACTTAGAATATAAAGGAGGTTACAGTTCCAGCCTATATCATGTAAGATTTTGTGAGGCCCACAGCATTTGCTAGGGAGAATAAGCCCGACTGTCCCTTTCAGAAAAAAATGCAGCCAGCCTGGTCAGGCAAGAGAATCATCCCAAAAGTTATGTCGCCTCCTGGTGGTAGAAATCCAGTAAAACACCACCATAAATGCAATATTTCTCTTTGAATTTTCCTTCTTAGAAATTGTAGTGTACTAGAAGGAATCACTAGATCATCACACCATTAAAAATAGGCTCTGTATCTGAGGTAGACCTGGGCAGTGGAGGCCCTGTAAACACACAAAGGGAGCACACCACCAGAGAAAGACACCTTTTCGGTGGCACACTAATCATGTAGGGCCACCAGAACTTTATTTAAATCAGACATTGTAAAGCACATTGCACATCAAAAGAAGCGAAGAGAAGGCATAATTCAGACTGAATCCCCTCCAGGACCCGACCAAACTCTTACCCTCATTATCAAGTTAACTACTTTTGTTGTCCCTTGAGGCAAAAAGATCTATATCTGGAGCCCCATCACGCATTTGAAACAAAGTTGTCAGAACAGTTGTGACACTAGCCTGCTCGCACAATATCCACCACAGGAATGTAAAATGCCAACAGGGCTGAATGTAATTTTCTATCCACTGAAGAATAAGGTGGGCCCTGGACTGTGTGTCTGACTGCACCTTGATTAGGTGACCAAAGCAGCAGAGCCAGGAAAATGCACTGAAGTTCCAAAACTTCGATGACAGAATTTTCTCCTTTCATGACCAACAGCCTCGAACATTTGGTCCCTTAGTAACCTGTGTCACATAAAGCCATGGAACTCTCATTGCAGGGAATTGAGGTTGCACTGCTGTAATGGAATTAGCAAGGAGGCTACTGTCCAGAACTCTCGACCCAGAGTTTTAAAGCAACTATTGTCTTCAATAGAGCCCTTTGCAAGGGAGGACAGACTGGCCTGCAGATGAGCCCCTGGTGATGCAACTGGGAAACAGAGTGTCTCGAAAGACAAGGATCAGTTAATAATAATAGAATTTAAGACAAGCTTATCTCGAAGCTAGTAGCAAAGGGACATGAGCAGGCAGCTTTGATTCGTGGTCTGGATCCAGAGCAGGTGGCAAGATTCAAAGTCCCATATCCAAATCGCAGGTCAAAGAATATAAAAGCACTACATTTTTAATAATACAATTCTGTGATTACTCACCTGTAGAATTGTTATTGTGAGTATACAGTACCTCCAGATGAGAATCATTACCCTTGGGTATTACTCCGCCAAAGGGCGCTGGACTGCAGAGACCGCAAAATTGGCTCCTCCCGCCCCCTCAAATACCCGGGACCTCCCACAAATCCCCAGCATTGAAAAGCAGTTAACGAGAAGCCGGGAGAAAGAAAAAAGAACCAACTAGTAACTATAACTATGATAACACTAATAGCATGAGTAGAATGAGCAGTAAGGTGGAAGGCAGGATTCTTCCCCTTAGAGTAGGCCTGAATCACAGCCTGACAGATCCATTTGCTGATAGTAGATTTAGCAGGAGCCAGACCCTTCCTAGAACCAAAGGGACCACAAAAAGAGCATCAGCTTTTCTGAATGGTGCAGCAGCCACCAGATAGTACTTCAGACACTTAACCACATCCAAGGAATGCAAGACCCTCTCCTTAGTGTTACTAGGATTAGGGCACAAGGAAGGAAGAACAATGTCCTGATTCAGATGAAAGGCAGACACAACCTTAGGCAGAAACTCTGGCTTGAAGCGAAACACCACCTTGCCCTGGTGTCTCTCAAAGTAGGGGGGCTGGATGGAAAGCGCCGCCAACTCATACACACGCCTAACAGAGGTGATAGCCACCAAAAAGGCAACCTTGAGAGTAAGAATGGCCAGGGCAGCCTCCTGCACAGGTTCAAAGGGAGCACCCTGCAAGGCAGACAAGACCAATTTCAAATCCCAAACAGGCAACATAGGCTTACGTGGGGGATGCACATGAGTAAGCCCCTGGAAAAAAGTCCTGATCAGAGAAAGCTGGGCAAAGGACCTCTGGAAGAAAACAGCCAGGGCAGAGACATGACCTTTCAGTGTACTGAGTTGGAGCCCCAGCTCCAACCCATGCTGCAGGAACTCCAGGATCCTGGGAATAGAGAACACACGACAGGGAAGAGATCTAGACTCATACCAGTCAATGTAGGCACGCCAAACCCTATAGTAAATGGAAGAAGACAACTTCTTTCTAGCCATTATCATGGTATCAACAACAGAGGCAGACAGCCCCTTCTCCATCAAGATGGAGGTTTCAGCAGCCAGGCCGTCAAAGCCAGAGTTTGTAAATTGGGATGGTGTAAGTGACCCCGAGTGAGCAGGTCTGGCACCCTGGGCAGAGCGTACCACATCTGCGAACCACACTCTTCTTGGCCACCTGGGGGCCACCAGGATTGCTGGCACCCCCACCTGAGCTATCTTGCGCAGAACCCTGCCCAACAAGGCGAATGGAGGAAAGACAAACAGGAGCTGAAAGTCCTGCCATGACATTGCTAGGGCATCTGTGGCCAAGGCCAGAGGATCCTGGGACAGGGAGACAAAGGCCGGGAGCTTGTGATTGTGACCGGACGCAAACAGATCCACATCTGGTTGGCCCCAACGGTGACACAGAGATTGAAACACTCTGTCGCAGAAGGACCATTCTCCCAGGCGAGAGGTCCCCCTGCTCAGAGAGTCTGCCTGCAGATTCTCCACCCATGTACACGGCTGATATGCAGGGAACATTGTCCTCCACCCAGGCCAGGATCAGAGACACTTCCTTGAGGGCCCCCTTGCTCCGGGTCTCTCCCTGATGATTGATGTAGGCAACCGCCGTCTGGTTGTCCGAGCGTACCTGAACAGGCCGGCCCCGAAGGTGGTGGGTCAAGTGAGCCAGAACCAACCTGATCGCCCTCAGTTCCAGAATGTTGATAGGTGTGTGGGCCTCCTGAGGGCCCCACTGCTCTTGGAACTGCAGGGACTTCCAGAAACCCCCCCAACCTGTCAGACTGGCATCCGTGGTGACGGTCTCCCAGCAGGGGGCCAGAAAGGATCTGCCTACCAACAGGTTCCTGGAGTCCAGCCACCATGAGAGGGACCGCCTGACTAGGAGGGACAGCACAAGGACCTGGTCCAGGGACGCAGGATCCTTGTCCCATACTGACAAGAGGTGGAGTTGCAGAGGCCTCATGTGAAACTGGGCATAAGGGATCGCCCCGAAGCACGACACCATCAGGCCCAGCAGCTGCATTCCCTGCCTGATGGAGGGATGAGGGCAAGATAGCAGGAACTGAACCTGCGCTATCAGACTGTCTACCTTCTGCTGAGGAAGAAAAATCCTTGCTTGAACTGTATCCAGATTCATTCCCAGGAAGGGTGTCACTAAGGAGGGAGACAGGGAAGATTTGGGATGGTTGATCACCCAGCCAAATGACTCCAGAGTGGAGTCCGAGACCTGAGCTGAGACATCACTCCTGCCAGCACCTTGGTGAACACTCTGGGAGCTGAAGTGAGACCAAAGGGCAATGCCACAAATTGGTAGTGCTGATCCTCCAGAGCGAACCTGAGGAACCTTTGATGACCTGGAAAAACAGGAATATGAAGGTAAGCATCCTTGATGTCCACAGAGGTCATGAAGTCCCCTGGACCCAGGGAACTGATGGGAGAGCGCAAAGTTTCAATGCGAAAGCGCCTGCACCTGACAAATTTGTTGAGGATCTTCAAGTCCAGGATGGGCCTGACTGACCCATCTCTTTTGGGCACGGTGAAAAGGTTGGAATAGAACCCCTTGCCCCTTTCTCGTAAGGGTACCTGACAGATGACACACAGCTCCAGAAGGCTTTGCACCGCCAGAACTAGAGCCTGAGCTGACATAGGGTCCTGAGAAATCCGAGATCTGATGAATCTTGGGGGCGGCCAGGCAGCAAACTATCTTGTAACCGGAGGACACTACCTCCTGAATCCACCGGTCTGAGACATGAAGCCTCCAGACGTGAGGAAAATGCTGAAGCCGTCCCCCCACCCGGATGGGTGAGGGCGCCCCTTCATGCCTGAGGGGGCTTGGGAGAAGACTTAGGCTTGGGGCCCCAGGATGAGCCAGGGCGTCCACGTCCTCTGCCCCTACCCCAGAAATCTCCTTGGGCCCCGGTAACGGAGACCCCCTCCCCTGTCTGGCTCCACGGTAGGGGGAAGAAAAGGAGCCCTGTCCCCGAAAGGGTCGAGACTGCCGCCTGCGCTGGGGTAACCTGCCTCCCTTGGCAAACAGGTCCAGGCAGTCCCCAAACAGGCGTAGTCCTTTGAAGGGAAACCCAGTGAGAGCTTTCTTGCCAGCGTTGTCAGCAGCCCACTGGCGCAGCCAAACCGAGCGGCGTATAGCCACCACAAGGGCAGAGGTTCTGCCACTCATCCTAATGGTATCATCCAAGGCAGAGAGGACATAAGTCACAAAAACCTCACAACGAGAGAGTGCATTAAACTTCTCACAAGACACATCATCAGGAGCACCATCTAGGAAACTTCTAAGCAGGGTCCTAATAGCCACAGCCGTAATGGCAGAGGCACAGACCGGGCGCAGAGCCGTCCCCACACAGGCAAAGGCATGGGACGCCAGCTGATCAATATGCCGGTTCTCACCATCCCACAGCGTAGTAGAGTCAGGGGAATGCATGACAGAGGTGTTAGATAAACCTAGGACCAGGGCATCCACCTCTGGAGGGGATGACCAATGCTTCACCACATCAGCAGGAAAGGGATACCTCTTATCCCAACTCTTAGGACTCCAGGAAGCCTGCTGGGACGCTCCCATTCCTTGAGCACGAGATTATTAAAATGGGCTTGCTCAGGAAACTCTAAACGTGGCTTAGCAGTATGAAACAATTCCCCCTGCTGCCTGGGGGCCGCAACCGGGGGAGAGAGACAGTACCTCAAAAATCTGAGCCAACAGCCTATCAGTATCATCTGGGGCTCAGGGGTCCGAGCCAGAATCATCATGACCCCTGGGCCTCTCATCAGATGACTCCGAGTCAGAGAATAACTCCCCTTCTTCCAAAGGGGTATAACCAGACAATTCCAAGAACTCATCAGCCTCCATAGGGAAAAGAGTGACATCAGGCTTCTTAGCAGAGGCCTTACGCGCCAAGGAATTAGCAAGCAACTTCAACACTAGCCAGTCTGGAAGACACATCAGGCTGCAAATCCCCACTGGTATGCAACTCAATGGGAGTCAAATTTAAGCTTGGGGGAGTAGGTGACGCCATACGAGGCACAGGCCCAGCTACTGGTAAACCAGGCTGCAGCGCAAGCACCTGCTGGGCACAAGGTATACAGACCCGCACATTTGGGTTGATTCAAAGAAACATGTAACAGCTTGGATTTGGGTCACGATCATCCTATTTTTCCCGAACGCTCGTGCGTTCGTATGAACTTGCGAGTGATTCAATAAGCAAATACGTTTCTATCCTAAAATATACGTCCGTTCGTATGGCAGTTCGGGAATCAGACCTATGTCAGTTTCCATCCTGAATTTTCCGTTTCATTTCTCAGGTTGCAACATTGGTTTTGCCCTTTTTCCTTTTTTGTCTGGACGTAAATCCTTCTGATCTTGCGGCTCCGCACTACAAACTTACCTCATTAAAGTGCATTCTAAATATTTGGTCTTTTATTTTTCTTTATTTCATTCATTTTGTAGTAACCAACCATTAATGAATGCATTTGCATAAGTAAATCTTACTTTGTTTAATTTTTAGTTAACTTGCATTTTTTACTTGTGGATTTAATTTTAATATTTATGCTTCAAATGGTACAACTTTAAATTTTTAGTGTGGTTACCCACACCCTCTACATACAGATTGCTCACAAATCTTAAAAAACACCCAGCAACTTCTGCATGTTATGAGCCTAGAAACAGCCAAGATGGCGGCTCAGGTATTATCGGGCAGCCTGCAAACAGAAAGGGCCTTGTGACTGTGTTGCTCTGGATTCTTTGATTTCTGACCTTTCCATGCCCCCAGCTCTGCTGTGTCTGTGCAAAATACAGCAGTAACCCACATCCTGCACTTTATCCCGCTCTCCTCTCCTCAGTAAGTGTGATGCATCTGACCAAAGATGTGCTTAAATAATGAAACAAAGCAAAGGTAAACAACTACACCAATAAATGCAATCTAAAAATATTATTCTAGTACCTCAATTTTAAAATAAATAACAAAGGACATAAGTTTCTTTAATTAACGCAAATATATTGCAAAATAAAGGTTTACATGCAAAGGACTAATTAAGGTCCACATTAAAATGCTTTTATAAGGCATACATGAATCAGGTATGCATTGCCATACAATTTATGGCCTCGGCCATGCTGATACATGCAGTTCATTGGAGCACAAGACGCGCAGACTCCTCCACTTAGCCAAAAAACCTGTTCACGAACAGCAATCCGGCTGCTAAAAGGTGTCGGCTGTGGCTTTCTTTTAAAACGCGTTTAGAGGTTTCTCTGAATCACACCTAAACACATCCAATTAACCTAAGTTTTACGTTTTGATCGTAAGTTTTAGGATTTGATCCTAAGTTTTACGTTTTGATCCTAAAATTTAGGAACGAACTTCCGCTGATCGTAAGAGCATATACGCATTCGTACGTAGGCTCGTGCGAGTCGGAAATGGCCAAAAAAACAGGAAAAAATGACTAACACCCACCCAAACTTACGATTCTCGATACGAAATCAATTAACTTTTGCTCTTTGAATCGAGGGGATTGTCAGCACTAGTAGGGGACACCCCACAAGCTACACACAGTTGGGCTTGTCCCGAAGGAACCCTGAGCACATTATCCTGAGACGCCTCCATATGGTGATTATAGCGGAACAATAGGCCGATAGGGATTCATAGAAACATAGAAGGTTGACGGCAGAAGGAGACCATACGGTCCAGCTAGTCTGCCCTTATGTGTATACTGTATGTACTCTTTATCTTTAGGATAGATGTGTGCTTATCCCAGGCATGTTTAAATTCAGTGACTGTTGATTTTTCAACTACCTCTGCTGGAAGTTTGTTCCAAGCATCTACTACTCTTTCTGTAAAATAATATTTTCTAACATTGCTCCTGATCTTCCCCCCCAACTAGCTTCAGGTTGTGCCCCCTTGTTCTATCATTAAGCTTCTTCTTAAAAACACTTCCCTCCTGAACCTTATTCAATCCTTTCACATATTTAAAGGTCTCAATCATGTCCCCCCTCTCCCTTCTTTCCTCCAGACTGTAAAAATTAAGTTCTTTAAGTCTCTCCTGATAAGTTTTAAGTTTAAGTCCTTCCACCATTTTTGTTGCCCGCCTTTGGACACGTTCTATTTCAATAATGTTGCAGGTAAGGTCTCCAAAACAGCACACAGTATTCTAGCTGTGGCCTTACCAGGGCTCTATATAGCGGCATCACAACCTCCCTCTTCCTACTGGTGATGCCTCGAGCTATGCAGCCGAGCATCCTGCTTGCTTTTCCCACTGCCTGGCTACAGTGATTCACGCTATAAGAGCAACCCGGGGTGCCCTAATAGCCCGCTAAGGAAGTGGGAGTAATTTACACACTAGGCCTCACAAGTTTAATAACTAAATAGAGGGAGAAGGGCCGGGAGAACCCAAGAGAGTTCGACCCGTCTGAAAGACATAAGCGAAGAGAACCCCATAAGTGACATGTATAATGGCATAGGGTAAATAAAGCCGCCCGCGAGGGCACTCACGGACCGCGGTAGGTAGATGCCAGCCACGCAGCAGCCGAATCCATAGAAAAATGGTGCCGGGTATACTTCGAGGGGTGGGCCGCGGAGACAGTGATGCGGAACGCGCCATCCACGGGCCCCGCCCCCCCGAAGAGCACGAAGCAGCACACGTGACAAGCAGCCAATAACAGCGCACCAGCGCCTGAGGTAATGCAGCCGCCAACCGCGGAGCATAGTGGAAGCGTGCGCGGCGGCGGCATATTCAAAAAAACGCAACCAGTGCAACCAAGTCAGCGCAGAGACTGACACCAACCAGAAGCACATAATACAGTGAAGCACCAAGGCATATACACCCCCCCCCCCAAGAGCTACAAGGGAGAGCGAGGGAGGGCAGCGGCCACTTAACATAGGGTCCACCGATAGACAGGGGCAAGGGGCAATAGGGGCATCCCATAGAGGCTCACCATATGCCTATACCGCCTATCCTTTGGTGGGGGATTGCTAATAGCCCTGCTCACCTGCGAGGAGAGCCATCTTCTTGTCCTTCGCAGTCCAGACTGCAGAGAAATTCTGGGGATTTGTGGGGAGGTCCCGGGTATTTGAGGGGCTCGTCATTGTCATTGCTGGGCTTAGGACACAAGGAGGGTAGAACAATGTCCTGATTAAGATGAAAGGCAGAAACCACCTTAGGAAGGAAATCTGGCTTGAAGCGGAAGACAACCTTGTCCTGATGCCTCTCAAAGTACGGGGCCTTAATGGACAAAGCCGCCAACTCCGATATACGCCGAACGGAAGTGATGGCAACCAAAAACGCAACCTTCTGAGTAAGCGTAGAAAGAGCAATATCCTGCAAAGGCTCAAAAGGAGGACCCTGAAAGGCAGAAAGAACCAAATTCAAATCCCAAACTGGGAGCAAAGGCTTCCTAGGAGGCCGCACATGCGTAACCCCCTGGAAAAAGGTCTTAACCAGCGTATGAAGAGCAAAAGACCTTTGAAAGAAAACCGCCAGGGCAGAAACGTGCCCTTTCAACGTACTAAGCTGCAAACCCAAGTCCAGACCATGTTGCAGAAATTCCAAAACCCTAGGGATAGAAAACACCCTGCAAGGCAAGGCCCGGACCTCACACCAATCAATATAAGACCTCCAAATCCTATAGTAGATGGCAGAGGAAGACCTCTTTCTAGCACTAACCAGAGTCTGAATAACCGCATCAGAAAGACCTTCCTCCTTCAAGATGGAGGTTTCAGCAGCGACGCCGTCAAAGCCAGCGTTGGTAAATTGAGGTAGTAGTTGACCTGAGTGAGCAGATCCGGCAGAAGGGGCAGATCGAACTGATCCGCTGCCAACCGCACCACGTCTGCGAACCAAACCTGTCTTGGCCATCTTGGAGCCACCAAGATTGCTGACACACCCTCTAGGGCCAGCTTGCGCACCACCTACCCACCATGGGGAACGGAGGGAACAGGTACAGAAACCCCAGATCCCTCCAGTTCAGAGACATGGCATCCACCGCCAGAGCCAGCGGATCCCGCGAGAGACACAAATGCCGGAAGCTTGTGATTGTGACGAGAGACAAAGAAGTCCACCTCCGGAGTCCCGCACCGGTGGCAAAGTGACCGAAACACCTTGGGGCTGAGAGACCATTCCCCCAGCGAGATGAGCACCTGCTCAGGGAGTCCGCCTCCGTGTTCTCCACTCCCGGAATGTACACCGCCGAGATGCATGGGACATTGCTCTCTGCCCAAGCCAGGATCAAGGACACTTCCCTGAGGGCACGCCTGCTGGCTGCCCCCCGAAAGCAGACGAGATCGGGCACATTCAGGATGTAATGACCACAAGCCCCAAGGAACCTCAGTTCCCCTAAGGACACAGTGACTCCTAAGGAAAAACTGCCAACACCTGTATAAGGAATGCAGAACCACTTCCTCAGCGTTGCTAGGAAAAGGGTATAGCCGTGGATAACAATATCTCGAATAAATGAACATAAGACACCTCCAGATGTAGAGAGTCCGGCTTCAGGCGGAACTCCACCTTATCCTGGTGTATCTCAAGGAATGAGGGCTAGGTAGACCGAGCCGCCCGCTAACACCCGCCTGACCAAGGTAACAGTAACCAGAAGGACAACCTTGAGGTAAGGACATCCAGACAGCATGAATTCAATTTCAATCCCAACAGGGACCATAGGAGTACATGGAGGACGCACATGAGCACCCCCTGAAGGAAGTCTTAACCAAGGAAGACTGAACCAGAGGCTGTTAAGGCAAGGTGGACAGGGCAGAGCCTGACCCATCAGAGAACTGAGCTGGGGAACCAACTCCAATTCATGCTGAAACCACACTGGAACCCTGGGAACCGAGAACGCCCAACAGGTAAGAGAACTAGACTCGCCCCAATCAATGTGGGTATGCCATACCCTACAACAATAGAAGAAGACAAGGAAGAGGCTTACTCCTAGCCTTCCCATAGTCACAAGACCGAGACAGCTAAACTTGTCTCCATCAAGATGTATGTTTCAGCAGTCAGGCCGGCTAGGCCAGGGACCATGGATTGAAGCGACGTAAAGGGTGCCCTGAGTGATCAACTGGCACTCCTGGCAAGCTGCAGAATTACTGACCACAGTACCATGTCTGCAACCACACTCTACTAGGTCAACTGGGGGCCACCAGAATCACTGGTCCCCTTACCAGAGCAATCTTACGCAGAACCCTGCCTAGCAGAGGGAATGGAGAAGGACATACAGAACCGAACGTCATGTCAAGACAGTACTAAAGGCATCCGGACCGCTGACCCGGGACAGGGAAAAAAGGCCGATAGCCTGTGAAGGTGACGGAACCCAACAGATCCACGACTGGTTGGACTCTATAACGACACGGGGATTAGCACATCCTGTCGCAGAGGGGCTCCGCCTGAGCCAATATCACTAACAGGGAACATAGACACTCCCTGGAAGGCCCGCAAGTTCCAGGCCCCTTCCAATGGTTAATGTAGTACGTCTGTCGTCAGACGGACCGAGCACCCCCAGACTGGCAATCCAGAAGGGGAGTGGTCAAGTGAGATCGAGCCAACTGAAAAACGCTCACTGTTTAGAATTCAATAGGCGTAAGGACCTTCTAAGGGCCCCACCACCACCAGAATCGCAGGGGGTTTCAGAAGAAATCATCCCCTTCAACCTTGGCATCCATGGTGACAGTTTCCAGGAAGGGGCAAGGAGGAACTGCCCCCAGACAGGTCCCTCGAGTTCATCCACTTTCAAGAGAAAAACCGTCATACAGGTGGGAAGGCCCACATACCCTGCTCTAGGGGTGCTGGATCCCTGTCCTATGTTACCAATAGAAGTCGCAGAGGGGCTCAAGGGGAACTGAGCATAAGGGACCTCTTCCGAGCAAGTTAACAACGGGCCCACCAGTTGCATCCCTGCCTGGTGTTAAGAAACCGGGACAGCAATGAGGGACTGAGCCCATAAGACCAGATTGCCCACCTAATTGCTGAGAGGGGGAGAATCTGGTTTGAACCTAATCCAGAATCATTCCTATTAATGGAGTTACCACTTAGGGAACAGCGAGGAATTGGGGTGATTGAACACCCATCCAAATGACTCCCAATGGACCCACCAGCCGGGTATCCAACTATCCTGATGCAGAGACAGGAAGTGAGGAAGGGCGTCCGGGTAGACATCGCACGGACGCCTCTTGGTCTCATCAGAGACATCACCATCGACAGCACCTGAGTGAACACTCTGGGAGTTGGAGAGGCCAGATAACAAGGCCACAATTAACAGTGTTGGACTTCCAACACGAACCTGGAGAGCCTCAGAGACCTGAGGGCACAGGAATGTAAACATAAGCATTGTAGAGTTCCCCCGACGGCAAGAAGCCCACTGGGCGCAAGGTGCTGATGGCCCAACTCAAGAGTTTCCATGCAGGAAACTGCCTGTAGTTAGAGAATTGCTGTGAATCCAGAATGGGCCACCCGACCCATCTTTTGGGGGACTGTGGAAGGTGGTATAGTGGCCCTTGCCTCTGCCTATTACGGGCAATCTGCAAGAGACCCTCAGACCTTGCAGGCCTAGCATGGCCTGTGCCAGCAACTGAACAGCGGCAGGGACCAGGAGTACCTGGGACCTGATAAAAACTGGGGAAGGCTGTGCAGCAAACGCTATCCTGTATCTGGAGGACACAACCTCCTGAATCCACCAGAATGATGCGAGATGCCTCCTGATAAGAGCAAGGTGCTGCAGCCATCCCCTCACCCAGATGGGGGACGGCGCCCCATCATGCTTGAGGGGGTTTGGTGGAAGATTTGGGCTTAGTCCCGCCGGAGGGGCCAGAGCGTTGTCTGCTGCTCGTGGGGCAGGAGTCTGCACGAAAAATCCGGAAAGACACCCCTGGTTCCGGTTTAACAATAAGGTAGGGGAGAGGAGGGGTGCCCCTGCCTCGAGGGGGCCGAGACGGCCATCTGCGAAGGGGTGATTTGCCCTTTTTACCGAATAGGTCTAGACGGGCCCCAAATAGGCGTTGCCCTCTAAAGGGGAGCCCAGTGTCTTTTTAGTAGCATCATCAGCAACCCACTGTCGCAGCCAGACCAAGCGATGAATAGCCACCGCAAGGGCGGAAGTTCTTGCACACATTCTAATCGAGTCATCCAGCGCTAATAGAATAAACTTCACAAATACATCACAATTGGAGAGTGCATTAAACACCTCCCAGGGGAGATCCTCGGGGTGATGATCGAGCAATTTTTTGATGAGGGTTCTAGCGGCCACTGCAGTAATGGCTGTGGCACAGACCGGGCGCAGCGCCGTCCCAGCACAAGAAAAGGCATGGGAGGCCAGCAGCTCAAAGCGCCGGTCCTCAGCATCCAGAAGGGTACTATAAGCAGGGGTTGTAATAAAGGGGGGGTTAGGGACCCCTATGATCGGCGCATCCACCACGGGGGGTAATGACCAACAATTAACCACCTCAGGGGGAAAAGGTTATTTCCTATCCCAGTCCCCTGGAAGTTTACTGGGGCATTCCCATTCCTTGAGCACAAGGGCATGGAAATGAGCCTGCTCTAAAAATTCCAAACGTGCAGTCACAGTATGGAAACGTTCCCCTCTAGGCTTGGTGACCTGACCGGGGGGAGAGATAGACAGTGCCTTAAAGACCTTAAGCAACAAGTCGTCAGTGTCACACTGACTGGCCCCAGTATTCAGGGCCAGAATCGTCATGACTCCTCGGCCTCTCATCAGAAGAGCCTGAGTCAGAGAACAACTCCCCTTCATCAGAAGGGGTATAGTCACACGGAGTAGCAAACCCCTCAGTTCTCATGGAACATACAGAAACATGAGGCCACAGGTGCCGCTTTCTACCAGGGCCCATCCGCTCTGACAACCTAGCAATAATCTGTTCAGCCGTATGCAGTCTGGAAGGCCCAGCAGGCTGCCATTTCCCACTTGTAGGCAACTCAGCAGGAGTGAGATTTAAGCCTGGGGAGATAGGTGAATTGAAGCTAGGTGTAGCCACTGGCCGACCAGATTGCAGGGCTAGGGCTTGCTCGGCACAGGGTACGCAGACCGGTGCCCTGTCAGCATCATCATGGGGTTGTCCACACGCTATACACCGCCGGTCTTGTCCCAGAGGGACCCCGGACACAATTCTGAGATGCCTCCATATGGTGATTAATCAAGGCACAATATGCCAGTAGGTATTTACACTAAGTAACCCTGGATGCCCCAAAGACCCGCTAAGGAAGTGGGAGGATATTACAAGGCCCGCTATAATTTTACACCGGGCCGGGGGAAGCCAATGGTGTTCACCAGTCTGAAAGACATAATAGGAATAAAGGGAGTCAGAACCATGCGCAGCAAACAAGGAACATGAAAATCGCCCGCGAGGGCACTTACAGACCAAGGCAGGAGGAGGAACGCTACCACGCGTGCGTGCGACCAGCATCAAAATGGCGCCAAGCGAACCTCGAAGGGCGGGCCAGAGCGGGCTGTGACGCGGAGCGCGCCAACCAGGTCCCCGCCCCCCCCCGAAGAGTGCGAAGCTCTGAGATAGTTACAAGTTGTCATGAGGAGCGAAGTGTATGGCACACTTAGAAAAAATGATTTGCCAATGAAGACGCCGCAGCGTCTGAGGCGACACCGCTGCCCGGCGCAGCACATCCAGTAAAGGAAAAGGTGCGCGCGGCGATAAATACACAGTAAAGAAAAAACAGCGCGGCTCTGACCCCAGGAATACTAGTCCGGGGCAAAACTAAGGCCATAACGTGTAAAACATACACTAAGAGACTACCACACCCCCCCCCCTTTCTTTCTCCCTGGGCTACGGTGGAGGAATGAGGGAGGATGGCGACCCTTTGTACAGGGCCCACCGCTACACGGGGCATGGGGCAATAGTGCGGGAGGGGCATCCCCTAGAGGCTCACCATCAGCCCTAAACCGCCTACCCTTTGGTGGGGGACTGCGGTGGAGCATGGCTCCGTTAAGCACGCATGGTGCTGCCTACCTTCACCCGACCAGCGCAGCCCAGGCTGGAGGCACATCACAGGGAGGACGGGTGGAAACAGTCCAACAGGGCCGCAGGCTTTAATAGCCCAGCTCACCTGTGAGAGAGTGATACATCATGTCTTCGCAGTCAGTACTGCAGAGAAATCTGAGGATTTGTGGGAGGTCCCTGGATGTTTGGGGGGCCGGGAGGAGCCTGTTTTTCCATGTCTCTGCAGTGCAGCGCCATCTGGAGGAGGATGACCCAAGTGTAAGCATTATATCTGGAGCAGGACGTACTGTATACTAAGAATAGACTGATCCAATGACAGCGGAGACCTGTCCCAGGCCGCCAAGAGATGGAGCTGGAGCGTCCTTGTGTGAAACTGAGCAAAGGGAACCGCCTCGAAAGAAGCTACCATCAATCCCACCAGTCTCATCCCCAGCCGGATGGACGGATGAGGGATGGACAGAAGAAGCTGAGTCAATTCCTGAAACAAAAGAACCTTGGGCCGGGGAAGGAACACCTTGGACTGAAGTATCCAGAAACATTCCCAGAAACGACACCACCCTGGACGGAGAGAGGAAGGACTTGGGATAGTTGATCACCCAGCCGAATCTCTCCAGAGTGGATACCACAGTCCTGGTATCTAGCTCCGCCTGGCTGAGAGAGGATGCCATAATGAGAAGATCGTCCAGATCGGGCACGATGCGGATACCCTGGGCTCTGAGGAGGGCCATCACCCCCGCCAGCACCTTGGTGAAAACCCTTGGAGCCGAGGTAAGGCCAAACGGAAGAGCCACAAACTGACAATGCCGATCTTCCACCACAAACCTGAGAAATCTGATTGGAACATGCAGATAAGCATCCTTGATGTCTATGGACGTCATGAAGTCCTCCTGACGAAGCGAATTTATGGCTGAACACAGAGTTTCCATGCGGAACTTCCTGGAACGGATAAACCTGTTGAGAAAACTTCAGATCCAGGATGGGACGAACGGAGCCATCCTTCTTGGGCACCGTGAAAAGATTGGAATAGTATCCCAGGCCCCGGTCCGAGGAAAGCACCGGGCAGATGACAGCCATGTCCAGGAGATCTTTTACTGCCGCCCGGAGCCCCTGCGCGGCCAGAGGATCCAAGGGCACCCGAGACCTGAAGAATCTGGGAGGATGCCGGATCTCTAACTCCAGCTTGTAACCGGAAGACACCGCTTCCCGAATCCATCTGTCCGAGACCTCCTGGTCCCAGACCTGGGAGAAGTGTCGCAGCTGTCCCCCCACCCTCAAGGGTGAGGGCACCCCTCATTGCTGAGCCGGCTTGGCAGCGGCTTTGGGCTTAGAGCCCCAGCTGTGTCCTGGACGGGCACGTCCTCTTCCCCTGTTCCAGGAATCCCCTCTGGAGGAGAAGACAGTCAATCCCCGTCCAGCTCTGGCCCCACGAAAGGAAGGGGTAATGGAAGCCGCCCCCCGAAAGGGACGACGTTGCTTCTTTCCCTGAGGTAACCTACCTCCTTTTGCGTCCGAATCCAATTTTTCTCCAAAGATCCGCAAGCCCAGAAAGGGAAGAGCCGTAAGCGACTTTTTGGACACAAAATCAGCCGCCCACTGGCACAACCAAACCGACCGCCTAATAGCCACAAGCAAGGCCGAAGTTCTACTACACATCACCATGGTGTCATCCAGGGCGGCTAGCACAAATGACAAAAACAATTCGCACCGCTTAAGGGCGGTGAACTCATCACTAGCCGGGTCAAGCCTGGAAGTAGACAACAGGTCCCTAACAACCGACCTAGAAGCCACTATTAAAAGCGCCGAATCACAAACACAAACAGGCCGCAAGGCCGACCCGACACTGGCAAAACCGTGACAAGCCATCTGGTCAATGAGTTTGTCCTCACCATTCTTGAGAGTAGAACAGTCAGGAGAATGCAAAAATACAATTTTGTGAGATACTCACCTGTAGAATTGGTATTATACGCATACAGCACGTCCTGCTCCATCTATAACACCACATGGGTAATCCTCCACCAGAGGGCGCTGTTCACTGCAGACATGCAAAAAACAGACTCCTCCCGGCCCTTCATATACCGAGGGACCTCCCACAAATCCCCAGCATTGAAAAGCAGTGAGAAAAAGAAGCCGGGAGAACCAACCACCAAGCTGGTAACAATTGTAATGATAACAATCACCATACAGGGGATCCAGAATGTAAGACCAGGGTGGGGTGGAGCAGGACGTGCTGTATGCGTATAATATCAATTCTACAGGTGAGTATCTCACAGAATTGTATTATTTTAAGCATACAGCACGTCCTGCTCCATCTATAATAATAACACATGGGACATCCAATAGCAGTGTCCATAAAGTAGGGTGGGATCCCCAAAAAACAAGGCACAGCAGACAGTAAAGGCGCTGTCACCTGCAAAACTTTGCAACCAGGTAAGACATGAGCAAAGGCTCTAACGTCAATCTCATAACAGAACCTTGAAAGGTATGAACAGACACCAGCAACAGTCTAGTAACTTATTCAACAGAAAAACCTGGTGCTGAAGGGCCAAAGGTACCCAAACACTGATATAACTGAGTAAAATGAGAAAAGGGGGGGGGGGTTCTTCCCCCTTAAGGTAATAGGCCATTGTAACGGCCAACCAACCCACAGGTGACAGAAGCCTCATGGGAACTTAGAGCTCTCCCCAAGAAGAATGAGAACTGGACTCCCGTCCGACAGGCGGGAATACTGACCCCTTCATTAGCAATAAGCCGAAAGCCTTACTCAGGAGCAGGAGGGCATCCAAGTAAGATCAGTCCAAAGGGCACAGTGGCCCTGGAAGTAAGCGATATCAGGCGCATACATAAGGAGGTGCCCACCGACCCCAAGGGCATCAGTCCCCCCAAGGGACAAGAACCACCAGGAAAAAATGCAACACCCGTTGAGGGAATGTAAATGCTTTACTTCAGCATTATAAAGAAAAAATGGTCCATAGAGACTAAAAGGACCTAAACAATGATCATAAACGCCACTCGGACAAGGGGGTCCGGCGTAAGACGGAATACCACCACGTCATGGTGTGCACATAGATATATATATATATATATATATATATATATATATATATATATATATATATATAATATACACACATATACATATATCGAGCTAAGGCTAAGTAATCAGATCCACCTTCACAGGCACGCATCTGACTGAAGCAGGAGCCCCCAGAGAAGCGACTTGGACTACAAGACAGCTGAGACAGCATCCAGCATAAGTCCCAAGGGAACAATCCGCAGGGCAAACAGAATGAACATGGATCCCAACAGGAACCACAGAACTACTTGGGGGATGCCCTTGAGCAAACACCAAGAGAGCTCCTCACAAGGAACACTGGGCCAGACTTCTACAGGAAGACAGACAGGACAGAACCTGAACCTCAGAGTACCGAGGTGGGGAGCCAACCCCATCTTTAAGCTGTAAAGACTCTAGAACCCTGAGAACCGAGAACGTCTAGCAGGGAAGAGACCGAGACTCATGCCAATCAATATGGGTACACAATAACCCACAATGAACGGAGGAAGAGGAAGCTTGCTCCTAGCCCCCCATATACCAGGTCACCCAGAAGATAAGCCCGTCTCCAAGGGGTGAATGAATCAGCTGTCAAGCCCCAGACTGAAGTCTGTAGATTGGGACGACAAAAGAAGGGGCCTGACAAGGGCAGAACCGCACTCTTGAGAGAGCGAACATGTCAGCTGACCTTAGCAGAAGCATCTGTGAACCACACTTCACTAGGTCACCCGGGGTTCAACAAACTCACGGGTCTCTTACTCGGCCCAACCGTGCGAGGAAACCCCACGAAGTAGGGTGAATGAAGAGAAGGTATATAAGATAGAAAATCCAGAGGAGCGCGCGCGCGCGGCCGAGAGGAATGGACGCCTGACCCCTCGTCTCCGCACTGTCGGGAGGCCCTGCAGCAGCTTACAGCCCGCAAGCGGGCGATCGGACCCCACAGAACCCCCATACCGCACGGCGATTACCTGCTGTACCGGCGGCGGGTCATCATGAGCCTCCAGGCGGGGAGGAAGAAGAGTGGCAGGGACGGCCGCAGGTCCATGATGGCGGCGGTCAAAATGGCGGCGGCGGCGGGGAGCGAGGAAGAGAGGGAGCAACTTGCTGTACCTGACGGAGGAGAGCTGGAAAGGGTGAGTCTGGCTGAAGATCTTTCCATGGACTCTTCTGATAGCTGGCCCAGATCCCCCTCAGCCTCCCAGCACACCTCCCACCATGCCTCCCTGCATGTCTCCCAGCACACCCCCCAGCAGACCTCCCAGCATGAAGCACAACAGCCACTTATAAATAATGATATCCTCTCCCAATTAAGAGCAATAGTGAGAGAAGAGGTCACTGCCGTCACAACCAAACATACAGACACCCTGCTGAGGGAGATCAGGGAACTGGGGGGCAGAACCGATGCGCTGGAATCCAGGATGGATGACGCCACGGTGGTCCTGGAGGAACAGGGCTCCCAGATGGAAAAGCTCCTGGACGAGATTACCTTATTGAAGGGCTTAAACGAGGAGTTGGAGAACCGGAACCGGAGGTCCAATTTACGTTTTAGGGGTATCCCAGAATCTATGGAGGATGCTAATGGAACCATCATAGCCCTCCTACAGGAGTTAACCCCCGAAATCCCGGTTGCCAGGCTGGAGCTAGACAGAGCGCACAGGGCCCTCTCCAAGAAACCAGTGGACGGGCCCCCTCGGGACATTATAGTTAAGTTCCACTTTTACCAGACGAAAGAGGCGGTTCTTAAAGCGTCCAGAGAGAAAGCGCCCCTGGCCTTCCAGGGCCACAGCTACCAAATATTCACTGATCTTTCCCAGACGACCATCCTTAAGAGAAGATCATTCCGACCTTACCTACAAACGCTCCAGGCTAATGGCATACGCTATAGATGGGGATTCCCCTTCAAACTCTCTTTTTCCCATCAAGGTAGACAAATCCAGGTCTCCACGGTCCCCAAGCTTCTGGAGAAATTCAGGGGTCTGGGACTAAAGATCCCGGACTCTGAGGTGTCCCCCTCCTCACTTCCCTCCACCCCGAGGACCCCGAAAACAAGCCAGAGGGCCACTGCACAACCTTCCCCGCTTCTGAAACATCGCAAGCAACAAAGCTCTCAAGCACCGAGGAGACTCATTTCACAGAAATTCGTGCCAGTTTGAGCTAACCCCCTCTTTTGTCCATTCTCGGACCCCGCCGGGAGACAGGAGTGGTATGAACGGCCGGTACTGCTTCAGAACCTCTCCCGCACAAGCGCGGGATGCCCCTCTTCCCTTTCTTGTGGCTCGGGCCGTCTCAGCGCTCCTGGTCTGACGACATCTCGGGATACTTTCCCACTTGGGGACTGAACGCCACCCCACCACGGGGTCGTGAGTACAGTGACTTTTCAGTTTGACAGTTTATAAGGTTATGCTGTTTATTGCACCGTTTAGGTCCTTTAACCCTTTATTCCCTCAGGTCAAGTATTAGAGTAATATATGTTTATATGCCGCTGGCTCCTTCTGGTTGTTACCGACCGTAATCTTGTATACCGGGTCTAACTGGGACGCTTAGGCCTGTTAAAGGCCCCTCAGGGATATAGCATTTTTTGCTATGTACAATAGTTCAAACCACTTCATCAGTTGTTGACGCGGCTGGCGCTGGCTTGGCCCCTTGCTCCCGGCCGCCCCGCCCGGCGCACCTTCCTGTAATAATCTTCTCATGGGTCAGACATACGCCCTTTGATGCAATCACCGTGAGTGGCCTCCTGACAGGTCACGCGCTCTCCACCACTTCCAGCCAGGAGTGAACCTTTTTGGTCTCCTCTCCTGCGGGTCTGGAAGCCCTTGTTCTGTCACAGGTTGACGGTAAATGTTTTATATACCCCAGTATACATGTTTGTTGTCTTTACTTCCCCTCCCCTTTACCCCTCTTCCACCCTTCACCTCAACCCCAATACCCCACTTCCTAAGGGTTCCGGCCCATAGGTCACGAACATCCAACCACGTGCTACACACCTCAGTCCACCTGACCTCACATGGCGCTTAAAGTAGTTTCTGTAAATGTCCAGGGCCTGAACTCCCCTAACAAGCGATCGAGAGCGTTTAAACTGTTTGATTCCCAGCATGCAGACGTGGTCTGCCTTCAGGAGACGCACTATACCCCAACTTCCTCTCCGAAACAGATCCATCATAAATTCTCCCAATTCTACCAGGCCACTAGTAAACGCAAACAGAAGGGGGTGCTCATAGCCTTCCGTAATAGGATATCATTCACATGTCACACTCAGTTAGCAGACCCTGACGGCAGATACCTGTTACTCCAAGGTACTCTCCAAGATACTGAGGTTACCTTCCTTAACTATTACGCCCCTAATACCAAACAAATTCAGTTTTTAACTCATCTACTCTCTATCTTAAAGGACCATCAAAGGGGAGTCGTCTTTGTATGTGGGGACTCCAACTTGACGATCCATCCCCGTCTGGACCGATCCCTCCCCCCCAGCTCTCAGGTGGCCAGCGAGGGGAAACGCTTTGGAGAATTATTGGACACCTACCAATTATTAGACATATGGCGGGCCCTTCACCCACATGCAAAAGACTATACCCACTTCTCAGCCCCCCACAACCTATCTACCAGAATTGACCACATTTTTGTCTCCTCTGCATTCATCCCCTGCATAGATCGGGCTGACATACATCCAATCCCCTGGTCTGATCATGACATGGTCTCTATAACCTGCACTTCTTTAATCACAAAGCCTAGGCCATCCTCTTGGCTACTTAATGACTCCCTTCTTTCCTCCAGACTTCTGGTGGAGGAGGCCAACAGGGCTGCTTCAGATTACTTTACACTCAATGAGACCCCGGATACGGCGCCCACCATGGTTTGGGGAGCCTTCAAATCGGTCATGAGGGGCTATTTTGTTGGTCTCGCCTCCAGAAAGAAGAAAGAGAGGCTGGCCATGTCCAAAACACTCCAGATAAATTATGAGTTAGCGGCTAAAAATTTTAAAACCAATCCCAGCTCTAGAAACCTTCGCGCTTTGGAGATGGCCAGAACCAAACTGAACCTCCTACAAACGGAGGAAACTGAAGGGAGGTACCGCCGCTCCAAACAAAAATATTACATCTCAGCTAACAAACCCGGCACCCTGTTGGCCTCGCAACTTAAAATGTCAACCCTGCTGCTGATGAAGCCCATTAAACTGAAGACCAGTGCCGGCCTTATCACTAACAACCCGATAAATATTGTGGAGGAATTCTCCACGGGACTGTCTGGATTGTATGATGCCCCCCCCCCCCCCCCCCTGTACCGAGCCTCAGATCCGGGCCTTTTTTGAGGATATTAACATGTCCCCAATCTCGGACACCCATAGACTGAAAGTTGACGAGGATATAGGGGTGGAAGAGGTACTTCAAGTGATCAAGGACCTCAAGTCCAACAAGAGACCCGGACCTGATGGCTTCACGGCTTCATTTTATAAAAAATTGGCCCCGATCATAGCCCCTCGGTTGGCAAGAGTATTTAACCATATAAAGCAGGGCAACCCCATTGATCCGGACATGCTCCGGGCCTCTGTGGTGATGATTCCAAAACCAGGTAAGGATCTCCAATCCTGGACGAATTATAGACCCATCTCTCTGTTAAATCTGGACCTGAAGATCCTTACCAAAATCATCTCCAACAGGATAAACACCTTCCTGGGGGGGATGGTGGGGAGGGACCAGGTGGGATTTGTCCCTAAGAGACAGGCGGGGATGGAGTGAGGCGGATCCTACAGTTGCTGGAGGGAGCTCGTTCCCGGAATTCGGAGGCCTTCCTGCTCTTTTTGGATGTGGAGAAGGCCTTCGACTCACTCCCTTGGCAATACCTCCGGTTTTCCTTGCAGGAGTGGGGGTTTGGCCCGGGGCTACTATCTTGGATTACAGCCATTTACTCGAAACCCATGGCCCATGTGAAGTACGCGGGTTATAACTCTACCGATTTCCAGATAAGGAGGTGGACTAGGCAGGGATGCCCACTATCCCCAATACTCTTTATCTTGGCGCTTGAACCGTTGGCTGAAAAGATTAGGCAGAACCCCTCCATCCGGGGCATACCATGGGCTGGTAGAGACCACAAAATCTCACTTTTCGCAGACGACATGCTCCTTATGCTTACTTCCCCCCACGTATCGGCCCCTAATGCAATCCGCACATTATCCTCCTTCAGCGAAATTTCGGGCTTGAAGCTGAACGCCTCCAAATCTATGGCCTTAGACGTTTCACTAACCGATACCACTAGACAACAACTGGCCCAAAACTTCTCTTGGACCTGGGTACAGAGACTTCCATATTTGGGGATTAAATTGACCAAAGATTATAGGGACCTCTATAACGCCAACTACCCGGAGATGATTAAATCTCTGGACGCACTACTGCAGTCGTGGAGCTTCTTAAGATTGTCATGGTTGGGGAGGATCGCCGCTTTGAAGATGACATATCTACCGAAAATTTTATATCTTTTTCGGGTCCTCCCTGTGCCTGTGCCTAGGCGCCAGCTGGATACCCTCCAGCGGAAGATCCTCTCCTTCTCATGGAATAAGTCCAAACCACGGCTCAGGAGAAATATTCTTTATTGTAAAAAAGAGGAAGGTGGATTGGCTTTTCCATCCCTTCACAAATACTATCTAGCCGCCCAGGTTGCACCACTCACCCTTCTTCATGCCCCGGGGGACAGGCCACTCTGGGTGTTAAATGATATAGCTGAATGCAGCCCGGTGACACCAGCCTTGCTCCTATGGATCCCCAAATCCTCCAGACCGAAGACCATTTCCAATATACTTAATTTCTCCCTGAATATTTGGGACACAATAAAGCACCTCTTCACCTCCCCCCACCTGCCTGCCTCCCCGGTGTTCGGTAACCCTCTGTTCCCGCCGGGTCTGTCTCACCAAATGGGATTTAAATGGTGGAAACGTAAACAACTCACACTGTTATACGATTTTTGCACCCCGTGGGGGATGAAATCCCAGCAGCAATTGGCCCTTAACGAAGGGTTCCCCCCTGCTGAAACCTTTAGATTATTACAATTGCAACACTACATCCAAACACACCTGAAAAAATCATCCCCCCCATACAGACCCACTGGGTTTGAACTACGCTGCATCAAGGACCAGTTTGCTGGCGGGCTGGTCTCAAATCTTTATGCTTCGCTGACAGCCCCCCCTCCCAAAATAAAACACACATACATGCTTAAATGGGAGGCGGAGCTGGGAGTTGAGAGGGACTGGGAAGCCTGGCAGGCAATTCTAAGGAACACAAGCAAAACCTCGTATAACGCTTTGATCCAAGAGAATGCCTACAAAATACTTTTCAGGTGGTATTACACCCCTGAACGTGTCAACAGATTCTCACCCTCCTCCTCCCCCCTCTGCTTCAGAGGCTGCCAGGACACGGGGACGATGCTCCATATATGGTGGGAATGCCCACCCGCCCAGGAGATATGGAACAAAACATACAGGCTCTTGGCTGATGTCCTGGAGTTAACACTTGTTGGGGACCCCTGGGAAGCACTCCTCTCGCTTAGAATTAATAAATACACTAAAACCCAATGGAGATTGACCCAACACGTCCTCTCAGCCGTTAGACTAACGATAGCGAGGAACTGGAAACTTCACACTTTGCCCTGGACTGAGATACAAGGCAGAGTCTCAAATACTATGTGCAATGAAAAACTCACTGCAATATTCAGAGACCAATATGACCAGTTTCTTGAAGTTTGGTCCCCATGGCTGGACCATATAAGCGTACCTAAAGGCCAGACCGACCCCGTATTCCCAGTTTGAAGGTTTGTTCGTGTGACCCACTAGGGTCTTTTATGAGGATAGAATGTTCTGAACCCGTTGGACTTATCGGCCCCACAACGTTTCCCCTCCCCCCTCTTTCCTACCCGGTTACCCTGCTGTTTGTCTGTCTCACTCCACCTAAAAAGGTTTTCTCAACTTAGTAGAATACAGCTAGGCTCACTTACAAACACACTTGCAGCTTCCATGATAGTATTTCATGAGTATTCAAACAGCGTTAATAATTTCTGGTTTCTCATCCTTATATTGGATTGTTACATATGGTTACTAAGCAATTTTATGTAGTTATCTCAAGACTATCTCTAGAATTATGTCTCATGTTGTCTTCACGCAAATGCCTCTCCCTCTCCTATATATCTGGTTGACACCATTGATGATAACAATGTCTTGGATCTTTTGTATGAATACGCAATGTATTTTGTAGCGCCTGTGCTTCTAGATTTTTGTGAATGCACTACTGTATATGTTTTTATTTGTAAAACCCAATAAAATCTTTGTAAAAGATAGAAAATCCAAGTATAATTTTAGTAAACCCCATGACCAGAGTCAGAATATTCTGAGACAGTAGACACAAGGGCGGGGCCTCTGTGGTGTAAGCGAGACCCCACAGAGCCACCCTAGATGGCTCTCAGATTGACACCAGGATAGCAAGCCTGCCACTAGAAAACATCCATTGGAACGAAAACCGTTGAGGAACAGGGGGTGTAGGCCCCCGCCCAGATCAGGAACCCTCCAGAGGGACCATCCTGCCTCAAGCACCAGACCAGTAATAAAAATAGGCCATTGTCTTCCAACAGGCCAAGAGTCTCCAATAGACATGTCCTAAACAGGAAAAAGTCCAGCCGTATAGACAACAGAAGGCTCATGTTTAAACAAACCAGTAGGTAAGATGGCCCTCCTAAGGGACCTTACCTAGGACCCAGGGGGGCATCGGAAGAATCCCCCCCCCCCCCCCGCCAACCGGCGAGACTGGGTCCCCAAGGCGACCCGTCACCGGAAGATGCAAGCAAGAAGGGGGTGCCCCCTGACAGGGCCCTTGAGTATGATCGGCTCAAGAGGAACCACCATACCCAGGGGAATGATCACAACCCTAGCTCCAGGGGTGCTGGAACCCCATGTAGGATCACTAACCTAGTGTGCAGAAGAGCCCAAGGGCTCGGTATATAAGGGAACGCATCTGATACGCCACCAACGAGCCCACCAGCTGCAATCCTGCCTGCTGAAGGTAATATAACAGCAAAGAAGGACAGAGAATTCGTCCCGAAAGGTCCCCTACCACCAAGGAAGAAGGAACTAGCCATAGCCGAATCCAAATGCAATACTAGGAGAGGATATACTGGAAAAAGGGAAAAAATAAGAACTAAGGTGACTGAACACCCAACCCCAATAACTCCCCATTGTAGGTAAGGACCACCTAGTAGGTCCTTATGCGGCTGCCCCTTGGTCCCATCCAAACCGTAACGGGCACAGGGAGTGGGGGAGAGGCCTAATAACATAGCCACAACCAGCGGTGATGATCACAAACACCCACCTGTAGAAGCCGCAGAGTCCTGAAGACACATGTGAGTCAAAATAAGCATCTTAGCATTCCACGGGTAGCCAGAGGCCCACTGATTTACAGAGCGCCGAAGGCCCAACTCAGAGACGCCAAGCGGCAACGCCTGTGGGTACAATCGCCGAACCCATGTAGGGTTAGGATGTGCACCGCCTCATCCTCCAGGAGAGGGTGGAACAGACTGGTGTAGAGGCCACTGCCTCTATCTGTGAAGGGCATCCTATCAAGGAGCCCAGACCTGGCAGGCCAAGGAAGGCCTGTACCAATACCTGAAAAAAAAGACAGGGACCGGAAGTACCCTGACCCACTCGGGGAAGAACCATCCAGCAAACACCGTCCCGCAACCAGAGGGACTACCTCCTGAAACCATCAGAACGAAGCATGGTGCCTCCTGATAGGAGCAAGGTGCTGTGGCTATCCCCTCACCCAGGCGGGTGAGGGCGTCCCATCATGCTTGGGGGGCTTTTGAGAAGAGGTCGGTCTTAGCCCGACCAGAAGGACCCTGACGATGTCTGCCTCTCCTGGGGCAGGAGTCTGTACCAGGCCCCGGGAGGGGCACTCCTGGTTCTTGCTTAACACTATGATATGGAGGGGGAGGGGTATCCCTGCTCCGAGGGGACCGAGACGGCCACCCTTGATGGGGCGAATTGTCCTCTCTTTTAAAAATATCCAGACGGGCCCCAAACAGGCGTTGCCCTTTAAAGGGAAGCCCAGTCAGAGTCCTTTCAGCAGCATCATCAGCCCCCCACTGTCGCAGCCAAAGCAGTCGACGTATAGCCACCGCTGGGGCAGAGGTCCTTGCACACATTCTGATGGTGTCATCCAGGGCTAAAAGGATAAATTTAACAAAAATATCACAACTGGAGAGTGCATTAAACACCTCCCAGGGTAAATCTTCAGGGCGATGCTCAAGCATCTGCCTTATGAGTGTTCTAGCGGCCACTGCAGTGATGGCCGCGGCACAGGCAGGACGCATCGCCGTTCCTGCACAAGCAAAGGCGTGCGAAGCCAGCCTATCGGGGGTTAGGAACCCCAATGATCGGTGCGTCCACCACGGGAGACGATGACCAGCAATCAACCTTCTCAGGGGGAAAGGGGTATTTCCTATCCCAGTCATCAGATGGAGCACTGTCACACGGAGAAGAGAGCTCCTCCGAACCCATAGCCAAGGCCGAAGCCGGTGTCGTCAAGGGCCGCTTCCTGCCAGGACCCAGGCTTTCGGTTAACCCCGTAACAATCTGGTCAAGGGTAGGCCATCTAGAAGACAGATCAGGTTGTAACTCCCCGCTGGAACATGACTCAACAGGAGTGAGGTTTAGGCCAGGGGAAGAGGGAGGATAGGAGCGAGGTGCAGCCATTGGTGCTGCTGGCAGGGCCAGCGTTTGCTCGGCACAGGGCGCGCACACCCTTGCCCCGTCAGCATCAGCATGGGGAAGACCACATGCTATACACAGCCGGTCTTGTCCCAGAGGGACCCCGGTCACACAATCCTGGGATGCCTCCATATGGTGATTATCTAGGCACAGTATGCCCGTAGGGATTTATGCACTAGGCAACCCTGGATGCCCCAGCAACCCGCTGATTAATGTGGGAGATTTGTAGGAAGGCCCGCTAGTAACTAACTATGAATAGAAATTATATATATATTTTAAGGGGCCAGGAGAGGCCGTCTGAGACTCGGCGTCTGAAAAACATAAGGTGAAAGAAGGAGTCAGGGCCATGCACAGCAGGAGAACATATAATGAGCAACCGCTCGCGAGGGCACTTACAGCCAAGAGAGGAGGAGGAGGAACAGCCGCCACGCGCGCGTGAAGATCGTCAAAATGGCGCCCAGCGAACCTCGAAGGGCGGGCTCAACGCTCAGCCGTGACGCGCCCACCGCGAAGAGCGCAAAGCTCTGAGTAAAATCACAAAGATATTGTAGCGAAAAAGTGCTGCGGCATCTAGCAACGAAACGGCGGCAGCCAAACAAAATAAAGAGCAAGCAGCGCGGCTTTGACACCCGTAAGATAGGTAGAAATAAAGGCTTAAGCGTGGCTAACAGTACACTGTCACACCCCCCCTTTCTTTTCCCCCTAACTAGATGGGGAAAACGGGAGGGTGGTGACCCTGCAACATGGTCCACCACTACTCAGGGCACGGGGCAGTAGAGGGCGGGAGGGGCATCCACTAGAGGCTCACCATTAGCCTTGACCGCCTACTCTATGGTGGGGGATTGCAGTGGAGCAAGACTCCGTTAAGCACCCAAGGTGCTGCCTACCTTCACCCGACCAACGCAGCCCAGGCTGGGAGGCATAGTCTTCATCAAAGAGGACGAGTGGAAACTGGCCCCCAGGGCCTCGGGCTGTAAAGCCCCGCTCGCCTGCGAGAGCGTGATACTTCATGTCTTCGCAGTTCAGCACTGCAGAGAAATCTGGGGATTTGTGGGAGGTCCCTCGGTATATGAAGGGCCGGGAGGAGTCTGTTTTTTGCATGTCTGCAGTGAACAGCGCCCTCTGGCGGAGGATTACCCCTGTGTTATTATAGATGGAGCAGGACGTGCTGTATGCTTAGAATACAGAGGTGCTAGACAACCCTAAAACAGGGGAGGGGACGACCAGCGCTTCACCGCATCCACCGGAAAGGGATATTTCTTATCCCAACCCGGAGGAACACCTGGAAGCCGAGTAGGCCTCTCCCATTCTTTAATAATAATGCCATCGAAATGCTTTTGATTAGGGAATTCCAAGCGCGGCTTAGCCTCCTCAAAGAACTCCCCCTTCTGCGGAAGAGCCCCTTCAGGAGGAGAAATTGCCAGAACCTCAAACATATGAGCCAGGACCTTAGGGGTATCCAAAGAATCCCCCTGACCCCGCTCGGCATCGGTGCCAACAAACTGCTGATCGTCAGAACAATCTGATTCCTCAAATAACTCCCCTTAATCTAGCGGGGGGTAATCAGACCAGTCCAGTGAATCAAACTCCTCAAAATCAGAAGCCGGCGTGGCTGGGGACAAGTGCTTTCTCTTAGCCGGGGCCTTTCTGGCAACAGCACTAGAAAATAATTTTTCAAGATTGGACAATCTGGCACACACCTCAGATTGCGACTGCCCACCCATGACAACATCACATGGGGTACGGATCAGGCAGGGAGGGGTAGGTGAAGGGACCGGCGGCGCAGAACCAGACGCATGGGATCCGGACTGCCGAGTAATAGTCTGCCGTGCACATGGTATGCAAAGGAATACATCATCCCCTGTAAGGGATACCCCACACCCCAAACACTGCCGGGGGTGCCCCGAGGGGAGCCCGAGCCCGGTATCCTGGGAAGCCTCCATATGGTGATTTTATCGGTAGTCGCAATACCCAAGGGAATTACGCAATATAAGCAACCCGGGATGCCCCTTCTGTGTCCCGAGTGGGAGGATTTATAGGGAGTTCTTAAATTAAACCAGAGACCCTAGGACCGGGAGGACCCTTTAAGATCCAACAAGGGTCCGACTGGAATACAAAAAGAGGAACTATCACACACATCACACAAATGCTGTGCACGTAACAGAAGGGCCAAAGCACACATACATATAAATAGAAATATATATCAATCTCGCGCTAACAAGCAGCATCACAGGCAATAAAGGAATGGAGCCCACTGGGCGCTTACGGTAAGCGTCCTGCATGAGGTGAAGGGACTTGGCAGCAAGGATGAAGAAGGGCGGGCCGGCGCGGACCGCGCTCTGTGCCCGACCCAGCCCCTCTCCCCTGACACATGGCGGCTCCCGGCCAGTGACCGGGCTCCGCAGTGGCACCAGCAGCACGGGGGGAGGGAGGAGGCGGGCCGCGGGATCGCGCCCGGCCCCCGCCCCCCCCGAAACAGCACCGGAGGGGAAGAAGCTCCCCCGAAGGCTGTCAGTAACGGCCGGCGGCGCCGCAAACCGCCGCCCCGGCCAAGGGAAACGTATCAATCTACTACATACACACAATACATACTCACAATAAGTTGCACATAAGCATGCACTCTAAAGGAAAAAACGAAACTAAAACGGGAATAAGCGCCCCCCCTAGCTGTAGGGAACAATGGGTGACCGGGGAAGGGGGAATTGACACCACAAAGGTGTAAGGGCAAGGACAGGGCATCCCAACCGGGATCACCAACCCGGAATACCGCCTACCCCTTAGTATGGGGTCTCACGGTGGAGCATAGCTCCTAAAGCACCTTAAGGTGCCGTCTACCTTTCCCAGACCCGCAGCCTAGGCTGGGAGGCTCTTTATTAAAAAGGGGGATAACAGTAGGTTCAGGCAGAAATAGACCAAAAGAGGGGGGCCGGGAGTTACCCCGGCTACCTGCAAGGAGGAGACATCCATCTTCTGACTTGCTCGCCGTCTGCAGAGATGAAAGACTGGGGAATGAGTGGGAGGTCCCAGGTATTTATGGACCGGGAGGGGCTCCCTTTTTTTCATGACATCTCTGCAAGACCGCCCTCTACAGGTCGGTATAACCCAAGTGTAATGACTATTCTGAAGCGGGGTGTGTGACATACTTAGAATACAATAATTTTGATGACCAATTCCTCATTATTTCAGGGTTTACAAGACAAGTACGCCAGCTTTGCAATTTTGGGCCAGCATATAGCTTAAACAAAGTATACCTTAGTGCTACAGCTTACCCAAATGAGTCTGCAAACTGCTGTATGGCTTATAAAACATCATCAAATATTTTTGCAATGATCAGCCCCTCCCAGGAGATGTAATGTGGTCCATTGTTCCAACCATGCACACAGCTATGAGCCTAGCCAGCCAGACTGTTCCAGTGGTATGGGACCGTCATTTTGCTGGTTCCTGTATAATCGGCAGAGTAGTTATTTGTACCGGCAATCAGATTCCTGCCTCTCCGAGTACGCAGACATATCTAGAGATATAAAACCCTGGTCCTGAGAGCACACCAACAGATGATTTGGAATTTGGCAATAGTATGATATTTCAAGTGATCAGTTTCCAAGTCGACAGTAAGCTTTACTCAGCCAATTTTGGCACATCAATTTTGACACGCCTGATATTAAAGGAGCCCTCGTATTTCAAGACCTTAAATCGTAGAAGCTGAATGAATTGCTGTTACAACATAAATGAACAAAGCAGAGACACACATTTGCTTAAGAACAAAAACCACCACCACTGTATGATAATTGTATGATTTCAGATACAGGAGGATGATCCACACTACAGTCAAACTATAGTTTACCTCATTACCTCATTCACATGTTTGGCAGCAAAAGCAATCAATCAATCATGTAACCACCAGCAACTATTCCAGGTTTAAATGGAAGCCCACTTGGCAAACCCGATTGGTTGTTGGCAGTCACGTGATTAGCAGTCATAAAATGAAAGAGGAAGTTGGCCGACTTGTCTTTATATTTTTACACTATAAAAGGTGTCATAAGTGTGCAGATCTTTATCTATGATTAAGGGCCATTAGCACCCGAAACGTGTCAGAGGACTGCACTATTACGCTGCCCGGGTCTAGTAATTACAGTTTTGTGGCTTTATACAACATTTATTGGATGGAGATGTTTTTAAAATTTGATCAATAAAGCATTAGACTTGAGTGCGGACCCACCACTTTGTTCTTGCTACGACTTTGGGGCTGAGGGACTGCCCTGGGCCAAGCACCGTGATATCAGCTACCAGTGTGCATTAACCTTTTCTACATTTTTACTTGTCTTTATTGCCGCTTTAAGGCCAATAAATGAGAGATTACATTTGTCATTAGCACCTAGAGACAACTTCCTCCTCTATTATGGAGCAGTGGTGTCCCTCTTTATGGGGGATCCCATATTGGTATTCCTCAATTTTTTTATCCCCGGAGATCCCACAATTCATCCCTGATATATATCTTTAGCTGGATGTATACCTGCACTAGATAATTCTGAATGGCTGGAGCGGACCCCCTTCACAGCAAGAGCTGAGAAGGGATGTGGCCAGAGGTGCGCACTCTATCCAGCCTTTTTTCTGTTCTGAGGGCAAAAAAAAAAAAAATCTAAAAAAAGGGAATGCAAGCCACTGATTGGTTGAATCACTCCACACATGTGGTTCCAGGGGATACACATAGCAGGGTATCCCAAATAGGGATACCCCAGGCAGGAGAAACAAAACCCAAGAAAGTTAAAATCATGGATTTTGTTGCTCTTAAACTGGACTAAAACCCAGTATTTTGACTATCCCAGGCTTTGGTCTTTGCCCCCAGGGCACCTTTTTTCGGGATGGCCCTCTGTGCAAAACCCTCCAGATCCAGTAAAAACTCGCCTTTTCGCAGTCCTACAGAATACGCGCAGTCTCTCGTCAGTTTCGGCTAAGAATCAAATTTAGCCGAAAACAGCTGAGCGTGCCATTGGCCGCATCCCCGCTAGCCTCGAACAGGTTGCGTGCCTGTACCGGCCATTCACAAATGGCAGGCACGGGCCCAGCTAAAAGTATAGCTTTATATTCACACAGCTGAGCATCGCAAAACAGGGTGTACCGGGGGTTCAAAAAAAAAAAAGTGGCCTTCGGTCCACTTTTGCACTGATTGCATAACTAGATGTAAACAGACTGGTAGACCAACCCCCACATTCATCTTATTGACTTGATGAGATGTTGTTCCTCTAAGTCAAGGAGCTTTAGATCCTTTATAACCATCTCCTCTGGGCATCCCAAATTATCTTATCCCTACAATTAAGGATCCTTGGGAACCGAAAATCAGACATGGAGGTCTGTATGATGGGAGACAGGAAATAGGTGCACACTGCAGTAAAGCATGTATCCTATTGAAGAAGACTTAGCTGCCACAACCATTTAGACAAAGGCATGGCTCTTTGATAAAGTGAGGGGTGGATTAGGTTAGGTTGAGTATCCCTGTGATCCAGAATCCTCCCTGGCAGAGAGGCGCAAAACTGAGGGTTGGTAATAGAGCAGTTTTTTTATTTAACTTAAAAAAACATAAGCTAAAAGAAAGCACAGGTAGTAGCCACTTTTTCACAGTATTCAACAGCTAATTGTCCTAAAACAAATATCTTTGTTTAAAGTGATGAGATTTGCTATTCTTTTGGAGACTCCAACATAATATAATTTTTAATCTGCTGGCGTTTGGTACAGTCCAACTCCTGCCTAAACTTTTCAGTTTTGGAAGTCCAATAACTACAGTAAGCACTGAGGTACATGACCAGTATACATAGGTCAAATTCCAAGACAATTCTATTAAATTGCAGCATCAGCCAAGCACTGTGCTCTGCAAGATCAAAAGAAAGGTTGGTATTTTCTATTTTCAATCTGGGGGCGGGGTGGTCGCAGAGCTATGTTGTGAGAGGCAATACCCACTAAAAAATAACTTTCAAAACACTCCCCCTGTGAAATCAAACCCCACAATTAGTATCTGTGGTCACATGGTTACCAGCAGCCAGATCCCAGGGAAGACCTGCAGACCACATAACTCAGTTTACACAGAGGAAAAATTTGAACGTCGCATTACAGCATGTAGAGTGAAAAGAAGGTTTGGGGTTGGATCAGAAAAAAAAGACAACACTGAGTACTCACCTGTAGAATTGCTTTTACTATGCATGGCACGGCCTGCTTCCAGAAGTCCTTACGTATGGGTTATTCCGCCACAAGGTGGCGCAGTGTACTGCAGAAGAGTTGTGGCTCCTCCCGGTACCATATAAAAACGGAATAACCATAGACTTATCCAGTGTTGACAAGCAGTTATTCAAGAAACCAAGAGATAATAAAAGGTAAAAAGGTAACAAACCCCAACTAACTTGGAACAATCACCATAAAGAGGCAACCAAGAATAACAATAACAAGGGTGGGGTGAAGCAGGCCGTGCCATGCATAGTAAAAGCAATTCTACAGGTGAGTACTCACAGAATTGTCTTTTGCCTATTGCATGGCACGGCCTGCTTCCAGAAGTCCTTACGTATGGGACGTCCAACAGCAGTGTCCGTAAGGTAGGGTGGGATACCCAAAGAGTAACAACAGGCAGTTCAAACTACCACCGCCTGAAGTACCTTGCGGTCAAAAGCAACATCAGCTGAGGCCTTAACATCAACCTTGTAAAACTTGGAAAAAAGTATGAACAGAAGACCAAGTTGCGGTCTTACAAACTTGTTCTACAGAAGCTTGGTGCTGAAAAGCCCAAGACGCACCAATAGCACGAGTGGAATGAGCAGTAACCCTAAAAGGAGGAACTTTCCCCCCTGGCAAAATAGGCCTGCTCCAACGCCTGACGGATCCACTTGCTGATAGTGGATTTAGCCAGAGGCAAACCCTTCCTAGGTCCAGCAGGAAGAACAAAAAGAGCATCAGATTTCCTGAAAGACTCAGTATCAACCAAATAAAAACTTCAGAGCCCTGACAACATCCAAAGAGTGAAGGGTCCGCTCCATGGAAGGCAAAACTTGATTGAGATGAAAAGCAGACACAACCTTGTGTCAGACAACACCAGATTCAGGTCCCAAACCGGCAGCATAGGATTACGTGGCGGACACACGAGTAACTCCCTGGAAAAAAGTCTTAACCAACCGGTGATTGGAAAAAGGATCTTTGAAAAAAAAAAATTGCCAGAGCTGACACCTGTCCCTTAAGGGTACTAAGTTGAAGGCCCAAATCCAAACCATGTTGCAAAAATTCCAGAATCCTGGGGATAGAAAACACGAGACAAGGAAGAGACTTGGACTCACACCAGGCAATGTAAGCATGCCATATCCTGTAGTAGATAAAGGACAAGGACTTCTTCATAGCCCTAATCATGGTATCAACAGAAGCCGACAAACCCTTATCCATCATGATGGAGGTTTCAGCAGCCAAGCCGTTAAAGCCAGCGTTTGTAAATTGGGATGGCACAGTTGTCCCTGAGTGAGCAGATCTGGATCCTTGGGCAAGACATACTGATCTACTGCCAACTGTGCGACGTCTGCGAACCACACTCTCCTTGGCCAACAGGGGGCCACCAGAATGGCTGGTACCCCTTCCTGGGCTATCTTATGCAGCACCCTGCACAGCTGAGGAAAGGGAGGGAACACAGAGGAGCCAAAACTCCGTCCAAGGCATTGCTAGCGCATCCGTGGCGAAGGCCAGAGGATCCTGCGACAGGGAAACAAACCTGGGAAGCTTGTGATTGTGGCGGGACACAAACAGGTCCACATCTGGCTGACCCCAGTGGTGACACAGGGAGTGAAATACCTTGTTGCTGAGGGACCATTCTCCCAGCCGAGAAGTCCCCCTGCTCAGGGAGTCTGCCTCCTGGTTCTCCACCCCCGGAATGTAAACCAACGAAATGCAAGGGACATTCTCTTCCGCCCAAGACAGTATCAGGGACACTTCCTTGAGGGCTCGCTTGCTCCGAGTCCCTCCCCGATTGATGTAGGCAACCGCCGTCTGGTTGTCCGAGCGGATCTTAACAGCCTGACCCCCGAAGGTGTGTGGTCAGTTGAGAAAGAACCAACCTGATCGCCCTCAGTTCCAGGACATTAATGGGAGCATGGGCCTCCTGGGGGCCCCACCGACCCTAGAACTTCAGAGACTTCCAAAAGCCCCCCCAACCGGTCAGACTGGCATCTGTGGTGACAGTCTTCCAGCACGGGGCAGAAAGGTCCTGCCCACTAGAAGGTTCCCCGAGTCCAGCCACCACGTGAGGGACTGTCTGGCCAGGGGGGGACAAAACAAATACCTGATCCAGGGACACAGGGTCCCGATCCCAAACTGACAAGAGGTGCAACTGAAGAGGTCTCATGTGAAACTGAGCAAAGGGGACCGCCTCGAAGCAGGACACCATCAGACCCACTAACTGCATCCCTTGCCGGATGGGAGTATGGGGGACACAAGAGCAAAGTCCGTGCCTGCTTCTGAAGGCCCTCCACTTTCTGCTGAGGCAGGAATACCTTGACCTGAGAGGTATCCAGAGTCATGCCCAGAAAGGACCTCACCAAAGATGGTGACAGTGAAGACTTGGGATAGTTGATCACCCAGCCGAATGACTCGAAAGTGGAGGTCACCACCAGAGTATCCTTCTCGGCCTGATGAAGAGACTGAGCCGCAATCAGAATGTCGTCCAGGTAAGGGAGGATGCGAATGCCCTGATTCCGCAACAGAGCCATCACGCCCACCAGCACCTTGGTGAACACCGAGGTGCCGAGGTTATACTGAACGGTAAAGCCACAAACTGGTAATGCTGATCCTCTAGAGCGAACCTGAGAAATCTCTGATGACCTGGAAAGATTGGCACGTGAAGGTAGGCATCCTTGATGTCCACCGAGGTCATGAAGTAGCCCGGGCGCAGGGTACTGACAGCCGGGCGTAGAGTCTCCATGCGAAAGTGCTTGAACATGACAAACTTGTTGAGACCCTTCAAGTCCAGGATGGGCCTCAGGGACCCATCTTTTTTGGGGACCGTGAACAGATTGGAGTAGAATCCTCGACCCCATTCATGGGAAGGCACCAGGCAAAGGACTCCTGACTCCAACAGACGTTGAACCGCACGGCGCAAACCCTGAGCTGACAGAGGGTTTTGAGACATCCGGGATGTGATGAATCTTGGGGGCGGCCAGGCTGCAAACTCTACCTTGTAACCGGAGGACACCACCTCCTGAATCCACCGGTCTGAGACGCGGAGCCTCCAGACGTGAGCAAAGAGCCGAAGCTGTCCCCCCACCCGGATGGGTGAGGGCGCCTCCTCATGCTTGAGGGGGCTTGGGAGAAGGTTTGAGCTTGGAACCCCATGAAAGACCGGGACGACCGCGTGGTCTGCCACGGCCCCAAGGATCCTTGCGGGTACCCGAAAAGAGGGAGCCACAACCTCCTCTGGGAGCACGAAAGGAGGGGAAGGAAGCGGAGGGCCCCCGAAAAGGCAGAGGCTGCCTCCTACGCTGAGGCAGCCTACCATCCTTGGCTAGAACATCAAGACGCTCACCAAAAGAGCCGCAGCCCCGTAAAGGGGAGCCCAGTGAGAGCCTTCTTAGCAGCAGCCGCCCACTGACGCAGCCAAACAGAGCGGCGCATAGCCACCAAAAGGGCAGAGACCCTACCACTCAGCCGTACCGCATCATCCATGGCAGTAAGGACAAAGGCAACAAAATCAGAGCAAAGCAAAAGGGACCTATAATCCTCCCCCCTGCTACCAGCCGTAGCGCCATCAAGGAGACGCTTGAGCTGTTTAAGGGCAATAGCTGTGCAGACCGGACGCAGCCCAGCCCCCACAAATGTAAAAGCATGGCAGGCCAGCTGATCCATACGCCGGTCCTCGCTGTCTCGCAGTGTAGTAGTGTCAGGGGAAGGCATGACAGAGGTGTTGGACAGCCCGAGAACGGGAGCGTCCACCTCAGGGGGACACGACCATCGCTTGACCAGGTCGGCAGGAAAGGGATACCTCTTATCCAACCCTTTGGGCACCGCGGGCAATCTACTAGGACATTCCCACTCCTTGAGCACCATATTAGTGAAAAGGCTCTGCTCAGGGAACTCCAGACACTGTTTATCAGGACGAAAGAACTCACCCTGCTTCCTCTTCGCCACCTCAGGGGGGGACAATGTGCAATATTTCAAAAATGTGAGCAAACAGGCTATCAGTGTCCTCAGGGAACCATGAGTCCTCCCCAGACAGACCCAGGGTCACTGTCGTAACCCTCCTGCTGGTTCCCAGAGGAGTCCTGGAAGAGTTACCCCTCCTCTAGGGGGTAAAGGCCACCAAAAGCATCAAGTCCCTCATCCTCCTCAGGAAAGAGGGATGGCACGGGAGCAAGGTGCTGCTTCTTGCCAGAGGTCTTGCGTGGAACAGGCCTGGCAAGCTGCCTTTCAATGCTGGCCACACGCAGTGCCAGATCAGACTGTGACCCCCCTGCTAGTATCCCCCTCACTGGGGGCTAAATGCAGGCACGGAGGGGTAGGCGACGCCGAACGTGGCGCAGAGCTGGGAAGCGTAGTGGGTAGCCCAGCATGAGGCGCAACGATACCCTCGGCGCACGGCACGCACACCGCGGCACTGTTACTCAGAGGGGATGCCCCACACATGGCACACAGCCGGGATTACCCCGAAGGACCCCCAAGCACGCTATCCCCAGAAGCCTCCATATGGTGATTAACACAGGCGCAAAAGGCCAGCACAGGGTAAGGGCTAATAAGCCACCCGGGATGCCCCTGGAAGCCAGTAAGGGAAGATGAGGGAGGGTAAGGGGTAGGACCGGGAGAAACCACAACCCACAGTTGTCCCGCCTGAAAGACATAAGACACAAGCATCCCGCAGCACATGCCCCAACGAAACCAAAACCCCCCGAAGGG
Source organism: Gastrophryne carolinensis (assembly GCA_027917425.1). Taxonomy (NCBI): domain Eukaryota; kingdom Metazoa; phylum Chordata; class Amphibia; order Anura; family Microhylidae; genus Gastrophryne; species Gastrophryne carolinensis. Next base: position 161,384,238 of record CM051236.1, read on the forward strand.
GACTCACGGACCAAGCAGGCCAAAAGCACCAGCAGCCAGACCACAGGAGGAAGCGACAACAGGCAAATCACTGCCGCAGCTCCGGGAGGAAGAAGGGCCCCAGACGCGCAGCAGAAGCAAAAATACCGTTTTGTGAGTACTCACCAGTAAAACGGATATTATGAGTGTGACATACACTCCGCTTCCACAGTAGAGGGCGAACTTTTGCAGAGATGAATGCAAAAAAAGGAGCTCTTCCCGGTCCATAAATACCTGGGACCTCCCACCAATTCCCCAGTGCAAGATAGCAGTAAGGGGACAAGGAAGAACCAATTATAACTAAACTAACAAAATAAACAATGGTTCACCATATAAAAAATAAAAATCCGGAATACCAAAAGGGTGGGGTGAAGCGGAGTGTATGTCACACTCATAATATCCGTTTTACAGGCGAGTACTCACAAAACGGTATTATTCCAAGTGTGACATACACTCCGCTTCCACAGTCATGGCATCTGGGACATCCAATAGCAGTGCCCGTCATGGGTGGGAACCAAAAACAGTAAAAGAACGCACCAACTTAAACCACTGCAGCTTGCAGAACCTTGCGGCCAAAAACAGCATCCGCTGAAGCCCGCACATCAACCTTGTAAAACCTGGAAAAAGTATGAACGGAAGACCAAGTAGCAGCCTTACAAACTTGGTCAACAGAAGCCTGGTGCTGAAAAGCCCAGGATGCACCAACAGCACGAGTAGAATGCGCAGTGACCCTAAAAGGGGGAGTCCTCCCCTTAGCAGAATAGGCCCCAACAATGGCCTGACAAATCTGTTTGCTAATGGTAGACTTGGCGGGCGCCAAACCTTTCCTGGGCCCGCAGGGCACCACGAAAAAGGCGTCCGTCTTGCGGAAAGAAGAAGTAGTCACCAAATAGTACTTAACACAGCGAACAACATCCAAATTGTGCAAGACCCTCTCCTTGTCATTGCTAGGCTTAGGGAAGGGAGAACAATATCCCGATTGAGATGGAAGGCAGATACCACCTTAGGAAGGTAATGTGGCTTAAAGCAAAAGACCACCTTGTCCTGGTGTCTTTCAAAGTAAGGGGCCTGAATTGACAGAGCCGCCAACTCAGTGACACGCCGAACAGAGGTAGCAGCCACCAAGAAGGCAACCTTTTGAGTGAAAACAGAAAGAGCAATATCCTGCTCAAAAGGAGGACCCTGGAGAGCCGAAAGAACCAAGTTCAAATCCCAAACAGGAACCATAGCCGAACATGGGTAACCCCCTGGAAAGAAAGTCTTAACCAGCGGGTGTAAGACAAACGATCTTTGGAAGAAAACAGACAGAGCCGAGACTTGCCCTTTCAATGTACTAAGCTGGAACCCAAGATCCAGACCGTGCTGAAGAAACTCCAAAATCCTAGGGATCGAAAACACCCTGCAAGGCAAAGCCCTAGCCTCGCACCAGTCAATATAGGACCGCCAAGTCCTATAGTAAATGCCAGAAGAGGACTGCTTCCTAGCTCTAAGCAAGGTCTGAACAACAGCCTCAGACAAACCTTCCTCCTTCAGAATGAAGGTTTCAGCAGCCAAGCCGTCAAAGTTAGCGTTTGTAAATTGGGGTAAAGAAGTTGACCCTGAGAAATCAGATCCGGAAACATGGGAAGCTGGTACTGATCTACCGCCAACCTTACGTAGTCTGCGTACCAAACCCTTCTTGGCCACCTTGGAGCCACCAGAATTGCTGGTGCCCCTTCCAGAACCAGTTTGTGAACCACCTTGCCCACCATGGAGAAGGGAGGAAACAGGTACAGAAACCCCAGATCCTTCCAGGCAAGGGACAAGGCATCCACTGCCAGAGCTAGAGGATCCTGAGATAGAGACACAAAGGCCGGGAGTTTGTAATTGTGCCGTGAGGCAAAGAGATCCACCTCCAGGGTCCCCCACTTGTGACAAAGGGGCCGAAAAACCCCGGGGTTGAGAGACCACTCCCCTTGGCGAGAGGACCCCCTGCTCAGGGAATCCGCCTCCGTGTTTTCCACTCCCGGAATGTAGACTGCCGAAATGCAAGGAACATTGCTCTCTGCCCAGTGCAGGATCAGAGAGACTTCCCTGAGGGCACTCCTGCTGCGAGTCCCTCCTTGGTGATTGATGTAGGCTACCGCCGTCCGATTGTCTGATCGAATCTGAACCGGTAGACCCTGTAAGTGTGACGTCAGCCGTGACAGGACAAGTCGGATAGCTCTGAGCTCTAAGACATTGATGGGGTTGTGAGCCTCCTGAGAACCCCACACCCCGCTGAACTGATGACTTTTCCAGAAACCTGCCCAGCCCGACAGGCTGGCATCCGTGGTAACCGCCTCCCAGCGAGGAACCACCTGTCCCAATGCGTCAATAGGTGAAGTTGGAGAGATCTCATGTGAAACTGAGCAAACGGGACTGCCTCGAAGGATGCCACCATCAATCCCACCAGTTTCATCCCCAGTCGGATAGAAGGGCAAGGAATGGCCAGAAGGCGGCGGATCAGATCCTGAATCCCCTGCACCTTGGACTGAGGCAGAAACACTCTGGCCAGAATGGTATCCAGATTCATGCGCAGAAATGAAATCTCCCTTGATGGGGAGAGAGGGGACTTGGGGCGGTTGATCACCCACCCGAACCTCTCCAGGGTCGACACCACCTGGTGTGTGTCCAGCTCCGCCTGCCGGAGGGAAGAAGCTGAGATTAGCAGGTCGTCCAGGTACGGCACAATGCGAATGCCCTGAGCTCTGAGCAGTGCCATTATGCCTGCCAGAACCTTGGTGAAGACCCTTGGCGCAGAGGTCAACCCGAAGAGAAGGGCCACAAACTGAAAATGTTGATCCTCCACCGCGAACCTGAGGAATCTCTGATGCGCTGGAAAAATAGGAACATGCAGATACGCATCCTTGATGTCTATGGATGTCAAAGTCCCCTTGACCAAGGGACATGCAGAACTTCTTGGTTTTGATGAATCTGTTGAGGATCTTTAGATCCAGAATGGGTCTCATGGAGCCATCCTTTTTGGGAACCGTGAAAAGATTGGAGTAGTAACCCCTGCCTCTCTCCGAGAGAGGCATCGGGCATATGACTCCCATGTACAGAAGATTCTGTACTGCTGACAGGAGCCCCTGTACAGCCTGAGGGTCCGAGGGAACCCGAGACCTTAAAAATCTTGGAGGAAGCCAGTACTCTTAACTCCAGTTTGTACCCAGAGGAGACCACTTCCAAAATCCAATTGTCTCTGACCTCCTGGGCCCAGACCTGGAAGAAGAGCCGCAGCCGTCCCCCCACCCGAACGGGTGTGGGCGCCCCTTCATTGTTGAGCTGGTTTAACCGCGGGCTTAGGCTTGGAACCCCAGGCAGACGCGGGACGGGCCCGACCTCTGCCTCTGTTCTAGGAAGAACCTCTAACACCCGAGAAGGCCAAACCTCTGACAGCTCTGGCACCTCGAAAGGAAGGATTGAAGGAGCCTGCCCCCCGAAAGGAGCGACGCCGCTTCATACGCTGAGGTAACTTACCTCCCTTTGCCACAGCATCCAACTTGTCTCCAAACAGACACTGTGAGCGATTTCTTGGCCGCAAAGTCCGCAGTCCACTGGCGGAGCCAGACCGATCGGCGCATGGCCACCAATAAGGACGAAGTCCTACTACACATGACAATAGTGTCTTCCATAGCAGCCAAGACAAAATCCATGAACAATTCACACATTTTAAGAGTAGCAAACTCAGCGCTGGCAGGATCAAGGTGAGCGTCCTTTAACCAGTCCCTGATCAGAGACCTAGTAGACACCGACGCTAGTGCAGATGCACACACAGGCCACAAGACCGAACCCACACCGGCAAAAGCATGGCATGCCATCTGATCAAGGCGCTTATCCTCGCCATCCTTAAGGGTAGTGGCGTCTGGGGTGTGAATCACCGAGGTGTTAGTCAATCCCAAAACTGGCGCATCGACCTCGGGAGGAGAAGCCCAGCGCTTAACCGCTTCCACCGGGAAAGGATACTTCTTATCCCATACCTGAGGAACACCCGGAAGCCGACTAGGTTTCTCCCATTCCCTAAGGATCAATGCATCAAAGTGACCTTGGGTAGGGAACTCCAAACGAGGCCTGTGGGAACCCAAAAATTCCCCTTTTTTGAGAGGGAGCAATATCAGGCGATGTGTCAAAACCTTGGTAGTGTCAACGGCATCCCCCAGCGCCTGCCCAACATCACAAAACTGTACATCGTCAGCCTCATACTCCTCATACCATTCCCCCTCCTCTAACAGGGAATAATCCGACCAATCAGGAGAATCATCATCAACATCCCAATCAGGAGAATCATCATCAACATCCCAAGCCGCCTGGGCTGGCGACAAATGTCTCTTTTTAGCCTGGGCCTTCTTGCCCACCGCGCTAGCAATAAATTTCTCGATGCTGGCCAACCTAGCGCAAACATCAGAGTGCGACTCCCCACTAGCAACCATGTCACTTGGGGTACGGATAAGGCGGGGAGGGGAAGGCAATGAAGCGGGGGGAGCCGACCCAGAAGGCTGGGCACCCGACTGCCGCGTTATGGCCTTTTGTGCACATGGAATACAAATCAGCACACACACGAGACCATCTGAAGACACATAAAAAGGGCCAATAAGCAAAGGCACTCAAACAGTGAAAAGTAAAAATAACAAATAATAATATGTATCAACAAATATATATATATATATACACAAGTGCAAACTGGAGAAAAGGGGTACCCCCGCAAAAGCTAAGGAAGTGGCTCACAGGCACTTACAACCCAACGAATCCGCAGCAGCAGCAGCCGCAGTAGCAACAGCAGAACGTCCAATATGGCCACCGGCAGAGCTGGAGAAGTGAAGAGGTGAGGGAGAAGGGGGGTGGGCCAGAGCAGAATGCGCACTCGCCAGGCCATGCCCCCCTCGGGCCCGGCCCCGCCCCCTCCCCAGACTGCAGCCTGAGGGGGGAGAAGCTCCCCAGGCTGAATGTACAACCAGACTGTCCTGCCACCAAGAGAAACGACTGTCTGCACTAACACTCAGACACAAGTAAAAACAGACACCACACGCACACAGCATAAAAAAATAAATGACAACTGTGGGAAGAAGCGCCCCCCCCCGGAGGTTAAGGAAGGGACCCAGAGGGGGGAAGGATTCCTAAACCAGCTGGTCAGAGGAAAGGGCAAGGGACAGGGCATCCCAAACCGGGATCACCAACCCGGAAATCCGCTTACCCCTTGTAATGGGGTCTCACGGGGGAGCAAAAGCTCCTTCAACACCAATTAGGTGCTGCCTACCCTCACCAGGACCTGCAGCCAAGGCTGGGAGGCTCAAATATGGTTAACTTAGAAAAGGTCCTGGCAGCAATAGGGACAAAAATGGCCGGGCGCGAGCCCAGCTTACCTGCAAGTAAGAGAAGTCTTCATCTTCTGTCTTGCTCGCCTTCCTGCAGAGAAGGAACTGGGGAATGGTGGGAGGTCCCAGGTATTTATGGACCAGGAGGAGCTCCTTTTTTTGCATTCATCTCTGCAGAAGTTCGCCCTCTACTGGAGATTACCCAGATGTCATGACTGTGGAAGCGGAGTGTATGTCACACTTGGAATATGGCGCCGGCAGAGGAAACTTGAGGGGCAGGCCGCGGGAGGACGATGCGATACGTGTCATCCTCCCCCCGCCCCCCCCCTAAAGAGCGCGAAAAAACGCGCCGTCATCACACAGCAAAAAAACAAAAAAAAAACAAAAAAAAAACGCCTCACAGCTATAGTGACGCCCACCGCAGAGCGTAGTACAAAGCATCGACGGCGGCGAAAACAGTTAAAAGCACTCACCGCTACAATCCGCCCCCCCTCCCCCCCGAACACACGCCAGGGAGGGGGGGAGGAGTGTGAACATGCAGCAGCGAGAGCCCAGGCCAGGGATGGGGGGGGGACCCCAAAACACCAGTACAAGTGACAGTTCCCAAAACACTCACCCCCTCAGAAGCTAGGACAGGAACTCCACATCCCTAGTAGGCTCACCATAAAGCCTATGGCCGGCTACCCTTTGTGGTACAGGGTCTGCAGCTTGGAGCAGCGCTCCTTGAGCACTTGACCCCAGTGCTCCTCTACCTTCACCCGATCCGTCAGCCGAGGTTGGGAGGCACAGAGGGTCCAGAAACGGGTGGAAATAGAACTTTGCAGAATCACTGCAGAGAGAACACTGGATAAGTCTATGGTGATTCCGTTTTTATATGGTACCGGGAGGAGCCACAACTCTTCTGCAGTACATTGCGCCACCTTGTAGCGGAATAACCCATACGTAAGGACTTCTGGAAGCAGGCCGTGCCATGCAATAGGAAAAAATAAACCTCCCTGCGCAGGAAATACCACCTATTTTGTTACAAGTGCACATTCCAGGCTTAATAGGCCAGCAGGATGCTACTCCAACTTGGGTTTTGCTCTTCTTTCCCATGTGTGAATCTCCATGACCATTATTCTTACCTCGCTTCACACTCCCACTGCGCATGCAGGGACTTTTAGCCAATACGAATAGTTTGCAGCATCCAACACTTCCCTCCAAGTTGATGAATGCCCATGCTGCCTATTCAGAACAGCTGAAATACACTCCTGTGCCAGCCCTGAGGAACACCAGGAATGCCTCCAGCACATGCACCATGGGTTTACCAGATTGGTAAGTATATTGGATAAATGTGGGAAGAGGGGTTCACACAGCTCTTGGTCTACTTTAACAAATCCATATAAAAAAAAAAAAAAAAAAAAAAAAAAAAAAAAATGGACAGATAGCAATGACTTTCCTTTTCTGCTTTTGAGGAAAAAAGGGACATTTACAGAATATTAAATGATACAGCATCCTTAATTTGCTCTTTGCCAGCAAACAATTTAAATAAACTAGGGGGGTTAGCAGTATACAGCTCACTTAAACACCTTCTACTATTGCCAAGGTCAAATTATTGGTTTTTGACCCGAAACAAGCCAGATCACAAAATCCCACTTTTTCTGGAAACGCATTAGTATTTATAATGACAGATAAAAAAAGTTTTGGTCATTAAAATGTATACTGCTATCTCTTTGCAGTCCTTCGAGTCTCTTTGCCATTACTAATGGAGTTTGGGCCTCCAGAAAGCGAGTGGTTGGGTTGGCTACGTGTAATCCGTCCACTTGAAGGGTGAGCAGCTGCTGGTGGTGTGTGTACTGCATTACCTTGGTTGTTTCCATTGCCATTGGGCAAGTCAGAGGCTGAAACAATAACAATATTTTAGGTCTATTGACAATTTTCATCAGCATCAAGGTTTGCAAATGTGAATATGTTTTAATGCATCGTTATAAACTAAATCATAACTGGAGGAGAGTTGCTCTTATTTTACTTTACACTTACCTACAGGCGCTGAACTGCTTGAGGAGTTGTGATTGGATGTTCCAGGCAAACCCTCTGCTTGCGCCTAGAATCAAGAAGTAGAATGACACTCTTATGGGTACAAAATGTATTAGCGCACATAAGCATCTCGGGTGACCCTGAGCAACCATCACATAAAATAGCAAAAATTTGGGGTGTAATCATTTGTTAATGAAGGTGGACCTATCAGTTGGTATGCCAAGCCTAGACTCAAACACTCCAGGGCTGGCTGACTAACACTATGGCATTGTGATTTGGGATGCCTCCACTGTGTAAACCCTCCACAATCACCCACACTAACCTTTTCAGGACATCTATGAAACGGCTGCATCTCTGCCCGAGACGGACTCTTACACCCAGCCATTCAGGTGCACCCCATTCCCTATTTCAGACACTCTCTAAAACCACACTTTATGCCATGCATATTGATGTACAGTATAAAGTGCTGATTGGACAACAACCTGTGCATGTGTCATGGGATCATCAAGAAGGTAAGTTTATTGAGTGACCTCAGGGGGTTCAACAAGAGGGGCATCCCAAACTGGGATGCATCAGGGTCAAGTACTGTTCAACAGGAAAGTAAAAAATCCCAGTGAATGGTCCACAGTAAAGGACAAGACCAGCCAGAATCCCTGTTTAAAAAGTACCCCCCTCCCCGCCACCGTTCCCTAGCGCTGAGACCGCATACCTTACCTCAGCCACAAACCAGCACTGGGTGCCGACATCTTTCCTTCAGCAGAGCTGCGCGTGCAGCTGGAAGAAAGATGGCAGCACCCAGCGCTGGCGTCACCCGAAGTGGGGGGGGGGGGGGGCTACTTGCTTGGTCACCCTTCCCTAGATATCACGTTCCTAGGAACTAACCTATCTGTGTCCCATATATTGCTGTATGGGCCATGTAAGGAACACCTATGTATAACCATTCTGCAAACTAACAGTCATATCACAATATGTAGACCAGGTGTGAAACTAGTTGAACCTTATTTTCTTGCATCACTTACCTGCTTATTTTGAGTTTGCAGTGCCAAATACTCTGGGTTTGGTTCACTAAAATTAGGCACTTCAGAAAATACCATGCAAAATCTAAAAAGAGAAAATTAACAGGATAAAAGGAACTCTCAAATTGGCGACAGTCTTTCAACAAAGCTGATGTGTGCGCTTTATACTACATGCCAATTCGTTCTGGTCCGGTTTAAAAAAATGGTTAGAATAACACCCATTCTCACAACTTCCCACTTTATCGAAAGCAAAGAGAAGCTTGCCCAAGAGGTACACCACCCAGGATATGGGGTATTGTTCTTTTCCAGCAGGGTATTCAAATGATGCCATGTGTATCTGTAAAAACTCTTCTTCCCGGTTCCAAAAGCACATGCACAGCCGCCAGTCAAAAACCCTGCGTACCATTGAACTTTTACTAGCCACACGGACATCATGGCATAGTAAATATGAATGGCGCTGACGCCCCCTACACTGCAAGTTAGACATTCAGAAATGCCGCCCCCGCTGGAACACTCCTACTTGTAGGTGAGCTGATATGTGGGCGCACAATGCACATGTACCATGGGATCATCAGAGTGGCAAGTATATGAGGAAATTGTGGGGGTGTCACACACACCAAGGGGGTATCCTAAGTCTGGATACCCCACAGAGCCTCCTTGGAATCTTTTAGGGCAGGGGTCCCCAACCCTGTTCCTCATGATCATGTTTTGCAGTTCTCCACAAATAGGCGGAGGTAAAAGTAATTTGTGCAGCAGCAGAGCTATACAACCGGCTATGTGCAGATCCACAAAATATGATCTGTTGGTCGGCCTTGAGGAGAAGGGTTGGGTTTTAGTGTGTAAGACTATGTTCCTCTTAAAAACAATGGGTTCTTCGGGCTTCGCTTCAACAGATTGGTATCGGCCCATCTTTGCTGGGCAAAATTATGGCGATATATAAAGATCCTGCGGCCTCAGGACGAACGGCATTGTGTCAGCCCCCTTTTCCATCGGCACTCGTCAGGGATGCCCCCTCTCACCACTTCTGTACATTATCACGATGGAGCATCTGGCGACGGCCTTGAGAAACAACCCGGATATAAAGGGAATAGAGGTGGGAGGTAGACAGCACAAATTATCCCTATACGCAGATCTGCTTCAGCATTTAACTGCCCCTCTGACGTCCCTCCCCCTTGTTTTAAAGGAATTTGAACTATTCGGGAAGGCGAGTAATTTTAAATTATGGGAAGTCGGAGACCCTCAACCTTACCTTAACTCCTTCAGTGGTGGCTGGCCTCAGAAATAGCTTTTCCTTTAAATGGCAGTCAGTGAGTATTAAATACTTGGGAGCCCAGATCCCAAACGATTTAGCAAAAATCTATGAGCTGAACTATGCCGCACTGATGAACAAAACAATCAGTGACCTTAAACAATACAACAGAAAATCTCTATCAAGGAGCGGTAGGATAAATGTGATAAAGATGGACATCCTACCTCACTTTTTATATATTTTTCAAACTGCCCCTATAGTTCCCCCGCCCAGCAGCTTTTTCAAGATCTTAAAATCAGCATTCCTCAAATTTGTATGGGGGGGGGGGGGGGGGGTCTCAAAACCACGGATCCGTTATGGTATCTTGTCCCGGCATAAAACGAAAGGAGGTCTTGGCATGCCAGACCTTAAACTCTACCACGCATCAGTGGCCTTAATGAGAATATTAGACTGGGCCCATCAGGATAAAAATAAAACCTGGGTCACCATTGAGAAGCAGCTCTCCCCCTGGCCGCTGGTCTCTCTGCCATGGACAAAGCCCCTGCCAAGAAGACCGCTTAGGTCCTTGCTGTTCTTGACTCAGCACCTGATTACGATTTGGGAACGTATGACAGCTAGAGGCCAACTAGTGAGACGCCCGGGCCCTCTAACTCCAATCCTGGGAAATCCGGATTTTGGACCCGGGGTGGGAGTGGGGTCTTTCCTGGGCTGAAAGGCTGAGAGTGCTCCGAGGGAGTGGAAACCCGGGGCTTGTTTGTCTTGGTTCTTGCATGGACAGTTGGCTGCATTTGTAACGTAGTTAAAAATGAAGGGCAACATTGGCGATCCGTTGTCGGAGATGGAGGGGCTCCTCTCTTCTGCGTCCCCCTCACCCCATACCCTCTCCCGGATATACTCCGCCCTAGTGAACAACATTCATACGGGGCCGTTGGGTTGTATCCCGAGCTGGGAGAGTGAGCTGGGTTTGTCCCTCTCGGAAGAGGATCAAGCCAAAATGTTTAACCTGGCGCATAAAGCGGCAGTGGAGTGGGCCGCACAGGAGAGGAACTACAAGACTGTCTCTGGATGGTATAGGTGCCCATCGGACATCAAGAGATTTGCCCCCCATTCCTCGGACCTGTGCTGGAGATGCTTAACTGGTGTGGGCAATATGACTCACATCTGGTGGAGTTGCCCGGCCACTCACTCCTTTTGGGACAGGGTGCTGAGCGTCTACACGGACACCATTGGTGAGTCAATCATGAACCCCCCCCCCCCCCCCAGTTGACACACCTCTCCTTGCGGGAGGGGCCCGCATCACGATACAGGACGGATATACTCCAGCACTTCTTATCGGCTGCTAGAGCAGCGATACCCAGACATTGGAAACCACAGAGATTCCCTCTCTACGCGAATGGATAACAGAACTGGAACAGATTAGGCAAGCGGAGGAACTGATCCTGGAAGATAAGGGGCTTAGGGACAAATATGTGCTGACCTGGACATGCTGGGAGGTTCTGCGGGACTCAGAGGTTTAAGGCCAGGCTTAATCAGTCCGGGTAGCATCTGGAGTGACCGTCTAGGGGGCTAGGTATTTGATGGAGCAGGCGTGGAGTTCTGTTGAGGTCGCAGATGGATATCATGGAGTAAACCACCCTTTCCTCTTTCCTTCCCACTTTTCCTCTACTCTTTTCTCCTACTTCTATCCCTGTTAGGTACAGTAGAAACCACATTGTAATGGAGTCTCTCCCATCCTTCAACACCCAGGCATTCGTCGGCCCCGGTGGAGCACTAGAGCGGTGGCCAGGTCTGGGGCGCTTCTCATATGTGATACGACTCCTGTGGTTGTTGTTTTAAATCCTTCTCTGTTAAAATGATCACTGGATTATCTCATCAAGGATATTACACTGTACTGATCCAGGGACTGTTCCCTATGTATTGTTTTTGCTTGTTTGTCTCAATAAAAACAGATTATACAAAAACAATGGGTTCTTTCACATTGCATTATGGCAAACGCTGCATGCATGGGGCTGCAAACTGCTGACCATAAAACAGGTAAAGTGCACGTATGGCACCTTACCAGAAATGTAATGCAGTCCGACTCCCTACCACCTCCCCGACCATCACCTCACTTCATCACTTCATTGGTCCACTGATCTGATGCCTATTTAGTGGATTGTCTGCTCCTTGTCACCTGGTCTCTACTGCTACAGATGGATCTTTCACTCTTCCCCTTGGTCCTTGCTGTCAGCCTCCAGGTGCCTCGCTGTCGCACCAGTCTATACATTTACTACTACAAACTTTGCTGCAGGCAGCCACCAGGATGCCTGGCAAGATGATGCCAGTCATCCTCTGGAGATTGAGATTGTGGTTGGGCTGCAGTCACAACAGGGGAAGAAAAAACCCAGTTGGAATTACCGGCAACTGTTTATCTATGAATCCGTCAGCACGATCCACGGAGAGAGGCTTCATGCCCTGGGAGGAAACACACAACTGAACAGAGGTTAAAAGCCCCACCCCTTCCTCCCCACCTCAGTCTTAAGCAAGTAACATTAGGTAAACCACAGACTATAGGAGGGAATCAGGGGTTGTGCTGAAGGATTTGTAGAAAAAAAACATTACCAGTAAGTCTGACTGGGATTTTCTCGCATTATACTTCGGCATGACCCACGGAGAGGATTGGGCAAGTAATTATACCTTAGGGGTGGGAAGCTGCAAGTAAGACCCTTCTACCAAAGGTCTGATGTTTTGCCGACAGATCTAGTCTATAGTGCTCGAGAAAGATGTGGGGTGAAGACCACATTGCTGCTTTACAGATCTCTTTTATAAAAGACACCTGTCCTTTCTGCCCAGGAATTAGATATGGCTCTGGTTGAGTGTGCAGGCATCTGCGGCGGAGATTCTCCTCTGGAAATATAAGCCTGCACAATAGTCTATCGGTTTAGTTTATCTATCGGGCAAGTCGATTTAGAGCCAGCTAGGCCTCTTCTCTTGCCACTGAAAGTTATCAAAAGCTGTGCCACTATTCGCCATTTTCTAGGTTTTTCCAAATAAATAATAAATGATCTTCTCTCGTTAAAAAATGAGAAATCTTCCACTAGGTTAGAGAACCCTGTAATTAAACATAGTCTGTCATCTTCGGCAGAGATGTTTTGGGAGCGTAATTTGGATGAGACGTCCGTGGGGGTAAGATGGAATGCTTTCAAGGCAGTTACCAGAGGTTGCGCCAAAAGTGCCATTAAAGCGGTTAGAGAGAAGAAAGGGAGGTCGAACTTATATACTTGCGGCCGCGGAGGAGAAATTTGTGGCCTCGACCGACAGTGGGGACTACTCGACGCTGATGACTCTCAAGAGGGAGTATAATCTATTGCTGACTGACTCCGCCAGGAAATTGTTGCTATATAGACAGGCGACGGTCTTTGATAAATGGGACAAGAATGGGAAAACCCTAGCTTATCTAGCAAGGGCCGAGGCACAGTCCAACTGCATTGCTGGAATATCAGATGGGAGGGGATTGGCAACGGAGGGGACTGAAATTACTCAGCGGTTCCATGAGTATTATTCGGCCTTGTATTCCTCGGGGTCCAGTTACCGGGTGGAGGAACTGGAAACCTATCTAGACCGGATCAACTTCCCGGTGCTGGCCCCAGAGGTGCGGGAGTCCCTGGACGCCCCCATCACTGTGGAAGAGGTCACAAGTGCAATTAGGGCACCCCCTGGAAGGAAGGCACCAGGCCCCGACGGAATGCTCCGAGTGGTACAGATTGGCGCAGGAGCAAATAGCGCCTAGACTATTAGAAGTATTTAAAATGGCATTAGGAAATGAAAGCCTCCCCGCCTCTTTTTGCGAAGCACATATTTCTTATATACAAGGATGGGAGACCTCCCGATGCCTGTGCTTCATATAGGCCCATATCCCTTTTAAATCAGGATGCCAAATAAAAATTAAATTGTTAGCCATTAGATTAAACCGAGTCATACTACAATTAATTGGGCCTGATCAGTCTGGCTTTATGCCGGGTCGCACCTTGGGGATAAACCTGCGGAGACTGATGTCGAACCTTCAAATTGTGCACAAACTGTGGTGATCGGGCGATTGTTTCACTTGACAATGAGAAGGCCTTTGATTCGGTGGAATGGACCTTTCTGTGGGCGGTGTTGGCTAGAGTTGGGCTCCCCGAGAGTTTCGATACATTTGGGAGATTCTCAGGCCTGAAAATTAATTGGGACAAATCCAGTCTGATGCAGGTTGATGCCTGTGACTCTTTGGGCATCTCTCCGAGATCCCGGCTAAAGGTTGTACGGCAATTTAAGTATCTCTGAATCATGATTGGGAAGCAGCCTAGTCAATTTATGCCTCTCAATATATCACCAGTCATTGCGAAATTGAAACATAGGGTCAGTCGGTGGGTGGGTCTGCCACTGTCGGTGCTGGTGTCCTTTGATCAGCTCAAAGAGAGCTTTCACTTGTCTAATCGGGATTTTTTCCGTTACTTACAAATTAGACATGCCCTGAACGCTCAGTTCTCCAGGGTGGGCCCCAGGATGTCGGTTTTGCGGGTGGAGAATGTGGTTAGAAATTCGAACCTGGAAAAACCGGTCTCCACGCTATATAAACGTTTGCTAGGCGAACTGGTGTCCCCTAGGGAAGGAATTGAGATGAGATGGCAGGCTATAGACCAGAGCCTGGATCAGGACGATTGGGAGGAGGTGCTGGATAATCTGCATTCTTCGGTGGTTGAGGCGAGAGATAGAATGATCCAGACGAAATGGATCCACCAGGCGTATGTTACCCCGGTCCGTCTGCACAGGATGGGGCTACTGGATAGGGACACATGTCCTAGATGTGAGGGTGGTAGCGGTACATGGATACATATGATCTGGTCATGTGGAATACTTGCTGGTTATTGGGAGGATGTAATGGGCCTGATTGGCAAAATAGTGGGATTTCGCATTAGGGGTTCTGTTTCGATATGCCTTCTGGGTGTGGTGGAGCCGCTGTCGGAGCTCGGTGCATTGAAAGCATTGCTTCGGCTGCTGCTCTTTTATGCCCGGAAGTGTATACTGATAAATTGGAAGCACCCGGCTACACCGTCTGTGCAGGCATGGAAAAGGCTGGTTAAGCAGAAGCTTGTCATGTATAGACTGACATATGAGGCGAGAGGAGTGCCGGACAAGTTTACCAAGGTCTGGGATCCCTGGTTACAGTGCCAGGATTCGGTCTCTGAAGATGGCGTGAAGGTGAGAGTATGGTGAGAGTATGGTCGCATCACGGTGGTTACGGCTCTTACGCCGATTTGTGGATGAATGTGACTGCAGACTGACCTCTAACCCTGGAGGGGGGAGCGGAGGTAGTTGGAGAGTTAGTTGCTGTGTGGGAGAAGGATTACCCTGATGTACTTCTAACCATTTTCTGCTCTTTTGGTCCACCTCAGAAGGATTTCGTATCTTGTAAGGCTTGAGTCCGGAGTAGATGTCGTTGTGTTGTGTGAATGGGCGTTTTTTGTGTAAGTAGGCCAGTCTGCTATTAGGCGCCTGTGGCGTCTTGATTGCTGTATTGTATAATTTTATTGTATGTTATGTTTTACGTTTCATGCAAAATAAAAACAATAAATATAAATAAAAAATAAATAAATTAAAAAAAAAAAAAAAAAAAAAATCTTCTGTTCCTGTTGTAACTGGCAATGTCGGGAGCACTATGTCTTGGGCCCCGTTTACCGAGGTAGCAATTTTGGGTAAAAATAAAAGGTTAGGTCTCAGAATGGCCTTATCTGGCAGAATCATGCAGTAAGATGCCTTCATAGATTGAGCTTGCAGCTCACTTACTCATCTGTTTGTCATAATTGCCAAAAGGAAGCAAAATTTTGAACATAACCATTTTCCGGCACTTCCTCCAAAGACTCAAATGGAGGTTCTAGTAGTGCCTTCAATACTATAGACCAGTCCCATGTTGGAAAACATTTAAAGGCTAATGGCCCCTTACGGATAATTGCATTAATCAAAAAAAAATAAATTGACGTCTGGGTTTTCAGTATACTTACTGCCAGTCCCTTCTGAAACCCTTCCTGCAGGAATTTAAGAACTGCCGGTATTCATTCTTCCTTCAATTTGTTATCTTCACAAAATGAGGAAAAACATTTTCTTTCTTTTGCATAAATGATTGCCAATTTTCAACTGTCTATCAGTTTCAATCTATCTGGTCGAAAAGCTTTTTTCCTTTAAGATGGCCCTCTCAAGATCCATGCTGTCAGTTGAAGTCTTTCTGGTTCTGGAAACAGAATGGGAGTCTAATGAATTAAATTCAAGATACTTGGTAGATGCCATAGCCCCTTTCGTCGTCATCCTTTTCAGCTCACAGAACCAGGATCTTCTCAGCTAAAACGGTTCTATGAGGACAAGGTTGATTTCTTCTTGCGCCATCTTACGGATCACCTGTGGCAGAATTCTGAAAGGAGGGAAGGTATAAGCTAGGTGAACGTTCCATGGATGACCTAAGGCATTCCCATTCACTTGCTGATAGTGGACTTAGCTGGAGCCAGACCCTTCTTAGGTCCAGACGGAGCACAAAAAGAGCATCAGTCTTCCTGAAGGATTCAGTAGCCACCAAATAGAACTTCAGAGTCCTGACCACATCCAGAGAGTGTAAAACCAGCTCCTTAGGGTTACTAGGATTAGGGCACAGAGAATGCAAAACAATGTCCTGATTGAGATGAAAAGCAGACACAACCTTAGGCAGAAAATCTGGCGTAAAACGAAACACCACCTTGTCCTGGTGTCTCTCAAAGTAAGGGGGTTTGATGGAAAGCGCCACCATCTCAGAGACACGCCTAACAGAAGTGATAGCCACCAAAAAGACTACCTTAAGCGTCAAAATGAACAAAGGGGCCTCATGCAAAGGCTCAAAGGGAGACCCCTGCAAGGCAGATAAGACCAAGTTCAAATCCCAGACTGGTAACATTTGTTGAGCAAAGGATCTTTGGAAGAAAATGGCCAAAGCAGAAACATGACCTTTGAGGGTACTAAGTTGAAGACCCAAATCCAAACCATGTTGCAGAAATTCCAGAATCCTAGGGATAGAAAACCCCCGACAGGGAAGCGACTTAGACTCACACCAATCAATGTAAGCATGCCATACCCTATAGCAGATGGATGACGAGGACTTCTTCCTAGCTCGGTATTGGTATTAACAGAGGCAGGCAGCCCCTTTTCCATCAAGATGGAGGTTTCAGCAGCCAGGCCGTTAAAGCCAGCATTTGTAAATTGGGATGGTGTAGCTGCCCCTGAGTGAGCAGGTCTGGAACCTTGGGCAGGGCGTACTGATCTACTGCCAACTGCACGATGTCTGCGAACCACACTCTTCTTGGCCAACAGGGGGCCACCAGAATGGTTGGCACCCCTTCCTGGGCTATCTTGCGCAGCACCCTGCCCAGCAGAGGAAAAGGAGGGAACACAGAGGAGCTGAAAGCTCTTCCAAGACATTGCTAGGGCATCCATGGCCAAGGCCAGAGGGTGCTGGGACAGAGAGACAGACTGGAAGCTTGTGATTGTGACGGGACGCAAACAGATCCACATCTGGCTGACCCCAGCGGTGGCACAGGGAGTGAAACACCCTGCTGCTGAGGGACCATTCTCCCAGACGAGAGGTCCCCCTGCTCAGGGAGTCTGCCTCCAGATTTTCCACCCCCGGGATGTACACAGCTGAGATGCAGGGAACATTCTCCTCCGCCCAAGACAGTATCGGGGACACTTCCTTGAGGGCCCTCTTGCTAAGGGTCCCTCCCTGATGATTGATGTAGGCAACCGCCGTGTGGTTGTTTGAGCGGATCTGAACAGCCCGACCCCGAAGGTGTGGAATCAATTGGCGAGAACCAACCTTATCGCCCTCAGTTCCAGAATGTTGATAGGGGTGTGGGCCTCCCGAGTGCCCCACTGACCCTGGAATTTCAGGGATTTCCAGAAGCCCCCCTCCAACCTGTGAGACTGGCACCTGTGGTGACTGTCTCCCAGAACGGGGCCAGAAAAGATCTGCCCACCAACAGGTTCCTTGAGTCCAGCCAGAGGGAACAGAACCAACACCTGATCCAGGGACAGAGGGTCCCGATCCCATACCGTCAAGAGGTGAAGTTGAAGAGGTCTCGTGTGAAACTGAGCGTATGGAACCGCCTCGAAGCAAGACACCATCAGGCCCACCAGCTGCATCCCCTGCCGGATGGAGGGATTAGGGAAAGACATAAGGAACCTGGCTTGGGCCTGAAGACTCTCCACCTTCTGCTGAGGGACAAAAATCTTGACCTGAGATGTATCCATCATGCCCAGAAAGGACCTCACCATATACTGGGACAGGGAAGACTTGGGATGGTTGATCACCCATCCGAAGGACTCCAGTGTGGACACCAGCTGGGTATCCAGCTCTGCCTGCTGGAAGGACTGAGACGTGATGAGAATGTCGTCCAAGTAAGGAAGGATGCGAATGCCCTGAGATCTCAGCAGAGCTATTATGCCCGCCAGCACCTTGGTGAATACCCTGGGAGCCGAGGGGATACCGAAAGGCAAGGCCACAAATTGGTAGTGCTGATCCTCCAGAGCGAACCTGAGGAATCTCTGATGACCTGGAAAGATAGGTACATGAAGGTAAGCATCCTTGATGTCTACAGAGGTCATGAAGTCCCCTGGGGGTGTAGTGAATTGACAGCTGGGCGCAGAGTCTCCATGCGAAAGTGTTTGAATCGGACACATTTTTTGAGGCGCTTTAAATCCAGGATGGGTCTGATGGACCCGTCTTTTTTGGGAACAGTAAAAAGATTGGAATAGTAGCCTCTGCCCCTTTCCCGCAAAGGCACCTGGCAGATGACCCCCAACTCCAGATGGTTTTGGACAGCGAGGCACAGACCCTGAGCTGACAGGGGGTTTTGAGCCATCCAGGATTTGAGGAATCTTGGGGGCGGCCAGGCTGCAAACAAACAGTCTTGTAACCGGAGGACACTACCTCCTAAATCCACCGGTCTGAGACATGAAGCCTCCAAACGTGAGCCAAGAGCCGAAGCCCCCCTCCCACCCGGATGGGTGAGGGCGCCCTTCATGCCTGAGGGGGCTTGGGTGAGAATTTTGGCTTGGGACCCCAGGAGAGGCCAGGACGGCCACGTCCTCTGCCCCTTCCCCAATGATCTCCGCGGGCCCCAGTAAAGGAGACTCCTCGGCCAGTTCTGGAACCACGGAAGGAAGGGAGAAAGGCACCCATCCCCCGAAAGGACCGGGACGGCCTCCTACGTTGAGGTAACCTACCGCCCCTGGCAAACAAATCCAAGCGTTCACCAAAAAGGCACAGGCCCTTGAAAGGGAAACCAGTGAGAGCCTTCTTAGAAGCATTATCAGCTACCCACTGACATAGCCAGACAGAGGTGCGTATAGCCACCAACAGGGCAGAAGTCCTACCACACATTCTAATGGCATCATCCATGGCAGAAAAAATATATGCAATAAATTCCTCAGGAGAGATCTATACTCCTCTCTACCCACATCCTCAGATGCCCCGTCCAAGAGACACTTAAGCACCCCTTTAATGGCAATAGCCGTAATAGCAGAGGCACAAACCGGGCGCAGCGCCGTCCCCACACAGGCAAAGGCGTGACAGGCCAGTTGGTCCAAGCGCCGGTCCTCACAATCCCGCAGGGTAGTAGTATCAAGAGAATGCATGACAGATGTATTGGACAACCCGAGAACGGGCGCATCCACCTCGGGAGGACATGACCAACGCTTAACATCATCAGCAGGAAAGGGATACCTCTTGTCCCAACTCTTAGGCACCCCGGGCAGCTTGCTAGGCCGTTCCCATTCCTTGAGCACTAGATTATTAAAGTGAGACTACTCAGGGAACTCCCAGCGTGGCTTAACCGTATGAAAAAGCTCACCCTGCTGCTGTGGAGCCACTGCTGGGGGAGAAATACAAAGCACTTCAAAAATGTGACTCAGCAAACTGTCAGTGTCATCAGGGGACCACAGGTCTTCCCCAAAGGGAGTCCCAGTACCACCGTAAATTTTAGGTTGTTCCTCATAGGATTCAGAATCAGAAAATAATTCCCCCTCCTCAAGGGGGTAGGCACCTGAGAGTAAGGGCACTCATCTTCTACAGGGAAGAGGGAAAGAAGCCTTACGCGGGGCAGACCCAGCAATAATGTTGCTTTCAATGCTGGCCACCCGTGCAGCCAAATCAGGTTGAGACTCCCCGCTGGCATGCCCCCCACTGGGGGTCAGATGTAAGCGTGGGGGGGTAGGCGAAGCCAGAGAGGGCGCAGCACTAAGCCCAGTAGCAGGCAACCCAGACTGCAGCGCAAGCACCTGCTGGGCGCAGGGTACACACACCCTGACATCATCACTTATAGGGGATACCCCACACGCAACACATAGCCGGGCTTGTCCCGAATGAACCCCAAGCACATCATCCCCAG
Source organism: Gastrophryne carolinensis (assembly GCA_027917425.1). NCBI lineage: Eukaryota > Metazoa > Chordata > Amphibia > Anura > Microhylidae > Gastrophryne > Gastrophryne carolinensis. The sequence continues at coordinate 161,404,294 of CM051236.1, forward strand.
AAGCCTCCATATGTTGATTATTGTGGCACAACAGGTCAGTAAGGGTTAACGCTAATAGCGGCTACCCAGGATGCCCCAATGACCCGCTATGGAAGTGGGAGTAATGGGGGAAGATGGCCGGGAGAAACCACAGTGCCGAAGTTTTAACCCGCCTGAAAGACATAATAAACATTCCCATGAGATAAAACAGAATACAGAAAAAAGTCACCCCACCGGGGTTAGTCACGGACCACGGGAGCCATCAGCACACACAGCAAGAGTAGTCAAAATGGCGCCCGCAGACCTCGAGGGGCGGGCCTTCGATGAGATGTGATGTAAAAAACATCATCCCCCATAGCCCGCCCCCCGAAGAGCGCGAAACGCGCCCACGTGATCCTGCTGTCCAATCGTGGCCCATCAGCTCTGAGGAGAATGATGCTGCCGTCTACAGAGCGATGTACAAGCGCGCGGCGGCGGTGTTTTACAGTATAACATACCAGGATTAAGTAAAACACAGGCTTTTACCACGGAACAACCACCCCCCCCCCCCCCTCCCCGGAGATCTCCCGGAGGGAGAGCTAGAGAGGTTAACAATACAATTCCGTGAAATACTCACCTGTAGAATTGATATTATTTGTATACAGTACGTCCTGCTCCAGATATAGTACTTACACTTGGGTTATCCTCCGCCAGATGGCACTGTACTGCAGAGACATGCAAAACCGGCTCCTCAAATACCCAGGGACCTCCTACAAATCCCCAGCATTGAAAAGCAGTGAACAAGAAGCCGGGAGAATTTAACCACCAACTGGTAACTATAAAAATGATGACAATCACCATACAGGGGATCCAGAATAATGCAAAAAACCAGGGTGGGGTGGAGCAGGACGTACTGAATACAAATATCATCAATTCTACAGGTGAGTATTTCACAGAATTGTATTATTCTTAGTATACAGTACGTCCTGCTCCAGATATAGTACTTACACTGGGGACATCCAATAGCAGTGTCCATAAAGTAGGGTGGGATCCCCAACAAAAAAGGCAACAGCAGACAGTTTAAACCACTGTCACCTGCAAAACCTTGCGGCCAAGGACAGCAAGAGCTTTTGCATCAACCTTGCAAACCTTGAAAAGGTATGAATAGAAGACCAAATAGCAGCCTAGCAAACTTGTTCAACAGAAGCCTGGTGCTGGAAGGCCAAAGAGGCACCAATAGCACGAGTAGAATGAACAGTAAGGCGGAAGGGAGGACTCTTCCTCTTAGCAGAATAGGCCTGAATCACGGCCTGACAGATCCATTTGCTAATAGTAAACTTGCCAGGAGCCAAACCCTTCCTGGGCCCAGAAGGGACCACCAAAAGAGCATCAGTTTTCCCGAAGGAAGCAGTGACTACCAGGTAACACTTCAGACACCTGGCCATATCCAAGGAATGCAGAACCCTTTCCTTAGCATTGCTAGGATTAGGGCACAATGAAGGAAGAACAATATCTTGATTCAAATGAAAAGCAGACACCACCTTAGGCAGAAAGTCCAGCTTAAAGCGAACACCACCTTATCCTGGTGTCTCTCAAAGTATGGGGGCTGGATAGACAGAGCAGCCAGCTCAGACACACGCCTAACCGAAGTAAAAGCCACCAGAAAGACAACCTTGAGGGTAAGTACAGCCAGACCAGCCAAAGGGAGCACCCTGCAAGGCAGACAAAACCAAGTTCATATCCCAACAGGGACATAGGTTTACGTGGGGGACACACCTGAGTAACCCCCCTGAAAGAAAGTCTTAACCAAAGAATGCAGAGCAAAAGACTTCTGAAAGAAGACAGACAGGGCAGAAACCTGACCCTTCCGAGTACTGAGTTCCGACTCCAACCATGCAGTAAGAACTCCAGAACCCTGGTGACTGAAAACACCCGACAGGGAAGAGACCTAGACTCACACCAGTCAAAGTAGGTACGCCATACCCTGTAATAGATGGAAGAAGAAGTTTTCTTCCTAGCCTTCACCATGGTATCAACCACCGAAGCGGACAGGCCCTTTTTCCATCAAGATGGAAGTTTCAGCAGCCAGGCCGTCAAGGCCAGAGTTTGTAAATTGGGATGGCGTAAGGGGCCCTGAGTGAGCAGATCTGGCACCCTTGGCAAAACGTACTGTTCTACTGCCATCTGCACCACATCTGCGAACCACACTCTTCTTGGCCACCTGGGGCCACCAGAATTGCTGGCACCCCTTCCAGAGCAATCTTGCACATAACCCTGCCAAGCAGGGGGAATGGAGGAAGGACATACAGGAGCCGAAAGTCCTGCCATGACATTGCTAGGGCATCCGTGGCCAAGGCCAGAGGATCCTGGGACAGGGAGACAAGGGCCGGAAGCTTGTGATTGTCATGGGACACAAACAGATCCACAACTGGTTGGACCCCATAGTGACACAGGGATTAGCACATCCTGTCGCAGAGGGACCCCCACCGGAGCGAATATCATGATATGCAGGAAACATTGTCTCCACCAGGTTAGGATCATAGACACTTCCTGGAGGGTCCTCCAGCTCCAGGCCCCTCCCAAATGATTAATGTAGGACACTGCCGTCAGACAGACCGAGCGCCCCCAAACTGGCAGGCCCAGAAGAGGAGTAGTCAAGCGAGATAGAACCAACTGAAAACGCTCACTGTTTCAAACCTCAATAGGCGTAAGGACCTTCTAAGGGCCCCACCTCCCCCAGAACCGCAGGGAATTTCAGAAGAACCCCCCCCTTCAACCTGATAGATTGGCATCCATGGTGACCGTTTCCAGGAAGGGGCAAGAAGGAACTGCCCCCAGACAGGTTCCTTGAGTTCATCCACACCAAGAGGGACCTCCTTACCAGGTGGGAAGGCACACAGACCCTGCTCCAGGGATGCTGGATCCCTGTCCTGTATTAACAATAGAAGTCGCAGAAGGGCCCAAGGGGAACTGAGCATAAGGGCCCTCTTCTGAGCAAGCCACCAACGGGCCCACCAGCTGCATCCCTGCCTGGTGAAGGCAGCAATGAGGGACTGAGCCCATGCAACCAGGTTGTCCACTTTATTGCAGAGAAGGAAGATTCTCGTTTGAACCGAATCCAGATTCATTCCTAAGAATGGAGTTATCAATTAAGGGAACAATGAGGACTTGGGGTGATTGATCACCCATCCAAATGACTCCCAATGGACACCACCAGCCGGGTATCCAACTTAGTCTGACGTAGAGACTGGGAAGTGAAAAAGGGCGTCCAGGTAGGTCATCGCGCGGACGCCCCTTGGTCTCATCAGAGACAGCACCCCCATCAGCACCTGGGTGAGCACTCTGGGAGCTGAAGAGAGGCCAGATAACAAGGCCACAAATTAGCAGTGTTGGACTTCCAACACGAACCTGAAGAGCCTCGGTGTCCTGAAGGCACAGGGATGTGAACATAAGCATCTTAGAGCTCCACAGACGACAAGAAGCCCCCTGGGCGCAAGGCGCTGATGGCCCATCCCAGAGTTTCCATGCATAAAGTGCCTGTAATTGGAGAATTGCTGAGAACCTGTGAATCCAGAATGGGCCAGAATGGGCCAGACTGACCCATCCTTTTGGGGGGACTGTGGAAAAGTTGGTGTAGCGGCCCCTGCCTCTGCCTGTTAAGGGAAATCTGCAAGTGACCCCCTCAGACCCTGCAGGCCTTGCATGGCCTGCACCAGTACCTGAACAGATGCAGGGGCCAGGAGTACCCGGGACCTGATAATCTTGGGGGAGGCCGCGCAGCGAACTATCTTGCATCCGGAGGACACTACCTCCTGAATCCACCAGTATGAGGCGTGATGCCTCCTGACAAGAGCAAAGCGCCGCAGCCATCCCCTCACTGTTGCGGTGACTTACCCTTCTTACCAAACAGGTCTAGACGGGCCCCAAACAGGCGTAGCCCTCTAAAAGGGAAGCCCAGTAAGAATCTTTTTAGAAGCATCGTCAGCACCCCACTGTCGCAGCCAGACCAAGCGACGTATAGCCACCACAAGGGCAGAAGTTATTGCACACATTCTAATAGTGTCATCCAACGCTAATAGGATAAATTTTACAAACAAATCACAACTGGAGAGTGCATTAAACACACCCCAAGGGAGATCGGGGGGGGACGAGCAAGCATCTTGCTAATTAGGGTTCTACCGGCCACGGCAGTAATAGCCGCGGCACAGACCGGGCGCAGCTCCGTCCCTGCACATATAAAGGCATGGGAGGCCAGCAGATCCATGCGCCGGTCCTCAGCATCCCGAAGGGTAGTATAAGCAGGGGCTGCAATAAAGGGGGGGGTTAGGAACCCCTATGATCGGGGCATCCACCACGGGGGGGGGGGGGGGTGATGACCAACAATTAACCACCTCAGGGGGGAAAGGGTACTTCCTATCCCAGTCCCCTGGGACCCCTGGCAGTTTACTGGGGTACTCCCATTCCTTGAGCACAAGAGTATGGAAATGTGCCTGCTCCAGGAATTCCAAACTTGCTGTTGCTGTATGGAAACGCTCCCCTCTCTGCTTTGGAGCCTCACCAGGGTGAGAGATAGCCAGAACCTCAAAGACCTTCATCAACAGATCATCAGTGTCACTCTGGGCCCAGTATTCATGCCCAGAATCGTCATGACTCCCCGGCCCATCAGATGAGCCTGAGTCAGAGAAAAGCTCTCCTTCCTCAAAAGGGGTATAACCACACCGAGTAGTAAACTCCTCAGTTCCCATAGGGAAAACAGTAACATGAGGCGTCAAGTGGCGCTTCTTACCAGGGCCCTTGCGCTCTGACAACCTCGCCATAATCTGTTCAGCCGTAGGCAGTCTAGAAGACACAACAGGCTGCGAATCCCCACTTGTATGCGACTCAGCTGGAGTGAGATTTAAGCATGGGGAGATAGGCAAATTGAAACGAGGTGCAGCCACTGGCAGGCCTGATTGCAGAGCCAGTGCTTGCTCAGCACAGGTTACGCAGACCCGTGTCAGCATCAGCATGGGGTTGTCCACACGCTATACACAGCCGGTCTTGTCCCAGGGGAACCCGGTCACATAATTCTGAGATGCCTCCATATGGTGATTAATTAGGCTCAATATGCCAGTAGGGATTTACGCTATAAGCAACCCTGTATGCCCCAATGACCCGCTAGGGAAGTGGGAGTAATTTTACAAGGCCCAACTATCAATTACACCGGCCCGGGAGAAGTCAATGGCTACACCCGTCTGTTCTCATAACAGCGGCCATTGATCCTTATATATAGGATGACTAGGCTGCGCTCCTCGGTTACAAGTGCTGTCGTTAAGATGAACGTGCTCATAGCACACAGCTCTCGAAACAGACAGGGCGAAGGGGTGTCAGAACCACACACACTACAATGAGCATAAAAACGCCCGCGAGGGCGGCGCCGAGAGTACCTCGAAGGGCGGGCCGCGACTCAGGGTGCGCCAAGCCAGGCCCCGCCCCCCCCGAAGGGCGCGAAGCCCACAGACAAGCAGCCAATGATAACGCAGAAGCGTCTGAGGTAACGCCGCCGCCCGGAACATCCAAATGGAGGAAAAGACGCGCGCGGCGGCGGCATTTGCGGTAGTAAAAAAGACAAGTCAGCGCGGCGGCAGACACCTACATATACTAGTCCAAAAGACATTACAAAAAGGCCATATGCACGTAATCACGATACACAGACACCCACCCTCCTTTCTTTCCCCCCGAAGGCTACAGGGAGAATGAGGGAGGACGGCGGCCCTTTGTACAGGACCCACCGCTACACGGGGCAATAATGCGGGAGGGGCAACCATAAAGGCTCACCATCAGCCTATACCGCCTACCCTTTGGTGGGGGACTGCGGTGGAGCAGCGCTCCATAAGCACACATGGTGCTGCTTACCTTCACCCGACCAGCGCAGCCCAGGCTGGGAGGCACATCACAAGAGGACGGGTGGGAATAGTCCAACAGGGCTGCAGGCTTTAATAGCCCCGCTCACCTGCGAGAGAGTGATACTTCATTCTCTTCAGTCTTCGCAGTCAGCACTGCAGAGAAATCTGGGGATTTGTGGGAGGTCCCCGGGTATTTGAGGGGCCGGGAGGAGCCTGTTTTGCATGTCTCTGCAGTGCAGCGCCATCTGGCGGAGGATAACCCAAGTGTAAGTACTATATCTGGAGCAGTACGTGCTGTATAATAAGAATACAAGGGTTTCCAGGGGGATAACAGCGCCCAGGGGACAATGGGAGAAGCGAGGGAGGAGGGGGAACACCTATGGTAAAGGGTTAACTGCGCAGGATTACCTGGCAAACACCCAAGAAGCAGTGGGGGCATCCCAAAAGGCTCACCATCAGCCTAAACCGCCTACCCTGTCAGAGCAGGGACTGCGGTAGGAGCCTAGCTCCTCAGCACCTCCTTAACTGGTGCTACTAACCTACCTTCACCCAAACCTTGTCAGCCGAGGCTGGGAGGCAGTATATGGCACGAACGGGTGGGAATAGTCCTGCAGGGCCGCAGGCATGTAAGCCCCGCTCACCTGCGCCACATAGAGAGCTATCTTCTATCTTCTCAGCGCAGACTGCAGAAAGAACTGGAGAATTTGTGGGAGGTCCCTGACTTATATAGGGCCGGGAGGAGCCATAAGCTGTTTTCTGCAGTCTGGCGCCATCTTGTGGATGTATAACCCATGTGTAAGGAATATTCTGGAACAGGACGTGCTGTATACTTAGAACTATAAAAAGCTTTGTACACAATTTACTTTGTTGCATTGGTGAAGGAGCCCAAGAGAAACTGTATACTAGGCCATGTGCCTGATCATTCTTTCGCTACCCCAGCTCCATCAGAGTGTGCCATTCTGCTGCCCATCACACTGCCGATTTTCACAATGCTACCTGTCCATCTGCACTACAATATAATTGGGGCTGTTGCCCTGGAAAGGAGTAAGGGATGCCAGTTTGATAGATAAAATGCTCAAAGCTGGGTGATTACATCCACAAATAATTTGATCATTTTAAACGTGGATAAACACTTTAAAATTAACATTGAATGTTGATTTCAATATGATGTTTTGTAAAAATGTACAGTGGGTCAGAACAAAATTGACAATTCCATGAAAGATTAATGACATTTTTAGATCATCGTTTTAAATGACTGGTAGTGTAATGTTAGAATCAAGTCAATTACATCACATCCATACTAATCTTCTCCATACACTTTGACCAGGGTTGTCCAAGTCATATTTAAAAAGGAGACCTCCAAAATGCATAGTTTTGCCTAAATTTTCTCCCGGTTGCTTCCAACCAGGAGGCGATGTGTATGGCAGGCTTAAGACTTACTCTCCGATTTTCTGCAGATCACCTCCCCGTCCTGTGTACACAGTCAGGCAACCTTTAAAAACGGAAGCATAGCTGCAAAGATAGAAGAGTGAGAGCATTAAATTGTGTACAAGCAGTAGCATTAGAACAATAACATGTACGTGTTTATTTTAAAGTAGGCCGCCAGACAGATTTCTCTGAGCAGCCCTCGGGACCCTCACATTCTGATTTGGGGTGCCTGTCTTCACTGCACAAATCCTAATGATCACCAGCAGTGAGGAGGATGAACAGTTGTGGCAGGAGCATATCCAAAACCTGGAAGGTATGAAGCTTGGCAGGCTGTTTGGGTTTTAGATCAGCTTTACTCAGATGGATAGAAATTCAATATCACTTCTGAAACCTCTAGACCTGCAATGATCCTAAATATATGGAGTAACAGATACATGTATCAAGGTCACGTAGGAGGAGGATAAAAAGGGTAGCCATTAAATATTTTATGACACCCCAACATCGACCATACATGTTCAAATTTCAGTTCAATCACTCATTAAATAAAACTTAACGTTGAACTTATTACATCGCCGTGGCACATTTGAACTTTCAGATCTATGGCTGGTATGCAGGAGCAAGTATTACCATTACAGTTCTTAAACCTGCATCCACTCAAAGCCGAACCCCTGCCTCAACTTAGCAATTTTCTTCTGGTTGTCCCATCTTGGAGCACCTGTGAGGCTTCCTCCCCTGGATTTTAGTTGTGCTGTTCCCTGTAATTAAGACAACCATTTTGCAGGCCACTGGCAGATCCATATGATACCATTGAGGGGAGCAGGTGTGGATACCCTTTTTAAACAGTCCGTTTTAAGCTTATGTCCAAATCACGTCAGGTATAGCCACCAACCCTTTCAAACAAACAGTTACCCTTTCGTGAGCCGGAGGATATCACCAGGCTGGATCAGGTTTCCCACATCATCCCAGACAGAGATGTTGATGCTGCCCGTCTTGTCAGCCACTTTACAAGTCCTCACTTCATGGCCATCCTTAGTCTTGGTGACTCTTCCTGTCCATGTTAAAAATATGAATAATGGTTAACAAAATAAGATGTGGTTACGATTTGAAGTAATTATCTTACCAGGCAAATCTATTAAAGAGTTCACCCAGTGCTTTGTAAACAGAGAACAGACATCTTACTTGAATGATATAGATCAAAGTTTCTCAATCTGCAGTACATATAACCCAGGGGTATGCAGCAGTGTTCCGGGGGTGTCTGACATGTATTACAAGTGAAACCTAATTCCTTCATGCTTTTAAAGGACCATGAGGCCAAAGGCTTTTTTATTTTGGAACTATTTATAATCACCCTCTTTGGGGTACTTGTTTAGGCAAAAAGGTTGAGAACCACTGATATACATAAGCTATAGTTTTCTTTGTTTTAAAGCAGGGTGGATTTGATTTAAATCTAACTGATTTAAATCACGATTTCAATCACTAGTCAGTAAGGCTTGATTTAAATCAAAGTTTCTACCTAAACTAGTTCTTGCTATTTTAACATGCAAGTAGATGAAGATTTTTAGAATCACTTTTTATATTACTTTTTTCTCCCCAGTTTAATGGGTTAATCATTCATATTTGGACACCACTGTTCTGTTGTACTTAGGAAGGAGAAAAATAATCCTGACCTTAATAACAATTTAAATAGATTTATTCAACTGAAACAATAACAACATTACAGCACAAGTTATTTGCTTAAACAAACATCCATGTTTTGTTAACTAATTTGGCTAAACAAAATATATATATATTTTAAGAAACTTAGACTGTCAGCCCAGCCGACACATGAAAAACTTAAATACTACTGTCCCTGCTGTCCTCTGTAGCTCACTAGTCATAGGTTTGTAGAACAATAGGTTTAAGGTCTTTTTCTCAACTCTGTTCATGTTGTAACATTTTTGCTGTGAAGAAGAGGCTGGGACCTCTGCGGAGTCAAATTCAGTTTTGAGAACTGCGTAAGTAAAGCGAGCGTCTGTGATAATATAGGAGAGAAACTGCCCACTAATCCTACAGAAACCTCTGGAAGAGCATGGCATTGTGAATGTTACACATATACAGCCTTTATTCTACTGAGTTCAACAACTCAGCTTTATCTCATGATGGAAGAACCTTTGGATGGTAAAATATTTTCCTCAAAAAGCAGTTTATTGAAAAAAAATCCGATTTAAATAAAAAAAAATCCGATTTAAATAAAAAAAAATCCGATTTAAATAAAAAAAAATCCGATTTTTTTGATTTTTTTAAAAAAACATTGATTTTTATCCACCCTGTTTTAAAGCAAGACAAAAACACGGCTATCCCTGTTTTTCTTGCCCTGGGGGCATCCCAATTTGAGATGCTCTGCTGTGTGAACCGCCAGATCGTCCATAAAAACTCAGCTTGCTCCAGTCCTATGGCACATGTGCAGGTTCTCGTTCAATCAGAGCCGTATGCCATGCATATTAATGATCAGCAATACGATTCTGTTTAGATGCAGGGCAATCTGGAGCGACAGCCACCACACCCCAGTTCCCTTTAGCTTGGAGAGTGGCAGCGTGCCTCAGCCCAGAAATGCTGAGGATTTTTTTTTACATCGCCAAGGGAGCTGCCAGAAAAGGCGAGTTTAGTAACGTCTCAGGGGTGTTTCACACAGCAGGGCATCCGATTTGTAAACCCCAGCATTTTGTTCCGCTCTAAAGACATCACTTGCAAGTACAGAATGCCAATTTATCAGTGGTTTCCTGTCCGACTGTCTCTGTACCCACAGAACAAATAAGAGAACTGAACAATTAAGTGATACTGCAGGCAAAGGTACGGTAATTGTTACACCATTGCTCAGACTAGGCTACATTTGTACAATGTCAGGCTACATTTGGCACTGTCCTAAATATATTTTTGTTCCTAAATTGAAGAAAAAATGGCCGAGATATAGAGGTTTACAGTCTCAGCCTATGACGTTCCTTTTCCATCCCGTCATTCCAATCATCTCAGCAGATCTGGGACAGGATTGCTGGTACCTCCCTCCTCCTGCCACTTCCTCCAGCTTCCCATCGCTGTCAGCCAGCAGAGTGAGTTGCATTGCCACACGGCAGGGCCCAAAGAAGCACGAATGGCGCCTGCCCCCCACCTCCATTTCAGCGGACGTCCCCTACCTCCTTTGCTCTTCTCCCAGCAGGTTCCATGAAAGGAGAGCAGTAGCTCCCCCCCCCCCCCCCCGCAGAACATCGCCCACCCCATTCATCCTCTTGGGAGTGTGGGGTATGCACGCTTGTGTCTGGGAGTGCTGGTCTAGGCTCCAATGTCGCCTAGCAACAGGGGGAGAGGGAAGAAGCACAGCCAGGGTGTCCTGTGCAAGTTCTGGGCATCTTACAGATCTCGCCCATTTTGCAGCATCACAGGACCATAGGGGCTACGCCCACTTTTTTCAGGAGGTACAGTTGTAAAACCTCGACATCTTGGACATTTCTTCTTCAATTTAAAAACAGAAAACAGTTTAGAACAGAGCCAAATGCAGCCCTACACAATGGTGTAACAGTTACCTTTTCTTGCTACAGCACTTTAATACAGCTTCAGAAATGGAATCCTGAAGGAGACCCAGACCATAATCATAAGAAGACTGCAATTCAATGCCACACCTTGCTGATTACACTTTATCCCCACATAAACCAAGGATAGAATTTCAGTGCCGCTTTAGACACCTTCTTTGGGTATAGGACAATCTGATGACAAACTGCCAATCTGACATTATTGCCTTTCAAGTCTTTAATATTAAATACTGTGGCTGGATTCTGAGGAAATTTTAGGTATAACCCTACTAGATCTATGCAAACCCATCAAATCCATCAGATTAAAAAGGGTTGTCTAAAATAAAGAAATTAGTTAATGGTCTTCGGGCCATTAAAAAGGGTTGTCAAAATAAAATGAAAATAAAGAAATTCGTTAATGGTCTTCGGGCCATTGCTCATACATCTGGACACACCCCCTGTGCATGGCAAGTACAAGTGTGACAACTCCCATTTTGTATAAAATGCGTACTCTGCTTTAATAAGTGTAATCATTTTATTCGTCTATGGCATACCTGTTTCAAGGACAATAAATATAACATTTAGATTTTTGAGACCGGGCTTGATATCTTTTACAAACGTTTCAGTCGTCATAATGGCACTCCTACTGGACTAACTGCAAAAAGAGGAGATCATCAGTTATACATTCATGTTGTAGTAAAATGATTTTAGACTGGAGGTCCGCTTTAATGAAAAAAAAGGACATTGTTCTTCCAGCCAAGAAATTTGTGTGATGAGGGAAACTAAAAAAGGGAGCAGGAATGGTGTCAAGTGCTGTTGAGAACAGCTTTCCTGTGTTTGTATATGTGAAGCTGGCTGTCGGGATAAGTTCTGAACCTTGCATTTACTGGAAGACACTTTTTGTGGACTTTTTCAAAGACAGCAGAGCTGGGCAGTGCCAAGGAGCACAAGACAGACCGCTTAGATTATTGCCAATCCCACATAGCTGACAGTCTCCTGCAGGCCCAGTTTGTACGTGGGGGTTTTGTGTGGTGGATATGGCCTGTACACAGCCCAGTGCTTATTGAGACTATTGGGTGTCAAAGGTGCGCCGGTAAATAATTGGCCTACCTCATGCCCTCTGCCACAGCCCTGCTTTGAGGTCTGTGGAAAAGGCCAGAGAAGTACAACTCTGAAATAAAAAGTATCAAATAGGAGTGATGGCTGTGTAACTATTAGAAGACATACACAAGCATTGCATGCCCGGTCTGCTCTTTCTAGGAGATTGAGTTATCTCGAAGGTGATAAGAGCATGGTTCAACCTACTGCTAAGGACCATGGGTTAATCCTGTTATTCTTGGTCACTCAGACATGCAAGTACTTTATTTTAGCAACATGCTCTTTACCTTATACCCTTAAAGTGATTGGCAAGTCAAAAGTTCAAAAACAAATATCAGTAGCTAACCTTACATTGAGTTCCTCCAGTGCTTTCTTCCTGCTATGTTGGGCTACTTAGTGAGGAAATCACTTACTCATTCAGCTTTCAGTCTCCACCCCGCTGACCTGGTCCTTCAATCAACCTTCAGTTGAGCAAAAAACAGACACACTGTGCCTCTCTGCAACTATGAAACCCCTAGCCCCCTCTCACAGTCAGTCTGGAACCGCTCTTAGCCTGCAACATCTCTCATCCCCTTTTCTGGTCACACTATGTGCTGGCAGAAATAACTAGAGGCACAAAATAAACTAATTTAATATGATATGTGTAAAGCAGACAGTGTACTTACATCACATTGCTGTTGCCACATCCACCGTCTCTCCTCTTTTTTCACCTCTGCATCTCCAATGCTCTAATACTTTTACAAATAACTTAGAAACTACAGGGTCTTTTTGAAAACTGATTGAAGTTTGGGATTGAAGATTGAAGTCTAGTATAACTTTAAATTTGGGGATTTTTTTTTCTATCTACTGATATAGATAGATAGGCCAAAGTGGACCAAAACATGTTCTCTTAGGCTAAAAGACTCCACGGAGGTATGATTTCATTAGTGTAAAAACTTACCTTTCCGGAGATCCCACAATTCATGCACAATACCAACACTCCATTCATTCAGAATAGATGAATAGGTGACAACTTCCACCTTGACTGCAAGCAAGCCAGCAAATAGTTCAAGGGATTGCTAGGAGTTCCTAGGGTTTCACACGCAGGGGCATCCCAATATGGTAAACAGCCAAAAATCCAGATGAGTGAAAAAAGTATAAAGAGAAATAAAATACAACATTTTCACTATGGTTATCAGTATTTTTTTTTACTCCTGTCTGGAGCATCCTGAAGTGCATCTCCCAGGATCGCCTGTAAACACACCTTTTCCTCATTCCCATGGAGCATGCAACCACATTGTCTCCAAGGGGGGGGGGGGAAGGAGTCATGGCCTAAAGGTAGCAGATTTGAATCCCAGCCATGGGAAATGACTGAAGTGCTCTTGAACAAGGCACATAACCCTCAACTGCTCCCCAGGTGCCATAATTACATCAGCCCACCGCTGCAAGAATGTGTGCTCCCTGCGTGGATGGATTAAATGTGGATGAAGAATTCCTATATGTGCATTGTCAGTTTTGTCAGTTGGGAGTGGAAGCTCCAACTGTGCCAGGCTGTTTCTTGGTCTGGTTTAAAGTGGACCAGAACCCAGGATTTTGACTATCCCCCCGATCAGGGATGTGTGAAACCCCCCAGGTCGCCGAAACAAACTCACCTCATCCCGGTCCTACAGCTCATGCTCGGCTGCTCGTTCAATCAGCGCACTCAGATCCGGAATCGGCTAAGGCGAGCGTCTCTGAGCTTGCTGACGGCTGCATCCCCTGCTACCTTCTAACAGGGAACGTGCCCACACTGCCCATTCAGAAATGCCTGGCGTGGGCACGCGCCCGGCTAGAGGGATAGCAGGGATGTGGCTCTTGCATGTGCCATTGGACCGGAAAAGAAGGTAAGTGTATGGGTGACCTGGGGGGTTTTCACACAGCGGGATATCTCGATTTTGGATGCCCCAGAGGAGGGGATCAGTCACCATGGGTTTTGGTCCACTTTAAATGCAACATCTTTGTAAATCCAGCTCCACTGCAGCAAATATTAAAAGGGTCCTAAAGCTGTTTTGATGTGGAGGTCTGCTTCAAGCTAAATAGTTAACCCTATATGAACTATGGTGTTTTGCGATTGATTAATCAATCCAAAGATATCCCCCGATTAAAAGTCAAGGGCTGAGTCTGTGTTCTACAGTAACATACGGTGGATGGCACAACAATCAGCCTCTCCACAGCACACGTGCAGCGTGGATAACACGCTACAGTAAGTAAAGACACGCAGATGTATGACCGGTACCTCGAGCTGAAAGAGCTTCCTCTGCTCGCGATCTATCACATCCCGCTTCCCGCACTAGGCTCTCGCCTCTGCACTTGCAGGAAGTAACTGATTTTTAGTCTGACCAATTAGCTCGCGTTATGTAAATCACGTGCTAACAACACGCCGGGACTCTAGGAAGTGACCAATAGGAGATATGCAGCGGCGCAGGGTTAAAGCGTAGGGGGCGTGGCAGTGACTTTTTGTCTCTGCTGGTTCCCGAGCGGTTGTTGTTACCTGACGCTCTTACCCGCCAGCGGACCTTCATCTGCTTGCTAGCTACTGCTCACTTCAGCCATGATAAACAACTGCAATGCAGTGTTAATAATGTACTAAGGAGGAATGGCCTTCTATGGGGGTGTAACCTATTATCCGTGCTTCCCAGAATCCTCCCTGTGTGGTATCCCAGATTACCAGATAACACCCAGGGGGGATCGCCTGGGAATCTATAAGATTCCCCGGGCCGATCAGACCCCTCCCCGCGGGGCATCCGAAATCGGGATGTCCTGCGGGGTGAAACCCCCCAGGATGCCCACAAACCTTACCTTAACCCCGTTCCAACGGCGCATGCGCGGGCCGTGCTTCCCTCTAGCAGGGCGTGCACCCGCCTGTTAGAAGGAAGCACGAGACGCGACCTCCAGCGCTCAGAGCCGCTGTGGTTGGATGCTGCTTGTACGTACATACCACAGCGGCTCTGAGCTCTCTGATTGGACGAGCGCCCGTGTAGGAGCGTGGGGAGGTGTTTACGGGCGTTCTGGGGGGTTTCACACAGCGGGGCACCCCTGATCGGGGAGCCCCACCGAAGTGGACCAAAACCCAGGATAGTCAAAATCCTGGGTGTTGTCCACTTTAAATTACTTGACCGTGATCCAATGGCGCATGCGTGGGCGCTCAGCCGATCGGCACGCTCGGCTCACTTCATCAGGGCAGAATAAGCATGATGCCGGCTGCATCCCTTCACAACCTCTAGAAGGGAAACAAATATTTTCTATAACCTCCAGGGAAATTAGCCATAAATAAGTTATATTTGATGCAGGCAGATATATAAAGGTATTAAATATGCTTTCATAGTAATTCTGACCTTATACACGCACTCAGCGGCGGACTGGGGCCAAAAATCAGCCCTGAGTTGTACCAGCCCCAGGCCTGCTTGACACATCCCTGCTGAGGACCCCTGATCATGATGTTGGGGCTATAGCATTGGATGCTGAGAGGGAGATTAAGGGGGGGTATTAAATGTTAAACTGGACCTTCACCCTGAATAAGAACATATATGTTTCCCCCACGCTGTACATACAGATTGCTCACATCAAAAATGATCCTTCCTGCATCTACTGTATTTTCTGTGCCTTTATACATTCAAGATGGTGGTCCATGGAGTTTCAGTCTGCCTGCAAACAGGAAGTGTCTTCTGACTGTGCCGCCCTGCATTCTGGGTTTGCTGACCTTTTCCTGGCCCCAGCTCTGCTTTGTAGAGCACAGCTATAACCCCTGCACTTTTGACCCCTCTCCTCAGTCTGTTATGCTACTAAACCAAGATGGCGGTGCCCATATCCTAGAGTGCTGTACAGACTTGCAGGCCAGTGGGGAAAATAAAAAAAGCAAGTGATTAAAAAGGTTAAATATATTAATTTTAGATGCTGGGGAATCATTTTTTAAGGGTTTGGGCTTTTATTTAAATGACGCTGAAGGTCCGCTATAAAAGCAGCAGACCAACCTGCCCCAAAGCAGTGCGGCCCACCAGGCATTTTGCTGGGTCTCTCTATGGCCAGTCCACCCCTATATACACTCATGACTATTTTAGTAACTGACACTACAATGAAACAAACACCTCTAGTCTACCATAATGGGAAAGGCTAAAGCTCCTCTGCTGCAGAACTGCAACACCCAGCATTATCTGCTACTCCCATCACTGCATAATAAGAGGAAATGGGATGGCAAGAATAAAATGGAATGTGAAGAAAAGGAGGGAGTATTAAGAATGGCAAGAATGAGAAAGAGGGTTAAAAGGTTAAAAGAGAGACAATGAGGTTGCATGGGGAAAAAGAAGAAAAGGGATGGTGAGAATGAGAAAGGCAAAAAGAAAAAAGGCAATACAAATAAGAAGGAGGGAAAGGCAAACAGAAGGAGATAACAGGGCAGAAAAACAGACTGAAAAGAGTGAGCAATATTTATTCTAAAACATAATTGCATGATATTAAAACATAGATATTGGAGGATATAGTTTCTTTGACTTTCCCAGGTTTTGTTCCACACCGGGGCATCCCTATTTGGAATACCCCACTGTGTGAAACCCCCCAGAGCGGCATGTGCAGACTAACCTCTTCCTGGTCCAATGGCACCTGCTCGGACTCCAATCAGAGCTGCCCACTAAAGTGACGTAATTCAGCAAGACAGCTCTGATTAGTGTGAATGGGGAGCAAGAGCAGCTGCATCCCCTACCAGCCTGAATGGCTGGGATGGGAGCGAGCACACAGCCCAAGGATGTGGGGATATTGCTCTCGCCCCCCATTCACAACAATCAGAGCTATCTTGCTGAATTACACCAACGCAGCGAGATGAGAGCCCGCAAGGCTCCGTTGGACTAGAAAAGGTGAGTGATTATCAAAGCCCTAGGGGGTTTCACACAGCGGGGTATCCCAATTTGGGAAGCCCCAGCCAACCCTGGTGGGTTTTGTTCTGCTTTAAGTGATATTTCAGGCATTCAGCCAATTGTTAAAGTGGTCCAACACCCAGGCGGATCTGAATTGCTCCACTGTGTGAAACCCCCCCAGGACGCCCAGAAACCTTACCTGGATCCCGATCCAACGGCGCATGTGCGGGGCGCATATCGTGCTTCTCTGTAGCAGGGCACGTGCTAGAGTGTTAGAGGGAAGCGCGAGATGCGGCCGCCAGCATGCTAGAAGCCGCTGTGGTAAGACTTTTGTGGTAAGAGTTTTTACTTGCGATCTGGGGGGTTTCACATAGCGGGGGGCCCCGGGGAGGTGGACCAAGACCCAGTCAAAATCCTGGGTGTTGGTCCACTTTAAAGTGGAACTTTAGTTAAAGTTAAAAGTCCCCTCTCCCTGCCATGCTAATCTGGCACTGGGTTATTCAAAAAAATCAAGTTACATTTGCACACCAAAAGAAGTAGAATTTTAGCAATATATAGAGAAAAAGAGACGGGGTTCAGTATATAGCCATCTGTGTCTGCTCTAAGCACAGAACATAAACTATATATCAGAAGATAGGGGTTTGCTATATCTAATGAACACCCAAACACAATGTAATGCAAAAGGTGACTGATTTAATGATAGTGCAGTTAAATATATACATAATATACAATAAATCCAAAAGAGTTACACAAACAGTGTAAGCTTCTCCCTCCTGATGAAGGTTACTCAACCGAAACGTTGAGGGTTTAGGTTGTCATCCGACAAAGGTATACAGCTGTCAGACCTTATTGTTATGTCTTTTTATGCTTTGTTGCTCTAGCTCACATGTATGCACTAGTGCCTGTTTCTGTACTATGGGTTATGTGCTGACTTCTGATTTGTACATTGTCAATCTGCATGCAATGTACTTGAATTATTGGGGTTACCCCTCTCTTCCTTATGACATAACCCCTGTGGACCTGTTCTCGTACTGAGCTTCATATCATTTTGCCCCTAATGTTACATACCCTGTTTGTGTAACTATTTTGGATTTATTGTATATTATGTATATATTTGACTGCACTATCATTAAATCAGTCACCTTTTGCATTACATTGTGGTTGGGTGTTCATTAGATATAGCAAACCCCTATAACCTGGCGCTGGGTATCATGTATGCCTTCCCAGTTCACTCCCCCTTAGTCACTAGCCTTCAGGCTTCCCCTTAATCTCTAGCCTGCAGGCTCTCCCCTTGGTCACTAACCCTTGGTTCCCTCAGTCATTAGCCTGTAGGCTTCCTCAGTCACTAGCCTGTATACCCCCCCAGTCACTAGCCTTTGGCTTCCTCAGTCACTAGCCTGTAGGCTCCCCCCCCGTCACTAGCCTGTAGGCTCCCCCCCCGTCACTAGCCTGTAGGCTCCCCCCCCGTCACTAGCCTGTAGGCTCCCCCGTCACTAGCCTGTAGGCCCCCCCCACTCACTAGCCTATAGGCTCCCCCCCCTCAGTCACAAGCCTGTAGGCTCCCCCCCCCCCTCAGTCACTAGCCTGTAGGCTCCCCCCGTCACTAGCCTGTAGGCTCCCCCCATTCACTAGCCTATAGGCTCCCCCCCCCTCAGTCACTAGCCTGTAGGCTCCTCCCCCCCCCCCCCCCCCCCCCCCCGCTCTCTAGACTGTAGCCTCCATACCCTCCCCAGTCACTATCCTTTAGGCTCCTGCAGTATAGTTCCCCCCCCGTCATTGGCCTGTAGACTCCCTCTTGGGGTAAGAGAGTCAGTCATGTCAGCATAGGACCTTTATTTCGATAAGGAACCACAAGGCCAACACCTGAGAGCTGGTAACCCAAAATGGCGGCTACGTTCGCTGCCGTGATTGGAACGCTCTGCCTGGACAGACGCGCGTGACGTTGGGAAACATTGACTAGCAACTACATCCAGATTGGACAGATTGCTGCGTGATGTCACCGCCTCAGGAATGAGTTAAAGGTTCTCTATGCCCGGGATTTAGCCATGCCTTCACCTCCCGCCTCACGTAAATTCCCCACCCACTCCTCTGCCATTGGTCAAATAACTCGGATACACGCCTTCTTTTCCGAGTTCTCGTTAATGATTGGATAAGGCGCCGGTCGGTCATGGAATGTCTGGGCGTGGCCTGGAGGTGGGTTGCGTAGCAGCGGGGCTGTGTGAGAGTGGTGCTGGCGTCGGCTCCTGTCAGGGGGAACGGAGTATCCGGGGACCGAAAGCCTCCCTGGCCCGGGAGAGGCGGCCTCCCCTCCGCTGGGGTTGGGGCCGGGCACGGTGAGTAGTGCGGGAGTACCCCGGGACAGGGGGGAGGGCTCCGTTGCTTCACGTTGTGTACTCACCGGGCTGCGTGTCCTCTGCGTGCTGACCCACCGAGCCTTAGGCTAGGACCCTCTGCTGTTCTTCACGCTGACTGGGAAAAGGGGGCATCCATTAAGGCATCCATTTCCTTAGTGATTGGCCAGGCACTGGTTTGGGAAATATATGGCCATTGTATGCTTGTGTGCACACAGGAATTTTTCCTCTGCATTTAACCCATCCGTGTAGTGAGTGTACACATGTCCGGATTGGTGGGCTGACCTAGCAGTAGTGTCTGCGGGTCAGCTGCCTCGCTCAAAAACACTTCAAGAGGATTTTTTACTGGTAATTTTAAAACCCTGGGTTTTGGTCCCAGCCCCCCTCCCAATTGGGGGTGTCCCACTGTGTTAAACCCCCAGATGCCCAAACAAACTCACCTCTTCACGGTCCTATGATGCATGTGCAACTGGTCATCCAATCAGCGCGCTCGGATACATTCTCCAGGACAAGCATGCTCGCCTCGCCCGGAAACTTAACTTCTTTCCCGGTTCAATGCCGCATGAGCGAGCAGCCGCATCCCCGCTACCCTCTAAACAGGGAGTGTGCTGCGCCAGCCATTCACAAATGCCTGGTGTGGGCACACATCATGCTAAAGTGATAGCGGGGATTTTGCCGCTGCTCGCTCATGCGCCATTGGATCGGGAAAGAAGGTGAGTTTCCGGGCGAGCTGGGTGATTTCACACAGTGGGGCGAGTATGCTTGCCGTGGAGTCTCATAGACTCCAGGGTGGGTTTTGGTCCTCTTTAAACCAGACGAACACCTATTATTATTTATTTTTTTTCTTAAGTGGGTGTTGGTCATGCAGACAGTGCATAAAACCTGCACATAACCCTCCCCGCCCGAAAGGTGTTCTGCAATTGGCTGCCACGTCGGCCATGGTCGTGTCCTCGCCAGCGGATCGCCCCGTCCACCTGCATGCTGGCAGCCATTCGCGGGACTCCTTCCCGGCACAGGCTCAAGGTGAAGCTAAGCATATTGGGCATTCTGGGGGTCGCCAGCATTCTGGATGCTCGCCCCCCCCCCAAACTTTTTATGTGCTGTCTGCAGACCCAACACCCATTTAAACGTCCATTTTAAGAGGAGCTATGGTCAGAACTGACTGGAGTCGCTCTTTAATATGCAGCAGTGGGGCATCCCTGTTGCTAAAAGTAAAAACTGGGCCACCCAGGAACTCTCCTCTTCTGGGATCCATCAAGTTGCAAGTCCAGAGGACCCTAGCTCCTCTTTCAGTCATGTCCTTAACAGGAATCAAACCTGCAACCCTCCGGTCACAAGATCGGCTCCTCACTTGTAGGCCAGGACTGCTCAAAATTGTATGTGTTGTGCTGGCATCGCACCACTTGCTTTCTCTGGGGTTGTCAAGCCAAGTGCTTGACAACCTGCAGCTGAATATATCTCCCAGTCAAGTGTCAGCATGAGATAATGTTTTTCCACAGCTATCCCTCATGTGGAAAAACAAAATCAATACTTACTTTACCCCTTCCGAGTGCTGCAGGCCGAATCCGTCCTGTTATTATGCTGTCAGCTCTGATGCTGACAGCATGCTCCCTAAAGTCCTCAGTAAGCATTTGAGCATCCACCAATGTCAATGGATGGTGGAGGATTACATGGTGAATCCCCTGCTGCCAATCACAAAGGGACCCCCTCCTCCCCTTATGACTGGTTGCATAGACCTGCACAAATGCTGTTATCGGCAACTGAGCTGACAGCACAGGAAACCTGAGCTGCATCATCTGCAGGGAGTGAGGTGAGTAATGTTTTCCCCCTTTAGATACATTTAAAGCAGACCTAAACCCTCCCTGGCTGCTGTTTTGTGGAGACATCAAATTAACTAAATCAGTCCCCTTATGCCAAATGGAAGCCATGCATTAGAGAGATGTTCAACTTTTTCCTAGTTCTCCATTCATCAGGGAACAGCTGTTCATTGGTCCCCGTTTAAATGGGGCTCCATGAGGGAGGGAAGGGAAGATGGGAGATGGCAAAGAATCACCTTCTAGCTGCAATCCTCCTTCAGTTTGCCACTTCAGTGCTGGGCTCTTCCACAGCAGAAGAGGTGGTAGAACCTGCTGTGACCTTAATTGGCCGATCGCAGCCTTGTAAGAGTACAGCAGCAATGAACAGAGGAGGATTGCAGTGACAAGGTGAGGTATGTTTTTTTTTTTTTGTTTTGTTTTTTTACCATCTGAATCTACCTCTACTCCAGGGAAGGGGCCAGGACCCACATATTTCACTTGCCAGGATCCAGTGCAGCAGTATTCCCCAGCTTCCTCCTGTGCTGAATTTATCTACAGCACTGGCTTTTGCTGCCGTGGGTTTGTGGCTCAGGCAGGGGGATAGGCAGTGACTTCTACTGTTCCTTTTACCTAGAAATTCTACCAAAAGTTTACTTTGAACATTTTAGTTATAACGTCTCATTGATCGGTGCTGCCAGCTTCTGACTGTTCCACAGAGAATCAGGTGAATCCCTCAGTGTGGTCATGGATGCCTTGATTTTCATGGTGCCAACAGCCCTGGCACTCTATTGGTATTGCACAGATGGCTCACTGAGTAATGATTACACTGTCTGTGTGTGTAAGAAAGAAATAAGGTTGGCTAAAGCACAAAATGAACAAGATGTGGCCAAAGAAAGCAAAGCAAACCCTAAACGATTTTTCAAATATATTAATTCGAAGAAAACTAAATCAGAACAGGTAGGTGCCCTAATTAATGATAATGGGGAAGTGGTCACTGGGGATGAGGATAAGGCAGAGCTGTTAAATGGATTCTTTAGCTCTGTGTACACAAGAGAGGAGCAAGGAGCCAACACAGGAGATGCCACCGATAGCAATAGCCCAAGTATAATAATTAACAAGCTAAACCTGGATATCATCCAAGAAAAACTAAATAATTTAAATGTGAATAAGACTGGAGGACCAGATGGGACTTCACCCAAGAGTTCTCAAAGAACTCAGTTCCGTTATCTCGTCACCTCTGTTGTTTATCTTTAAAGACTCGCTAGCAACTGGTATAGTGCCAAGGGACTGGCGCAAAGCAAATGTGGTGCCCATTTTTAAAAAGGGCTCTAGGTCTTCTCCGGGCAATTACAGACCTGTTAGCTTAACATCCATTGTGGGGAAATTGCTTGAGGGACTATTAAGGGACAACATACACAAATATGTAACTATCCATAATATTATAAGTGACAACCAACACGGTTTTACTAAGGACAGAAGCTGCCAAACTAACCTGATTGGCTTCTATGAGGAGGTGTGTAGAAGCCTGGACAGAGGGGCAGCTGTGGAT
Source organism: Gastrophryne carolinensis (assembly GCA_027917425.1). Taxonomy (NCBI): domain Eukaryota; kingdom Metazoa; phylum Chordata; class Amphibia; order Anura; family Microhylidae; genus Gastrophryne; species Gastrophryne carolinensis. The sequence continues at coordinate 161,426,766 of CM051236.1, forward strand.
ATAGTTTTTCTGGATTTTGCTAAAGCATTTGACACTGTCCACCATAGACACTTATTGGGGAAATTGAGATCTTCAGGATTAGAAAACGCATTTTGTAACTGGATTGAAAACTGGCTGAAGGATCGTGTGCAGAGAGTTGTGGTTAATGATACCTACTGTGAATGGTTACCAGTTGTAAGCGGTGTACCCCAGGGTTCAGTGCTGGGCCCACTATTATTCAACTTGTTTATAAACGACATAGAAGATGGAATTAAAAGCACTGTCTCTATTTTTGCAGATGGCACAAAGATATGTAGCACAGTGCAGTCTATTGAAGATGTTCACAAGCTTCAGGCTGACTTGGACACATTGAGTGTCTGGGCATCCACTTGGCAAATGAAGTTCAATATGGAAAAATGTAAAGTCATGCACTTGGGGTCTAATAACCCGAAGGCAACATATGTCCTCAGGGGAGTAAAACTGGGAGAGTCACTTATTGAGAAGGATCTGGGGGTACTAGTAGATCACAGACTAAATAACGGCATGCAATGCCAAGCAGCTGCTTCCAAGGCCACCAAGATACTATCATGCAATAAAAGAGGCGTGGAATCACGGGATAGAGATGTAATTTTGCCTCTTTACAAGGCACTGGTGCGCCCTCACCTGAAAAATGCCGTCCAGTTCTGGGCGCCCATTCATAGAAAGGACGCTCTGACTCTGGAAAGGGTGCAAAGGAGAGCCACCAAACTAATAAAGGGAATAAAATATCTTAGTTATGAGGAAAGATTACGAGAATTAAATCTGTTTAGTCTTGAGAGGAGGCGATTGAGGGGGGACATGATTAACTTGTATAAATATATAAATGGACCATACAAAAAATATGGGGGAACACTATTTCAGGTAAAATCCTCTCTAAGGACAAGGGGGCACTGCCTTCGATTGGGGAAAAAAAGAAATTTAGTCTCCGGAGGCGACAATCGTTTTTACCATAAGAACTATAAATCTATGGAATAGCCTCCCACAGAAGCTTGTTACAGCATCAACCGCTGACAGCTTCAATTAGATGCTTATTTAGAAGAAAATAACACTAACAGTTACTATTAGCGGTTATCAATAAAAAATAAAAATAAAGACAAAAAATAAAATAAATAGCTTCCCCTGTAAAATAAAAATAACTTCCCCCTACCCCAACACCCTTGGTTGAACTTGGACATATGTCTTTTTTCAACAGTATTAACTATGTAACTATGTCTTTCTCAGTGATGGAAGCTTCAGGTAATGATGGATGTCCTTGTTCCATAGCAGAAGAGCATGGCAAATCAACTCAATATTTAGTATGAAAGAATGTCTATGTGTATAATAAACGGGTACTACTTGTATGTAGTATTCCCCCCCAGTGTCAGTTGGCAATGCAAGGTGCTCTCCATGATGCGCTACTTGCATGGCAGCCATAGTCGGGCTTCTTATCTTAGCTGTGTTCTGTTTCATTTGCCAGTTCAGAGGCCTGGTAGAATACAAGGGCAGAGGATGCAGGCAGTGCTTGAGAAAGCGGAGTGTCAGAGTTGCCTATTTTTCATTTAGTGTATTAGGTGGCAACTGGTTCACCCTTTCTGTTTTCAGGAGTCCTTTAGGATGTTTATAGGGCTTCCATGGTTCAGGTAGCCAAGTAATCCTGAAAAGATGAGTTGATGACAGTAGGGAAAATGCCACAATTCTGTTGCTAATCCCAACATACACCAAACTACTGATATGTAAATAGTGACTGACGACTTGCTGTTTGTAGAGAAAGTCCATATGATGGAGCTAAGCGGGAATGCTGGGCATGGTGGTTATTTGCTGTGTAGATCAATATTTTCTGTTCCAAGTCGAGTGGTTAAAGCCTAATTCTGGGGGTGTCCCTTGTTCCTGCAGGCACAGGCTGAACCCCCAGAGACGTGTGCAGTGTAGTGCTTTTTGTCATTTTGTAGAAAAACCGTTGGGGTCCCTAGCAGCAGACACGGGGGCAGAAGTGTGCTCTCAGCCCAAATGCAGCCATCTGATGTTTGCATCGGTAAGGGAGCCAGGTAGGAGAAAGTCATTGTGTCTGGATAGGGACTTTATGTTCCTGTCTTAGCTGTAGGGACCCAATCCTATCGGCCAAGGTTTTAAAGTGGACCAAGCCTGGGGTTTGTCATATCCTGGTTTCTGGTCCCTGTCCACAGGGCATCCCATCAAGGGTTTCACGTCTCCAGGCCTACTTACCGCCTCCATGCGATGCATATAGTCTATACTCAAATCTGTGTTCTATACCATGCAATATAATAGTATAACATGTATATTAAGCATGGAGCACTGAGAGCAGCTATGGCTGCTACAGCTATTCTGACAAGCTTAGCACAAATCATCATCAGCCGGTGGGATATGGCCAAGGCCTGCACATGCGTCATGACAAGCCGTAGACCTCCAAGTTAGATTAGATAACTGTAATAAAATCAGTTTTGCGTTGCCCTGCTGTTTCAGTTTAAATTGGCTTTTCTGTGTTTATCAATTAACCAATTTATGGTTGCACATTAGTGGTAGATTTTATTTCTTGCTGTGCATCTCTATTGCATTTAAACTTGGATAGGTTTTTTTTGGGAATGGGAAATGCTGGATGCATGTTTCTGGTGCTGGGCTTATGTCACACCTTACAGCAGCAGTATGGCAGCGGTTAGGTGTGCCTGTTGTTACTTTGGGGCTGACTTGTGTTGTGATATGTGTGTGGTATGTTGCCATTGCCTTAACACTGTGATGCAAGTCACTGGGCTGCACTATACTTGCATGCAGGAATGTATAGCGTACTACACCAAATAGCACATTGAGTAGTTAGACCTGAATTGTTAGTAGTAGTTAGACCCTTATTTACTTTGTATGTGAAGCATTCTTTTTACACATAAAACCCATAGATCAACTTTTTGTCAGTCAGTGCATTTGTTTGTGTTTTATACACATCACTCTGGTTGCAGTATTGTGGATCTCATAACTGTATAATGGATATTACTATCAAGCTAATTGTCTGTTAAAAGCTAAAAGGCAAGTGCATGGAGAACTTGGGAGTAGGCAGATATTTTTCAGATGAGATAAATAGCTTTGGCATCTTGATATTGGAGATGATTGGTTGTTTTGAAAATGCAGTCTCATGCTTCACACAGTTCTTGTTGGTTTTGTGAGAAATTCTAAAGGGATTGGGCATGCAAAACCCTACACTTTTCTCCAAGTTGCCCAGCTGGAAAGGGAAATCCTTGCTCTTTCCCCTGCCCTGTTGACACCACTCTCCTGCCCCCCTCCCCCAGCAATCTATCCACTTATGAAATAAGGGCTGTATGATAGACTTGCTCCCCCTTAGGGCTTTACTCAATGGACCCTGTGCCCACCCCCTTGTAAATCTTCCCTCTCTTTATGCTGAAGGTCTGTAAGTCTGCTACTTATTCTGATTCAAGCACACAGCAGCTTTAGCCCCAGACGGTGTTCCTGCCCACCATCCAAGAAGCCCGGAAATGAATAGAAATCACGGCTTTAGAAGCCTGCTGTATGTGTTGTTTTGTGCATATGACATGGGATTGCCAAAAAGGTAAGACCAGGGAGTATGGTTCCTTGATACAGGCCATCAAGACCTTGACAGGCTGCGGGTCCCTTTCACTTCCACCAGTGAACAGAGCCCTGCCATCCCTGTTGGAATGCCACCAATCCTGTTTGATATAGCCCCGGTCTGGTAAAGTAGACCAAACCCAGGGCAGGCTTACTCCCCCCCCCCCCCCCCCAGCGCAACTAGATTTGGGTTACCCCACTATGTAAAAAAAAAAAAAACCCAGATTGGCCAGTAAACTCACTTTCTCCCTGATCCAATGGTGCATGTGCAAGCAGCGACCACTGCCTGCTATACCTCAGGGCGCACGCCCCGTGCCAGGCATTTGTGAATGGCTGCCGAGGGCATGGTCCCTGTTAGAGACCACTTTGCAGTAGTTCTCCATAAAGTGCAAATAACAATGCTTGGAAGCTTATACTAGTTGTCCTGATACAACTGCATCACCAGGGGTGGCTGCAGGAAGTGTTGGGCAAATACCTTCTTGTCTAAAAAGGCTGAGTCTCTGGAGTGATCGTATGGCATTCAGGGGTTAGTTGGGGCAAGCTGCTCTGCATTTATAAAAACATTCCACAACATTCAGCTTTTGTAAATCATTAGATTGCTGTTTCATTTCTGTCTACTTAGAGTTTAGCTCCCTAACCCCAGGGCGCAGCTTTTCAAGAGTGTAGAAACCACAGTGTTTTGCACATAGCATTATATACGGCTCTTTTTTTTTTTTTTTTTTCCCACGTTATTCTTCCAGCCGGAATTTGGATAGGTCAAGGTGTTGCACAGTGAACATAATGTTAATTACCCTTTAGCTGTTGATTAATCCTGTCTGCTGAAGGGATGGCATTTTGAAATATTAAAATCACTTCAGACTGACTTACATAATGAGGAATATTGTGAATGTTTACAGAACATCTGTCACAATTATACGACCTTACCTATTGTTTTCCTATTTTTCATGTGGTTTGGGAACCGCATTTATGTATTCGCCAAGTAGCATTGCTCTTAAAGTGGACAAAAAGTCAAAAAATACTTATTTGATGGTGCTTTTCCTAATCCCTAGGGGGCATTTTGAATTCGAATAGGCCCCACAGTGTCCACTGCAAGCTACCCCCCATGCCTCACACTTCTTATTTCTGAGGTCCCAAATCTTACTATAGCAAAGAAGCAGTCCACGTAGTCGCAAGCATCCCTGCTCTCTCGGCTCTGTCCATCCCCACCAGCTGATATAGAAATCAGAGTGGCACATGGAGCATGGTTGCAGACCCGATTTGCTTATTTCCGATCAGCGCATCATGCCTCTTATAGTCTAGTTTTGTGCTGTCTATGGATAAGCTTAATGGGTAATTCCTCTTTTGATTGGCACTTTTAAAGTGGAATTCCTGTCTAAAAGCAGCCCCCTGCCCTGGCGCTGAGGCAGGATAGGGAGGTTACAATAAACCCTTCAGCCGCTGTCCGATGTGCGTTCTTGTTCCTATGGAGCCCACAGCACAGACAGACCCAATGTGGCTCCATGCACGTGCCCCCTATTCAAGTGAATGGGTGGTGGGGATGCCGATTTTATGTCTTTCTATGCGGTAACACAAAGCGGCATTCCCTTGCGCTGTGCACGCACTGTTGCCAATTTACCTAAATTGGTGGTGCACACGGAACCAGGGAGTTCTGCTTTCTGTGTTGCTGGCGCCCATGCCCCAGAGAAGCGTGCATTTACACAAATGGCCAGCGCGCGCAGGGAGCTGGGGGATACCGCTTTTTTGTGTGGCTGCCTTCCGTGCCCCGAGAGGGGTTGAAGTAAAGTTTTTATCTTTTCGTCCTAGAGAAGAAACGCAAACTGGGACAGTTTAAAAGCCCACCCTTTTTCCAAGACCTCAGTTTTTGTTTCCTCTCCAGGAAACTGCTGGTATAGCATTGTCCCGTTTTTTGTTGTTTTGAAACACCAGGAGAACCTTGGGGGGGGGGGGGCGGGGGGGCTGGGGGTGCTCGTCGATCCTTGGCTTTATTCACACAAGGCAGGGTACATGTGGCCTCTAGAGGGCTGGAGCTACGGTGCAGGCAGCGCAGCATCGGTAAGCCTGGAGGCACCTTTTTTCTTGGGGATGACCGGCTAGGCCAGGTGCACACGTGCGACTTCTGGGTCGTGGCGTCAAGGAATGATGTCCCTTCCAGAGCCATCTTGGATAGCTGCTCAGTTAAGCAGCATTACCCAGGGCTGCGGTCATGATTTCGGTCTGCAGATGGTGTTCGGGTGGCAGCACTTTGGCAGGCATGAGGCATCCCTGACGATCCTTCTGCGGCTGAACGAATAGACGACTGGGCAAGGTGCAGGCTAACCAGCAGACAATCCCTTCAGGATAAGCTAATGAGCTGTGTTTATGCAGTTTTTTTCTATTCAGGAATTGATTGACTTTTATGGTATAGTTAGGCTAATCCTTCCTGGGGCTGACTGTCTATTTTTCCTGTAAAGACAAGGAGGGGAATCCCAAGCTAAAGAATCCTAGACTAGTCAGACTCTGTATTAAGTGCCCCAATATTTTACCTGACTCATGAAATAAATCATGTTGTCGGCCTCATTTGGAACAGACAATGGGACTGGAAGCCACAACAGCAGGTCTGCCGCAGTGGAGACCTCCCTATCTACTCACAGGGCTCCGCCACTACCAAACCCTCAGATTTCTCTGGCTGAACCCAGTCAAAGATATGTTCGCTGGAAGCTCCAGATCCTTATAAAGCTGGGACTAGCGAAGAGGAAACCTCATCTGATCTGGACTCCTCAAAGTGGAACAAAACCCGACGTCTTAGCTCAGTGGCTCCGAGCGTGCTGGCGCCGGCATCTCGCGCTGCCCTCTAACAGGGAGCTCATCCGCGCCAGCCTTTCAAAAAAGGCCAGCACAGGCACGCGCCCTGCTAGAGGGATAGCAGGGATGCGGCCGCAGCCCGCGCATGCGCCGTTGGACCGTGATTAACTGTGATTTGAGTGGGGTTAGGCCTCGGGCCTATCTGCCTTCCTAGACTAGAGGGTTTGATTAATAGATTCTTTATTACCATAGCTAGGAAAAGACCTGTTCTTCACGGTCGAATACCCTCTTAGGACCTATTGTTGGAAACCTCCATTTGAACCACTTGAGAAGGATACAGACAAGGTTTTATCCCTTAAAACTAGTTTCCTCCTAGCCATTACTTCTGGGTTAGCAACCATCACACTCTCTCCATGCGGGAATCTTACAATATGGTTCTTCCCAACAGTCCTTCTTAAGCCAGATCCCTTATATGTGCCCCAGATATCCTCTAAAATTCACTGTACTCAAGATATTTTACCATTCGATTCAGAGGAGAATGCTGAATTTCTAGAAGTCCGTAGATGTCTTATTTCCTATTTAGAACATGATTTCCACAGAACAGATCATTTTTGTTACCTTTTGTGGCAAGAATAGAGGTCTCCTGGCCTCACCATTGCTAGATGGATTAGGCATGCCATCTCTTTGTCCTACACCAGTATGGATACTTCACTTCCTTATTTTTTGGCGCATTCCACGACATCCTGGGCAGAAAAGGGGGCATCTATTGATATTTGTAAAGCTGCTACATGCTCTTCGCCCCAGACATTTTTAAAACCTTTCCACCCAGACTTATCACCTGATAAGCAACAGTCCTTTGGTAGGAATGTTCTACAGGCAGTATCTCACCTCTAGGAATGCATTTGTTTGTCCTCCCCATGGCCGTTCTGAAGTATGAGGGGAGAAAATCCCCTTTAGGCTTACCGGTAACTCTGTATCCTTCGGCCCATACGACCCTCCCGATTAGTATAGCAGTTACTTTTTTTAAGGTTCTTGCTTAATACTGAAGTCTGGGAGGAAGGGATAGGGCTTTTAAACTGTCCAGTTTGTGTTTCCTTTCTAGGGATAGGAGTCTCCCTCTTCGTGGCCGTCCTGAAGGACTCGTAGAAACCCCGTTACCGGTAAGCTTTTTTTTTTTTTTTTTTTTTTCTTTGCAACCCCTACCTCAGCGCTAGGAGAGGGTTGCAGAACATGGGAGCAGGATAGGCTGACTGGCTTTGCGCTTTAAAAGTTGACATTGTTTGCCAAAATAATGGTCGTCGGGGTTTCTATATTTGTTTGCAACTATGTATTTTATAAGGAACAGTTTTCTCTAGAAACAATATGTATATGTTAGTGTGGCTGGAACTGGTGAGCTTGGCACACTTGTAGGTGTTTTTTTATCCTTTGAGAATTCGTTTTAGCGTGTTTGACTTAAAGAAATGGCTAAGAAGGCTGAAATAAACAAAAAAAACCTGATTACCCCTACATACCTGATTTGATGCTTGGAAACAAACTGGTTCCTATTAATGGTTCCCACAGCTTTTTACATATGCAGTAACTGGCACATCCCCTCTGTTGCAGTGAATAGAATTTGGCATGTTCCAGTCACTGTGACTGGTAGGGGGGCATGGCACGTTCAACATATTGACATGGATCAGGTGCCCAAAGAATTCTGGGGCCATTGTAATGGAGTATAAGACCACTTTATATAACGATATATCATTTTTAAAATGTTATCTATCTATATTTTACAATTTGTTAGGAATGTGTTGCTGTGATTTCTGCATGGGTTAAATGTCTGTGAATAACCTCTGTGTAGCATAGAGACAGCTGCAGGGGCAATATCCAGACTTGCCTGCATATTATTTGCATCTTATTAACCCAGTTATACTGTAAATGAGTCACTGTGGTGAATAGAATGCGTGGCTACAGCATGAAGCAGAAGACTATGGAAGTATTTTTCTTTTAATATTCCCTCTAAGGCTTTTTATACATTTTTTTTTTTTTTTTTTTTTTTTTTTTTTTTTTGGTACTTTTTTTTTTCTGTTGATGCGTGACTCATAGGTCACTACTATAGTCATTATGTGCAGGGAGCTTGTCCCAAAAGAATTTCCCTGGCTGCCAAGCTTTCCCTCTCACAGTGATGCCTGGTGAACCACTAACCAGAAACATAATTGTTTGTATTTCAATAGTGTAGAGGAGACTGGGGGTACACTTTGATGCTCCGGGGTGGGGCTCTGATGGCACTGCCATGTTGGTCTTACAGTAAACCATTATTCCTTTAATAGTGGATAAGAAATATGGGGGGGGGGGCTCTGATATTATCTTGCCTTCTTATTTTGATAACCTTATTATTGACTTGAGTACCATTGGCTTAGAGGACTCAATGCTCCATACTCTCCAGAATCATGATTTTGGATGTATGTCTGCTCAAACCCCCCTAGGTATACCCACAATAAGTTCCTACTGTTCTGCAGTCCCGGGTCATCAACAGCCACAATCAATCAATCATTTACATCAGTGATCACAGGACAGACATCCCAAATCAAGGGCAGCAGTGGGGTGTGCACACACTGACTCCACGGGCTGCTGCATGTCAAATTGACATTACTCCAATTTAAATATGGGCTTATGTTGGTAACTTGCCCACAATAAGGGAGTTTTGTCCGGCCCCAGTGATATCACTTGGGCAGTGCGGAAGGGAAGTGGGTTCACAGTCTGCCAAGGACCATATACTTAATGTAACCCAGTCCCAGGCTAATAAACAAAGAAAAGTGCATTATTCAGTTGTGACTCTACCAATAAAACTCACAATTTCCTACTTCCCAGAAGCATGTATGTGGATTTTGCCCACCCAAGCACTTGTGGGAGGAAGGTTGTCTTGGCCCACACATGTGCCATGGTGTCAAGGGAAGTATACAGGAAGCCAGGTGAGTTTTACCCAAACATGGGACAGGGAATAGGCATGGAAACTTGTTTTGGTCCCCTTGAAGATGGCCAAGGGCAATAGAGGTTTAGAATGAGGGGGCATTTTATAAAGGTATTCTTTGTAGAGCAGGAAAGTAACATGTTTTTTTCCTTGGCAGGAACACATTATAATATTTTTGTGGTTTGTGTGTGAAAATTCTCCACTCATCCTGCTGTTGTTGAGCACCTAAAGAACACAAGATTCCCAGGTGAATCTTCGAGTCAGTCAGAAACTGAATCGAAGATTCCCAGGTGAATCTTCGAGTCAGTCAGAAACTGAATCTTTTGCTACTCAAGGAGATAAGATCTTGGAGACAGCGCATGTGTTTGGGGAGCGCCCTTGGGCGCAACTTCTTGAGACCTCACCGGCTAAATCTCCTATCGGACAGCCAATAATCTTTTTGTAGGAAAGTTCTTCTATCTGTGTTCTGCCCTTTCAATTTAAATGTTAAGTGTTTCTATGGGTCCTTTAGGGCGCCCCTGTCATCCTGCCTTATTAGTCCTCCGGTTTTCCAAGAGGTTGTTGCTTGGTTAAATACTGATGGGGGGGGGGGGGGGGGGTAGGGCTTTTAATCTTTCCCATTTGTGTTTCCTCTCTGGTGGAGGAGCCTCCCCCCACGGGGCATCCTGAAGTGGCCTGTTGTGCCACTGTAATCACCATATGGAGGCTTCCGGGGATAATGTGCTTGGGGTTCCTTTGGGACAAGCCCAGCTGTGTGTTACGTGTGGGGTATCCCCTGTGAGTGATGGTGTCAGGGTATGTTTGCCTTGCGCCCAGCATGTACTTGCACTGCAGCCTGGGCCGTCTGCTACGGGCCCCGGTGCTGCGCTCCCTTCTGTCGCCTACCCCCCCACGCTTGCATCTGACTCCCAGTGAGGAGCACACTAGCAGGGAGTCTCAATTTGACTTGGCTTCCCGGGTGGCCAGCATTGAAAAGCATATTGCTGGGTCGGCCCGCGTAAGGCTTCTGCCAAGAAGCGGCATTTACCTCCCGCTGCTTCCCTTTTTCCTGTTCAGGATGAGGAATTTTACTCCCTTTCTGGCCTTTATCCCCTCGAGGAGGGGGAATTATTTTCTGATTCAGAATCCTCTGAGGAGCAACCTATGATATATGGTGGTACCGGATCTCCCTTTGGAGAAGACCCGTGGTCCTCAGATGACACTGACAGGTTATTAACTCACATTTTTGAAGTGCTTTGTATTTCCCCTCCTGCCGTGGCTCCGCAGCAGCAGGGTGAGCTTTTCCATACTGTTAAACCTTGCTTGGAGTTTCCTGAGCAGAATCACTTTAATAATCTGGTGCTCAAGGAGTGGGAACGGCCTAGTAAGATACCTGAGGTGCCCAAGAGTTGGAACAGGGAGTATCCCTTTCTTGCTGAGGTGATTAAGCGTTGGTCATATCCTCCTGAGGTGGACGCGCCCGTTCTAGGGTTGTCAAATACATCAGTCATGCACTCACCTGACACTACTACCCTGCGGGATGGTGAGGACCGGCGTCTGGATCAGCTGTCATGCCTTTGCCTGTGTGGGGACTGCGCTGCGTTTGTGCCTCTGCCATAACGGCTATTGCTATTAAAGGGCTGCTTAAGTGTCTCTTAGATGGGGCCTCTGACGCAGGTGGAGAGGATTAAAGATCTCTCCTTCTTTGCTTTGAATTTGTTGCATATATTCTTTCTGCCATGGATGATGCTATTAGAATGTGTAGTAGGAGTAGTAGTAGGACTTCGGCCCTTTTGGTGGCTATACGACGCTCTGTCTGGCTACGTCAGTGGGTGGCTGATAGTGCTTCTAAAAAGGCCCTCACTGGTTCTTCCTTTAAAGTGGACCAACACCCACGGGTGATCGGCCCGGGAATCTATAAGATTCCCGGGCCGATCACCCCCCACCCCGCGGGACATCCGAGATCGGGATGTCCCGCGGGGTGAAACCCCCCCCAAACACCCCAACTCACCTACCTTATCTTCGGCGGCGGCCGGCCGCCGCCGCCTCCCTCGCGCCCCTGTAGGCGTGCGCGCGCCCGCGCCGGCCGTCTGCGAATGGCCGGCGGGGGCGCGCGCGCGCCGAAAGTGACGCGAGGGAGGCGGCGGCGGCGGCCGCCGCTTAGACGTTCCTTGTACGTTGGCGCGGGGAGAGGTGAGTTATTCGGGGGGTTAGGGGGGGTTTCACACAGCGGGGCACCCCGATCGGGGGTGCCCCACCGAAGTGGACCAAGACCCAGGATAGTCAAAATCCTGGGTGTTGGTCCACTTTAAGAGGCTACGGCTCTTTGGTGAACGCTTGGCCCTGTTTGCCAGGGACGGTAGGCTGCCTCAACGTAGGAGGCCGTCTCGGCCCTTTCGGGGGACCGGTGCTTCTCTCCCCCCTCCTTCCGCGCTTCCAGGGCTAGTCAAGTAGTTTCCTTTGCTGGAGCACGCGGAGACTTTTGGGGCAGGGGTAGAGGACGTGGCCGTCCCGGCTCTCAAGCCCAAGTCCTCCCCCAAGCCCCCTCGGGCATGAGGAGGCTCCCTCACCCATCCGGGTGGGGGGACGGCTTCGGCTCTTTGCTCATGTCTGGAGGCTACGTGTAGCAGACAGATGGATTCAGGAGGTGGTGTCCTCCGGATACAAGATTTATCAGATCCCGGATGGCTCAAAACCCCCTGTCAGCTCAGGGATTGCGGTTTGCGGTCTGGAGTTGGGGGTCACCTGCCCAGTGCCTCTCAAGGAAAGGGGCAGAGGTTTCTACTCCAATCTATTCACAGTCCCCAAAAAGGATGGGTCCCTCAGGCCCGTCCTAAAGTGGCTCAACAAGTTTGTCAGATTCAAGCATTTTCGCATGGAGACCCTATGCTCAGCAGTCAATACTCTGCACCCGGGCGACTTCATGACATCTGTAGACATCAAGGACTCTTACCTTCATGTGCCAATCTTCCCAGGTCATCAGAAATTTCTCAGGTTCGCTCTGCAGGATCAGCACTACCAATTTGTGGCCTTACCTTTCGGTATCACCTCGGCTCCCAGGGTATTCACCAAGGTACTGGCGGGTGTGATGGCTCTGTTGAGATCTCAGGGCATTCGCATCCTTCCTTATTCGAAGTATGCAGCAGGTCCTGCTCCAGATAGTATTCATAACAGCTGGGTTATACCTCCACAACAGGGCGCTTTACTGCAGAGATGGCAAAAAGAGGCCCCTCCCGGTCCATATATACCCGGGACCTCCCACTGATTCCCCAGATTCTTCTCTGCAGTGGGCTGCGAAGGACAAGATGATGGCTTCTCTTCTCGCAGGTGAGCTGGGCTTGCAGCCCATGACCCTGTAGGACTATTCCCAGCCGTTCCACTTTAACCCTTTTGCGTGCCAGCCTACCGAGATTTTTTGTCACACTCTGTTGCCCGACGACTTTTCACGTTTTTGCGCTACACGTGTGCAACCTTGATTTTTGAAGGGATTTCCATGAAAATTATATATTGTTTTTTTCAGCAGAGTCTGAGCTTCAACATTAAATGTCTTGTTTGGCCTTTTTTTTAGTGTATTCTCAATACTTTTGGGTGAAATATGTGCAAAAAAATGAAAAAAACCTATTGTTTACAATTTGTAGTGTTTTTTTTTTGTAATAAAAAATGTAAGTTTGTTAATAAAATTATTGCGTGTGAAAGCCCTATTTCTCCCGGTTACAATGGTACCACGTATGTATAGGTATACCCCCTTTCCTGAAACAGCAGTTTAGGAGATTCCAGATAGGATACAACTATGCAATATGATTGCATAGTTGTAAAGGGTTAATTAAAAAAAAAAAAAGACATAGGGTCCCCCCTCCCGGGGGGGGGGGGGGGACCTCATTTCTTTTTTGGAATTCTAAGGGTTAAAAACCCTTAAAATCCCCCCCAAAAAATGACATAGAGTCCCCCTTACCCAGCATTACCGACCCGGACCAGCTATGGGGGCTTGTAGAACAGGGTGCAGGGGCCAGCGTTGGTGGCCTCTGGCCCTGCAGGCTACTAGCCCACATAGCCACGTGGCCCGGGCCCTTCTGCCCCCCCGGCCGTTGGGGAGTCAGGTAATGTTGGGCTAGGGGTTTTGGCAAGCCACCCGCTCCCTCCTGAAGATCAGAGGCCTGGGGGCCGAAATATAACATTCTTGTACAGAATCGCTGGCCCTTTCAAATGAGGGGTAAGGTAAGTCTGTATGTTTTTTACTTTTTGCTTTATGGGCCTCTAAATCAGCTACGTGACTCTCGCGTAGCTGGCACTTAACGGTTGGAGAGGGAGCTACGTGAGAGTCACGTAGCTGGCACTAGAAGGGTTAATACTATGCCTCCCAGCCTTGGCTGCGTGGTCGGGTGATGGTAGGCAGCATCTGTTAAAGATGCTTTATTACGAGCTTGCTCCACCGCAAATCCTCCACCAAAGGGTAGGCGGTCCAGGTATGGTGAACCTGAGTTGGGATGCCCCGTCCGCTTGCCCTCCCTTACATGTCACAAATGTATTTATGGGCATCTTACTTCCCCCTTCTCCCACTATCCTGGTTCGTCGGTGGGGTGGGGTGGGGTGAGTGTCTGTGCGTGTAAGCGCTTGCTTCAAACTCAACTGTTTTAAGTTGTGTACTTTACTTGCGCTGGCACTACAGCTCTGCGCTTCTCCTCTCCCCTTTTCATTCTGAATTTCCCGGCGCTGACTCACGCGCCCTGCGGCGTCAGCGGTGACGTCACTCCGAGTTCTGCTGGGCACTGATTGGCTGCGGGGTGGCTTGCTGTCGACCTTCCCCGCGCTTCCTGGAGGGGGCGTGGCTTAGTGCTTGGCGTGTTCCGCACTCCCCTCATGCGGCCCGCCCCTTCAGAGCCCTCCAGCGCCATCTTGCCTTCTTCTCCTGGTCGATTGCAAGCTCTTCGGCGGTCTGTGAGTGCCCATGCTGGCCTTGATTTACTATTTTTATTGTAGTTATCCATCTATTGTCTATAATATCTGATGGGGTATATTGTTTTATGTCTTTCAGGCGGGAAAACTGGTTAGAGGTTTCTCCCGGTTCTGTGCCCTCTATTAGTTCTGACATTATTAGAGGCCTAATAATTTAAATCCTCCCACTATCCTAGCGGACATTTGGGGCATCCCGGGTAGCTGTGTTGCGTAATTCCTATTGGCCAGTTGTGACACACAAAATCACCATATGGAGGCTTCACAGGATATTATGCTCGGGGGTCCCATTGGGACAAGCCCGGCTGTGTGGTGTGTGGGGCATCCCCTGTGAGCGATGTGCGGGTTTGTGTACCCTGCGCCCAACAGGCGCTTGCGCGGCATTCTGGGCTATCTGCTTCTGGGTCTGCGCCCACCATGTCTTCTCCCTTGCCCCCTGGGTTGATCGTGACCCTCAGTGGGATCAACACTAGTGGGGAGTCTCAGCCTAATGTGTCTTCCAGGCTGGCCAACATTGAGAGATTGATTGCTAGCTCTGTGGCCCGTAAGGCCCCAGCTAAAAGACGGCATTTGGCGCTTGCTGCGTCTGCCCTCCCTATGGAGACGGAAGATTTCCTTGATTTGTCTGACTGTACCCCGCTTGAGGAAGGAGAGTTATTCTCAGAATTTTCCGATGATCAGCATTTCCTTGACGCTGATGCCGGCTCAGAGCATTGGAATGCTGATGACCCCCATAGACTTTTGACTCAAATCTTTTGAGGTGCTTTCCAATTCCCTTCCTGCTGCGGCACCCAGGCAACAGGGGGAATTGTTTGGTACTACAAAGCCACGTTTGGAATTTCCAGAACAGGCACATTTCAATATCTGGTTCTCAAAGAATGGGAGTGGCCTAGCCGGCTTCCTGGTATCCCTAAGGGATGGGATAAAAGGTACCCTTTTCCCTCGGATGTGGTTAAATGTTGGTCAACTCCACCAGAGGTGGATGCCCCTGTGTTGGGGTTGTCTAACACTTCTGTGGTGCATTCCCCTGATTCCACTACCTTGAAGGATAGTGAGGGCCGGCGTATTGACCAGCTGACTTCCCATGCCTGTGCAGGATCGGCCCTGCGCCCTGTCTGTGCTTCTGCTATTACTGCAGTGGCCATTCGGACTGTGGTCAAGGGCCCTTTGGAAGGCTCTCCAGATGATCCTTCTAGTGCCAAATTTAGAGCCTCATCACAATGTGAGATGTTTATCGCTTATATTCTTTCTGCCTTAGATGACACCATCAGAATATGTAGCAGGACCTCGGCTCTGGTTGTTTCTATTCGCTGCTCGGTCTGCCTGCGCCAGTGGGCAGCTGACAATGCTGCTAAGAAGGCTCTCACAGGGCTACCCTTTAAGGGGCTATGCCTTTTTGGTGACTGTTTGGAGGGGTCAGGGTCCTTTACTCCCTCCTTTCGTGGACCCAGGTCGGGGAGGGGGGGTATCATTTGCGGGGCACAGGGGAGATTTCTGGGGCAAGGGCAGAGGCCGTGCCCGTCCCGGATCCTCCTGGGGATCCAAGCCCAAATCTGTCATCAAGCCCGCTCAGCCATGAAGGGGCGCCCTTACCCTTTCGGGTGGGGGGGACGGCTGTGGCTCTTCGCTCATGTCTGGGGGCAACAGGTCTCAGACAGGTGGATTCTGGAGGTTGTGTCCTCCGGCTACAAGCTAGAGTTTGCTGCATGGCCCCCTCCAAGATTCCTCAGGTCTCGGATTCCTCTAGACCCCCTGGCAGCTCAGGGTCTCTTCCTGGCTGTACAGAACCTATTGGATATGGGGGTCATCTGTCCGGTCCCTCCGGGGGAGAGAGGTCAAGGTTATTATTCCAATCTCTTCACAGTACCCAAAAGGGATGGTTCCATCAGGCCCATCCTGTACTTAAAGCTTCTCAACAAGTTCATCAGAACCAGACGCTTTCGCATGGAGACCCTGTGCTCCGCGATCAGCTCTTTGCGTCCGGGGGACTTCATGATCTCCATAGACATCAAGGATGCTTACCTTCATGTGCCAGTCTTCCCAGGCCATCAGCGGTTCCTCAGGTTCGCCCTGGAGGACCAGCACTACCAATTTGTGGCACTTCCCTTCGGTCTCACCTCTGCCCCCAGAGTGTTCACCAAGGTGTTAACGGGGGCGATGGCCCTCCTCAGAGCCAGGGGCATTCGCATTCTCCCTTATCTGGACGACCTTCTCATTACATCTCATAGAATCTTCTGGGGCAGATCCTTTCTGACACCTTGTTGGGAGACGGTCACTACGGATGCCAGTCCGTCAGGTTGGGGGGGGGGGCTACTGGAGAGCCCTCCAATTCCAGGGGCTGTGGGGCCCTCAGGAAGCTCACGCTCCTATCAACGTCCTGGAGCTGAGGGCGGTTCGGTTGGTGCTGGCACAGTTGACTCCTCACCCTCAGGGTCTGCCGGTACAGGTTCGCTCCGACAACCAGACGGCGGTCGCTTATATCAATCATCAGGGAGGGACTCGGAGCAAGAGTGCCCTCAAGGAGGTGTCGTTGATTTTGTCCTGGGCCGAGAACAATGTCCCGTGCATCTCAGCAGTTTATATTCCGGGAGCGGAGAATCTGGAGGCGGATTCCCTGAGCAGGGGGGCCTCTCGCTGGGGGGAATGGTCCCTCAACAGCGAGGTCTTCTTATCCCTTTGTCACCGGTGGGGGATGCCGGACGTGGATCTGTTTGCTTCTTGCCACAATCGCATGCTGCCAGCATTTGTCTCCTTGTCCCAGAATCCTCTGGCGGTGGATGTCTCTGTCCTGGCAGGGACTCGGTCTCCTGTACATCTTCTTTCCTCCGTTTCCTCTTCTGAGCAAGATTCTGCTCAAGTTGGTTCAGGAGAGGGTGCCAGCCATTCTGGTGGCCCCCAGGTGGCCAAGACAGGTGTGGTTCGCAGACATCGTGCAGCTGGCAGTGGATCAGTACGCTCTACCCTTGATTCTGTTGTTCATACTCTTGTAAGGGCTAGGAAGAAATCCTCTTCTATCTGACCTGACAGACCTACATTGGCTGGTGTGAGTCTAGGGCCTTTCCCTGTCGTGTGTTCTCCATTCCTAGGATCCTGGAGTTCCTTCAACATGGTTTGGATATGGGTTTTCACCTCAGCACTTTGAAGGGTCACATGTCCGCCTTGGCTGTTTTCTTCCAGAGGTCCTTTGCTCTACATCCTCTGGTCAAGACCTTCTTCCAGGCGCTCATGTGCGCCCTCCCCGCAAGCCCATGGTACCGGTCTGGGATTTGAATTTTGGTATTGTCTGTACTTCAGGGTCCTCCATTTGAACCAGTGCATGAGGCTGCCTTGTCTATCCTTACCCTGAAGGTTGTCTTCTTGGTGGCTATCACCTCTGTCCGGCGTGTTTCTGAGTTGGCGGCTCTGTCTATTCAGGCCCCCTACTTTGAAAGACACCAGGACAAGGTGGTTTTTCCGCTTTAAAAAAGAATTCTTGCCTAAGGTTGTCTCTGCCTTCCATCTCAATCAGGATATTGTGCTTCCTTCTTTGTGCCCTAATCCTGGTAATCCCAAGGAGAGGGCCTTGCATTCTCTGGATTTTGTCAGGAATGTGAAATACTACCTGGTGGCTACTGCGCCTTTCAGAAATACTGACGCCTTGTTTGTGGTTCCCTCAGGTCCCAAGGAGGGGTTGGCTCCTGCCAAGTCTACTATTAGCAAATGGATTCGTCAGGCCATTGTTAGGGCCTATTATACTAGGGGGAAGGATCCTCCTTTCCGTGTTACTGCTCATTCTACTCGTGCTGTTGGGGCTTCCTAAGCCTTCCAGCACCCGGCTTCTGTTGATCAAGTTTGTAAGGCTGCTATGTGGTCTTCTGTTCATACCTTTTCCAAGTTTTACAAGGTTGATTTTCGGGCCTCAGCTAATGCTGTTTTTGGCTGTAAGGTTCTGCAGGCGGCAGTGGTTTGAACTGCGCGTTGTTGCCTTTTTGGGATCCCTACCTGTTTTTGGACACTGCTATTGGATGTCCCAGCTGTTATGAATACTATCTGGAGCAGGACGTGCTGCATACTTAGAATAATAAATTTCTGTCATTACTCACCTTGTAGAATTGGTATTATAAGTATGCAGCACGTCCTGCTCCATCCCACCCTGATTGCTTTATTCTTGGTGATTGTTGTTCCTTGTTACCGTTGTTAAATTTATTATTGGCTTCTCCTGGTTCCCTTACTGCTTTTCTATACTGGGGAATTAGTGGGAGGTCCTGGGTATATATGAACCGGGAGGGGACTCTTTTGCCATCTCTGCAGTAAAGCGCCCTCTTGTGGAGGTATAACCCAGCTGTTATGAGTACTATCTGGAGCAGGACGTGCTGCATACTTATAATACCAATTCTACAAGGTGAGTAATCACAGAATTGTATTATTTGGACGACATTCTGATCTAGTCTCAGACCTTCCATCAGGCAGAACTGGATACCCAAATGGTGGTGTCCACACTGGAGTCCTTCAGCTGGGTGATCAACCATCCCAAGTCTTTTCTGTTCCCGTCACTGGTGAGGTCCTTTCTGGGCATGACTCTGGATACTTCTCAGGTCAAGGTTTTTCTCCCTCAAGAGAAGGTGGAGAGTCTTCAAGGTCAGGCCCAATTTCTTTCTTGTCCTCATCCCTCCATCCAGCAGGGGATGCAGCTGGTGGGCCTGATGGTGTCTTGCTTTGAGGCGGTGCCCTATGCTCGGTTTCACATGAGACCTCTGCAGCTACACCTCTTATCAATCTAGCTAGGAGCCTTCCATTCTTGTTTGCATGCTCACATGTGGAGGCATGCAGTCCGTCTCGGAACCTAAGATGTGCCAGATCGTATAGCTTCAAGAGCTTGTTCCTGCTGAGTGACCTGAAATATATTTTACACGGCGTCCCAATGTTTTTGGTATTGGGATTGTAGCTACAGCCTTGCTTGGTGGGTTTGCCTGTTTTTTATAGTGGCTCTCCAGTAAAAAACAGCTGGAGGTGCACAGACTTCCCACACCCCAGGGGCATCATGATTTGGTATTTCCTGTCACAAAAATATTGCATCCAGTATTGCACAAAGGTACTTGTCTACAGCCACACACACGACCAGTTATCGCATGAGTTTGGCAGAAGGCTGTGCATTCAGGCAAACCCAAATGGTTGGTGGAAGTCACTTAACTGTATAGTGTCCAGCCTCCTGGAATGTGGGATTACACATACATTTAAGTTGAGGATGGGGAAAAAAGTGTCCCTTCTAGAAGTACCGTATTTTGTGAAAAACGCTATACAGGGAGCCCATTCTCTTGTGTATACATGTATCTAAAGGGGGGAAAGGGGAACCCTTTGTGGGTGACCCCTTAATATGGAGGGCTTTATTGGGGAACAAGGAGTTGTTCTCCTTTAGTTAATTAGATGTAGACTGGGTAGACACTTTATGATGAAAAGTTAAACATTTATTTGTATTGGTTACCAGTAATGTTCCTTGACAATAGTTTTTCTATTGTTTACATATCATACATATTTTTTTAACATATCTTACTCAGTTACTGTTTCTCTACAGAGGTACTGATGATGGTTTACACATCATTGTTTTCTGGAACCTGCCCAAATACATGGGGATTTGTCCCTTTTTTAAAGTCAGTTTGTAGCAAGTTAGTAGGTTAATATACACTCAGTTGTAGCAAGTAATAAACACAGTTTGTAGCAAGCTTTTAGGTTAATGTACACTCAGTTGTAGCAAGTAATAGTGTGCAGACGTTTCACTCTCTGAGCTTCTTCAGTGCACTCTAATTGCATGTAACAAGATGTACAGTCAGCTCAAATAATTTAACTAGTAAAGCTTCAGATTTACATAGCATTTCAATACAGCATACCTCTTATTTTCATGTACTAATGAGGGAGCGCTTGCTTCTGGCCATCCTTTATTTCTGCTTGTGTGCCTATATATTATATATGCTAATTAGATATATCTACAATAATTGATATATGCATTTAGGGTAGTAAGATGTATACCTGTATATTTCTTTAAATCGCCTTGTAAGGCAGGCCACTTCTGGTGATCCCAGGTCCTTGTCAGGCTAGTTAGAATATAATGAGTGCAAGGTATTAGTATCTGTGGATCTATTTGTTAAGGTTATAAATATTTTAGCCGAAAGGGTCGCTTACCTTCCACACGCGGATCCTGTCTGAGACAGGTGTGGAGACCGGCTTCCTTCCGCCTCCTTGCAGCGTGCCAGTGTGCATCTGGCTCAGTGCGCTGTGTATATAGAGGCGTGGCGGTCTTCACGTTCCGAGGGCCGCCCAGGGATGTCGTAAGGGGCGGGATTGATCCGTTCCCCGGCGTCCTACTGCCTGCAACGCAGTCCCTTCTAGTGACGCGATATGCGTCATTGTGGGCTGGGCGGCCCTCGGCCGCGATGTTAGGGCGGCCAGCGCCATCTTTCCGTAGCCTTAATGTATATTATTAATTTTGTCATTTTCTGATTGGTAAAATCGCCAGGTATTCGCCAGATTTTGTCTCTTAAGTTGGGGGCCCGTTGGGCCACTATGAGGGGGCCTCGATGTAGCCACTTAGCCAAATAGGGGTCACTTTGAAGAATCCCCCAGTGTTTGTTCAAAATCTGGTGGATCGAACCCCAATCATTATTAAAACTGGATATGAATCTTACCTCCTCTGTGTTTCTTACACTCCGCTTTGTTTACAGCAGCGCCCCCCTTGGGGCCACATTAGCTCTCTCATATGCTCTGTTTACTATACATTTCAGGTATCCCCTCCTCAAGAATCGATCGGTCAACATTTTGACTTGTTTCTCAAACTCCTGGTCCTGTGTACAATTCCTGCGGCGTCTGAGAAACTGGCCTACAGTTTCTGCCATGTCCCGTGGAAGCTTTTGTACTCTGTCACAAAGCAGTGTTAGAACCAGTTCCAGGTCTCCAAAGGAGGGAAAGCGTGTACTCTCATGTTTTCCTGGTTCAAAAACCTTTGGGAAAATTCCACATGATTTTAAATTTGATAAACATGAACACAATATGAAATACAAAATATTCAGGATGGAATCAATTTATTCTATAAGAGACATTTTACAGACGGAGGCACTACTGGTGTCAATCGACTTATAGGATGTCTACCTCCACATTCCTATTAATCCTGCTCACAGAAGCTTTCAGAGGTACGCAGTCCTGCTAGAAGGCAAGTTGAAGCATAGGCCAAATGGCACAGCCCAAAATTGCCATTCTTCAGCACCCCAAATCTTTACAAAGATTCTATCAGAAGCAATGGCTCACCTGAGACTACTTCAGGTTAAAATCATAGCCTATTTGGAAGACCTGCTTCTTTTTGCGAAGGACAGGGCCTCCCTTCTAGCAGCCTTGCAGAAGACCTTACTTTGTCTCCAAGGGTTAGGTTGGATATTGAATCTGGAAAAGTCCAACCTCATCCCCGAACACAGATGCACATACCTTGGATATGAGATAGATACCCTGATCCAGCATATCCTCCTTCCCACCCCAAATTTTGTCCACCCCATTTTTGGAGCTTGGTGTGACATTATGTCCAATTAGCTTTTTTTCCCTCACTTTTTTGGTTTAGTTACAATACGCACAAAGCTAATAAACATGTGTATAACAAAACATGTGTTACTGCAATCCTTTTCTGTGAGAAATACTTAATTTCCTTGAAACATTTCAGGGGTGCCAACATCTACGGCCATGACCGTAAACCACCGCCCCCTGCACTTTTGCCCCCTCTCAGTATGTGATGCTTCTGAGGCAAGATGGTGGCGCCCCATCCTAGAGATGTAGCCCAGTGGGGGAAAGAATAAAAAGTGACTAAAAATGTAAAATATATTAATTTTAGCTGGGGAATAGTTTAAGGGTTTGGGCTTATCATTGAATGATGCTGAAGGTCCAGTTAAAGGTTCAGTTTTTGGCCCTTTCAGTCTTTTGGAGGAGCTTCTTAGAGACGCTCCTTTTGGTGGATCGATTTTTCTTAGCCATTTCTAGGAAACAACCTTTTAAGGCCAAAATGTTTCCCAGTTGGGATTTGTCTTTAGTTCTTCAGGGATTAAAGTTACTCCCTTTTTAAACCCATTAAGGATGCAAAAATTAAAGTTGCTATCCTTTAAAAATTACCCTTGAGGTACCTCTACCGGCGCCATTTTGGATTAGCTGCGCGTCTGGATTTCTCCCTTCTGGGCTGCAGCGCTGTTTCCTCCGGTGTGTTGCTTCATCCTGCGGTCTGTGCCTTGGTGACCCTGCGGTGTCCTTGGTCCGTGAGTCCCCCTTGGGGTTTTTTTAATTGGTCTCGTGGGGGCATGTGCTGCGGGATGCTCATGTGGTGTTTTTACTTATGTCCTTCAGGCGGGATACCAGTGGGTTTTGGTTTCTCCCGGCTCTACTCCTTCCTTCCCCTCATCCCCCCACCCATTTTTGCATCCCGTGGGAGGGTATCCGGGTGGCTTTTGTATTAGCCTTTACCCAGCGCTGGCCTATTGCGCCTGTGTTAATCACCATATGGAGGCTTCTGGGGTTGGCGTGCTTGGGGGTCCTTCGGGGCAATCCCGGCTGTGTTACATGTGCGGGGTATCCCCTATCAGCAATGATGTCACGGTGTGCGTGCCGTTCGCTCAAAGTGTCCTTGCGCTCCAGCTGGGTTTGCCTGCATCGCTTCCCAGCTCTGCCCCCCCTTCGGCATCACCTACCCCCCACTGCTGCAATTAGCTCCTAGTGAGGGAGGTGCTAGAAGCGGGTCACAGTCTGATCTGGCACTTCGTGTGGCCAACATTGAGAAAAGGAAGAGGAAACGGTGAGCTGTTTCGTTCTAGTAAACAGCGTCTGGAGTTCCCTGAGCAGGGCCATTTCACCACTATGGTGCTTAAAGAATGGGAACATCCTAACAGGCTGCCCGCTGTGCCCAAGGGTATCCCTTTCCGGCTGATCTTGTTAAGAGGTGGTCATTTCCCCCTGAAGTGGACGCTCCCGTGCTAGGCTTGTCCAATACTTCGGTCATGCCTTCACCTGACACTACCACTCTGAGGGACAGTGAGGACCGGCGCATGGATCAGTTTGCCTGCCATGCCTTTACCTGTGTGGGGGCTGGATTGCGCCCGGCCTGTGCGGCTGCCATTACAGCTATTGCCCTTAAACTGCTCAAGCGTCTCCTTGATGGCGCTACGGATTGTAACTGGGGGGAGGAGTATAGGACTCTTGGTTTGCTCTGATATTCCAAGTATGCACCCTGCTTCGGAATAGAATAATCACTTCTGGGTTATAGCCACTAGATGGCGCTTTTCTAGCAGAGATGGCAAAAAAAGAAGCCCCTCCCGGTCCATAAATACCTGGGACCTCCCACACATTCTCCAGTAGTCTCTGCTAGAAGGCGACGGCAGTCAAGATGATGGCTATCTCTCTCCTCTCAGGTAAGCCGGGTGCACACCCGGCCCCTAATTTTCCTATTTCCACCAGGACTTCTTTAGTCCCGTCATTATGCCTCCCAGCTATGGCTGCGGGGTCTGGGTGAGGGTAGGGCACACCTTTTAGAGGTGTTCTTTACTAGGAGCCATGCTCCACCGCAAATCCCCCACCAAGGGGTAGGCGGCTGTCAGGTTTGTGATCCTGACTTGGGATGCCCTGTCCGTTCCTAAGCCCTTGCTACATAGTCAAAGTGTAGCTATCGGCTTCCTTCCCCCATTACTCCCTGTTCCCAGTTAGTGGGGGGGGGGGGGTAGCTGTCCCTCCATCGTCGTCATCACCATCACCATCAGACATGTGTTTGTTTGTGTGTATGTGTGATGGGTGATTGTGCACACTTGTAAGGTTTGCGCGCTGGCTCCTGGTGCTCTGCACGCCCGCAGCGGCCCGCCCATTCCTTCTCCCTTGTTCGGCTGGTGATCAGCCTTATTGGCTGGCAGCGCGGCCGGGATAAGTCCCGCTTTTTTGAGGGGCCAAGCGTCTGGCACGCTGCGCTGTGGCCCGCCTCCTTCTTCCTTCCTCCTTCGCCGTCCTTCGGTTCAGATGCCGCCATCTTCTGGGGGTCTGTGAGTGCCCCACGTGGGCTTAATGTATATATTTTATTTTGTGTATATGTGGCTGCTGGGCGTTTGATTGGGCCCCTTGGCAGCATATGGATTAATTATTGTGTAATATATATATTATACATTATATGCATCTTATTTTGACTATGGTATGCATGTTTCGTTTTACTAAAAGGGGTCCCCTATTGTGTCTTTCAGGTGGGACTACCAGAATTAGGGGTTTCTCCCGGTCCTGTGGCCCTTGATCAAATTTAAGGGGTTCATTAGTTCCTTATTAAATCCTCCCACTGACGGACGTTAAGGGGCATCCCGGGTAGCTTCATAGCGTAATTCCCATTGGTCATTGCGACTACCTTAAAAAATCACCATATGGAGGCTTCCCAAGATACCGGGTTCGGGGGCCCTTCGGGGCAACCCCGGCAGTGTGGTATGTGGGGCACCCCTCGTGGGCGACAATGTGCAGATTTGTGTACCATGTGCACAGCAGGCGATTGCGCAGCGATCCGGGCCCCGTGTGGCCGGATCAGCCCCGCTGGCCTCATCACCTACGCCCCCACGCCTGGTTATGACCCCTAGTGACGTGGTCACTAGCGGGGAGTCGCAAACCGATGTCGGCGCTAGACTGGCCAACATTGAGAGATTGATTGCTAGCTCTGCGGCCAGGAAGGCCCCAGCTAAGAGACGGCACTTGGCGCCGGCCCTTGATTTTGATGAGTGTGACCTTTTTGAATGGTTTGATTACTCTCCGCTTGAGGAAGGGGAATTGTTTTCCGACTCTGATTTATCCGATGATCAGCAGTACCTTGGCGCTGATGCCGGTACAGAGTGCGGGGATACTGTTGATACCCATAGGCTCCTTACTCAAATGTTTGAGGTGCTTGCCATTTCACCTCCTGCGGAGGCCCCTCCGCAACGGGGGGAATTTTTTTGGTACCGCCAAACCTAGATTGGAGTTCCTGGATCAGAAGCACTTTAACACTCTGATCCTTAAGGAATGGGAAAAGCCTTGCCGGCTTCCAGGTATAGGAAGTATCCTTTCCCTGTTGATGCGGTTAAGCGTTGGTCTACACCCCCTGAGGTCGACGCTCCTGTTCTGGGATTGTCCAATACGTCGGTCGTGCATTCCCCTGATTCCACTAACTTGAAGGATGTTGAGCACAAGGACTGTTTCTGGCGGTGCAAAGCCTTCTGGATGTGGGGGTCGTTTGTCAGGTTCCCCCCCTTAGAGAGAGGGCAGTGTTACTATTCCAACCTCTTTACGGTGCCCAAGAAGGATGGCTCCATAAGACCCATTTTGGGCTTAAAAATTCTCAACCAGTTCATCAGAACCAGAAAGTTTCACATGGAGACTCTGCACTCTGCTGTCAACTCCCTACGTTTGGGGGACTATGACTTCAATAGACATCAAGGATGCTTACCTCCATGTCCTTCCCGGGACACCATCGGTTCCTCGGGTTTGTGGTAGGCGAACAGCACTACCAGATTGTGGCTTTCCCCTTCGGGCTGAATTCGGCGCCCAGGGTGTTCACCAAGGTATTGGCGGGCGTGGTGGCCCTTTTCAGAGCCCAAGGCATTCGCATTTTGCCTTATATGGACGACCTTCTCATTACGTCTTCTTCACTCCACCAGGCGGAGCTGGATACCCGGACGGTGGTAACGACGCTGGAAAGGTTCAGGTGGGTAATCAATTACCCCAAGTCCTCACTCTCTCCGTCACGGGTGGCTTCCTTCCTGGGCATGACACTGGGTACCATTTAGACCAGGATTTTCTTACCCCAGCTGAAGGTGGATGTTCTCCAAGCACTAATTTGTCTCCTTCTGGCCAGCCCTTGTCTGTCCATCCAGCAAGGGATGAGGCTGGTGGGGTTGATGGTGGCTTGCTTCGAGGCGGTGCCTTTTGCTCAATTTTACATGAGACCTCTTCAACTCCATCTTTTATCGGTTTGGGACAAATGTCCTCTGTCTCTGGATCAGACCTGGGCTTCTGGAGAGACCGTCCGTTCCAGGGGCTGGAACTGAGGGCGGTTCGGTTGGTGCTGGCGCACCTATCCCATCACCTCCAGGGCCTACCTGTTCAGGTTCGCTCCGACAACCGGACTGCGGTCGCGTACATCAATCGCCAAGGAGGGACTCGCAGCAAGAGTGCCCTCCGGGAGGTGTCTCTGATTCTTTCATGGACCGAGAGCATTGTACCGTGCATCTCGGCAGTTTACATTCCAGGTGTGGAGAACCTGGAAGCGGACTCCCTGAGCAGGGGGACCTCTCGCCGGGGGGAATGGTCCCTCAGTAACGGGGCTTTTTCTATCCCTTTGTCGCAGGTGGGGGATGCTGGAGGTGGATCCGTTCGCCTCTCGTCACAAGCTCCCAGCCTTTGTGTCACAGGATCCTCTGGCGCTGGCAGTGGATACCATGTCGCTGCCCTGGCGGGGGTTCGGTCTACTGTATCTGTTTCCTTCCTTCCCCATGGTGGGTAAGGTGGTACGCAAGCTGGTTCACGAGGGTGTGCCAGCAATTCTGGTGGCCCCAGAGTGGCCAAGACAGGTGTGGTTTGCAGACGTCGTGCAGCTGGCGGTCGATCAGTACGTTCTGCCTCTGGTTCCGGATCTGCTCACACAGGGGCAGCTCTGTTACCCCAATTTACAAACGCTGGCTTTGTCTGCGTGGCTGCTGAGACCTCCATCCTAAGGGAAAAGGGTCTGTCTGAGGCGGTTGTTCAGACTCTGGTCAGGGCTAGGAAGAAAATCTTCTTCTGGTATTTACTGTAGAACCTGGCGGACCTATATTGACTGGTGTGAGACTAGGGCCTTTCCTTGTCGGGTGTTTTCCATCCCTCCAGATTCTGGAGTTCCTTCAACATGGTCGGGACTTGGGTTTTCAACTCAGCACTCTGAAGGGGCATGTCTCCGCTCTGGCGGTTTTCTTTCAGAGGTCTTTCGCTCTTCACCCTTTTGGTTAAGACTTTTTTCCAGGGGGTCACTCATGTGCGTCGTCCTCGCAAACTCATGTTGCCGGTTTGGGACTTGAATTTGGTATTGTCTGCCCTTCAGGGTCCTCCATTTGAGCCGGTGCATGAGGCTGCACTGTCCATTCTCACCTTTAAGGTTGCATTCTTGGTGACGATCACCTCTGTTTGACGTGTTTCTGAGTTGGCGGCTCTGTCCATTCAGGCCTCCTACTTTGAGAGACACCAGGACAAGGTGGTTTGTCGATTTAAACCTGACTTCTTGCCTAAGGTTGTCTCTGCCTTTCACCTTAATTAGGACTTTGTGCTTCTTCCTTGTGTCCTAATCCTAGCAACGACAAGGAGAGGGCCTTGCACTCTCTGGATGTCGTTAGATATGTGAAATACTATCTGGTGGCTACCGCGCACATTCAGGAAGACGGGACGCCTTGTTTGTGGTGCCCTCTGGTCCCAAGAAAGGTTTGGCGTCCGTCAAGTTTACCATTAGCAAATGGATTCGTCAGGCCGTTGTTAGGGCCTATTCTGCCAAGGGGAGGGATCCCCCTTTCCAGATCACTGCTTATTCGACTCGTGCTGTTGGGGCTTCTTAGGCTTTTGAACAAGTTTGTAATGCTGCTACTTGGTCTTCTGTTCATACCTTTTCCAAGTTTTACAAGGTTGATGTCCGTGCTTCAGCGGTAGTTGTTTT
The DNA here is from genome assembly GCA_027917425.1 of Gastrophryne carolinensis. Taxonomy (NCBI): domain Eukaryota; kingdom Metazoa; phylum Chordata; class Amphibia; order Anura; family Microhylidae; genus Gastrophryne; species Gastrophryne carolinensis. The sequence continues at coordinate 161,454,683 of CM051236.1, forward strand.
TGGCTGCAAAGTTCTGCAAGCTGCAGTGGTTTGATTTGTGCATTATTGCCTTTTGGATCCCCACCCATTGTTGGACACTGCTATTGGATGACCCAGAAGTGATTATTCTATTCCGAAGCAGGGTGTGATGCATACTTGGAATAATACCATTCTGTGATTACTCACCTGTAGAATGGATATATGTATGCATCACACTCTGCTTCGTCCCACCCTGAGTTGTATCTTGGATCCTCTATATGGTGAATGTTTTCCTTGTTCATGTTTTTAATTTTAATTATTGGCTTCTCCTGGTCCCCTTACTGCTTTCATATACTGGGGAATGTGTGGGCGGTCCCAGGTATTTATGGACTGGGAGGGGCTTTTTTTTTTTTTGCCATCTCTGCTAGTGGCTATAACCCAGAAGTGATTATTCTATTCCGAAGCAGGGTGTGATACATACTTATAATATCCATTCTACAGGTGAGTAATCACAGAATGGTATTTTTGTGGCCTTTATCCTTACTGCTATGGATGATGCTGTGCGGCTGAGTGGTAGGGCCTCTGCGCTCTTGGTGGCTATGCGTCGCTCTGTTTGGTTACGTCAGTGGGCAGCTGAAGCTACTGCTAAGAAAGCTATCACTGGATTCCCCTTCGCGGGGCTGCGGCTATTTGGGGAGCGTCTTGAGGAGGCAGTCTCGGCCCTTTCGGGGGTCCTCCGTCCCCCTCCCTTCCTTTCGTGCTACCAGAGGAGGCCGTGGCTCCCTCCTCTCTAGTGGCCGCAGAGATTCTTGGGGCCGTGGCAGATCCTGTGGTCGTCCCGGTCTCTCCTGGAGTTCCAAGCCCCCTCGGGCATGAAGGGGCGCCCTCACCCATCCGGGTGGGGGAATGGCTTCGGCTCTTTGCTCACGTCTGGAGGCTTCACGTCTCAGACCGGTGGATTCAGGAAGTAGTGTCGTCCGGTTACAAGATAGAGTTTGCAGCCTGGCCGCCCCCAAGATTCATCAGATCCCCGATGTCTTTAAACCCCCTGTCTGCTCAAGGTTTGCTTCTGGCGGTTCAATGCCTGTTAGAGTCAGGAGTTATTTGTCAGGTGCCCCATCAAGAACGGGGTCAGGAGTACTATTCCAATCTTTTCATGGTCCCCAAAAAGGATGGCCCTCTCTGAGGCCCATTCTGGACCTGAAGGGCCTCAACAAATTTGTCAGATTCAAGCATTTTCGTATGGAGATGCTACGCTCTGCTGTCAGTACCCTTCGCCGGGCGACTTCATGACCACTGTGGACATCAAAGTTGCGTATCTTCATGTGCCTATCTTCCCAGGTCATCAGAGATTTCTAAGGTTCGAGCTGCAGGATCAGCATTACCAGTTTGTGGCTCTACTCTTCGGTATCATCTTGGCGCCTCTGGTGTTCACCAAGGTACTGGCGGGGGTCATGGCTCTGCTAAGGAACCAGGGCATACGCATCATTCCTTACCTGAACGACATCCTGATTGTGGCCAAGTCCTTTCCTCAGGCCCAGCAGGACACTCAGATGGTGACATCCACTCTAGAGTCCTTCAGCTGGGTGATCAACTATCCCAAGTCTTCTCTGTCCCCTTCCTTGGTGAGGTCCTTTCTGGGCATGACTCTGGATACCTCTCAGGTCAAGGTGTTCCTTCCTCGGCAGAAGGTGGGGGGTCTTCAGATGCAGGCTCGGGCTCTATCGTGTCCTCATCCCTCCATCCGTCAGGGGATGCAGTTGGTGGGCCTGATGGTGTCCTGCTTCAAGGCAGTCCCCTTTGCTCAGTTTCACATGAGGCCTCTTCAGTTGCACCTCTTGTCAGTTTGGGATCGGGACCCTGTGTCCCTGGATCAGGAATTTGCTCTGTCTCCTCTGGCCAGACAGTCCCTCTCGTGGTGGCTGGACTCAGGGAACCTTCTGGGCAGGACCTTCCTGCCCCCGTGCTGGGAGACGGTCACCACAGATGCCAGTCTGACCGGTTGGGGAGGCTTCTGGAAGTCCCTGAAGTTCTAGGGTCGGTGGGGCCCACAAGATGCCCATGCTTCCATCAACGTCCTGAGGTGCGATCAAGTTGGTTCTTTCTCGCCTAACCACTCGCCTTCAGGGTCGGGCTGTTCAGATCCGCTCAGACAACCAGACGGCGGTTGCCTACATCAATCATCAGGGAGGGACTCGGAGCAAGCGAGCCTTCAAGGAAGTGTCCCTGATTCTGTCTTGGGCGGAATGGCATGTTCTCTGCATCTCAGTGGTCTACATTCCGGGAGTGGAGAACCAGGTGGCGAACTCCCTGAGCAGGGGGTCGTCTCGTCTGGGGGAATGATCCCTCAACAACCGGGTGTTTCTCTCCCTGTGTCACCGCTGGGGTCAGCCGGACGTGGACTTGTTTGCGTCCCGTCACAAACGTCCCAGATTTGTCTCTCTATCTCAGGATCCTCTGGCCTTCGCCACGGATGCCCTGGCAATACCTTGGACAGAGTTTCGGCTTCTGTGTTCCCTCCGTTTCCTCTCCTGGGCAGGGTCATGCGCAAGATAGCCCAGGAGCGGGTAACAGCCATCCTGGTGGCCCCTTGCTGGCCAAGAAGAGTTTGGTTCGCAGACGTCGTGCAGTTGGCAGTAGACCGGTACGTCTTGCCCAAGGATCCAGATCTTCTCACTCGGGCAGCTACGCCATCCCAATTTACAAATGCTGGCTTTAACGGCTTGGCTGCTGAAACCTCCATCTTGATGAAAAAGGGGTTGCCTGCTTCTGTTGATACCATGATTAGGGCTAGGAAGAAGTCTTCGTCCTTTATCTATTACAGGGTCTGGCATGCTTACATTGCCTGGTGTGAGTCCAAGTCTCTTCTCTGCCTGTTTTTTTTTCTATTCCCAGGATTCTGGAATTCTTGCAACATGGTTTGGATTTAGGCCTTCAACTTGGTACCCTAAAAGGCCATGTTTCAGCGCTGGCAATTTTTTTCCAAAGATCCTTTGCCGGTTGGTTAAAACCTTTTTCCAGGGTGTTTCTCATGTGCGTCCACCCAGTAAGCTTTTGCCTCCCTTTTGAGCCTATCCGTGAGGCTGCCTTGCCCATTCTGACTCTTAAGGTAGCCTTTTTGGTGGCTATCACTTCTGTAAGGCGAGTTTCTGAGCTGGCGGCGCTTTCCATCAAACCTCCTTATATTGAGAGGCATCAGGATAAGGTGGTGTTCCGGCTTAAGCCGGATTTCTTGCCAAAGGTGGGGTCTGCCTTTCATCTCAGTCAGGACATTGTTTTGTCTTCATTGTGTCCTAATCCTGCTAATTCCAAGGAGCGGACACTGCATTCTCTGGATGTGGTCAGGGCTCTGAAGTTTTATTTGGTCGCTACAGAGACTTTCAGGAAGTCTGATGCTCTTTTTGTTCTCACTTCTGGACCTAGGAAGGGTTTGCCTCCGGCTAAGTCCACTATCAGCAAGTGGATCTGTCACGCGGTGATTCAAGCCTATTCTGCTAAGGGAAAAGAACCTCCCTTTAGTGTGACTGCTCATTCCACTCGTGCTATTGGTGTCTCTTGGGCTTTTCAGCACCAAGCTTCTGTTGAACAAGTTTGCAAGGCCACTACTTGGTCTTCTGTTCATACCTTTTCCAAGTTTTACAAGGTTGATGTTAAGGCCTCAGCTGATGCTGCTTTAGGCCGCAAGGTGCTTCAGGCGGTAGTGACTTGAACTACTGGCCGTTACTCTTTGGGGATCCCACCCTACTTTTGGACACGGCTTTTGGATGTCCAACTGTTATGAATACCGAATCATGCCGTGCCATGCAATAAAGAAGAGCTATTCTGTGTGTACTCACCTGTATAATTGTTTTTGTTCTTGCATGGCACGGGCCGCTTTGCCCCACCCTTGTTATCATTATTCTTGGTTGCCTCTTTATGGTGATTGTTCCAAGTTAATTGGGTTTGTTTTACCCTTTTTTTTTACATTTTTTTTACCTTTTTCTCCCGGCTTCTTGTCTCACTGCTTGTCTACGCTGGGAACTCTATGGTTAATCCCATTTTTATAGGGGGCTGAGAGATGCCACAGCCTTCTGCAGTACCACTGCGCCACCTTGTGGCGGAATAACCCAACTGTTATGAATAAGAAGCAAGAGCAAAAACAATTCTACAGGTGAGTACTCACAGAATTGCTTTTTTAAGACCAGATCCCTTTTTATATTTACCTAAAATGACCTCAAAATTTTACAGGTCACAGTAGGCCGTGTTGCTGGCAATAGAGCCAGCTCAATCAGATCAGGATGACAGAGCTCCTAGATGCCAGAAAGCTGGTTCTCCTGTATTTACAGATTACAGCAGCATGGAGTAGTAGGATAATTAGAATAACTTATTAATAAATAAGTAGGATAATTTATTGGTCTCCTTTTTGGGGGCGGGGGAGCTAGAGGTTGCAGGCATCCAAGATGGATCAGGTCTGGCCTATCGAGCAATAGGTGCCTTAGGTGTTACAGCCCATTCGACTAGGGTAGTGTCAGCTTCTTGGACTAATGGTGGCACCTCTTTGGAGGAAACGTGTAAGGCCGCTACCTGATCTTCACCAGACACCTTCCCGAGACACTACGAGATGGACAGTTCTTCAGGCAGTCTGCCTACCCTGAGGTAGGATGTTGTGTGTTTGCTTGCCTTTTGTGGCTAGCCATCCTGGAGCACGCCTGGGGAAAACCCCAGTTAGTCTTACCTGTAACGGTATTTCCAATAGTCGTCCTGGATGGCGTCCTACATCCCACCCTATTTTCTTTTTACATCTATTCTGGCTTTGTTGCACATGTGTTACTTCTTCCCTGTCCTTTTCCCTTTGGGTCTTGGATTTTTCCTGTATGATTGCCTAAAAACACTTGAGGGCTGAGGGGAAGGGACTGGGCTTTAATACTCTGTCAGTTTGTGTTTCCTGTTTAGGGGGAGGAAGGACTATTGGAAATACTGTTACCATTAGGACTAACAGGGTTTTTCTCTCTTCACATGTTAAAGTGGACCAACACCCTGGGGTGATCGGCCCGGGAATCTATAAGATTCCCGGGCCGATCACCCCCCACCCCGCGGGACATCCGAGATCGGGATGTCCCGCGGGGTGAAACCCCCCTCAAGCACCCCAACTCACCTACCTTATCTTCGGCGGCGGCCGGCCGCCGCCGCCTCCCTCGCGCCCCTGTAGGCGTGCGCGCCTCCGCGCCGGCCGTCTGCGAATGGCCGGCGCGGGGGCGCGCGCGTCAAAAGTGACGCGAGGGAGGCGGCGGCGGCCGCCGCCGCCGCTTAGACGTTCCAGTTCTCCCCTTGTACGTCGGCGCGGGGAGAGGTGAGTTTTTCGGGGGGTTAGGGGGGGTTTCACACAGCGGGGCACCCCGATCGGGGGTGCCCCACCGAAGTGGACCAAGACCCAGGATAGTCAAAATCCTGGGTGTTGGTCCACTTTAAATGTAGTCTAATCCATTTATTGTCTAGAAATGTATGCTTGAATCGGATATATGGCTTGTCCCTAAAGTGCTGAGTTTTCTACTGTGTGCTTCTGTCTCACCTTTTGTGGATGGCTATTCCAGTTGTATGCAACATGCAAAGCTGTAATCCAGAATTGGCAGAGAAACTGAATTTTCTTGTGGTGTTTTGGAAAGTAAAAATGAAAAGCTTTGTAAAGACAAAATAAGTACCGCGGTTTTCGCACCTAAACAGGGGGGAAATGCGGTTGTGGGCTGGAACCCGCACTGGGAGCATGTATATGTGTGTGTGATGGTGCTGGGCCCTGTAGTCCATCTCGGGTGCAATTGACCTGTATCCACAGGTTTGGCTATCCTAATTTCTATCCAAACTGGGCCAAGCCTCTATACCATATAAGAGGACATTTTGTGTTGTGACTTTGCAGACTGCAATAAAATCCTGAAAAAAGGATTCTGTTCTTTCCCATTGCATCTAAGGCAACCCAAACACTTTGGCTGAGGTTCCACTGTAACATAAGCGGACCTGCTAATAGATGAGGGCATGCAGTTATGAACATATGTGCCTCATACACTTTTTGGCAGAGTCCTGTGTCGGACAGACTCCAAAGTAATATTTAGCTGTTAAGTATAATTCCCTAGTCTTGTTGTAGAAGTAAATAAAAGGGATTCTAAGCTGACCTGCAGCCAAAATGTTATTTCGATATTTATTTATTTATTTTTTTTTTAGATGGTTTTACCATCCTGTTTTTTTATCTTTCCCGTCAATGTATCCGCCAATTACCCCCAAGTCCCTGTTTGCAAGGGTTTTGAGTGGCAGGACCAGCGATTTCCAGATTGCATCATGACCCACCTCAACATGTCTTTGTTTAAATCTTGCGCCACTTGGTCCTCTTTATAAATTAAATGCTGGCCCCTGAGGGATCAGATGTAGGAGCCTGAGAATAGTCAGAAATGTGGTTTACAATATGTCCTATTTAGGTGGCATCACCAGCACCCGCAAGGGTGTTGGTCCACTTTAACCAGTTCCCTGTTTAGGCCTATTATTGATGATCTTTCAGGACTGTATAGTAATCTACTAATCGCCTTAGAATGAAAAGTAATGCTTACAATGTTGTAAGAGGAATGTACATTTTAAGTGTACCAAAATCATTAATCGAATCCCGTATCATCCGCAGGGATGTAGCTGCCACCCATGCATGTGGAGTAGCATCGCTGAATCAGTCAGTATACCGGACAAACCAGGGCTTTTACAGGCATCACTATTTGGGGTGTGTGTGAATCGCCCAGTTAGTCTTTTAGACTCCAGGGCTAGACACTTAAATTGGACCAGCAAGCCCCCCTCCCCCTTTCGCCCATAACACGACTCTCCCCGTTTCTACAGCCTATAGGGGGCCGAACGGCCAATCTGCGCACTCTGCTCCATTCTGGGGTCTTTCACACCGCTTTGGGATGCCCTGTAGAAATGGAAACTGGTGGCTCTGGAGTCTTTGAGATTCCACGGCTGTCCCTGATGATTTTTGGCCCTACTATAAGCAGCTTTTAATTCCGTTTGGAAGTTGATCTTCTATTGCCTTAGGTAAGTTATCATGCTCAAATGAACTTTTTATTTTTTTGTTATGTATTCCTTAACATGTTTTAGAGAGCTTTTTGAAATTCCTGGGCAAAACTTAAAGCTGGCCTATGGCCCTCTGGCACTGGTGTTAACAGTGCGGTTTCATGTATAGGTTTACTTCTACACCTTGTGAGTTTGCAGATTTTTCTCAGTGCTAATATGCTGGACAATGTAATTTTGCATGGAAAATGATTAAAAGGTACCTGCCATTGAGCTGTTAATGGTGATATGTCTGAAAATAAAAATGCTTTATATTGCGTGTCTCATTTGCTTAAGACAAATTAAAAACAAAAGAGAGAAATCCACCCCTTCTTACACACACTTTCACTTTCTGTAATAAGCAGTTAAGCTGAAGGATTCCTGAAAAATCCGTTACCTGTGTGTGTGTGTTAATTTATTTTTTTTTTGCAGGAAGCGCAAAGGTTTTAAACCTAATTCCTTTATGACCCTGGGAGCATATTGCATGCATTCACTACTGATGTTATTCATACAGATTCATTTGTAGAAATTGAAACAAAAAAATAACAAAGTAATCCTAAAGTCTGCAAAAACTTTTGGATCACTTAAAATCCATATTAAGTGATCCATGGTGGAAATCTAAAGAGAGCCTGAGATTGGGCTAAATATGTCCCTTATTCTGGTTTGCCACGGCAGCTGTAAATTATGGCAAAATCCCCAATATTTACCAGAGAGCTTCTTGGAGAGCCTATTTCAGATGGTCTGAGGACTCCCCCAGATTCTATTCTTTTTATGATTCTGCTTTTTGAGATTCCTGGATTATTTGTCTTCTAACTCATTGGTATATATGCAAGGGGCTTTTTACATGCAGCCTCTATTATCCGGTCAGGTGGAGCCCAGGAATCTGAATCTGGTGACCTTGGCATTGCATTTGCCCTTGTTTAAACCACTGGTCACGTTCATTTATGATGTTAGCCTTTCCTATAGCCCTATTTGGGATATTTCATGTGTAGGGGCCTCAAAGTTTTATAAGCAGGCCCAACGTTTATTTAGACTTTGCTTTTATTGGAGTATGTGAGCATTCTTGGATTTATGTGAAAATTTTTATTTGCAACTTTAAATGGAACAAAAACACTCTAAACCAATGTATCATATATTCTCCCCTCTCTCTCTCTCTTCTCCAGTGCTTGGTGTCTGTGATGAGCGATGGGGTATGATGTAACACGCTTCCAGGGTGATGTGGACGAAGATCTCATCTGCCCTATATGCAGTGGGGTTTTGGAGGAGCCAGTTCAAGTAAGTGACACATCAGAAGTTTGTACTCATGGATAGTCTTCTGTACCACATGGTGCCTCTCTTATATCTGCAATTTAATGCTTCATAAGAAGCCGATCCATTACCCCTACCCCCCCGCTCGCTACACTTACCTTCCCGGTCCAATGGCATTTGTGAATGGCCGGGGCGGGCACGCACCGTGCTAAGACGTTGCTCAGAGGTGCATAGCTCAGCGGCTCCGAGAGCGCTGATTGGACGAGCGCATGCGCCGTAGGACCGCAATGAGGTGAGTTTCCTTGGGCGATTGGGGGGGTTTCACATATCGGGGTGCCCCGGGGGAAAGGACCAAAACCCAGAAAAGTTAAAGTCCTGGGTTTTGGTCCAATTGTCAAGCATTGACAAATCGAACAAAGCATTTTTCATTATATCCAGTCCAGGTCATCCCAGAAGTGATGACAATTGGGTATTCCACCACTAGATGGCGCTCAACTGCAAGATCAAATGCTGCTGCTCCTCACGGCCCTCTATAAAAGCAGGGGTCTCTGATTTCCCCAGTGTTCATCTTGCAGTGCTGCTTGCTGAAGATCGTTTGGATACTCTCTACTGGATACTGCAGCTGAGCGGGGCCTCCTAGCCCGTCGCCCGCTGTGCCCTTATTCCCACTGTTCCCGTGGACCCACTACTGCCTCCCAGCCTTGGCTGATCGGGACGGTGAAGGTAGGGTGAACGCCGGGTCAGGCGTTGACAGAGCTAGGCTCTGGGCCGCAGACCCTGTCTAAAGGGTAGCTGGCCATAGGCTGATGGTGAGCCTATGGGTGGGGGAACCACTCTATGCCCACGTGTTCATGCCCTTCCCTGCTCCACAAGCTTTGTGGTGTTTTTTACTGCTCTTGTGCATGACTTGTACACTCATACCTGTCATACCTCACTGGTATGGTTATACCTGTTTTTGCTGGACATACTTACCTCCCGTGTTCCCTCGGCTCCTTCTCTTCTCCCCCCTCCTTCTTGGTGCCGTGCTGTGAGGGGGGGGGGGGGGGGCGGCGCTGCTCGGTGGGGGCATTTTTGTGTCTTCTGAGGCCGCGGCCTCTGTTGTGCTGGAGCGTGCTGCTGCCGCCTGGCTTCCTTGGGGGCCCCTCCGTGGGCTGCCCTGCATTCCTGGCCTGGTCCCTCACACTCTGTCAGCGCCATTTTGGGAGGACGGCGCTTGTTCGTGCCATCGGTGGGGGGGCGGGACGACGCGATGACTCTTTCGCGTCACTGCTGGCTCCCTGATATACGGAGAAGTTGTTTGCTTCAGTTTTTGAGACGCTGCACATTGTCCCTCCTAAAGCGGCTAAGAGGAAGCAGGGTGATTTGTTTGGACCTGAAAGACTGAGGCAAGTCTTTCCGGAGCAGGCTCATTTTTCTAATATGATTTTCAAAGAGTGGGAAAGGCCTAACAAGCTGCCGTCAATGCCCAAGGGCCTAGACAGACGGTATCCCTTTCCTGAGGAACTGGTCCGGCTATGATCCCGTCCTCCCGAGGTGGATGCCCCTGTGTCGGGCTTGTCCAACACTACGGTTATGCCTTCACCCGATACTGCTTCCCTACGTGATCCAGTTGACAAGCGCATGGATCAGCTGGTCTGGCATGCCTTCACCTTTGCCGGTGCTTGGTTCCGTCCTGTGTGTGCCGCGGCTATTGTCTCTCTGGCCATCAGAAAGAAGGGGAGACGTCTGGTTGACATTGCTAAGTCTCGCAAGCGGGCGGATGCATATAAGGACCTCAAGGCTTGTATGGAGTTTATTGCCTTCATTGTCTTGGCTATGGATGGTGTCCGGCTTGGTGCCAAGGTCTCGGCCCTGCTGGTTGCGCAAAAAGTCGCTTACTAGTATTCCCTTTGTTAGCCAGAGATTGTTAGGGAAGCGTCTGGACCTCCTAGTCAAGGATGGAAGACTCCCTCAGCGGCGGAGGCCTGCGCGGCCCTTTCGGGGTTCATCCGCCTATCGCTTCTTTCGAGGAGGAAGAAGCTTTTCATTTTCAGGTACTCAGAGATTCGTGGGGACGAGGTAAGTCCCACGGCCGACCCTATCCCTCCTGGGGATCCAAGTCCAAGCCCCCTGCCAAGGCCCCTCAGGCATGAGGAGGCGCCCTCACCCATTCGGGTGGGGGGACGGCTTCTGCTATTTGCTCACGTCTGTAGACAGCGTGTCTCGGATCGCTGGATTCAGGATGTGGTTTCCTCCGGTTACAAAATAGAGCTGGCAGTTTGGCCGCCCTCAAGATTTCTTTGGTCGCGGATATCCCAGAACCCATTGATGGCACAAAGCCTGCGGATGGCCGTCCAACACCTTCTGCTGTCGGGGGGGATTTGTCCTGTGCCTCGTCTGGAACAGGGTCAAGGCTTTTACTCCAATCTGTTCACGGTGCCCAAGAAGGACGGAACGCTGAGACCTATCCTGGACCTGAAGAGTCTAAACAGGTTCGTCAGAGTCAGACATTTCCGCATGGCGATCTTACGGTCAGCGGTGAGCTCGCTTTGACCCGGCGATTTCATGACCACGGACATCAGGGATGTGTATCTGCACATTCCGATATTCCAGGGGCATCAGAAGTTCCTGAGGTTTGCGCTGGAGGATCAGCATTACCAGTTTGTGGCTCTGCCTTTTTGGGATATCCTCAGCCCCCCGTGTGTTCACCATGCTGCCTTATCTGGACGATTTACTGATTGTGGCTCAGTCCATTCAGCAGGCCGAGAGCGACACCCGGACGGTGTTGTCCACTCTCAAGGATTTCGGTTGGGTAGTCAAGTCTTCCCCAAGTCTTCAATCACTCCCTCGGTAGTGAGGTCCTTTCTGGGCATGACTTTGGACACCTCCCAGGTCAAGGTATTCCTGCCACAGCAGAAGGTGTTGAGCCTCCAGACGCAGGTACAGGCCTTGCTGTCTTGTCAATGACCATCGATCCGTCTGGGGATGAAACTGTTGGGCCTTATGGTATCATGCTTCGAGGCAGTGCCCTTTGCTCAGTTCCACATGAGACCTCTTCAATTGAATCTGTTGACCAGTTGGGACCGGACGCAGGAGTCACTGGAGCAGGAGTTTTCACTGTCTCCCCTGGCCAGGCAGTCTCTCTTGTGGTGGCTGGACTCCAGAAATCTACTGGGAGGCAAGTCCTTTCTGACTCCCCGGTGGGAGATTGTTACCACGGACGCCAGGCTGACCGGCTGGGGAGGCTTTTGGTAAACACAAAAGATCCTGGGTCAGTGGGGGCCGCAGGAGGCCCACTTACCCATAAATATCTTGGAGTTGAGAGCGATCCGGTTGGTGGTGCTTCGCTTGACTCTCCATTTAAGGGGTCGTGCGATCCAGGTTCGCTCTGACAATCAGACTGCTGACGCCTACATCAATCACCAGGGCGTGACTCGGAGCAAGCAAGCCCTCAAAGAGGTGACACAGATCTGACTTGGGCAGAGGAGAATGTTCCCTGCATATCGACAGTTTACATCCCCGGGGTAGAGAACCAGGAGGCAGACTCCCTAAGCAGGGGGGCCTCTCGTCTGGGGGAATGGTCTCTCGGCAACAAGATCTTTCACGCCCTGTCTCCGCTGGGGTCAGCCGGATGTGGACCTTTTTGTGTCCAAACACAATCACAAGCTCCCAAGGTTCGTCTCCCTGTCGAGATCCTCTGGCCTTTGCCACAGACGCTCTGGCATTCCTTGGACAGAGTTCAGGCTCCTTTTATGCATTCCCTCCGTTTCCACTCCTGGGCTGAGTGCTGCGCAAGATCTTCCTTCCTCAGCAGAAGGTGGACAGTCTGATTGCACAGGCTCAGTCCCTACTAGCTTGTCCCCATCCCTCCATCAGGCAGGGGATGCAGCTGGTGGGCCTGATGGTGGCGTGCTTCGAAGCGGTCCCTTATGCTCAGTTCTACTTGAGGCCTCTGCAACTTCACCTATTGTCAGTATGGGACAAGGACCCAGCGTCCCTGGACAGGGTCTGTGTGCTCTCCCTCCTGGTCAGGAGGTCCCTCTTGTGGTGGATGGACTCAAGGAACCTGTTGGGGGGCAGATCCTTTCTTGCCCCTTCCTGGGAGACGGTCACCACGGATGCCAGTCTATCAGGTTGGGGGGGTTTCTGGAAGTCCCCAGGGGAGGTGGGGCCCTCAGGAGGCCCACACACCTATCAATGTCTTGGAGCTGCGAGCGATCTGGTTAGTTCTGGCTCGCTTGACTACTCCTCTTCGGGGCCTGCCTGTTCAGGTGCGCTCGGACAACCAGATGGCAGTTGCCTACATCAATCATCAGGGAGGGACCCGGCGCATGGGGGCCCTCCAGGAAGCGTCTCTGATCCTGACTTGGGCGGAGGCCAATGTCCCCTGCATTTCAGCTGTGTACATCCCGGGGGTGGAAAATCGCCTGGCGTACTCTGAGCAGGAGGACCTCTCGCCAGGGAGAATGGTCCCTATGCAGCAGGGTGTTCCAATCTCTGTCACTGTTGGGGCCAACCAGATGTGGATCTGTTTGCGTCCCGCCACAATCACAAGCTTCCTCGGATGCGCTAGCAATGTCATGGAAGGACTTTCAGTTCCTGTATGTCTTCCCTCCAATTCCCCTGCTGGGCAGGGTTCTGCGCAAGATTGCTTTGGAAGGGGTGCCTGCAATTCTGGTGGCCCCCAGGTGGTCAAGAAGAGTGTGGTTCACAGAGGTGGTACAGCTGGCAGTAGATCAGTACGCTCTGCCCTTGGTGCCAGATCTGCTCACTCAGGGCTCACTACGCCATCCCAATTTACAAACTTTACAAACTGGCTTTGACGGCTTGGCTGCTGAAATCTTCATCTTGATGGAGAAGGGGCTGTCTTCCTCCGGTTGTGGATACTTTGATTAAAGCTAGGAAGAAGTCTTCCTCTTCCATTTATTACAGGGTTTGGCGTGCCTACATTGACTGGTGTGAGTCGAAGTCTCTTCCCTGTCGTGTGTTCACTATTCCCAGGATTCTGGAGTTCCTGCAGCATGGGTTGGAGATGGGGCTCCAACTCAGTACTCTGAAGGGTCAGGTTTCTGACCTGGCTATTTTCTTCCAGAAGTCCTTTGCTCAGCACCCTCTGATCAGGACTTTTTTCTAGGGGATCACTCATGTGCGTCCCCCACGTAAACCTATGGTGCCTGTTTGGGATCTGAACTTGGTTCTGTCAGCCTTGCAGGGTGCTCTCTTTGAACCTGTGCAGGACGCTGCCTTGGCCATTCTTACGCTCAAGGTTGTGTTTCTGGTGGCTATTACTTCTGTCAGGCGTGTGCCTGAGTTGGCGGCGCTGTCCATTCAGCCCCCCTACTATGAGAGACACCAGGACAAGGTGGTGGTTCGTTTCAAACCTGACTTTCTGCCTAAGGTAGTGTCTGCCTTTCATTTGAATCAGGATATTCTTCCTTCTTTGTGCCCTAATCCTAGCAATGCTAAGGAGAGAGTTTTGCACTCTTTGGATGTGGTTAGGTGTCTGAAGTACTATCTGGTGGCTACTGCACCTTTCAGGAAAACTGATGCTCTTTTTTTGGTCCCTTCTGGTCCTAGGAATGGTTTGGCTCCTGCCAAGTCTACTATCAGCAAATGGATCCGTCAGGCTGTGATTCAAGCCTACTCAGCTAAGGGGAAGAATCCTCCCTTTCGCCTTACTGCTCATTCCACTCGTGCTATTGGTGCCTCTTGGGGTTTTCAGCACCAGGCCTCTGTTGAACAAGTTTGCAAGGCCGCTACTTGGTCTTCTGTTCATACCTTTTCAAAGTTTTACCAGGTTGATGTTAGGGCCTCAGCTGATGCTGTTTTTGGCCAAAATGTTCTGCAGGCGGCAGTGGTTTAAACTGCCTGCTGCTGTCTTTTTTTTTTTTTTTTCTTGGGGATCCCACCCTACTTTATGGACACTGCTATTGGATGTCCCGATTGTAAGTATTATATTTGGAGCAGGACGTTCTGTATACTAAGAATATTACAATTCTGTGATTACTCACCTGTAGAATTGGTATTATGAGTATACAGTACGTCCTGCTCCAACCCACTCTTGGTTTGCATTTTCTTGGATCCCCTGTATGGTGATTGTTATCATTGTTATAGTTGATAGTTGGGTTGTTTAATTCTCCCGGCTTCTCGTTAACTGCTTTTCAATGCTGGGGATTTGTGGGAGGTCTCCGGGTATTTTGAGGGGCCGCGAGGAGCCTATTTTCGATGTCTCTGCAGTCCAGCGCCATCTGGCGGAGTATAACCCGATTGTAAGTATTATATTTGGAGCAGGACGTACTGTATACTCATAATCCCAATTCTACAGGTGAGTAATCACAGAATTGTATTTTTCTGTAATACATATTTATACAGCACAGGTAATGCGAGATGGCTTCTGCTGTTTTGCAGTGTGTGTTCAGTTTGTATTTGCATAGGATCCGGCTGACCTGCAGTACATGACAGCTCTGCAGAGCAGAGGCCTTTAAATATTCTGACAGCTGCAGAGAGCATTGAAAGCCTGTCATGGACAAAGCACGATGCGTAAAAGGTAGCCTGTCTGACCCTGGCATAATACAGCAAGATGTATCTAGTGGATGTGGCAGGAACCTTGATGGCCTCAGTTCTGGGCAAGCAAGGTTTTTTTTTTCCCTGTAAATTTATGAATCGACTTTCTTTTAATCAACAAAGAATAAAATTAATGATTTTTTTCTGTATAATCTAGAAGTGAATGCCTGATGTGTTTATATTGGAAAAACTCTAGGCAGATTTTAAGATTCTAAATGTTTGTGTGGGTTTGTCATAGCTGTATATTCACAAAACCATGCCATCTTAAGTGGGTGTTGAGGGCGTCACAGTTGTGCTCATCAGACTGTATTGCATTTTAATGCCACCATTTGCCCATGTTGCCTTCATATTTCTTACTTTATGAAGTCCTGAACCTGGAGTAATTCAGGGTACTTAAAAAAAATGTTGGGGGTAGTCTGAACCTAAGATGGCAAAGGGGTACAATGATTTGAAGGAGGAGACTCCGACTTGATGCATTGACTGATAAATCTGCACTTGGTGCATCAAGGTCTAAACCATCTTCTGGCTAGGAGACTTCTAGTCGGCCTATATTCCTCCATAAATGATATGCTGTGATGCAGCGTACAGGTGAGTTGCTGACTAGCACTGATCAGCTGCCCCGGCGGTAAGTCACCATGCCAGTAAATTCTCACCAAACACTTGCCTTCCTTTATATTTCCCCCCCCCCCCCCGGGTTCATTGAGACGGATACTCATGGTTTCTGCTTTTGCCCCCCCCCCCTATTTCCTGGCTTCCCAAAGGGGGCAGAAGAATCCAGGGGCGTTTTTTTAAAGTTGTACAGGCTTGTAGCGAGGCTGGCCCCTGCGACCCCTTTTACCCTTATGTGCGGTATGTTTTTTTTTTTTTTTTAGTTACTAATAAGGGATTCATGAGACATACTAGTTCACAAGGCTTGGGCCCTGGCAAGTCACGTACAGCTAGTGGTTGACTTGCCATTAACCCCCTGCCCCCCAATTACCTGTCTCCCCAAAGCCCAAGGGGGGGCAGAAGAGCTATCCAGACTTGTAGCCTTCAGGTCAGGGGGCCACAGAGACTGGCCTCTGCGCTCTGGTCTACAAGTCCCCCCATAACTGGTGCCAGGAAGGGGGTTTTAGGGTTTAAGAGTATTTTAAAGCGTGTGTTTCGTCCACCTATGTAGCCCTTTTATAGTGTGAATAGTAGTTGTAATTGTTTGTAAATGTTATAAAGTGCTCTTTTCTGTTTGGGGTGTTTCCTGGGCATAGATGAGGGGCTACTGATTCATACATGGCACATTTTGTAATCTGGAGGAATGGAGCTTTCACATGCATAATGACAATTTTTAAATGTTTTTTTCCCTTTTTTAACTCGAAATTTCTTGCCTGTAATTTTCCAGTGATTCATTAAATATTTATGTTATAAAGCCTAAACCCCTGGAAATTTCTGCAAAATTGTGAAAATGACCTGTAAACAGAGGGTGACAAAATCTTAAGTAGGCTTTCGGTTAAAAGGATTAAAAGTACCTATGCATGTTGGGTATTGTTCTGTTCGGGGGACCTTGTGCTTTTAGATTTGTGGGTCTTTTTTCTTGTTTGCTTGATATTTTAGTAAAATGTTCTTTATTGTGCTTTTTTATATATTTTTAGGGAAACCCTGTGCAACCAAAGACGGGATTTCTTCCAGAAAGATGAGCTCACTACAACAAGCTGGGTATGTCTAGAAAGATTAAAGTGTGTACTTTCAGGAAATATATGGTTTGTAGGGGGTATTTAAAATGCAAAGGGTTGTTTTGGTCGAAAAATGGCAAGGTGCGCATTTTGTCTGCAGTGCTCAAATTTTTGAGTTAAATTACCCTTGTGTGCATTCTTTACTTTTGGGTTTTTGGCAACACTTTCTATGAAAGTACCTATGCACGTTGGGTATTCTGTTCGGGGGACCTTGCTTTTTCTGAGTATTTCCGAGCCACTTTTTCAAAGTGGCTTTGATTCTGCTTTATTTTTTTTATCCTTTAGGGAAACCCTGTGCAACCAAAGAATTCATCGAGGGATTACTTCCAAAAATCTGTGCCCACGTCAAAAAGCATGATACGCCTAGAAAGCTTAAGAGTATATATAGCTTTGGGGGGGGGGGATATTTCAAATGTTTTAGTTTTTTTTTTTTTTTTTTTTTAAATTGTGTGTGTGTATAACAGTTGTATTTTATCTGAAAACCTCCTAATGCCCTTTTTTCGATTGGGAAAGTCTCCTGGGCAGGAAAGGGTGTCTACCAATAAAAGTGGTAACATTGTAACCAGGAGAAAAATATTATTCTTAGTATACAGTATGTCCTGCTCCATATAAGATTCTTTACGTCTGGGTATTACTCCGCCAGATGGCGCTGGACTGCAGAGACAGCGAAATTGGCTCCTCCCGGCCCCTGCAATACCTGGGACCTCCCACAAACCCCCAGATATTCTCTGCAGTCTGGACTGCGAAGGACAAGAAGATGCCTCTCTCTTCTCGCAGGTGAGCGGGGCTATTAGCTTGCGGCCCTGTAGGACTATTCCCACCCATTCCATTGTAAATTTGCCTCCCAGCCTTGGCTGCGCTGGTGTGGGTGATGGTAGGCAGCACCGCTGTCAGGTGCTTGGGAGCGCTACTCCACTGCAATCCCCCACCAAAGGGTAGGCGGCATAGGCATATGGTGAGCCTTAAGGGATGCCCCTCCCGCACTATTGCCCCTTGCCCCTGTCTATCGGTGGGCCCTACGTTAGGTGGCTGCTGCCCTCCCTCGCTCTCATTATCGCTCGCATTATCAAGAAAAGAAAACATATGTATGAAAGGATGACATATCACAAGACATCTCATTTAAAAATAAATGTATGTTAATTCATTCCCCGCATAATATTAAGAGGACAAATGTCCCATGAAACCATGGCCAAATCCCTCTGATATCTCCTAAACACAGTGTGGACCCAAATGAAGTCATCTAGATAGGGCCCTTTAGAGTTCTCCCTAGAATAGGGATATATATATATATATATATATATATATATATATATATATATATATATATATATATATTATTATGTCCTTGTCTATATTCTTAGTATACAGTACGTCCTGCTCCAGATGTAATACTTACACTTGGGTTATCCTCCGCCAGATGGCGCTGCACTGCAGAGACATGGAAATACAGGCTCCTCCCGGCCCTTCAAATACCCAGGGACCTCCCACAAATCCCCAGATTTCTCTGCAGTGCTAACTGCGAAGACATGAGCGGGTGAGCGGTGAGCGGGGCTACCAAAGCCTGCGGCCCTGTTGGACTATTCCCACCCGTCCTCCCTGTGATGTGTCTCCCAGCCTGGGCTGCGCTGGTCGGGTGAAGGTAGACGGCACCATGCGTGCTTAACGGAGCCATGCTCCACCGCAGTCCCCCACCAAAGGGTAGGCGGTTTAGGGCTGATGATCTCTAGGGGATGCCCCTCCCACACTATTGCCCCATGCCCCGTGTAGCGGTGGGCCCTGTACAAAGGGTTGCCATCCTCCCTCATCCCCCCCCCCCCCCCCCTGTAGCCCGGGGGGGGTGTAGTAAGGTCTACACGTTATGGCCTTAGTCTGCCCGGACTAGTATCCCTGGGATCAGAACCGCGCTGTTTAGTTCTTACTGTGTTCTTACTGTGTAATTCTTCCTTTACTGGATGTGCGGCTCCGGGCGACAACGTCGCCTCAGATGCTGCGGCGTCTTCATTGGCAAACCATCTTTTCTAAGTGTCCATTCACTTCGTTCCTCATTACAGTTTGTATCTACCTCAGAGCTTCGCTCTCTTGGGGGTGGGGGCGGAGACCTAGGTTTGCCCGCTCTGGCCCGCCCTTCGAGGTTCGCCTTGGTGCCATTTTGATGCTGGTCGCACGCGTGGTGGCGGTCCTCCTCCTCCCTTGGTCTGTAAGTGCCCTTGCGGGCGATTCTCATGATCCTTGTTTTACTGCGCATGGTTCTGACTCCCTTTATTCCCATTGCGTCTTTCAGACTGGTGAACACCATTGGGTTCTCCCGGCCTGGTGTTAAATTATAGCGGGCCTTGTAAAATTCTCCCACTTCCATAGCGGGTCTTTGGGGCATCCAGGGTTACTTATTGTGTAAATCCCTACTGACATATTGTGCCTTCATTAATCACCATATGGAGGCATCTCAGAATTATGAGACCGGGGTCCCTCCGGGACAAGACCGGCGGTGTATAGCGTGTGGACTACCTCATGCTGATGCTGGCAGGGCACTGGTCTGCGTACCCTGTGCCGAGCAAGCCCTGGACCAGTGTGACACTAACGACCTGTTGCTTAAGGTCTTTAAGGCACTGTCTATCTCTCCCCCCGGCCAAGCCTAGAGGGGAGCGTTTCCATACTGCGACTGCACGTTTGGAATTTTTAGAGCAGGCTCATTTCCAGGCCTTTGTGCTCAAAGAATGGGAATGCCCCAGTAAACTTCCAGGGGACTGGGATAGGAAATACCCTTTTGCCACTGAGGTGGTTAATTGCTGGTCATCACCCCCTGTGGTGGATGCGCCAATCATAGGGGTCCCTAACCCCCCCTTTATTACAACCCCTGCCTATAGCGCCCTTTGGGATGCTGAGGACCGGCGCATTGAGCTGCTGGCCGCCCATGCCTTTTTCTTGTGCCAGGACGGCGCTGCGTCCGATCTGTGCCGCAGCCATTACTGCGGTGGCCGCTAGAACCCTCCTCAAAAAATTGCTCGACCATCACCCCGAGGATCTCCCCTGGGAGGTGTTTAATGCACTCTCCAATTGTGATGTATTTGTGAAGTTTATTCTATTAGCGCTAGATGACGCGATTGGAACGTGTGCCAGAACATCCGCCTTCGCGGTGGCTATTCGTCGCTTGCTCTGGCTGCGACAGTGGGGTGCTGATGATGCTACTAAAAAGACTCTTACTGGGCTCCCCTTTTTGGGGCCCGTCTAGACCTGTTCGGTAAAAAGGGCAAATCACCCCTTCGCAGACGGCCGTCCTGGCCCCCTCGAGGCAGGAGCACCCCTCCTCCCCCCTACCTTAGTGTTAAACAGGAACCAGGTGTGTCTTTCCGGATTTTTGGGGCAGATCCCTGCCCCACGAGCAGCAGGCAACGCTCTGGCCCTTCCGGCGGGGCTAAGCCCAAATCTTCCACCAAACTCCCTCAAGCATGATGGGACGCCCTCGCCCGGCTGGATGAGGGGATGGCTACAGCACCTTGCTCTTATCAGGAGGCATTTCGCCTCATTCTGGTGGATTCAGGAGGTGGTGTCCTCCAGATACAGGTTAGTTTGCTGCACGGCCTTCCCCAGTTTTTATCAGGCCCCAGGTACTTCTGGTCCCTGCCCCTGTTCAGTTGCTGGCACAGGCCATGATAGGCTTGCAAGATCTGAGGGTCTCTTGCAGATTGCCCGTAATAGGCAGAGGCAAGGGCCGCTATACCACTTTCCACAGCCCCCCAAGGTATGGGTTGGGTGGCCCATTCTGGATTCACAGCAATTCCTTAATTACAGTCAGTTTTTCCTGCATGGAAACTCTTGAGTTGGGCCATCAACACTTTGCTTTCTGGGGGAACTCTTCAATGCTTATGTTTACATTCCTGTGCCCTCAGATCTCTGAGGCTCTCCAGGTTCGTGTTGGAAGTCCAACACTGTTAATTGTGGCCTTGTTATCTGGCCTCTCTTCAATCCCAGAGGTTTCACTCAAGTGCTGTAGATGGTGATGTCTCTGAGACCAAGGGACGTCCGCGCGATGTCTACCCGGACGCCTTCCCTCACTCCCCTGCCTCTGCGTCAGGATAGTTGGATACCCGGCTGGTGGGCCCATTGGGAGTCATTTGGATGGGTGTTCAATCACCTCGAGTCCTCGCTGTTCCATTAATAGGAATGATCCTGGATCAGTTTCTACCAGATTCTCCCCCTCTCAGCAATTAGGTGGGCATTCTGGTCTCATGGGCCCAGTCCCTCACTACTGTCCCGGTTTCTTAACACCAGGCAGGGATGCAACTGGTGGGCCGTTGTTAACTTGCTCGGCAGGAGCCCGAGTAGCTAAAGAGGTCCCTTATGCTCAGCTCCCCTTGAGCTCGTCCGTGACTTCTATTGGTAACATAGGACAGGGATCCAGCACCCCTGGAGCAGGGCCTGTGGGCCTTCCCATCTGTATGACGGTTTTCTCTTGAAAGTGGATGAACTTGAGGGACCTGTCTGGGGGCATTTCCCCCTTGACCCTTTTCTGGAAACGGCCACCTTGGGCTGTGCAAGAGGAAGGCATGTCATAGGCTGCTACCAGGATGGCAGTGCAGCAACCTCCCCACAGCTGTACGATCTGCTACACAGGGAGGCACTGACTTTGCCCCCCCTTGCCATACAGCGGCTGAATCCTAATGTTGCTGATCAGGTGTTTGAATACACGGTATCATTGTTGTCTCTGATGCTGATGAGGACATCAGGACTGTACGGTGTCTTTTTAGCCCAGCATTATACTGCCAGCCCCCAGTGACTACAGGGGACATGCAGAATAAAGATGAAATCACAGTAGCACCACAGTGAAGGTGCACATGAATGTACTGATGAATTGAGGTGCAGAGGA
This sequence comes from Gastrophryne carolinensis, assembly GCA_027917425.1. Lineage (NCBI taxonomy): Eukaryota > Metazoa > Chordata > Amphibia > Anura > Microhylidae > Gastrophryne > Gastrophryne carolinensis. The sequence continues at coordinate 161,476,058 of CM051236.1, forward strand.
AGCCCCGTTTGTGGGCGAAACTAGTCCACCTCGTTTTACCAGAATGGAGTTCTGATTATCTTATGTCTAGTTTGGTGTGACCAAATATGTAAATATTATGTATATGCCATGATATGAGTTTGTGTCTCTTGCTGTTTAATATTGACCAAGTCCATTGTTTGTGAGGACTGGATCAAACTGTTATAGTCCACTGCGTGTATTCTTCCAACCATGGGTCTCTGAAACCCGTTGGAGTCATTTGATTTTGATGTGTATGTGGTAGTAGGGGGAGGCCATTTTTCAATTGCCTCTCTTGTTACCTTTTTAGCAACTGCTAAATAGCAGAAATAAAGCATATTTGTATTAATATTTTATATGGTGGAACTAACTTTGTGCTAGTGGCGTGGTCACACATGGAGGTCGCAGTGGTGTGGGTTTGACCTATACCCAACTTTCCTTTTTCCATTTGTACCTTGGATACCAACCTTCAGGTTGAAGGGGATGGTTTCTTCCGAAACCCCCTGCAATTCTGGTGTTGGTGGGGCCCTTAGAGGGTCCCTACGCATTTTAAGTCTAATCAGTGAGCGTTTTTCAGTGGCTTTCTCACTTGACCGCTCCCCTTCTGGCTTGCCAGGCTGGGGGTGCTCGGTCCGTCTGACGACAGACGTACTACATTAACCATTGGAAGGGGCCTGGAGCTGGCGGACCTTCCAGGGAGTGTCTATGTTCCCTTCCGGGTGGAGACAATGCTCTCCCTGCATGTTAGTGATATTAGCTCCGGCAAAACCCTCTGCGACAGGATGTGCTAATCCCCGTGTCGTTAGGGAGTCCAACCAGTCGTGGATCTGTTTGGTTCCATTACTTTCACAGGCTGTCGGCCCTTGCTCCCTGTCCCAGAATCCTATGTCAGTGTTCTGGCTGCCTTAGTACCGTCTTGACAGGGCTCTGGTTCTGTGTGTCCTTCTCCATTCCCTCTGCTAGGCAGGGTTATGCGGAAGATTCCTCTGGTAAGGGGACCAGTGTTTCTGGTGGCCCCCAGTTGACCTAGTATAGTGTGGTTGCAGACATGGTAGTGTGGTTGCAGACATGGTACTGTGGTCAGTAGTTCTGCACCTTGCCAGGAGTGCCTGTTGATCACTCAGGGCTCCCTTTACGTCACTATAATTCATGGTCCCTGGCCTAGTCGATCTGACTGCTGAAACCTACATCTTGATGGAGACAAGTTTAGCTGTCTCAGTGTTTGTGACTATGGGAAGGCTAGGAGTAAGCCTCTTCCTCGTCTTCTTCTATTGTTGTAGGGTATGGCATACCCACATTGATTGGGACGAGTCTAGTTCTCTTACTTGTTGGACGTTCTCGGTTTCCAGTGTGGCTTTCAGCTTGAATTGGAGTTGGTTCCCCAGCTCAGTTCGCTGCTGGGTCAGGCTCTGCTCTGTCCACCTTGCCTTAGCAGCCTCTGGTTTGGTCTTCCTTGGTTAAGACTTCCTTCAGGGGGTGCTCATGTGCGTCCTCCATGTACTCCTATGGTCCCTGTTGGGATTGAAATTGAATTCATTCCGTCTGCTTGCAAGGATTGTCCCTTGGTCCTATTTAGGACGCTGTCTGGATGTTCTTACCCTCAAGGTTCCTTCTGGTGCCTGTTACCTTGGTCAGGCGTTTGTTAGTGGGCGGCTCGGTCTACCTAGCCCTCATTCCTTGAGATACACCAGGTTAAGGTTTAGTTCCGCCTGAAGCCGGATTCTCTACATCTGAAGTCTTATGTTCATTCTTTCGAGATATTCTTATCCACGGCTATCCCCCTTCCTAGCGACGCTGAGGAAGTGGTTCTGCATTCCTTATACAGGTGTTGGCAGTTTTTTCCTTAGGAGTCACCGTGTCATTAGGGGAACTGAGGTTCCTTGGGGCTTGTGGTCATTACATCCTGAATGTGCCCGATCTCGTCTGCTCTCGGGAGTTGGGCGGTTTGGTCCTGGTCGTTACCTTAATGGATGTACTTCTGGTAACTTGTTTTCGGCCTTTGGCTTCTGCCAAATTTATTAGCGATCGGATTGTCAGGCTGTTACACAGACCTACTCAGGCAAGGGGAAGAATCTCCCTTGTTGCCTTGATTCCTTTTCTGCGCGTGCTTGATGCCTCTTGGGCTTTTCAGCATCGGTTTTGCTGTTGATCTGGTTGGTTAGGCCACTACCATTGGCCTTCTGCTCATACCCTTTGCAAGGTTTACAGTGTTGATGTTAGGGCCTCAGCTCATGCTGTCTTGGCCGTATGGTTCTGCAGGTGACAGTGCTTTAAACTGTCTGCTGTTGTCGTTTTTTGTTGGGGATCCCACCCTACTTTATGGACACTGCTTTTGGATGTCCCAAGTGTAAGTATTATATCTGGAGCAGGACGTACTGTATACTAAGAATAATACAATTCTATGAAAAACTCGCCTGTAGAATTGATATTATTTGTATACAGTACGTCCTGCTCCACCCCACCCTGGTTTTGCATTTTTCTGGATCCCCTGTATGGTGATTATCTTGTTATCATTACCAGTTGTTCTGGGTGGTTTTAAATTCTCCCGGCTTCTTGTTCACTGCTTTTCAATGCTGGGGATTTGTGGGAGGTCCCTGGGTATTTGAAGGGCTGGGAGGAGCCTGTTTTTCCATGTCTCTGCAGTGCAGCGCCATCTGGCGGAGGATAACCCAAGTGTAAGTATTATATCTGGAGCAGGACGTACTGTATACAAATAATATCAATTCTACAGGTGAGTATTTCACAGAATTGTATTATTTTCTCATGTCAGGGCTTCCATGTTTTCATGCCAAGGGAATGTCAAGTTTCTTTTGGGTCTGTATTAGAATGTATATTAAAATATAGAGTACCCCCACAAGATGAGGCATATTTTGCTCATGTAGGAGCAGACATGGTTGTATTATACATCACATGATATTCCGGCCAGTCCTACAAGATGGAATGAAATATAATATTATACATCATTATATCTTTATGAGTTCCCTAATGATCTGGTATCAATCAAATTAAATGAATAGGAAACTAATATTAAAATCAGAATATACCCAAGATAATAATCAAGAATAGTTTAAACTCCAAATAAACCCATTTCAAGATGCCATGACATGCCCTCATATGGAAGCATATACACACATGGTGAGGGGGGGGGGGGAGGGGGAAAAAAAGGAGAGGGAGAGGGGAAGGAACAGGGAAAAGGGTTAAAAATTAGTCCTGTCCATGAGCCAAATGGGTAAACAAGTAACCGGAGTCCATTTCATGATAGGTCCAACAGAAATATCCATTCAGGGCAGCATATTGTCACGGACTGTCCCTCATTCAAATAAATAATGGTGCCAGTTAAGCCAGTGGCTTGATTGTATATGGTCAAAATCATTCAGAAACTCTCGGTCAGGATGGAATGCAAACCTAGAACGACACCAAACAGAGGATCAATCGGACGTCCTAAGTATATAAACAATATAAAAAAAAAAAATTATAATAAACAAATAGAGGGCTAGGACATTAGGTCCAACCCCAAATTAGATACTTAGTACAAACATATCAAGAAATTCTTCTATTTAAAATTGTGAACTACCATATATGAAAAGGAAAATAATTTGTGAAAGTGAAATGAATGAAAACCCCAATACCCTTCTGTGACCCATATAAACCATTAAAGATAGAAGTAAATAAAATATAAATAAAACAAAATTGATCTATCGGATCCTTCCATACTTGCATCCAATACTTACCAAACTTATGTGCCCAAACCCCCTATATAAAATTTAAAATTTGTAACAGAAATTGGATTTGTCTCGACCCAAAAATGGATGGAATGAGTAATCCTCATTCAAACCCCCGGGTGTTTTGGATCTCAGAGTATAGATCCACTGGACTTCTCTTTGTTGGAGTTTTTACTTCTGATTGCCCCCTCGAATCCCCATATGAACTTGATCAATAAACGTGACCTGTAAAAAATCACCATTTCCCTGATGGTAGTTCAAAAAATGGGCTGCCACTGGTGTCAAGGTTTTGCCTTCATTGGCATCCCTTGCAGCCAATCGAATTGTGGATAGGTGTTTCTGAATCCGGGTTTTAACCGCCTTGATCGTTTCGCCCACATAATACTTCGGACAGGGGCACCGAATGACATAAATGACTCCCTCCGATCTACAATTGAGTTATCCCCTGATCTTGATGTCTCTCCCAGTATGTAGATCCTTAATAACTGATGTTTTAATGACTCTTGGGCAGATGTTACATCTCCCACAGGGTCTACATCCCATCTCATCCTTATTGATGGAGAGCCAGTTGAGTGGTCTGGTATAATGGCTGTTGCACAGCCGGTCTTTCAAACTTGGTGCCCGTCTTGCTGTCATAAGCATTGCTCGTTGCATTGCCTTGTTGATCACTCTGAGGGGATAACCCCTTTGACTAAATCGTTTCCTCATGGTGGCAGCCTCCTCAGTGAACTTCTCATCCTTGGAACAGTTCCGCCTCACCCTGAGGAACTGTCCAGTGGGTATTCCTTCCTTTAATTTTGTTTGATGGAAACTCTTGTAATGCAGGATGCTGTTTGTGGCAGTGGGCTTCCTATAAAGGCAGGTGGAAATAGAGCCGTCAGCTTCTACACACAAAGTTAAATCAAGAAATCAATCTTTTCCAAGGACCGAGTGTGAGTGTGTGGATATTGTATGGATTCGTGTTTAGTTTTAAAATAAATTCATCACACAATTCCAAAGGTCCTTGCCACAACAATAGAATGTCATCTATGAACCTGTACCAGCCCAATATGTGGGGCTGGTACAGGTCCATGGCATCCCCCACACAATTTCCCTCTCCCACCAACCCAAAAAAAGGTTGGCGATAGATGGTGCACACCTGGCACCCATTGCTACTCTGCGTACTTGTTGATAATACTTATTGTCAAAGACAAATTGTGAGTACAAAAGACATCAGATCTAATACAAATCTATGTAAGGGTCTCTTCTCGATTGATTCCATATTCAAAAAATATCCTGCTGTCTGGATCGCCATAGAATGGGAAATATTTGTGTACAGTGACTCAACGTCACATGCCACCAAAAAAGTCCCCCCGGGACTTGTAATGAGTTCAGGCGATTCAGGATGTCAGTTGAGTCACGAATATACGAGTTTAAAGTCGTTACATGTGGCTGTAATACCTTATCGATATATGTGCACGCATTTTAAGTCAAACTTCTAACTCCAGAGACGATGGGACGTCCAGGTGGTTTCTTCAAGTTTTTGTGTATCTTGGGCAAGATGTAAATTGTTGGTATGCGTGGAAAATCAACCTTCAAAAATTGTAAGAGTGTATAATTAATAATTCCACTTTCAAATGCTCCTATTATCAAGGAGTCAAATTCTTCCTTATATGCTGTTAGGGTTTTTTTGTAAGTTTATGATACGTATTAGTATCACCCAGTTGTCTTGTTATTTCTCCCACATATTCCCGCGGGAGTATAACAATATTCCCCCCTTGTCCTATTCCTTGATAATCAGCTCCATGAGAATTTTTCAAGGATTGAAAGGTTTTTATTGGAGGTATTGGGTGTGAGGTCTCTAATTTCTCTACTAACCGTGTTAAAAAAGACTTGCAAAGCAGGGAGATGGTTCCAAGGTGGTGTGAAGGTCGAGGGTCTCCTCAATATGTTAGATTCTGTTCCTGATGGACTTTGTTCCTCCAAAAGGGTAGTCAAATCCCGTAAAGCCTGTTGTTCCTGTTCATCCCATATAACAGGTGGTGTATCCTGGGGAGTGTTGGCAAAATGATGTTTCAAGGAAAGTTTCCTGCAGAACAGGTATAAATCCTTTATTGTACTGAATTTGTCAAGCATGTATGTTGGAGAAAAATGTAATCCCCTTGTAAGTACACATCTCTGGGCACTTGTCAGGAGTACATCGGTAAGGTTGATAATTTCTAATTCCGCATCTGTCGAGTGCGGTGGGGTTGTAATGGGGACATCACCCGTCTGCGTTTGTTGTCCCTCGGACGCAAACGGTGGTGTTCCCTGAACCCTGATTCCCTGTTTCTGCCCCTTGCCTCTCCGCCTATGGAGCCCCCTTCTGGTTTTCCTGTATGTCCCTGTTCTAAAAAAGACAGGTCAGCAGAGGGGTGCTCCAATGATCTACTAGAAATGGTGGAGATTTCGGAGGTTTGGGAGGGGGTTCTATGTCTAGAATTATATTGTAGGGGTTGTGGGACTAGTCTAGGGTCCCTTTGCTAGTAGTCATTTCCCTATGGAGGCTGAAGAGTTCTTTGATCTGTCTGGTTATACCCCCCTGAAAGAAGGGGAATTGTTCTGACTCTTCTGATCATCTGATGAATGGCCCAAGGGTTATGATGATTCTGGCTCTGATCCCTGGGCCCCAGATAATTCGGATAGGCTTTTGGCTCAGATTTTGGCTCAGAAGTACTTTCTATCTCTCCCCCTGCAGCGGCTCCTAAGCAGCAGGGGGAATTGTTTCATATTGCTAAGCCACGTTTAGAGTTCCCGGAACAATCTCATTTTAATAATCTCGTGCTCAAGGAATGGGAGCGTCCTAGCAGGCTCCCCAGAGTCCCTAAGAGTTGGGATAAGAGAGATCCCTTTCTTGCTGATGTGGTAAAACATTGGTCATCCCCTCCAGAAGTGGATGCCCCAATCCTGGTCATTCTGGACAATTCTGTCATGCATTCCCCTGACTCTACTACTCTGAAGGATAGTGAGGACCGATGTATTGATCAGCTGGCTTCCCATGCCTTTGCCTGTGTGGGGACGGCGCTGCGCCCGGTTTGTGCCTCTGCCATTACAGCTTTGGCTATTAGGACTCTGCTTAAAGGTGTCCTAGATGGAGCTCCTGATGATTCTAGTGAAGAGTATAATGCACTCTCGCGTTGAGGTATTTGTTGCTTATGTCCTCTCTGCCTTGGATGATACCATTAGGATGTGTGGCAGAGCCTCTGCCTTGGTGGTTGCCATACGCTGCTCTGTTTGGCTGCGCCAGTGGGCAGCTGACCACGCTGCCAAGAAGGCTCTCACTGGTTTTCCCTTCAAAGGACTACACCTATTTGGGGACCGCCTGGACCTGTTTGCTAAGGGACGCAGGTTACCCCAGCGCAGGAGCCTGTCTCGGCCCTTTCGGGGACAGGGCTCCTTTTCTTCCCCCTACCGTGGATACAGAGCGGGGAGAGGGGTCTCCTTTACTGGGGCCCGAGGGGATTTCTGGGGTAGGGGCAGAGGACGTGGACGCCCTGGCTCATCCTGGGGCTCCAAGCTTAAGTCTTCTCCCAAGCCCCCTCAGGCATAAAGGGGCGCCTTCACCCACCCGGTTGGGGGGACGGCTTCAGCTCTTTGCTCACGTCTGGAGGCTTCATGTCTCAGACTGGTGGATTCAGGAGGTAGTGTCCTCCGGTTACAAGATAGTTTGCTGCCTGGCCGCCCCCAAGATTCATCAGATCCCGGATGTCTCAGGACCCCATGTCAGCTCAGGCTCTGATTCTGGCGGTGCAAAGCCTTCTGGAGCTGGGGGTCATCTGTCAGGTCCCCTTACGAGAAAGGGGAAAGGGTTTTTATTCCAACCTTTTCACCGTGCCCAAAAGAGATGGGTCAGTCAGGCTCATCCTGGACTTAAAGATCCTCAACAAATTTGTCAGGTGCAGGCGCTTTCGCATGGAAACTCATGGACTTCATGACCTCTGTGGACATCAAGGATGCTTACCTTTCTATTCCCATCTTTCCAGGTCATCAAAGATTTCTCAGGTTTGCTCTGGAGGATCAGCACTACCAATTTGTGGCATTGCCCTTCGGTCTCACTTCAGCTCCCAGAGTGTTCACCAAGGTGCTTGCAGGAGTGATGGCTCGGCTCAGGTCTCAGGGGATTCGCGTTCTGCCCTATTTGGACGACATTCTCATCACTTCTCAGTCCCTCCAACAGGCAGAGCTGGATACTCAGCAAGTAGTGTCCACGCTGGAGTCTTTTGGCTGGGTGATCAGCCATCCCAAATCTTCCCTGCTTCTCTCCATGGTGACGCCATTTCTGGGAATGAATCTGGATACAGTTCAGGCAAGGATCTTTCTTCCTCAGCAGAAGGTGGACAGTCTGCTAGCGCAGGTTCAGTTCCTTCTATCTTGCCCTCATCCCTCCATCAGGCAGGGAATGCAGCTGATGGGCCTGATGGTGTCGTGCTTCGAGGCGGTCCCTTATGCCCAGTTTCACATGAGGCCTCTGCAACTCCACCTCTTGTCAGTATGGGACAAGGATCCTGCGTCCCTGGACCAGGTCCTTGTTCGGTCCCCCCTTGCCAGGCGGTCCCTCTCATGGTGGCTGGACTCCAGGAACCTGTTGGCGGGCAGATCCTTTCTGGCCCCTTGCTGAGAGACGGTCACCATGGATGCCAGTCTGACAGGTTGGGGGGGTTTCTGGAAGTCCCTGCAGTTCCAAGGGCGGTGAGGCCCACACACCTATCAACATTCTGGAACTGAGGGCGATCAGGTTGGTTCTGGCTCATTTGACCCAACACCTTCGGGGCCGGCCTGTTCTGAGAGACACCAGGACAAGGGGGTGTTCGCTTCAAGCCAGATTTTCTGCCTAAGGTTGTGTCTGCCTTTCATCTGAATCAGGACATTGTTCTACCTTCCTTGTGCCCTAATCCTAGTAACACTAAGGAGAGGGTTTTGAATTCCTTGGATGTGGTCAGGACTCAGAAGTACTATCTGGTGGCTACTGCACCTTTCAGGAAAACTGATGCTCTTTTTGTGGTCCCTTCTGGTCCTAGGAAGGGTTTGGCTCCTGCTAAATCTATCAGCAAATGGATCCGTCAGGCTGTGATACAGGCTTACTCTAAGGGGAAGAATCCTCCCTGCCGCCTTACTGCTCATTCCATTGGTGCTATTGGTGCCTCTTGGGCTTTTCAGCACCAGGCTTCTGTTGAACAAGTTTGCAAGGCCGCTACTTGGTCTTCTGTTTATACCGTTTCAAAGTTTTACAAGGTTGATGTTAGGGCCTCAGCTGATGCTGCTTTTGGCCGCAAAGTTCTGCAGGTGGCAGTGGTCTGACCTGTCTGCTGTTACTTTTGGGGATCCCACCCTACTTTACAGACACTGCTATTGGATGTCCCAGACGTAAAGAATCTTATCTGGAGCAGTACGTACTGTATACTAAGGATACAATTCTGTGATTACTCACCTGTAGAATTGGTGTTATACGTATACAGTACGTCCTGCTCCACCCCACCTTTGGTTTTCATTATTCTTGGATCCCCTGTATGGTGATTATCATTGTTGGTTTAGTTAATGGTTGGTTATGTTATCATTCTCCCGGCTTCTTGTTAACTGCTTTTCAATACTGGGGATATGTGGGAGGTCCCGGGTATTTGAGGGGCCAGGAGGAGCCAATTTCGCTGTCTCTGCAGTCCAGCGCCATCTGGCGGAGTAATACCCAGACGTAAAGAATCTTATCTGAAGCAGGACGTACTGTATACTCATAATACGAATTCTACAGGTAATCATCAGAATTGGATTTTTCGGCACTTGGAAGCTGTACTCCCCCAAAAAAAAAAAAAAAACCAAAAACAAAAAAAGAGCGAAACCCAATAGCAGAAAGAAAAGCGGAGATTTGGATGGCTTTAACCCTTTAACAGCCAGCCGACTTAGAGATTTTGTCACCCTCTGCTGCCAGACCATTTTTTCACTATTTCATGCTATACATGTTCAACTGATTTATGAAGGGATTTCCCCAGGAAAATTATGTATTTTTTCAGCAAAGTCTGGACTTTAACATGAAATGTCTTGTTTTTCATTTTTTCTAGTGTGTTCTGAATATTTTTGAGTGAAATATGGGCAAAAAAAAATAATTTTTTTTTCAATAAATTCATATTGCGTGTACAAGCCTAATGTTAAAGCTCTTAGATGGTTTAGCCTTAGCAGAACTGGAAGGGGTTGGGTTGTGGTGGATCAATGGGCTTAGGACCTCCATGCAAGATGCCACCAGTGTCTTTACCCCAGGGGATTGATAGACATAGCAGCAAGTTCCCAAAACAGATGTTCTGCTGAAATTAGACTCTTTCAGTCCTGCTAGGGTGTAGGCTGTGGGTCATTACCACCTTGGTTGGGGAACAAAAAAGGTGTAGGTTCTGATTAGGCCCAGACAAGTGGCTGGAATTGGAGGATCTCAGAAGTGCAACAGCTCTGAAAGTGTTAACTCCTAGTCAGCAGGGCTATAACTCCATTGGTTGGCTCTGCCTTCTTCTTATTCTAAGTATGTCACACACCCCGCTTCAAGATATTCATAACCTATGGGTAATACTGACCTGTAGAGGCGATCTGCAGAGATGATTGGAAGAAAGCCCCTCCCGGTCCATAAATACCTGGGACCTCCCACTCATTACCTAGTCTTCATCTCTGCAGACGGCGAGCAAGCAGAAGATGATGTCTCCTCCTTTGCACAGGGGGATTTCAGGTAGCTGGGACTACTCCCGGCCAGTTATATATTTCCGCTCGGACTCCTTTTTTCCATATATATATATATATATATATATATATATATATATATATATATATATATATATATATATATATATGCCTCCCAGTCTAGGTAGGTAGGTATATTAGCACCACGGGTGCTCAGGAGCTAGGCTCCGCCGCGAGACCCTATATAAGAGGGTAGGCGGTTACACCGGGTTGGTGACCCCTGTTTGGGATGCCCTGTCCACTGGCAATTTTTTCCTATATGGTCCCCTTCCATCTTCCTAGCTTGGGTCGGGGGTTCCTCTTCGCAGTTTTAGGGATTATTATTATCAATCTGTATTATTTGTGTGTGTGTTTTTGTTACTGTATGTTTCAGTTCTCCCTTTACACTGAGAGCCTGCTGTAGCGTGGCTCGAGCGGGGAGTGGCTCCGCATGCCGTTGCGGGCCGCTAACGCTTGCTTCCTGCTTGTCTGGTGCCGCGGGTTGCCGCAACACCGGCTCGCTGGGGGATACAGCGGAGGGGAGCTTCTCCCCTCACGCGTTTAGTTTGGGGGCGGGGCCGGACTTTCGCCGCGGCCCGCTCCCTCTAACTCCGGCACCGCTGAGGAGCTCGCTCCTCTTAACTGACTTGTGAAGGGGGGTGGAGCGGCTCAAGCGTGCGGTCCGCGCTCGCCACGCCCCCCTTCATCTCCCACTCTGTTTTTTCACCTCAGGCTGTGAGGTCGCAGCGTCTGGACTCCGGAGGCACTGTGAGTGGCCCTGTGGGCCCCTTCCCCCTTTTTTGTTTCTTATACTAGCATAAGTTTCCCCTCATTGAGTACTATTTGTGTTTTTCAGGTGGAATCTTCAGGGATATTTAGGGGGTTTCTCCCGGTCCTAGGGTCCCTGGGTATTTATATTATCTTTTACAAATCCTCCCACTTGGACATTATAAGGGCATCCCGAGTTGCTTAGTAGCGTAATTCCCTCGGTCATAGCGACTTACTCAAGTTCACCTTATGGAGGCATCCCAGGATTCCGGGCTCCCCTCGGGACGATCCCGGAAGTGTATGGGTTGTGGGGTATCCCTAACTGGGGATGATTTTTTTCTATGTATATCATGTGCACAGCAGACTATTACACGGCAGTCCGGACCCCAGGCGTCTGGGTCAGCACCGTTGGCTTCATCCCCTCCCACTCCCATTTTGACCCGTGCCCCGTGTGATGTTGTCATGGGGGGGCAGTCGCAATCTGATGTGTGTGCCAGATTGGCCAATATTGAAAAATGTATTTCTACTGCGGTTGCCAAAAAGGCACCGGCTAAGAGAAAGCATTTGTCACCGGTCACTCAATTTGAATACGATGATGTAGATGGTCTGGATTGGTCAGATTATTCTCCCCCGGAGGAAGGGGAGTTATTTGAAGATTCGGATAATTCTGATGATCAGCAATTTGTTGGCGCTGATTCCGAACGGGGGTCAGGAAGTTCCTCGGATACTCCTAATGTTCTGGCTCAGATGTTTGAGGTTCTGGCTATTTCTCCTCCGGCGGCTGCTCCTCAACAACAAGGGGAGTTTTATGAGGAATCCAGGCTGCTTTTGGAATTTCCCAATCAAAAGCATTTTGATAATATCTCTAAGGAATGGGAGAGGCCGGCTCGGCTCCCAGGCATTCCTCAGAGTTGGGATAAAAGATATCCTTTCCCTGTGGATACGGTTAAGCGCTGGGCGTCTCCCCCCCGAGGTGGACGCCCCAATTTTGGGGTTATCCAACTCAGCCGTTTTGAATAACCCTGATTGTTCCTCTCTTAAAGATGGTGAGGATAAACGCATTGACCAGATGGCTTGTCATGTTTTTGCCAGTATTGGGGCAGCCATTCGGCCTGTTTGTGCCTCATCGCTGTTGGTGGTGGCTACCAGAAAGGTAGTCGGACTTGTTATCCTCTTCCGGTTTGGATCCGGACAGTGACGAATTTCTTGGACTTAAACGATGTGAGGTGTTTTTGTCCTTCATGTTAGCCGCTTTGGATGATTCCTTGATGATGAGTAGCAGAGCATCAGCAATTCTGGTGGCCCCAAGGTGGCCAAGACAGGTCTGGTTCGCAGACGTGGTAAGGTTAGCAGAAGATCAGTTCGCTCTGCCCCTGCTGCCAGATCTACTCACACAGGGTCATCTACGTTACCCCAATTTACCAACGCTGGCTTTGACGGCGTGGCTGCTGAAACCTCCATCTTGAAGGAGGAGGGTCTTTCCGATGCTGTGATTCGGACTCTTATTAGCGCTAGGAAGAGGTCTTCTTCTTCCGTTTACTATAGGACTTGGAGGTCTTATATTGATTGGTGTGAGACCAGGGCCTTCCCTTGTAGGGAATTCTCTATTTCTAGAATCTTGGAGTTCCTGCAACATAGTTTGGATCTGGGGCTCCAACTCAGTACTCTGAAGGGGCAGGTGTCTGCCCTGGCGGTGTTTTTCCAAAAATCTTTTGCTCTTCATCCGTTGGTTAAGACCTTTTTCCAGGGGGTTACGCATGTGCGGCCTCCTAGGAAGCCTCTTATTCCGGTTTGGGATTTGAATTTGGTTCTTTCTGCTCTTCAGGGTCCTCCCTTTGAGCCCTTGCATGATATTGCCTTGTCTTCCCTTACGCAGAAGGTGGCCTTTTTGGTAGCTATCACTTCTGTTAGGCGTGTTTCTGAATTGGCGGCTCTGTCTATTCAAGCTCCATACTTTGAAAGACATCAGGACAAGGTGGTTTTCCGTTTCAAGACGGATTTCCTTCCTAAGGTGGTTTCTGCTTTTCAACTAAATCAGGATATTGTTCTGCCCTCTCTGTGTCCTAATCCCAGCAACGACAAGGAGAGGGCCCTGCATTCCTTGGATGTGGTTCGCGTTGTGAAGTACTATTTGGTGATAACGTCTTCCTTTCGCAAGACTGATGCCTTCTTTGTGGTGCCCTCCGGGCCCAAGAAAGGTTTGGCGGCCGCCAAATCTTCTATCAGTAAGTGGATTCGTCAGGCCATTGTTGGGACCTATTCTGCTAAGGGGAGGAGTCCCCCTTTTCGTGTTACTGCTCATTCTACTCGTGCGGTTGGGGCTTCCTGGGCTCTCCAGCACCAGGCCTCTGAGCAAGTTTGTAAGGCTGCTACTTGGTCTTTGGTTCACACTTTTTCAAAGTTTTACAAGGTTGATGTTAGGGCCTCAGCGGATGCTGTTTTTGGCCGCAAAGTTCTGCAGGCTGCAGTGGTTTAAGTTGTGCTTTATGCCTTGTTTTGGATCCCCACCCTTTATGGACACTGCTATTGGATGTCCCAAGTGTAATGACTATCTGAAGCGGGGTGTGTGACATACTTAGAATAATACCATTTTGTGAATACTCACCTTGTAAAATGGGTATTATAAGTATGTCACACACCCCGCTTCACCCCGCCCTTTTGTATTCTGGATCCTTCATTTTGTGAACTTTGCGTTGTTATGACTTATATTTGGCTCTTCCTGGTCCCTTACCTTACTGCTTTATTTATACTGAGTAATGAGTGGGAGGTCCCAGGTATTTATGGACCGGGAGGGGCTTTCTTTCCTCCAATCATCTCTGCAGATCGCCTCTACAGGTCAGTATTACCCATAGGTTATGAATATCTTGAAGCGGGGTGTGTGACATACTTATAATACCCATTTTACAAGGTGAGTATTCACAAAATGGTTTTTTTTTTTAGGAAAATTATTTTAGGGTAAGTACTTAAATCATATTTTTAAGATAAATTGCTTTTTCTTTGATACTTAAAAAATATCCTTAGTATTGTTTTTATGGAATCCTTTTTTGTTTATATTCATTTATATATTTTTATCTATAGGCTCCTCATTGTGAGCATGCTTTTTGCAATGCCTGCATCACACAGTGGTTCTCCCAGCAGCAGACGTGTCCCGTGGATCGCAGTGTTGTAACGGTTGCCCATCTCCGCCCAGTTCCCCGAATCATGCGGAATATGCTCTCTAAATTACAGATTACATGTGACAACGCAGTTTTTGGTTGTACCACAATTGTTCGACTTGATAACCTCATGTCTCATCTTAATGACTGTGAACATAATCCAAAGCGTCCAGTGACATGTGAGCAGGGATGTGGGTAAGTAATATGCAAATGAAACCATTTTTAAATGCATAATCTGAGGTGATATTTGGTTATGACACTCATGATTTCCTTAAATGGTCCCTTTTTAGGAGTATTTCAATAACAAGACTTGCATCCCAGTCTAAGATCATTGATCTTATTATGAACTGATGTAAACCTATTGCCACATTCAGCCAAGGCTTTTAAATTGGGTGATGTTTGGTAAGGTCCACCCAACCATAAGGACCTATTAATGGCTCCCTGGTGATAGCAAGCATTTAGTGAAGTATAATTGGTGTGGTCACACCACCCCAGAGGGTGGGGTGCTAAACGGCTGTAAATGCTGAACTTGCTTCTAGAATGCCCTCCCATAGGATGCTCATAATTAGTCAATTTTATGTGCAGCAAGCATTCCGTATTGAGCTTTGCAAGCAGATTACTATTGTCCCCAAATCGCTCTGGTGTGAAAGTAGCTTTCCTGGAATTTCAATCCAAGGATATTGCAGCTTTCTTTTGCCAGTCTACTTATAGCTCCTCTCCAAGTGCTTGAGCTAATGGCAATCGCTATATTTAGTTTGTGCTGATCCTTCATTTCATTAAGGTTCAGATATTTTGAAAACCAGCTACAGGATAATTTTTTTTCTGGGGCGATTTCCCTGCAATCACTGGCCGTAGGATTATTTGCGATGATCATGCAACAGCAACAAAGGCAATCACAAGCAGCATTGTTAGTAAACAACCAGGACAAAGGCATTTGCTTTTTATGAGCAGAGTGTAAAAGAAACCTGATTCAGTTGTATGTCCCACCTCTTTGAGTGGACCTCTGCTTAAAGTGGACCAACACCCAGGATTTTGACTATCCTGGGTTTTGGTCCACTTCAGGGGGGCACCCCGATTTGGGGTGCCCCACTGTGTAAAACCCCCCAGAAAGCCCCCAATACTCACCTCAACACGCTCCCACATGGCCACGTACAAGCGGGTGACAGCGGCGGACAAGCCAGTGCGCCCTCCGCCGCCTCCCGCACGTCGCTCTGACAGGGCGCGCGCCCGCGCCGGCCATTCACAAACGGCGGGCGCGCGCACGTCTAGAGGAGCGCGCGGGCGCGCAGCAGCCGCCGCCGATGAGGTGAGTTTATTTTGGGTTTTGGGGGGGGGCCCTCACCGCGGGACATCCCGATCTCGGATGTCCCGCGGTGAGGGAGGTGATCGGCCCAGGAATCTTATAGATTCCCGGGCAGATCACCCCTGTGTGATGGTCCACTTTAAAAAAGACTGGTGCTTCGTTCGGCCTCTGTTGTATCTGCTTGTTTACGGGTTGCTTGGTGAATGATAAACGGTGGATTATGGAAATATGCTGTTAAACTCGACCTTCACCGTGATTTATTGAAAAGCCCAAACCCTTATAAAATGATTCCCCAGCATCTAAAATTTAATATATTTTAAGTTTTTAGTCACTTACTTATTATTTCCCCTGCTGGGCTGCAACTCTGTTCAGGACTTTAGGATATGGGTGCCGCCATCTTGACTCAGAAGCATCACACTTAATGAGGAGAGGAGAGTGGGATAAAGTACAGGGGGCGGGGTTATAGCTGTGATTTGCACAGACGGATCAGAGTTTGGGTCAGGGAAAGGTCAGCAGTCCCAGAATGCAGAGTGGCACAGTCAGAAGACGCGTCCTGTTTGCAGGTTGCCTGATGCTCCATGAGCGGCCATCTTGGATGTTTAAAGGCTCATAACATGCAGTAGATGCAGGTAGGATGATTTTTATTGTGAGCAATCTGTATGTACAGGGTGGGGAAAACATATAAGATATACTCTTATTTAGGGTGAAGGTCCGCTTTAACAAAGGAAGTATCTCCATAAAGTATCTAGGGGCAATGGCAAGAGGCAGATGGGACAGGGATGTAGGATGGAGAGGATGGATTAGAGATGTGAATCTGTATCCAAGTGCCCAAGTTTTTTTTTTTTTTTTTTTTTTTATGTCCATTTATACACATTCTTAGCCACCCCCCCCCCCTTGGAAAATCCATTACAATCCACCTGGGAAGAGAGAGCAGGTTTATGCCAAATGTTGATTGCCCCAACACAGTTTTTTATTCTCCATTGATCTTCTGGGGAAAGGTCTTATCTTTTTTATCACAGTGAGGCTCAGCCATCCTGGTGTTATTGACCATACATTTGAAGATGACCATAAACCGAGGCACTGTGACTTCCCATGCACTGTACACAGCGGTAAAGGCTGTGTGTGAGGTGCTGATTCTGTGACCACCAGGTAATTCTATAAATTAGTTTATTTTGTAGAGATTTTATATAAACTGCCTAAAACAAAAATTTACTTTGAATAACTGCAGGTGTATATATAGGTATTAAAGGCGAACAAAAGCCTGAGCGGCCGAACCTGGAGTTGGAGACGCCACTCGGGTCGCCACAAAACTCACCGTTTTCCTGGCCCCCATGGGGATGTAAATGGCTGCAGCCGCATCCTCTGCATCTGTGGGCTCAGGCACTCTCCCACACATAGCCATTCAGATAGGCTGGGCGTCCAGGGATGCAGCCACCTTGGCTTCACGTTGCTGAGCTCTGCGTCCAAACAGGGCCGTTTGACAACTAAAGGTACATTTTTACAGGCGAATTGGAGGGTTTCAAACAGCGGGGCATCCCAAGTCAGGATGCCACAGGGGCATGAAACAAAACTCGGATAGTAAAAATCCTGGGTTGTGATCTGCTTGAAACTCACAAAGCTGAAAAGAACACATGGGAAAAAAAGAAAAATGGCATTTTAAGAATAAGGGAGGAAATAGGAAACCGATAGATACTGCACAAAGCAACAGAGGTAACCTTAAAGAAAAACTGTAAAAAGAATCTGTAAAGCAACAACTGAAAAAAAATCGACTGAAAAAAATAAATTGCTGAACCAAGTTGAGCTTTGAAATCTCAACTTACTGACTTGGAGTTCATCACTTTACCAACTGAGCTATGTATGATTATCTGTGAAGCAATATCTCTCTAAACTGAAAAACCTTCTACTTCAAATGTCTCAATACTCTCACAAGACCACAACAGTGGAGGGACAGCACATGGTTCATTCCAGAGTGACAGAGAACGTCACTCTGGAGCTATTGCTCCTCAACAGTTTTGCTTACCAATCCTACAATTAATCGCATAACAACTATGAATGAAATCTGTGTTTGCATGTGAAATTCATGATCGTGCTCCTTTAACACCACCACAGCTCAGAGGTACCCTGATATGGGATGTGCCCCCATGCAGTGTCACAGCAAATGGAGACTAGGCAGAACTACTTACAACTTCTGCCTCATTGCTGGCTGTGGCAGACTAGCTTCCCACATGACCACTGTTCGATAGTGGGGTTAGCTGTGTGGGCGTGTATGTTCCTGGTTGTCACACCAGACTGGCTGGATGACCACTTTAAAGGCTTTGTCAAGGCAAAGTGTAAAATTAGAACATTTTTTCCTTACCTTACATGCGGCGGACACCCCTGGTTGTGCTTCTGCACGTTTTAATAAATTTGCACAGCTAAAAATGGAGCTGGACTGCGCAAAGAGAAAAATCAATCCCCCCTCTTCTTGCCCTTCTATATCCCTCGTTTTCTTAGATATTTTTTTCTTGAACTGTCTGCTCACACTGCAACATTTTCCCTTCCACCAAGCAGTCAAGATTTGCATAACATGTTTTCTGTTCCCCTGACTTTCATATGATCCTGTAGTTAAATTAATGGTTTCCCAAACATTGATTTTACCACCTTTATGTGCTAATCTTTTACTTGGACGTGGCTTCTGTAAGTGCAAATTCTCTTCAGTGAAGAAAAGAGAACCTGTAAGACTTGTATGCTTTGGTTGTAAAACTTAGTAGTCATGTAACACCCTTTGCCTTGGAAACCCCAACTGTTTAGCTGTGTGCCATTGCCTGAAACTCTTGTTACAATGTATCAGCCAGTGATACTTGGCTGTGGCACTGGTGTGTAAGTTACTTTACTTTGGGCAAAAAAGTGTAGGGTGGGATTATGATCGCACAGAATTTTACTATTGAATGTTTACACAATTAGAAAAAAAACTGCTGAAAGTTTCTACTTGATAAACTTGATGTTGGTTGAGTGTAAATGCTTATCTGCAATGTGTCTTCTTATTTTCCAGCCTAGAAATGCCCAAAGATGAATTACCAAACCATAACTGCATAAAGCACCTCCGCTCAGTGGTTCAGCAGCAGCAAACGCGCATAGGGGAGCTGGAGAAGGCAGCAGCTGAGAACAAGCATCAGCTTTCTGAGCAGGTATTACTTTGATTCTTATATGCTATTGTTAAAGCGGTTCAACTTCCATTTTCCAGCAAATGAGTGCTGTATCACACTGGGAACTTTCGGGGGGGGCATTCAAATTGCCTGCACATAAATCCTTGCAACCCAGCGTTTCACCCACCTGAACCACAATCCCCCGGCAAAATGTGTCCCTGCATTTTGCCACCAGTGGTCTGCAGTGGCGTCTGCTTTTCTCGTCCAATTGTGGGTCTACTTTTTACCGGGGGATTGTGGTGCAGGTGAGTGAAGCTGGGGGTTGTGCTCGGGGGTGGGGCTCCAGCAATTTGTATGCTGCCCCATAAGCCGGTCCTAGTGCGGCCCAGCAACCACTTGCTGGAAAATAGGTGCTGGACTGCTTTAAAGAGGAACACAAATGCATTTCACTTTCCTGTGTGGTGTTTCCCTCTGCAGGGGCATCCCAAATTGGGATACCCTGCTGTTTGTACCCCCAGGTTGCCCTAGTTCCCCCCCCCCCCCCAGGTCGCGCTAAGTGGCTCGTTCAGCCAATCTGTGCGCTCACTGTCACTCTGCTCTCTTCGACGAAGGGAGCTGAGCAGTACCGCCAGCCTCATCTCCCACCCACCTTGCAGCCGTGGCATTACCGGGCGCGCACATGGCTAGAGGTGAGCGGGGATGCGGCTGGAGCGCACAGACGCAGCGAGGGCTCCAGGAAAAGGTTGAGTGTTTTGGGGGGTTCGTAGGGGGTTTCACACAGCGGGGCATCCCAATTTGGTCTCAGATACCATGGCCTCTGATGTTCCTCTTTAAGTAATTAAAAATACCATTTTGTGAATACTCACCTTGTAAAATGGGTATTATAGGTATGTCACACACCCCGCTTCAAGATAATCATTACATGTGGGTAGTATGGTCTGAAGAGGGCGATCTGCAGAGATGATTGGAGGAAAGAAAGCCCCTCCCAGTCCATAAATACCTGGGACCTCCCACTCATTACCCAGTATAAAGAAAGCAGTAAGGCAAGGGACCAGGAAGAGCCAAATATTAGTCATAACAACGCAAAGTTCTCAAAACGATGGATCGAGAATACAAAAGGGCGGGTTGAAGCGGGGTGTGTGACATACCTATAATACCCATTTTACAAGGTGAGTATTCACAAAATGGTATTATTCTAAGTATGTCACACACCCCGCTTCAAGATAATCATTACATGTGGGACATCCAAAAGCAGTGTCCATAAAGGGTGGGGATCCAAAACAAGTCATAAAGCACAACTTAAACTACTGCAGCCTGCAGAACTTTGCGGTCAAAAACAGCATCCGCTGAGGCCCAAACATCAACCTTGTAAAAACTTTGAAAAATTGTGAACCGAAGACCAGGTAGCAGTCTTGCAAACTTGCTCAACAGAGGCCTGGTGCTGAAAAGCCCAGGAAGCCCCAACCGCACGAGTAGAATGAGCTGTAACACGAAGGGGAGGATTTATCCCCTTAGCAGAAAAGGCCCCGACAATGGCCTGACGAATCCACTTACTGATGGAAGACTTAGCGGGCGCCAAACTTTTCTTGGGCCCAGCGGGTACCACAAAGAAGGCATCAGTCTTACGAAAGGCAGACGTTACCACCAAATAGTACTTCACAACTCAAACCACATCCAGGGAATGCAGGACCCTCTCCTTTTCGTTACTGGGATTAGGACACAGAGAGGGCAAAACAATGTCTTGATTTAAGTGAAAAGGCAGAAAACCACCTGAGGAAGGAAATCCGGGTTAAAACGGAAAACCACCTTGTCCTGATGTCTTTCAAAATACGGGACCTGAATGGACAGAGCCGCCAACTCAGAAACACGCCGAACAGAAGTGATAGCTACCAAAAAGGCCACCTTCTGAGTAAGGGAAGACAAGGCAATATCATGCAAGGGCTCAAAGGGAGGACCCTGAAGAGCAGAAAGAACCAAATTCAAATCCCAAACCGGAATCAGAGCCTTCCTAGGGGGCCGCACGTGCGTAACCCCCTGGAAAAAGGTCTTAACCAGCGGATGAAGCGCAAAAGATCTTTGGAAAAACACAGCCAGGGCAGACACCTGCCCCTTCAGAGTATTAAGTTGGAGTCCTATATCCAAACCGTGTAGCAGGAACTCCAGGATTCTAGAAATAGAGAATTCCCTGCAAGGGAAAGCCCTAGTCTCACACCAATCAATATAAGACCTCCAAGTCCTATAGTAAACGGAAGAAGAAAACCTCTTCCTAGCGCTAATAAGAGTCTGAATAACCGCATCAGAAAGACCTTCCTCCTTCAAGATGGAGGTTTCCGCAGCCACGCCGTCAAAGCCAGCGTTGGTAAATTGGGGCAACGTAGATGACCCTGTGTGTGCAGATCCGGCAGCAGGGGCAGAACGAACTGATCTTCTGCTAACCTTACCACGTCTGCGAACCAAACCTGTCTTTGCCACCTTGGAGCCACCAGAATTGCTGACGCTCTTTCCAGAGCCAGCTTGCGCACTACTCTGGCTGCCATGGGAAACGGAGGGAACCGATACAGAAACCCCAGATCCCTCCAGTTCATGGCGTCCGTCGCGAAGGCTAGCGGAACCTTCGCCAGAGACACAGATGCCGGAAGTTTGTGATTGTGACGGGAGGCAAGGAGGTCCACCACCGGTGAACCCCACCTGAGACAAATCGAACGAAACACCTTGGGACTGAGAGGCCACTCCCCCTTGCGGGCTGACCACCTACTCAGAGAGTCCGCCTCCGAGTTCTCTACTCCCGGAATGTGAACTGCCGAGATGCACGGGACGTGGCTCTCCGCCCAGTCCAGAATCAACGACACTTCCCTGAGGGCACTCCTGCTGCGAGTCCCTCCCTGGTGATTGATGTAGGCAACCGCCGTCCGATTGTCCGACCGAACCTGGACCGGCAAGCCCTGCAGGAGATGAGTCAAACGAAAAAGAACCATTCTGATGGCTCTCAATTCCAGAATGTTGATAGGCTCGTGGGCTTCCAGGGGTCCCCACAACCCCTGAAATTGCAGATCATTTCAGAAGCCCCCCCATCCTGAGAGGCTGGCATCCGTGGTGACCACCTCCCAACGAGGAGTCTGAAAAGACCTGCCCATCAACAGATTGGTTGAGTTCAGCCACCACCTGAGTGGTTGGCGAACCCGGGGAGACCTCAGAAAGAATTCGAATGGTCAGACGAGGAATGGACATGAGCGACCGAATCAATTCCTGAATCAAAAGAACCTTGGATTGAAGAAGGAACACTCTGGCCTGATCTGTATCCAGAGACATTCCCAGAAAGGATACTATCCTGGACGGGTAAAAGGAGGACTTGGGGTAGTTGATCACCCAGCAGAACCTCTCCAGAGTGGATATTACCGTCCTGGTGTCCAATTCCGCTTGGCTGAATGATGATGCCATGATGAGGAGATCGTCCAGATATGGCACTATGCGAATTCCCTGCGCTCTAAGAAGAGCCATCACCCCAGCGAGCACCTTGGTGAAAAACGCTTGGAGCTGTGGTGAGACCAAAAGGAAGAGCTACAAACTGAAAGTGCCGATCTTCCACCACAAACCTGAGGAATCTCTGGTGCGCGGGAAAAATCGGAACATGGAGGAAAGCGTCCTTGATGTCTATGGACGTCATGAAGTCCCCCTGACGGAGAGTGCAGATAGCTGAACGAAGCGATTCCATGCGAAATTTTCGCAGCCTGATAAACTTGTTGAGGATCTTCAGATCCAGGATGGGCCGGATCGAGCCATCCTTTTTGGGGACCGTGAAAAGATTTGAGTAAAATCCCGACCCTGATCTGATAGGGGCACTGGCGAGATGACCTCTATCTCCAGAAGACTTGAAAACGCCTCCCGAAGCCCCTGTGCGCCAGGTGCGTCCGGGGGCACCCTAGACATGAAGAACAGCGGAGGAGGACGGGCCTCAAACTCCAACTTGTAGCCGGAAGACACGACTTCCCGGATCCATTTGTCCGAAACCTCCCGAATCCAGATCAGAGAGAAGAGTCGCAGCCGTCCCCCCACCCGCACGGGTGAGGGCGCCCCCTCATTGCTGAGCAGGCTTGTTCGCAGGTTTTGGGTTTTGAACCCCAGTTGTATCCTGAGCGGGCACGTCCTCTGCCCCTATTCCAGGAATCTCCTCTAGTGGAAGGGAAGGCGAAACCTCTTCCTGCTCTGGATCCGCGAAAGGAATGATTGAAAGAAGCCGCCCCGCGAAAGGGACGTCGTTGCTTCTTGCGTTGAGGTAACTTACCCCCCTTAGCTACAGAATCCAATTTTTCTCCAAAAAGCCGTAGCCCCACGAATGGGAGAGACGTCGGCGACCTTTTTTTTTTTTTTTTTTTTTTTGACCCAAAGTCGGCCGCCCACTGGCGCAACCAAACTGAACGCCTTATAGTCACCATCAGAGCAGAAGCTCCCCAAGGCGGCTAACATGAAAGACAAGAATAACTCACAACGTTTAAGTCCCAGAAATTCGTCACTGTCCGGGTGCAAACCGGAAGATGACAACAAGTCTCTGACCACCGACCTGGTAGCCACCACCAGCAGAGACGGAGCGCAAAAAAGGCCGTATGGCTGCCCCAATACTGGCGAAACCATGACAAGCCATCTGGTCAATTCGTTTATCCCCTCCATCTTTAAGAGAAGAGCAATCGGGGTTATTCAAAAACAGCTGAATTGGATAACCCCTGAATTGGTGCATCCACCTCAGGGGGGGACGTCCAGCGCTTAACCGTGTCCGAAGGGAAAGGATATCTTTTATCCCAACTCTGAGGAATGCCTGGGGGACCGAGCCAGCCTCTCCCATTCCTTAGAAATAATCTTATCAAAATGCCTTTGATTAGGGAATTCCAAGAGCGGCTTGGATTCCTCATAAAATTCCCCTTGTTGATGAGGAGCAACCTCCGGAGGAGAAATAGCCAGAACCTCAAACATCTGAGCAAGGACGTTAGGAGTATCCAAAGAACTCCCTGACCCCTTCTCAGAGTCCGCGCCAACAAATTGCCGGTTGTCCGAATAATCCGATTCGTCAAATAGCTCCCCTTCCTCCAGAGGGGTGTAATCTGACCAATCCAGGCGATCCTCATCGTCATATTCAAATGTCGGTGGGACCGGTGACAAATGCTTTCTCTTAGCTGGAGCCTTCTTGGCAACCGCAGAAGAAATACATTTTTCAATATTAGTCAATCTAGCACACACATCAGATTGCGACTGCCCACCCGTGACAACGTCACACGGGACACGGGCCAAGATGGGGTGGGAAGGGGATGACGCCGGCGGTGCTGACCCAGACGCCTGGGGTTCTGACTGCCGTGTAATAGTCTGCAGTGCACATGGTATACATAGAAATACGTCATCCCCTGTTAGGGATACCCCACAGCCCATGCCCTTCCGGGATTGCCCCGAGGGGAGCCCGGTATCTGGGGATGCCTCCATACGGTGAACTTATATGTAGTCGCAATGACCGAGGGAATTACGCTAGTAAGCAACCCGGGATGCCCTTATAATTGTCCCAAGTGGGAGGATTTTAACATGGAATTTAACCCAGGGACCCAAGGACCGGAAGAAGACCCCTTAAAACCTAAGGCGTTCTACCTGAAAGACTGCCGGATATAAAGGGTTACATATAAGTATATATATATATATATTATATTATATTATATTATAATATATATATATATATATATATATAAATATAGGGGGCCCATAGGGCCACTCACTGTGCCTTCCTGTGTGAGGTAAATGGCGTCCAACACACACGCAGCTCACAGAGGCAGAGGATCCTGTGGGCGTGGCCAGGGCAGAGCGCGCAATATGCGTAGCTCCGCCCCCTTACAGAGCGGAAAGCGGGCTCCGCATTGGGTCTGCCTAACAGGGGCGGGCCGTGGCATCCCGCTCAACAGCCCGACCACGCCCCTAATGGCAAAATGTGTGAGGTAAATTACCTCAGAAAAACACTATAGCGCACACATATACCGGCGCCATGGCAAGAACAGCAGCCGCGGCGCCGGTAACCACAAAGACCCCAGGGATGTAATGGGTGCGGGCTGCGGCGACTGTGGCCAGCGCGTGAGGGGAGATCTCCCCTCACAAGATTAAGGGAACCGCCAGCGCAAATAACCGCGCCGCGGTCATTGCGGCAGACACCACAACAAAAAACAGTAAAGCCAGGGGGACAAGCCAGCACCAACAGCCGGTCCCACCCCCAACTACAACTTCTGAGGAGAAAAGTTCTCCTCAGCTCTGGCGCCAGTAGCAGCAATGCACAATAAATAAATCCTAACTCTGAGGTAAAAAAGGTGGCCCCCGACATTTTATCCCCACCACCACAGGAGAAGGGCATCAGGAAAGGGGGGCCAAGGGACAGGGCATCCCAAACCGGGGTCACCAGCCCGGATAACCGCCTACCCTCTTATATAGGGTCTCACGGTGGAGCATGGCTCCAGAGCACTAAAAGTGCCATTCTACCCTCACCCGGGATACAGCCTAGACTGGGAGGCATGTGTATTGGGACTTATAAAAAACATAACCGGGTGGAAATAGAGAGAAAAGCGGGCCGGGAATAAACCCGGCTACCTGAAATCCCCCTGTGCAAGGAGGAGACATCATTTTCTGACTTGCTCGCCGTCTGCAGAGATGGAAAACTGGGTAATGAGTGGGAGGTCCCAGGTATTTATGGACTGGGAGGGGCTTTCTTTCCTCCAATCATCTCTGCAGATCGCCCTCTTCAGACCATACTACCCACATGTAATGATTATCTTGAAGCGGGGTGTGTGACATACTTAGAATACTAAAGTTTGTTTTAATTAAAGACTGCCTACCTGCAGTCTACAGAAATAGCTAATTTCTTGTGCCTGACTGATTTAGCAATATAGCTGTACTTTTCTTTATCTGTTATCATCTTTTCTTCATTGGTACATGCTTCCTGCTGCTGGCTTGCTGCATGTTTATGCAGTGAGCGAGGGAGAGGGTTTCCTTTCTCACTGGAGGACAGGTGCTCACACCCTGACCAGGGTCACTGTTGCTTTACAGGGGTAGCAAATGTCCTTAAATAAAATTACAGCTGAATGTATGCAGCATTGCTGAAGCAGCTTTGTGGAGGTTGAGTATATTTGGGTTCTTATTTTTCTGTCCTGCTGGAGCTTTCGAAGGGTTTGTCAACTACCATAAGTCCCCAAGGTGGTCCCATCTAGGTTGGGGGCTTACCTGGGAATGACATTGGATACTCACCTTGCATGGGTCCATCTTCCAGGCAGAAGTGCTTGGCCCTTCTGGAGGGAGTGAGCTCTCGGTTGGTGTTTGACTGACCCACGATCAGACAAGGCATGCGTTTCGTTGGCCTGATGGTGTCCACTATCGAGGCAGTTTAGTATGCTCCGTTCCACGCCAGGCCTCTACAAATGCTGCTGCTGTTAAAGTAGAGCTTGGCTGTGCAGACTTGACCGTCTCTTTACCTTGACGGACAATTCCTGCCGATCCCTGGATTGGTGGCTGAACCAGCATTTGCTGGCAATAGATTGGTCGTTCCTGCCTGTCCAGTAGGTCATCCTGATCACAGGCGCCAGTCTGATGGGTCTGGGTGGCATTCTGGACATCCAGAAGGTTTAGCGTCTCTGGGGCCAGCGGGAGCTCATCATTTTGATTGCCCACACTGGCCTTGAAGGGTGGGGATCTGGTCAGCCTGAGAGGGGAGCCCCATGGAGACTCCCCATCCGACCAGATCTCCTGCAGCACCCTAATTCTATAGCGCTGGCTTTATCGGCTTTGCTGTTGAGACCAGCATCTTGGAGGAGAGGGGCATTTGGCCCTTGATTGGAGCACGGACACAGATTTTTCTACAAGACTTGGAGGGCCTTTGTGGCTTGGTGTGAATTTAAAGATCACTTCTGTAGGATGTTCCTGGTACCCAGAATTCCGGAGTTTTTAGCAGAGCCTGGACCCTGGCCTACAGACCAGCATCCTTAGGGGTCAGGTCTTGGCCTTGTACATTTTTTTTTCCAATGGGCGAACACTGAGCAAGGGTTGGTCCACAGATTCCTGCAGGACGCAGCGCATGTTCACCCTCTGCAGCGATCACGTGCTGGGATATCGATCTGGTCCTGTCAGCGCTTTAGGGGATCCCCTTTGTTGCCAGGGGAATCTCCCCCATGGGTTCACTCACTTTTGAAGGTCGCTTTCCTTGTGGTGATCACCTCCATCCGGCGGGTTTCGAAGCTGCCAGTGCTTTCTATCAAATTGCCCTTTTTTGGTGCTGCATAAAGACAAATAGGTGTTTCAGGTGAAGCAGGATTTTTTGTCCAAAAGTGGTCTCTCCTTTCCATCTGACTCAGGAGATTGTACTGCCCTGCTCGTGCCCATGTCCCACTCATCATAAGGAACGGCTCCTGCATTCCCTCGATGTTGTCAGGGCATTAAAGTACTACTTTGCCACTGCTCGGGAGGTCTATAAGACAGACATCTTGTTCATGATCCTGAAGGTGCCAAGGAGGGACCTGGCGGCTGCCAGATGGGACTCGGCAGGTGGATCAGGCAGGCGGTCATACTGACCTACGCCTGCAAGGATAATAAGATGCCCTTCCGGGTCATGGCCCACTTGCTAGGTCTTGTGCTTTCCATCACCAGGCATCAGACTAGGTATGCAAGGCAGCATGATGCCACTCTGGGTAGTAAGGTGTTGCTGATGATGTTGAACCCCTTTCCAGGGGTCTAGTCTCTAGGTTCAGTTTCGCTAATCCTGGTTGCTTTGACGCAGTCGGCCCTAATGTTGTGTTATGACTGTCGGTGGCAGTTGATGCCATGTACATGGTTTGTTTTGTTGCACTGTTTCTAGTTGTGAGCCTTTTGTGCAGGTTAGCATTTCTCCCCTCCCAGAGCTGTGGCTGAACTGCTTTTTAGTTTAACTGAATATATCCGGTCACAGCCTGCCCTATATAGACTGGGAGGAGTTAGTTTCTTTTCTATCCTGCAGTCCCCGCCTACAGCTGAGGTTAACCCACACGTTGCTGACTGGTTGTGCCTCGAAATGGAAGATGACAAGAAGAAAAAATTACACAAATTTCTCTTCACTCTGTCACACAGTAATCCTAGGTTATAATCTTATTTTTAGGAGGGTCAGGCTGGACTGGAAGATTTAAACTGGAATGCACCCCCTCCTCTGCTTCTCCCTCAGGGAGGTCCATCCCATACCCTTTTTTTTTTTTTTTTTTTTTTTTTTTTTTCTTCAGTCAGAGTAAGACATGTTTCCTTGATTGGCTATAAATCCAAAATGTGACTGCTGCAGCCCAACGGACTATGAGGGTTACAAATCCAGCCCACTTGCAGTTTTTCTCTTAAAGCGGAACACAACCCACTGGGTCAGCCACTGGCCTTCCCCTGGGACACCCTGAATTGGGATGCCCCACGCTCACCTCTCCCCAGTCCAACGGCACATCGGAGGGCTCTCGTCCAATCAGAGCCGCCAGCTGAACTGATGTAATTTGGCAAGGCAGCTCTGTTTGTCAATGGGGTGCAATTCTCGCTCCCCATTCACTTTAATCAGAGCTGCTCGCCGAAGTAAGTTCAGCAGGCGACTCTTGATTGAATGAGGACCCACACAGGCACTGTTGGACCGGGAAGAGAGTTGAATGCGTTGATCTGAAGGGTTGCACACAGTGGGGCATCCGGACTTGGGATGCCCAGGGGGCACGTAAAATAAAACCCAGGAAAGTGAAAATCACATGTTTCATTCCGCTTTAAAGTGGACCAACACCGAGAGGTGATCGGCCCGGAAATCTATAAGATTCCCGGGCCCATCACCTCCCACCCCGCGGGACATCCGAGATCGGGATGTCCCGCGGGGTGAAACCCCCCAAAAAAACCCCAAACACCTTACCTGATCTTCGGCGGCGGCCGGCCGCCACCGCCTCCCTCGCGCCCCTGTAGGCGTGCCCGCGCCGGCCGTCTGCGAATGGCCGGCGGGGGGCGCGCGCGCGCCGAAAGTGACGCGAGGGAGGCGGCGGCGGCGGCAGCCGCTTGGACGTTCCTGATCCCCGCCTGGACGTTGGCGGGGATTGGACCGTCCAGTTACGTGGGAGCGGGGACAGGTAAGATTTTGGGGCTTTCTGGGGGGTTTCACACAGCGGGGCACCCCCGATCGGGGTGCCCCGCCGAAGTGGACCCAAACCCAGGATAGTCAAAATCCTGGGTGTTGGTCCACTTTAAAGTGATCCTATACCTAAAAAGGACCTATCCCTAGTTTTTTTTTCCTAAGCCTTTTCCCAGTGTTTATAACATCAGCCTTATCAGTTAGAATAAACTTCAGCCTAACTGCCATTGTGCGAAAGTTTAGTTGCAACAGAATTAATTGACATACGACTGCCCTTCGGACATCATACTGCTTCCGGTTAGTGTATTTATGAATATTGAGCAAATGCTTTAGGGAAAAAAAAAAATCACAGGATGTTTTGGGGCACTGGGCTGGGGATAGAGGGTGACAACGTAAAATTCCTTTCTGGATATAGGGTCATTTTAAAGCAGAACTTCTGTGAAATTCTAACACACCCTAGGCTCTGAGGCAGTACGAGGGGATTACAAATAAAACGCCTTACCTTCTCCATGGGCCAGCACCTCCGGCGCTCCAGATCCGGGGCACTGCCATATTGGACAAAGGACACAGTGCTCTGTACGTGTTTCCGTCTGATTCAAATGAATGAGCAGTGGGGGCGATCGCGGACCTGCAGGATGAAGATCTGTGTCTTATTCTAAGTATACAGCACGTCCTGTTCCAAAATATTCCTTACACATGGGTAATACATCCACAAGATGGCGCTGGACTGCAGAAAACAGCTTGTGGCCCCTCCCGGCCCTTTATAAGTCAGGGACCTCCCACAAATTCCCCAGTTTTTCATCTGCAGTCTGGACTGCGAAGATAGAAGATGGTTCTCTATATACGCAGGCGAGCGGGGCTTACCAGCCTGCGGCCCTGCATGACTATTACCACCTGTTCTGGACCCACTGCCTCCCAGCCTCGGCTGACTGGATCACGTGAAGGTAGGACAGCACCGGGGTTAGGTGCTTGAGGAGCACTGCTCCGACCGCAGTCCCTGCTTTGACATGGGTAGGCGGTATAGGCCTGTGGTGAGCCTTGTGGGATGCCCCCTCCTGCTCCTGGGGTTTCCCTTTAATCCCTACCCCACTTAGGTGTCTGCCCCCTCCTCTCCTTTTTATTTCACTTGAGTGTTATGTGGTCACTGCTACCCTTGCTTAGCTCTCCCTGGGGAGATCTCGGGGGGGGGGTGTATGTCAAGCAGCCATTTTTACCTTCCTCGTGCTGCGTGTCTGCTGTTTCCTACCGCGGTCCGTGAGTGCCCCTGCGGGGTGGCTTGTTATATATATATATATATATATATATAAAAATATATAAAAATATATATATATATATATAAAAATATATATATATATATATATATATATATATATATATATATATATATATATATATATATATATATATATATATATATATATATATATATATATATATATATATATATATATATATATATATATATATATATATATATATAATTTTTATATATATTATTCTTACAGGGATGTCTTCTTATGTCTTTCAGGCGGGTAGACCTCATTGTGGTTTCTCCCGATCCTCCCCCTTTTAGTTTAGGCTGTTACTATTTTATTTTCCACCTCCCTAGCGGGCTTTTGGGGCATCCCGGGTTGCTATCATAAGTGTTAACCCTATATTGGTCTATTGTGTCACTATAATCACCATATGGAGGCTTCTGGAGATAATGTGCTTGGGGTTCGGGTGGGGACAAGCCCGGCTATGTGTTGTGTGTGAAGTATCCCCTATAAGTGATGTCAGGGTGTGTCTTGCACTGCAGCCTGGGTTGCCTGTTACTGTCAGAGCCGTATTTAAGATTTGTGCTGCCCTAGGCACTTTTTGGTCATGCGCTGTGTTGTTCCACTGCCCCCCCCCCCCCCCCGGCACGCCCCACAATCGCCTACGTTTCCTGTGGTCCAGCTGTTCGTGGCCGCATCCCAGCCATTCAGAATCCAGGGAGACTGTGCCCTATTCCCTTATGCCCGAGCTAAGTCCAAAACAATGCTTTATGCCGGCGCATTAGTACACACAGCATAAAGTGTGATTGGACAAGAGCCCACACATGCACCATGGGTGCAGTAGAAAGATAAGTTGTGTGGGTGATCTAGGGGGTTTAACACTATGGCATCCCAAATTGGGATGCCCCAAGACTGACCTATCACCAGTATAGAGAAAATCCTGGTGATAGGCCCATTTTAATGGCACCCCTTATGATGTGTGTAAAAAAGCTCTAGATTGCCGTCATTACTTACCTTGCCAGTGATCCTATGGTGCACGTGACTTCAGGCCCCCAGCGGAATCTCTTCAACTCCTGCGTGAAGTCTGCACACCAGACCTATCTGAATGGCTGGTACAAACATGCACAGACGGAGGCGAGTGGCCAGTCTGCCATTGAGGTTTCCTAAGCAGAAATTAGTATGAATGGCTAGGAACCCTGATTGTAAGAGAGTCTGCACATGCACTGTGGAATTGCCAGTCAGGGAAAAATACTGGCGATCCAGGGGAATTTCACA
Source organism: Gastrophryne carolinensis (assembly GCA_027917425.1). Classification (NCBI taxonomy): domain Eukaryota; kingdom Metazoa; phylum Chordata; class Amphibia; order Anura; family Microhylidae; genus Gastrophryne; species Gastrophryne carolinensis. Next base: position 161,507,481 of record CM051236.1, read on the forward strand.
CATTGCAAAAGGGCAATTTCTTAGGCCCCACCAATTCATGAGCCCCCCCCCCCCATGCACATATGCACACCTATACACCCCCCACTCCTGGGGGACACCATTAAAAAAAAAAAAATAGTATGCCCCATCATGTTCCCCCCCCCCCCCCCATGCCACCCCCCCCCCCCCTACCATACACACAGGCAAATCTGCAAACCTATTCATATACACACCCCCACTCCATTCATACGCGCACACACCCCAGCAGGACATCCCAAATCCGGATGCCCCAGGAGCAAATACTAAAACCTGGGATAGTGAAGGCCTTTAAAGTAGTTCAAATCCCTCGTGGCCAGGCCCTGGAATCTAATAGATTCCAGGCCCCGCCGCTAATCTTACCTGATCCTGGGGGGTCCCGCCTGTGTCGCATCCCCGGCTTCTCTTCGGCCGCGTGCACTCCCGTGTCCAGCCTTTCTGAATGGCTGGGTGCAGGAGTACACACGTCCGAACAGCATGCCGTGGATGCGCCTCGTCACAGCTCTCTCAAATAGTGCCGTAGTGGAAAAGCCCGGCTTTCTTTGCAAACCGGGCCGCCGTCGAGCCAACAGCAGTGCCTGGCTGCTTGGGTGGTGCGGGGGGGGGGAGGGGGTTGAAGACATTGAGTGGTGGACCCATTTCTGGTTTTCCATCCACTTTAAAGCGGAAGTCAGGTCAAAATCCAACCCCTTACCTCAGCTGCGGTTCAGCACCATTCTCTGAGGCATAGGTAGCAGCCAGACAGAAAGTGTTTTTTTTTTTTTTTTTTTTTTGCACCCCTCTCCTCCTTGCCTCTGCGCCAGGAAAGGATGGCAGGGCCGAAGTTGTATTTAGACTGGAATTCCACTTTAGGAACCATCCAGCATCCATTTACTGCCCCCACCCCCAGCATGTGCACTTTCCGAGCCTTGTAACACCCTATACAAAAATTGCACCCCCCCCTCAGCCCCATAACATGGTTACCCCTCAGCCATGTAAACCCCACCTGGTGTACACCCACTCAGCCCAGCATCAGCTATCATAGTGCCACATACTGTGACTTGGCCACGGTGACTCACTGCTGCTCTACTCATGCTCAGGTGCACGGGATGCTGCACGCTCGGTGCCTGCGACCAAATTACAGATGATAGGGGGGGTGGCACTGAGGAGTTTTGATCGGTGCCCATGCGGGATGCCCCTGGGGAAGGACGCCAGCTTGCCACGCGGGCATGACCGCTGGAGCCCCACAGCCAAATTTTTTTCATGGTTTCTGTACACACACACACACACACACACACACACACACACACACACACACACACTCACTCATGACAAAATCATCATCTATTCAATTTTTTTTTTTTTAATATAAAACAAATTATTGATATTCCCGCCTTACCTTTTCCTCCGCGGTCCTCAGGTCTCTGCTGCAGTCTGAATCAGGTCACGAGTGTGAATCAGCAAATGGGCAGAGCCTAATGGCCTCTCTAGTTCCGCGCCGGCATTGCTTCCTGGAGGGGGCAGGCACTGAAGCAGTTAACAGCTGATTGGAGGGGAGGCGAGGTCTCGGGTGCCCTTGGACCCTCAGGCTGCACAGGGGCTCCTGTTAGCAGTGAAAAACCTTCTGGACATGGGAGTTGTATGTCCTGTGCCTCCGTCGGAGAGAGGCAGGGGTTTCTACTCCAATCTTTTCACGGTCCCCAAAAAAGAAGGGTCTGTAAGACCCATTCTGGACCTCAATGTCCTCAACAGATTCATCAGAACCAAGAAGTTCCGCATGGAGACTCTGCGCTCAGCCATCAATTCCCTTTGTCAAGGGGATTTCATGACATCCATAGACATCAAGGATGCGTATTTGCATGTTCCAATTTTTCCAGTGCATCAGAGATTCCTCAGGTTCGCGGTGGACGATCAACATTTTCAGTTTGTAGCCCTTCCCTTCGGGTTGACCTCAGCGCCGAGGGTCTTCACCAAGGTTCTGGCGGGCATAATGGCCCTATTCAGAGCTCAGGGAATTCGCATTGTGCTGTATCTGGACGACCTATTGATTTCAGCTTCTTCCCTCCGTCAGGCGGAGCTGTACACCCACCAGGTGGTGTCGACCCTGGAGAGGTTCGGGTGGGTGATCAACCGCCCCAAGTCCTCTCTTTCGCCATCACGGGTGATTTCATTCCTGGGCATGAATCTTGATACCATTCAGGCCAGAGTGTTTCTACCCCAGACCAAGGTGCAGGGGATTTAGGATCTGATCCGCCTTCTTCTGGCCAATCCTTGCCCCTCTATCCGACAGGGGATGAAACTGGTGGGATTGATGGTGGCCTCCTTCGAGGCGGTCCTGTTTGCGCAGTTTCACATGAGATCTCTTTAACTTCATCTATTGATGCATTGGGACAGGTGTCCGCTGTCATTGGATCAACTGTTCAGGATCACTCCCAGGGTTCGGCAGTCCCTTCGGTGGTGGCTGAAGTCGAGCAACCTGTTGAGGGGCAGGTCCTTTCTGGTTCCTCGCTGGGAGACGGTTACCAAGGATGCCAGCGTGTCGGGCTGGGGAGGTTTCTGGAAAAGTCATCAGTTCAGCGGGGTGTGGGGTCCTCAGGAGGCTCACAACCCCATCAATGTCTTAAAGCTCAGAGCCATCCGGCTTGTCCTGTCACGGCTGATGTTGCACTTACAGGGTCTTCCGGTTCAGATTCGAGCACACAATCGGACGGCGGTAGCCTACATCAATCACCAAGGAGGGACTCGCAGCAGGAGTGCCCTCAGGGAAGTCTCTCTGATCCTGCATTGGGCGGAGAGCAATGTTCCTTGCATTTCGGCAATCTACATTCCGGGAGTGGAGAACACTGAGGCGGACTCCCTGAGCAGGGGGTCCTCTCGCCAAGGAGCGTGGTCTCTCAACCCTGGGGTTTTTCGGTCTCTTTGTCGCAAGTGTGGGACCCCGGAAGTGGATCTCTTTGCCTCACGGCACAATCACAAACTCCCGGCCTTTGTGTCTCTATCTCAGGATCCTCTAGCTCTGGCAGTGGATGCCTTGTCCCTTGCTTGGAAGGATCTGGGGTTTCTGTACCTGTTTCCTCCCTTCTCCATGCTGGGCAAGGTAGTTTGCAAACTGGCTCTGGAAGGGGCACCAGCAATTCTGGTGGCTCCAAGGTGGCCAAGAAAGGTTTGGTACACAGACGTTGTAAGTCTGGCGGTGGATCAGTACCGGCTTCCCATGTTTCCGGATCTGTTATCTCAGGGTCAACTTCTTTATCCCAATTTACCAACGCTGGCTTTGACGGCTTGGCTGCTGAAACCTTCATTCTGAAGGAGGAAGGTTTGTCTGAGGCTGTTGTTCAGACCTTGATTAGAGCTAGGAAGTGGTCCTCTTCTGGCATTTACTATAGGACTTGGCGGTCCTATATTGACTGGTGTGAGGCTAGGGCCTTGCCTTGCAGGGTGTTTTCGATCCCTAGGATTTTGGAGTTTCTTCAGCATGGTCCGGATCTTGGGTTCCAGCTTAGTACCTTGAAAGGGCAGGTCTCTGCTCTGTCTGTTTTCTTCCAAAGATCTTTTGCCTTACACCCGCTGGTTAAGACTTTTTTCCAGGGGGTCACTCATGTTCGACCCCCTCGAAAGGCTATGGTTCCTGTTTGGGATTTGAATTTGGTTCTTTCGGCTCTCCAGGGTCCTCCTTTTGAGCCGTTGCAGGATATTGCTCTTTCTGTTTTCACTCCGAAGGTTGCCTTCTTGGTGGCTATTACCTCTGTTCGGCGTGTCTGTGAGTTGGCGGCTCTGTCGATTCAGGCCCCTTACTTTGAAAGACACCAGGACAAGGTGGTCTTTCGCTTTAAGCCAGATTTCCTTCCTAAGGTGGTTTCTGCCTTCCATCTCAATCAGGATATTGTTCTCCTTTCCTTGTGTCCTAAGCCTAGCAATGACAAGGAAGAGGGTTTTGCACAATTTGGATGTGGTTCGCTGTGTTAAGTACTATTTGGTGACTACTACTTCTTTCCGCAAGACGGATGCCTTTTTCGTGGTGCCCTGCGGGCCCAGGAAAGGTTTGGCGCCCGCCAAATCAAGCATTAGCAAATGGATTCGTCAGGCCATTGTTGGGGCCTATTCTGCTAAGGGGAGGACTCCCCCTTTTAGGGTCACTGCGCATTCTACTCGTGCTGTTGGTGCGTCCTGGGCTTTTCAGCACCAGGCTTCTGTTGAACAAGTTTGTAAGGCTGCTAGTTGGTCTTCCGTTCATACTTTTTCCAAATTTTACAAGGTTGATGTGCGGGCTTCAGCAGATGCTGTTTTTGGCTGCAGTGGCTTAACTTGGTGCATTCTTACATTTCATACTGTTTATGGTTCCCACTCATGACGGACACTGCTATTGGATGTCCCAAATGTCATGAAGAGTCGAAGCGGAGTGTATGTCACACTTGGAATAATACCGTTTTGTGAGTACTCCCCTTTAAAACGGATATTGTAAGTGTGACATACACTCCGCTTCACCCACCCTTTTTGGTATTCCGGATCCTTTATATGGTGAACCATTGTTTCTTGGTTGTTAGTATTGTTATGTTTGGTTCTTCCTGGTCCCCTTACTGCTATCTTACATTGGGGAATTGGTGGGAGGTCCCAGGTATTTATGCACTGGGAGGAGCTAGCTCCTTTTTTGTATTCATCTCTGCAGAAGTTCGCCCTCTACTGGAGAATAACCCAAATGTCATGAAGAGTTGAAGCGGAGTGTATGTCACACTTACAATATCCGTTTTAAAGGTGAGTACTCACAAAACGGTATTTTTCTGATTCAGAATCCTCTGAGGAACAACCTAAGTTTTACGGTATTACTGGGACTCCCTTTGGGGAAGAGCCGTGGTCCCCTGATGACACTGACAGATTGCTGAGTCATTTTTGAAGTGCTTTGTATTTCCCCTCCTGTAGTGGCTCCGCAGCAGCAGGGCGAGCTTTTTCATACGGTTAAGCCACGCTGGTAGTTCCCTGAGCAGTCTCACTTTAATAATCTAGTGCTCAAGGAATGGGAACGGCCTAGCAAGCTGCCAGGGGTGCCTAGAAGTTGGGACAAGAGGTATCCCTTTCTTGCTGATGTTAGGCGTTGGTCATGTCCTCCCGAGGTGGATGCGCCCGTTCTCAGGTTGTCCAATACATCTGTCATGCACTCTCCTGATACCACTACCCTGCAGGATGGGGAGGACCGGCGCTTGGACCAACTGGCCTGTCACGCCTTTGACTGTGTGGGGACAGCGCTGCACCCGGTTTGTGCCTCTGCTTTTACGGCTATTGCCATTAAAGGGGTGCTTAAGTGTCTCCTGGACGGGGCATCTGAGGATGCGGGTAAAGTATAGATCTCTCCTGCTTTGTGAGGAATTTATAGCATATATTCTTTCTGCTATGGATGATGCCATTAGAATGTGTGCTAGAACTTCTGCCTTGTTGGTGGCTATACGCCGCTCTGTCTGGCTACGTTAGTGGGTAGCTGATAATGCTGCTAAGAAATCTCACTGGTTTCCCCTTTTTGGTGAACGCTTGGATTTGCCAGGGGTGGTAGGTTACCTCAACGTAGGAGGCTGTCCCGGTCCTTTCAGGGGATGGGTGCCTTTCTCCCATCCTTCCGTGGTTCCAGAACTGGCCGAGGAGTCTCCTTTACTGGGGTCCGCGGAGATCACTGGGGAAGGGGCAGAGGACGTGGCCGTCCTGGCCTCTCCTGGGGTCCCTAGCCAAAATCCTCACCCAAGCCCCCTCAGGCATGAAGGGGCGCCCTCACCCATCTGGGGGGGGGGGGGGGGGGGTGGCTCCGGCTCTTTGCTCACATCTGGAGGCTTCACGTCTCAGACCAGTGGATTCAGGAGGTAGTGTCCTGCGCCCAGCAGGTACTTGCACTGCAGTCTGGGTTACCTGTTGCTGGGCCTGCGCCCCCTCGGGCTTCGCCTACCCACCCACGCCTGCATCTGACCCCCTATGAGGAGCATACCAGCGGGTTTATGGTGGTACAGGGTCTCCCTTTGGGGAAGATCTATGGTCCTCAGATGACACTGACAGGCTCATATTTTTGAAGTGCTCTGTATCTCCCCTCCTGCCGTGGCTCCGCAGCAGCAGGGTGAGCTCTTTCATACGGTTAAACCACGTTTGGAATTCCCGGAGCAGTCTCACTTTAACAATCTGGTGCTGAAAGAATGGGAGCGGCCTAGCAAGCTGCCAGGGGTGCCCAAGAGTTGGGACAAAAGGGGACCGCGCTACACCTGGTTTGTGCCTCTTCCATTATAGCTATTGCTATTAAGGGTTTGCTTAAGAGTCTCTTAGAGGGGGCCTCTGATGACGCGGGAGGAGAGGAGTGTAGATCTCTCCTGCTTTGCTATAAATTTGTTGCATATGTCCTGTTTGCTATGGATGATGCCATTAGAATGTGTGGAAGAACTTCTGCCCTGTTGGTGGCTATACGCCGCTCTGTCTGGCTACGTCAGTGGGTAACTGATAATGCTGCTCTCACTGGTTTCCCTTTCAAGGGCCTGCGCCTTTTTGGTGAACGCTTGGATTTGTTTGCCAGGGGCGGTAGGTTACCTCAACGTAGAAGGCCGTCCCGGTCCTTTCAGGGGATGGGTGCCTTTCTCCCATCCTTCCGTGGTTCCAGACCTGGCCAAGGAGTCCCCTTTACTGGGGCCCGCGGTGATCACTGGGGAAGGGGCAGAGGACGTGGCCGTCCTGGCCTCTCCTGGGGTCCTAAGCCAAAATTCTCACCCAAGCCTCCCCAGGCATGAAGGGGCGCCCTCACCCATCCAGGTGAGGGGACGGCTTCAGCTCTTTGCTCACGTTTGGAGGCTACACGTCTCAGACCGGTGGATTCAGGAGGTAGTGTCCTCCGGTTACAAGATAGTTTGCTGCCTGGCTGCCCCCAAGATTCATCAAATCCCGGATGGCTCTAAACCCCCTGTCGGCTCAGGGTCTGTGCCTTGCTGTCCAAAACCTTCTGGAGTTGGGGGTCATCTGCCAGGTGCCTTTGAGGAAAAGGGGCAGAGGCTACTATTCCAATCTTTTCACTGTCCCCCAAAAAGACTGGTCCATCAGACCTATCCTAGATTTAAAGTGCCTCAACAAATTTGTCAGATTCAAACACTTTCGCATGGAGACTCTGCGCTCAGCTGTCAATTCACTACACCCCCAGGGGACTTCATGACCTCTGTAGAGATCAAGGACGCTTACCTTCATGTACCAATCTTTCCAGGTCATCAGAGATTCCTCAGGTTCGCTCTGGAGGATCAGCACTATCAATGTGTGGCTTTGCCTTTCGTTTTCAGTATCACCTCGGGTCCCAGGGTATTCACCAAGGTACTGGCGGGCGTACTGGCTCTGCTGAGATCTCAGGGCATTCGCATCCTTCCTTACTTAGACGACATTCTCATCATGTCTCAATCCAGCAGGCCGCGCTAGATACTCAGCTGGTGGTGTCCACACTGGAGTCCTTCGGCTGGGTGATCAACCACCCCAAGTCTTCCCTGTCACCGTCAATGGTGAGGTCCTTTTCTCGGCATGACTCTGGATACATCTCAGGTCAAGATTTTTCTCCCTCAGCAGAAGGTGGAGAGTCTTCAGGCCCAAGCCAGGTTCCTTATGTCTTGCCCTCATCCCTCCATCCGGCAGGGGATGCAGCTGGTGGGCCTGATGGTCTTGCTTCGAGGCGGTTCCATACGCTCAGTTTCACATGAGACCTCTTCAACTTCACCTCTTGTCAGTTTGGGATCGGGACCCTCGTCCCTGGATCAGGTGTTGGTTCTGTCCTCTCTGGCCAGACGGTCTCTCTCGTGGTGGCAGGACTCGATGAACCTGTTGGTGGGCAGACCCTTTCTGGCCCCGTGCTGGGAGACGGTCACCACAGATGTCAGTCTCACAGGTTGGGGGGCTTTTGGAAATCTCTGAAATTCCAGGGTCAGTGGGGCCCTCAGGAAACCCACACCCCCTATCAACATTATGGAATTGTGGGCGATAAGGTTGATTCTCGCCCAATTGACTCCACACCTTCGGGATCGGGCGCTTCAGGTCCGCTTGGACAACCAGACGGGGATTGCCTACATCAATCATCAGGGAGGGACACGGAGCAAGAGGGCCCTCAAGGAAGTGTCCCTGATGCGGTCTTGGGCGGAGAAGAATGTTCCCTGCATCTCGGCTGTGTACATCCTGGGGGTGGAGAATCTGCAGGCGTAGTCACTCAGCAGGGGGACCTCTCGTCTGGGAGAATGGTCCGTCAGCAGCAGGGTGTTTCGCTCCCTGTGCCACCGCTGGGGTCGGCCAGATGTGGATCTGTTTGCGTCCCGTCACAAGCTTCCAGTCTTTGTCTATCTGTCCTAGGACCCTCTGGCCTTGGCCATGGATGCACTAGCAATGTCTTGGAAGAGCTTTCAGCTTCTCTGTGTTCCCTCCTTTTCCTCTGCTGGACAAGGTGCTGCGCAAGATTGCTCAGGAAGGGGTGCCAACCATTCTGGTGGCCCCCTGTTGGCCAAGAAGGGTGAGAAGTCGTTGTGCGGTTGGCAGTAGATCAGTATGCTCTGCCCAAGGATCCAGACCTGCTCGCTCAGGGGCAGCTACGCCATCCCAATTTACAAACGCTGGCTTTAACGGCCTGGCTGCTGAAACCTCCATCTTCATGGAAAAGGGGCTGTTGTTAATACCATGATTGGGGCTAGGAAGAAGTCCTCGTCATCCATCTACTATAGGGTCTGGCATGCTTACATGTAAGTCTCTTCCCTGTAGGGTGTTTTCTATTCCTAGGGTTCTGTAATTCCTGCAACATGGTTTGGATTTGGGTCTTCAAATTAGTACCCTCAAAGGTCATGTTTCTGCTTTGGCCATTTTCTTCCAAAGATCCTTTGCTCACCATCGTCTGGTCAAGAACTTCTTCCAGGGGGTTACTTGCGTGCTTCCTCCATGTAAGCCTATGTTACCAGTCTGGGATTTGAACTTGGTTTTATCTGCCTTGCAGGGGTCTCCCTTTGAGCCTTTGCGTGAGGCCCCTTTGTCCATTTTGACTCTTAAGGTAGTCTTTTTGGTGGCCATCACTTCTGTTAGGCGTGTTTCTGAGTTGGCAGCGCTTTCCATCAAACCCCCTTACTTTGAGAGACACCAGGACAAGGTGATGTTTTGTTTTACGCCAGATTTTCTGCCTAAGGTTGTGTCTACTTTTCATCTCAATCAGGACATTGTTTTGCCTTCTCTAGGCCCTAATCCTAGTAACCCTAAGGAGAGCGTTTTACACTCTCTGGATGTGGTCAGGACTCTGAGGTTCTATTTGTTGGCTTCAGGAAGACGGATGCTCTTTTTGTGCTCCCGTCTGGACCTAAGAAGGGTCTGGCTCCAGCTAAGTCCACTATCAGCAAGTGGATCCGCCAGGCTGTGGTACAGGCCTATTCTGCTAAGGGGAAGGAGCCTCCCTTCCGCCTTACTGCTCATTCTACTCGTGCTATTGGTGCCTCTTGGGCTTTTCAGCATCAAGCTTCTGTTGAACAAGTTTGCAAGGCCGCCACTTGGTCTTCTGTTCATACTTTTTCTAAGTTTTACAAGGTTGATGTTAGGGCCTCAGCTGATGCTGCTTTTGGTCCCAAAGTTCTGCAGGCGGCAGTGGTTTAAACTGCCTGCTGTTACTTTTGGGGATCCCACCCTACCTTACGGACACTGCTATTGGATGTCCCATGTGTAATGAATATTCTGGAACAGGACATGCTGTATATTTAGAATAATACAATTCTGTGATTACTCACCTGTGGAATTGGTATTACACGTATACAGCACGTCCTGTTTTCACCCCACCCTTATTATTCTTATTTACCTCTGTATAGTGATTGTTCATATGTTCATTTTTGATTCTTGTTGTTATTACTGTATTCTCCCGGCTTCTTGTTAACTGCTTGTCAATACTGGGGAATTTGTGGGAGGTCCCTGACTTATATAGGGCCGGGAGGGCCACAAGCTGTTTTCTGCAGTCCAGCGCCATCTTGTGGATGTATTACCCATGTGTAAGGAATATTCTGGAACAGGACATGCTGTATACGTATAATACCAATTCTACAGGTGAGTAATCGCAGAATTGTAATCATACAGGCTCGGTAGGAGCCGCACTGGCCCCTGCATATGGTAAGGGTTTTTTTTTTTTTTAATTTGTATGTAGGATTCAGCTGCAGGATGGGTGAGATATTACTTGACTGACGTTCTGCTTTAACATTGTCTGAGTTTGCCTCTGACATCCTGCTTTTCCTGTTACTGAATGATTGTTCCTTTTTGCCAGAAACGGGACATCCAGCTTTTAAAAGCGTACATGAGGGCAATCCGCAGTGCCAACCCCAACTTGCAGAACTTGGAGGAGACCATAGAGTATAATGAAATTCTTGAGTAAGTAGCAATCTATTAAAGAATTCTTTGATATAGCACGTTTTCATCAGAAATATTGGATGGATTTATTTCACTTACATGCCGGCATGGAGACACAGCAGGTGTTGTAAGTCTGCCCCCCCCCCCCCCCCCCCCCAATATATTGATGTTATACTTTATGAATATTGAAATTCATAGAGAATTACTTATATTCTTGTAAAGTGGGAAGGTCTTCAATAATTGACAGAAAAATACAAATGTATTAATTGGCTGTATTGTGCACGCAAGAACTATTACTTCTATGTTATGAAAATATAGAAATACCAAGACCTTACATTCTGACAATAACACCTTGGGAATCCTTATCTCTTGGGGTAAACATTGGCTTATTTAGCTGTTATTTCTTGAACTTAAAGCGGTCCTTCACTCTGAATAAGAGTCTATCTTATATGTTTCCCACACCCTGTACATACGGATTGGTCACATTAAAAATCATCCTACCTGCATCTACTGCATGTTATGAGCCTTTAAACATCCAAGATGGCGGCTCATGAACATCAGGCAGCCTGCAAACAGGAAGTGCCTTCTGACTGTGCAGCTCTGCATTCTGGGATTGCTGACCTTTTCGTGACCCCAGCTGTGCTCTGTCTAAGCAAAGCTATAACCTGCCCCCCTGTACTTTATCCCACTCTCCTCTCCTCAGTAAGTGTGATGCTTCTGAGTCAAGATGGCGGCCTCTGTATTCTAAAGTCCTGAACAGAGTTGCAGCCCAGTGGGGGAAAGAATAATAAGTAAGTGACTAAAAACTTCAAATATAATAATTTTAGATGCTGGGGAATCGTTTTTTATGGGTTTGGGCTTTTCAATTAATCATGGCGAGGTCTGCTTTAACCCTTTAAACGCCAGCCACGTAAATTTTACGTGGCTGCCTCTCCAACAGTTAAACGCCAGCCACGTAAAATTTACGTGCCTGACTTTCCCCAGTAAAAAAAAAAAAAAGTAAAAATAAAAGACACTTACCTGACCCCTCGTTCGATCCGGTCGGGTCTCCTCTTCAGCCAGAGGGGCTCCGATCGCCCATCGGGGCTCCTCCGGCTGCAGGGGAGGGCCCGGAACAGGGTGCCCCCCCCCCCCCCCGTTTCAGCAGCCGCCCGGTTTCCTATTAAAAAAAAACAAAAAAAAAAAAAAGTCACCTACCTTTGTCCCCGCCGGCTCCCGCAGGCTCTCCTCTTCACGGGGGGGGGGCTCCGATCCCCCCCCCCCCCCCCGCGCTCTTCTGTCTTCTGGAGGGGGCATAACAGCCCTCCTCCCTTGCCGTCTTCCGATGGCGGCCGCCATCTTTGGTGACGTCACGGGGCGGGGCCAGATGACGTCACCGCCGGGTGTCATCGGAGCACCCGGCAGTTCGTCTCTCAGATGCCGGTGACGGCTGGGCGGGGAAGGAGGGAGGTAGGCGATCCTCCGATCGCCTGCCTCCCCCCTTCTCTGCCCAGCCGTCACTGACAGCAGATCGCCGCGGGACACAGAAGATGAAGATCGGAGGTGAGTAAAGTAAAAGTTTTTTTTTTTTTTTTAATAAACTTTATTAAAAAAACGTGTCTTGTCTTTTTTTTTACCTTTTAACCCTTTGTGAACTGGTAAGGGGTCCATGTGACCCCTTATACCAGTTCACAGGGCTCGGGGGTCTGGCAAGTCACCTGCGCTAGCGGGTGGCTTGCCATTAACCCCCGGCACCCCCATTACCTGCCTCCCCAAAGGCCAGGGGGGGGCAGAAGAGCCCGGGCCCACATGGGCTATGTGGGCTCGTAGGCTGCAGGGTGGGGGGGCCACAAACGCTGGCCCCCCCACTCTGTGCCTACAAGCCCCCATAGCTGGTCCCGGGCTGGTTACTGTGGGTAAGGGGGACCCCACGTCAATTTTTTTTTTGATTTTTAAGGGTTTTCAACCCTTAAAAATCAAAAAAAAAAAATGAGGTCCACCCCCCCTGGGAGGGGGGACCCTATGTCATTTTTTTTTTTTTTTATTAACCCTTTGTGTTCTGTCATCCAGCAGTTATAAAAGGCTTCTAGCAAGTGAGCAGAAGCCAGTGATCGCCGAGGGACAGAGTGCTCCAGGATGGATGGGAGGTGAGTACAGTGTAAAACAAAAATAAAAATTAATAAATTTTTTCTCTTTTGTGTGTCTGTGTGATTATTTACTTTTAACCCCTTGTGAACTGGTAAGGGGTCCATGACCCCTATACCAGTTCACAAGGCTGGGGGGATGGCAAGCCACCTGCGCTAGCGGGTGGCTTGCCATTAACCCCCGGCACCCCCATTACCTGCCTCCCCAAAGGCCAGGGGGGGGGCAGAAGAGCCCGGGCCCACATAGGCTATGTGGGCTCGTAGGCTGCAGGGTGGGGGGGCCACAAAAGCTGGCCCCCCCACTCTGTGCCTACAAGCCCCCATAGCTGGTCCCGGGCTGGTTACTGTGGGTAAGGGGGACCCCACGTCATTTTTTTTTTTATTTTTAAGGGTTTTTAACCCTTAAAAATAAAAAAAAAAAAATGGGGTCTCCCTCCCCTGGGAGGGGGGACCCTATGTCATTTTTTTTCTCGATTTAACCCTTTGTAGTGTGGATGGTTTTTGTGTTTTTTTTTGTGAATGTTATAAAATACTTGTTTCAGTTAGGGGGGGTCTCCTGGGCAGGAACGGGGGGCTACCGATAAATATGTGGTACCGTTCTAATCGGTAGAAATGGGGCTTTCACATGCAATATGATTTTCCTTAATAAAATACATTTTTTATTTAAAATAAAGGAGTCAATTTTCTAAAAAAAAAATTTTATTTATTTATTTTTTTTTTCACTTAATAATATTGTAAAAAAAAAAAAAAAAAATTACAAACAAGACATTTCATGTTAAAGTCTAAACTCTGCTGCAAAAAAAAAATATATATAATTTTTCTGAAAGTTCCAGCAAAAATGGCGCAAAACGTCGCAAAACATGACGCAAAATGGGGAAAAATGGCCTGTCAACAGAGGGTGACAAAATCTCAAGTAGGCTGGCAATTAAAAGGGTTAATAGTACCTATGCATGTTGGGTATTGTTCTGTTCGGGGGACCTTGCGCTTTCAGACTTAGCTTGTTTTTTCTGGTTTGCATATTTATATTTTAGGAAAAGGTGTTTTTTATTCAGCTTTTTTATAAATTTTTTAGGGAAACCCTGCGCAACCAAAGAATTCTTTGAGGAATTAATTCCAGAAAGATGAGCCCACTACAGCAAGCTGGGTACCCTTAGAAAGCTTAACGTGTGTACTTTCAGGGAATATATGGTTTATGGGGGATATTCCAAATGTAAAGGGTTGTTTTGGTTGAAAAATCGCAAGGTGCGCACTTTGTCTGCAGAGCTGAAATTTTCAAGTAAAATTACCGTTACGCACATGCTTTACTTTGGGGTGTTTGGCAACTCTTCCCTTGACAGAACCTATGCATGTTGGGTATCGTTCTGTTCGGGAGATGTTGCTTTTTCAGATTAAACTTGATTTTTCTTGTTTGTATATAGTTTTTTTAGGAAAATGTGGCTTTGATTCTGCTTTTTTATCCTTTTTTTAGGGAAACTCTTTGCAACCAAAGATTACGTTGAGGGATTACTTCCAGAAAACTATGGCCACATCCACAAGCCTGGTACGCCTAGAAAGCCTGAGGTGTGTACTTCCAGAGAATATATAGTTTGTTGGGGGTATTTTAAATGTAAAGGGTTGTTTTTCTGGAAAAACCGCAAGGTGCGCATATTGCATAGCATAGTTGTATTTTATCTGAAAATCTCCTAAAGCGCTGTTTCAGTTTGGGGGAGTCTCCTGGGCAGGAAAGGGTGTCTACCTATACATATGTGGTACCGCTGTAACCGGGAGAAATTGGGATTTCACACGCAATAAGATTTTATTGACAAACTTACATTTTTTATTCCAAAAAAAACTACAATATGTAAAAAATTTTTTTTTTTTTTGCACATATTTCACCCAAAAATATTAAGAATACACCTAACAAATGACAAACAAGACATTTCATGTTAAAGCCCAGACTCTGCTGAAAAAAACAATATATCATTTTCCTGGGAAATCCCTGGAAATCCCCTCAAAAATCACAGTTGAACAAGGGGAGCGCAAAATAGTGCAAAATGGTCTGGCAACAAAGGGTGACAAAATCTCAAGGTAGGCTGGCGGTTAAAGGGTTAAGGTGTGCCTCTTTCTGTAGAAAGGTCTGAGCAATTAATTAAAATATAATATATAATATATCGTCGTGTGTGAGTAATCTTGCTATATGAATGTTTGGTGAATATATTTTCTTATAATTAAGTAAATTTCTCTGCTGCTCAGTTTGTTCAATTCAGTGCTGATTGTGCCAAATTAAAATAAAAATATGGTAGCAGTCATAGGATAATCAGTGGGAATCTCTGGGGGTAGGGGGAGAGGGGAAAAAATTAAATAAAAAAAAATATATATTTCACATATATGATATATGTTATATATATATATATATATATATATATATATATATATATATATATATATATATATATATATATATATATATATATATGTTATGTCACACACCCTGCTTCAAGACATTCATTACACTTGGGTATACTGACCTGTAGATGGCGATCTTGCAGAGATGTCAATAAAAAAAGGTAAGACCCTCCCGGCCCATAAATACCTGGGACCTCCCACTCATTCCCCAGTCTTTCATCTCTGCAGTGGCGAGCAAGTCAGAAGATGTCTCCTCCTTGCAGGTAGCCGGGATGACTCCCGGCTTTCTCTTCTTCTATTCCTGCCCGGATCCCCTTATTTAAATTACTTGCCTCCCAGCCTAGGCTGCTGGTCTGGGCAAAGGTAGTTGGCACCCCTGGTGCTTAGGAGCCGTGAGACCCCATAACAAGGGGTAGGTGGCTATCCGGGTTGGTGATCCCGGTTTGGGATGCCCCGTCCCTTGGCCCTACCCTGGCATGGATTCCCCCTCTCCCGGATACCCTTAGGGAAGGGAGGGGGCGCTCGCGCGCCTATGGCCCGCCCCCGTGCTGCGGGCGCATTTTCATGTCCCGGCTTCTGGCCGGGAGAGACGGGGAAGGGCGCGACACGCGAACCGCGCCCGCCCTCCTCCTCCTACTGCACACTGCGCGTCTTCACTGTGCCTGGCGTGAGGTACTGAAGGTCGGGTGAATGGCCTGATGGCCATCAGATTCATCTGTTTTTAACTCTTTATACATTCTAGCATGGTCTGAGTGTGTGCTTGTGTTTTGTGTTCCAGGTGGACCATTGATCATATTAAAGGGGGGTTCTCCCGGTCCAGGGTCCCTGGTTAAAATTTTAGCTGGCTTAAAATCCTCCCACTCGGGACTTAAAGGGGCATCCCGGGTTGCATTATTGCGTAATTCCCTCAGAGCAAGATATATATAATATAATATAATATATTAAAAAATCACCATATGGAGGCTTCCCCGGATACTGGGCTTGTGCCCCCCTCGGGGCAATCCAGGCTGTGTTTGGGGTGTGGGGTATCCCTTTTGGGGGATGATGTATTTCTATGTGTACCCTGTGCGCAGCGGTCTATTACGCGGCAGACCGGATCTCCTCTCCGTCTCCCCCTCGCTTGACACGTACCCCGTGTGACGTGATCATTGGCGGGGAGTCGCAATCTGAGGTGTGTGCCAGATTGGCCAATCTTGAAAAATTGTTTTCCAGTGCCATTGCTAAAAAGGCCACGGCAAAGAGAAAACATTTGTATATGGCCGCGCAGGGCCTTGATAGGGAGGATTTTGACACCGAGCTGATACAGAGCAGGGCCAGGGGGACTCCTTGGATACCTCTAGGGTCCTGGCTCATATCAAAAAACATATATCCACGTGCTAGCCACCCCGCTCTCAGCCCTGCTTCTGCCTCAAGTTCCTCCACCCTAGAGTGTTGCGTAACACCGATACCACGGCGGCAGCGTTTGGAGATGGACAATTACATGCCACAGCTAAGTACCTGCCTCTGAGAGGCGCCCTTATACACTGACTGTATTGCTAAACCTGAGCCCAGAGATATAAAGTGCAGTGTTATGCCGGCATATGACAGAGCGTCGATGCAAGATATTTAGTATACTGCCAATCTGTGCGCCTGCTGCATTTGGGCTCTGGGATTCCTGGCAGACCAAGAGAATTATCACATGATGGCACCAACATATGTCTATTGAAATTTCAGCCGCATACATTTATGGAGTCAACACCAGTTGTGAGGAGGCATGCCACTGTCTCATTTGGTTAATTCAGCTTGCATTTTTTACAAGCATTGAGTAGTGTGTCACGCTGTTTTTTTAGGCGTATCTAGCAGCGCTGCTAGCGGGGTGTGCTGCATGAGTGCGTGGTAGTGTGTGTCATGTGCACGGTGGGCCCCCGTGATTTTAAAGCACTGTATGTTAGTTTTTTACCTTTATGAATATGTCCCATGTGTGTGCTGAGATCGGTGCAATAAATTGATGTTTGCTCAGCTAATTTTGTCTCTAGCATATATGCCAGGCCTACATTTAACCAGTTGTGATATATGTTTTTTGTTGAGCTCTTGTAGTGGTTAGTAGGACGCCGTTGATTGTGTGCGGCAGTGCATATGCCCAGATATTTAAAACTCTCTCCAGCCATTTTTAACAAAAAAAATTCCTGGCTCATATGTTTGAGGTCTTGGCTATTTCTCCCCCCGAGGCGGCTCCTCCGCTGAAGGGGGAGTTCTTTGAAGTGACCAATCCGCGCTTGGAATTTCCTTATCAAAAGCATTTTGATGGTATCATTCTTAAGGAATGGGAGAGGCCGACTCGGCTTCCGAGTGTCCCACCGGGTTGGGACAGGAAATATCCCATTCCGGTGGCCCCCCCCCCCCCCCCCCCCCCCCGAGGTGGATGCTCCTGTATTCTCAGTGTGCCACACACCCCACTTCCCCTTTAATTCTTACGATTGGGTTACTCACCGCCAGGTGACGCAGTTGCAGAGAGGAAGTCTTGTAACGAGCCCCCTTCCGGCCCATATATAACACCAGTGTTTTTCTCTCTGCATGGCGACAAGACAGAAGAAAGAAGTCTCCTGCTTGCAGGTAGCCGGGGTCTTGCTCCGGCACCCCCTTTGGGTCTACTTCTGCCCAGTTTGATTGTTTGTTACCTACGTGGTTAATGGAAGCCTCCCAGCCCAGGCTGCTCACTGGACAAATGGTAGATGTCACTATAGGTGCCTAGGAGCTTATCTCCTCCGCTCGTCCTCACGCGTGGGGCAATGCGGCTATCCGGCATGGTGATCCGGATTTGGGATGCCCCTGTCCCGAGGTTCCCCTTGGCCCCTTTCTCTCCAGTTACGGTCCCTTCTCCCTTCACTGTAGGGGGGGGGGGGGGTTGGGGGATGTATATATGCATGTGGTGTTTTTTACTTGTGTATTAACCATTGACAGTTTCAGGTCAGCGCCGCAGGATGCACGCACGCGGCCTGACCTGCTAACACTTTTTATTGTGTGTACATGTGTTTTCCCCCCCCCACTGATCGAGGGCGTCAGGGCGCCCTCTCTGTTGTGGCACTGCCATTGTGCGGGCCACGCTGTTGGCAGTTTCAGGCACGGCCTGAACTGCCAGGGTTGTATTAGGCTCCACTCTCGGATGCGGCCGCCATTGGCGGGCCGCGCTGTTGGCAGTTTCAGGCGCACGGCCTGAAGCTACCAGGGTTGTACTCCCCACCCCTCCCACTAACCGAGGGCGTCGGGGCGCCCTCTCGGTATGCGGCACCGCCATTTGGCAGGCCGCACTGTTTGACTCAAGGGGGGCGGGGCCCAGATGACGCTGTGAGGGGGCGTGGCCTGAGCGGCTTGACTCGCAGCTCGGCCCCGCCGCACTTTCTCCTTCTAATCAGGAGTCAGGTGCGGGGGACTCAGCTGCAGGAAGTGGAATTCAGGCTCTGCTGCTGGCCTTTGTTCTTCAGCCTTGTGCAGGTAAGCGGCCTCACCTCGTGTGGGGCCATTCTGTTTATACTTGGATTGTTTTCAACTTGTTTGAAGTTATATTGGCTGGCCTCTTAAAGCGCTTTGGGGTGTTTTTTGCAATGTGTTGGTATATGCTGCTTTCTGTATGAATGTTGTACTGCATGCTGCCCCTTTTTTTTCTGGGGATCTTACTGTTGTCTCTTTCCCCACAGATCCTGGGATCCCCTCACTGCAGTGGCTTCCTGGTTCTGTTATACCTGGCTAGTCTTATTACTCTAAATTGGGATATATAAAAAAAAAAAAAAAGGGATAATTATAATTTAAATCCTCCCTTCCCGGGACATTAATTTAAAGGGGCATCCCGGGTGGCTTTATGCCTAAAACCCACGGTTGTTGCGAATACCATAAAATCACCATATGGAGGCTTCCGACAATACCGGAAATGGCTCTTCGGGACCATCTAGGCTGTGTGGGGTTGTGGGACTCCGCTCCCAGGCGATGATGTTATATTATGCATTCCTTGTGCAAAGCAGAATATTGTGCGTCAGTCCGTCGCTCCGGCTTCTGGCTCCTCGCAACTTCCGTCATCTCCTACCCCCCCTCCATATTCCGGGCCCCGTGTGACATTGGGGATTCGCAATTCGAGGTGTGTGCGCTATTGACCAACCTCGAAGATAGTTTCCGCCAAAGTAGGTCAGAAGGCTACAGCGAAGCGGAAACACCTTTCTCCGGCAGCTCCTGCTTCGGAGGATGAGAGGTGCGAAGCTGTGGATTGGTCCGATTATTCCCTGGACGAGGAGAGGGAACTCCTTGTGGAGTCGGATGAGCCTGCAGACCAGCTTGAGATCGATGCTGTTGGCGATCTGACTGCGAGGGTATCCCTTGACACCCCCTCCATTTTGGCTCAAATGTTTGAAATTTTGAATTTAGATCCGCCTGAGGCAGTCGCCCTGCCAAAGGGTGAGTTGTTTGGTGTGCCTCAGCTGCGTTTGGTGTTTCCCAGGCAACAACACTTTGAGAGGGTTGTGCTTAAGGAATGGGAACATCCCACGTGACTGGCTGGAATCCCTTCTAGTTGGGATAAGCGCTATCCTTTTCCGGTGGAATTGGTGAAGCTTTGGTCAGTTCCCCCTGACGTCGATACCCCTGTGTTAGGGCTGTCTAGCACGGCTGTGGTACAGTCTTCTGAGACCACTGCCATTAAGGATGGTGAGGATCGTCGGATTGACCAGTATGCTCGCCATGGTTTTGTCAGTGCCGGATCGACGTTGCGGCCGGTGTGTGCTTCGGCGCTTCTTCTGTTGGCAGTTAGGTCCATTATTCGGGATCTATGCGCAGATCTTGATCCCGCTTGTGATGAGTTTAGTGCTCTTAAGCAGTGAGTCATTTATTTCCTTTGTCCTGACCGCTCAGGACGATGCTCTGGCGATGAGTAGCAGGATAGCGGCAATGCTGGTGGCTATTCGTCGGTCAGTGTGGCTGCGCCAGTGGTCGGCGGACTTGGTCTCTAAAAAGGTGCTCACAGCACTTCCTTTTTTGGGTTTGCGACTGTTTGGTGATAAATTAAATTCAGTTGCAAAAGGTGGTAAATTGCCTGAACGCAAGAGGCCTCGTCGCCCCTTTCGGGGTGCAAGTGCCTTTAGACCTTCCTTTCGGGGATTTAGAGCGGGTAGGGGGGCTTCCTTTCCCGCTACTAGAGGTGCAGGTTGGACCTGGGGGAGGGGCCGTGGCCGTCCCGCTCAGTCCTGGGGTGCCAAGCCCAAACCTGCTGGTAAGCCCGCTCAGCAATGAGGGGCTGCCCTCACCCGTGCGGGTGGGGGGATGATTGCGACACTTCTCCCAGGTTTGGGACCAGGAGGTTCCGGACAGATGGATCCAAGAGGTGGTGTCGTCCGGTTACAAACTGGAGTTCGAGTCTCGCCCTCCTTCACGGTTCTTTCGGTCTCGGGTGCCCATCGATCCTTTGGCCGCACAGGGGCTCCTGGCGTCGAT
Organism: Gastrophryne carolinensis; assembly: GCA_027917425.1. Taxonomy (NCBI): domain Eukaryota; kingdom Metazoa; phylum Chordata; class Amphibia; order Anura; family Microhylidae; genus Gastrophryne; species Gastrophryne carolinensis. Next base: position 161,527,784 of record CM051236.1, read on the forward strand.
AAGGAATCTTTTAGAAATGGCGGTCATCCGGCCGGTACCGCGCTTAGAGATGGGCCTCGGTTTCTACTCCAATCTTTTCGCAGTCCCCAAAAAGGACGGGTCGGTTCGTCCCGTCCTGGACCTGAAGTTACTCAACAGGTTAATCCGTATTCGGAAGTTTCGCATGGAAACTTTGCGTACGGCCATCGGTTCTCTTCGGCAGGGGGACTTCATGACGTCCATAGACATCAAGGATGCTTATTTTTATGTTCCCATCTGCCAGGCTCATCAACGTTTTCTTCGATTCGTGATGAAAGATCAGCATTTTCAATTCGTGGCACTTCCGTTTGGCCTTACCTCGGCCCCAAGAGTGTTCACCAAGGTGCTGGCAGGGGTGATGGCCATTTTCAGATCTTGGGGCATTCGTGTCGTACCTTATCTGGACGACCTTCTCATCATGGCTCCGTCCCTCAATCAATCAGAGACAGACACCAGGATGGTGGTCTCCACGCTGGAAAGCTTTGGTTGGGTGATCAACTTTCCCAAGTCCTCCCTCGCTCCGGCCAGGGTGGTGTCCTTTCTGGGGATGCAGTTGGACTCTCATCAACACAGGGTGTTTCTCCCTCAGTCCAAAATTTATCTGATTCAGGAGTTGGCTCGGGTCCTACTTTCCAATCCTCAGCTGTCCATCCGTCTGGGGATGAGGCTGGTAGGGTTGATGGTTGCCTCGTTCGAGGCAGTTCCTTTTGCTCAATTTCACATGAGGACGCTTCAGCTCTATCTGTTGGCGTCCTGGGACCGGCGGCCTCGGTCGCTGGATCGGCCCTTCCAGTTGTCCTCCCGGGTCCGGCAGTCCCTCCAATGGTGGTTGGTCTCGGCCAATCTCGTGAAGGGCAGGTCTTTCCTGACCCCTCTTTGGGAAATTGTCACCACGGACGCCAGTCTTTCGGGATGGGGGGGGGGGGGTTCTGGAAGGAGCTTCAGTTCCAGGGTGCAGTGGGGACCTCAAGAGGCCCACTTACCCATCAATATTCTGGAACTGAGAGCCATCCGTCGGGTTCTTGCCCTTCTGACTCAACACGTTCTGGGCCTTCCGGTCCAGGTTCGTTCAGACAATCGAACAGCGGTTGCTTACATCAATCATCAGGGAGGGACTCGCAGTCTGGGTGCCCTCAGAGAGGTGTCCCTGATCCTGACCTGGGCGGAGGCCCATGTTCCTTGTCTCTCGGCGGTGTACATTCCAGGGGTGGAAAACCAAGAAGCGGACCGGTTGAGCAGGGGCTCTTCCCGTCTGGGAGAATGGGCTCTCCATCCTCAGGTTTTTCGCTCACTGTTTCTCCGGTGGGGGACGCCGGAGGTGGACCTATTTGCCTCTCGTCACAATTGCAGGCTCCCGAACTTCGTGTCGCTCTCCCAGGATCCCTTGGCTCTGGCAGTGGACGCCATGTCCCTGAGCTGGGGGGATCTGGGGTTTCTGTACCTGTTTCCTCCGATACCCATGCTGGGCAGGGTGGTTCGGAAGCTGGCTCTGGAAAGGGTGTCTGCCATTCTCGTGGCCCCAAGGTGGCCAAGGCGAGTGTGGTTCGCAGACATCGTTCGGCTGGCAGTGGACCAGTTCGTTCTGCCTCTTCTGCTCACTCAGGGTCGGTTGTGTTACCCCAATTTACTAACGCTGGGTTTGACGGCCTGGCTGCTGAAACCTCCATCTTGAAGGAGGAGGGTCTTTCTGACTCAGTTGTCAAGACTCTGATCAGTGCCCGGAAGAGGTCTTCTTCTATCATCTACTATAGGACTTGGAAAGCCTATATCGCTTGGTGTGAGATTAGATCTTTTCCTTGTAGGGTCTTTTCGGTCTCCAGGATTCTGGAGTTTTTACAGTCTGGCCTGGACTCTGGTCTTCAGCTAAGTACGTTGAAAGGGCAAGTTTCTGCCTTATCTATCTCTTTTCAGAAGCGTTTTGCGCTTCATCCTTTAGTTAAAACTTTTTTCCAGGGGGTTACGCATGTGCGGCCCCCCAGGAAACCATTACTCCCTGTTTGGGACTTGAATTTGGTTCTTTCTGCTCTTCAGGCTCCTACCTTTGAGCCTTTGCAAGATATTGCTTTGTCTACCCTGACTCAGAAGATTGTCTTCTTGGTAGCTATCACTTCGGTCCGGCGTGTCTCGGAGTTGGCGGCCTTGTCTATTCAGGCGCCCTACTTTGAGAGGCATCAGGATAAAGTGGTCTTTCGGTTCAAACCAGACTTTCTTCCTAAGGTTGTTTCTGCTTTTCATTTGAATCAGGATATTGTTCTTCCCTCGTGTCCTAATCCTAAGAATGACAAAGAGAGGGTTTTGCATTGTTTGGATGTAGTACGCTGTTAAGTACTATTTGATTATTAAGTCTCCTTTTCCTAAAACGGATGCCTTTTTTGTTGTGCCCTGTGGGCCTAAGAGGGGTTTGGCACCAGCCAAATCTTCTATTAGCAAATGGATACGTCAGGCCGTTATTGCGGCCTATTCTGCTAAGGGGAAAGTTCCCCCTTTTCGTATCGCTGCTCATTCTACTCACGCCGTTGGAGCGTCTTGGGCTTTTCAGCACCAAGCTTCTGTTGAACAAGTTTGTAAGGCCGCTACTTGGTCTTCTGTTCATACTTCTAAGTTTTACAAAGTTGATGTGCGGGCCTCAGCGGATGCTGTTTTTGGCCGCAAAGTTCTGCAGACTGCAGTCATTTAAGTTATGCTTTATATGGTGAAGCTTTTCTTTATTTTGAGGTTACCTTTAGATTACTGGTACCTTGTCTTTCTGCTTTTAAATTCACTGGTGTTAAGTGGGAGGTACCAGGTATATATGGGCCGGAAGGGGGCTCGTTACAAGACTTCCACTCTGCAACTGCGTCACCTGGCGGTGAGTAACCCAATCGTAAGAATTTAAAGGGGAAGCGGGGTGTGTGGCACACTGACAATATCCATTTTTCAGGTGAGTACTCGCAAAATGGTATTTTTGGGGTGGTCCAGCTCCTCAGTCCTCCATTCTCCGGAGTGCACTACTCTCAAGGATGGTGAGGATAAACGCATTGACCAGATGGCTTGTCATGGTTTTGCCAGTGTTGGATCAGCCTTGCGGCCGGTTTGTGCTTCTGCGCTTGTATTGGTAGCTGCCAGGTCGGTTGTTAGAGAACTGTTTGCCTCTTCCGGGCTTGACCCAGCTAGTGAGGAGTTTGCCGACCTTAAGCGCTGTGAGTTATTTTTGTCCTTTGTGCTGTCCACCTTGGACGACACATTGGTGATGTGTAGCAGAGCTGCGGCCCTGCTTGTGGCTATCCGGTGGTCGGTTTGGCTACGCCAGTGGGCGGCTGATTTTGTGTCCAAAAAGTCGCGTGGGGCTGCGGGTCTTTGGAGAGAGATTGGATTCGGTGGCAAAGGGAGGTAAGTTACCTCAGCGTAAAAAGCAGCGTCGGCCCTTTCGGGGGGCGGCTTCCTTCTTTCAGTCCTTTCGTGGGGCTAGAGTCGGCAGGGGTTTGGCTTTCCCCTCGTCCAGAGGTGGTTCCGTTTTTTTTTTTTTTTTTTTTTTTTTTTTTCTCCTGTTTTTTTAGAATTTGGAAGAAGAATAGAAAAGGGTTGTGGTTCCTCCCGGTCCCTTTTGGGATTGGTTTTAGGCTTAGGGCCTTTTAAGTCTGATTGCCAAATTTAAAGTGGACCAACACCCGGGGTTTCACCCCGCGGGACATCCCGATCTCGGATGTCCCGCGGGGAGGGAGGTGATCGGCCCGGGAATCTTATAGATTCCCGGGCCGATCACCCGAGGGTGATGGTCCACTTTAAAAAAGAAAAAAAAAACACCATGAGGGAGGCATCAGGGGTTAGCGATTCGGGCATCCCATTTGAGTATTGCGGGCTCTGCCCCTTATGTAAGCAGGATCCCCGGGGTAGTTTCAGCACAGTTTGTTCCGCTTGCGCCATGAGAATTGGTTAGACCATAATAGAGCGGCGGCTCAGGTCTTTAGTCCAGTCATTGCTGGTGTGAGCGCAACTGCTCACCCATCCCTTCCTTCCCCTGGAGAGGGGGAAGGCAGTGAGGCGCAGTCAGATGTGGTGCACAGGTTGGATAACCTGGAGAGACAGTTATCCTTGGTTATTCCAAAGAAGGCCACCTATAAGAGGAGGCATTGGAACCTGTTGCGGAGAATATCCACTGTCAAATCTGTAAAACTGCGTTTGAAATAGTGTATGTACTGTATGTTCTACCCTGTCTGTAATTACTACCTTGTAAAGCGCTACGGAAGATGATGGCGCTATATAAATGAACAATAATAATAATATCACCCCTCCTGAGGTGGCAAAAAGAGGGAAGGATGATCTGTTTAAGCCAGTAAGGCAAAGGCAGGTGTTCCCGGAGCAGCCGCACTTTTCTAAAATGGCGTTAAAGGAATGGGAAAATCCTAACAAATTATCGGTTTTTCCTAGGATACTAGACTCTAGGTATCCCTTTCCGGCGGACATGATTAAGCTTTGGTCTTACCCACCTGAGGTGGATTCTCCAGTAGCAGGCTTGTCTAATGCTTCATCATGCCGTCTGCTACTATGGGATCTTTAAGAGATCCCATGGAGAGACGAATGGATCAATTGGCCCGCCATGCTTTTGCTATGAAAGGATCCTTTCTACGTCCTGTTTGTGCCATGGCCATTGTGTCCCTGGCTTCAAGGAATAAGATAAACAAAAAGTTTAGCCAGGGCTAAGTCTCGCAAGCTTATTCAAGAGTCCAAAGATTTTAAGGATTGTTTGGACTTTAACTCGTTCGCTATCACTGCAATGGATGATGCAGTCAGGCTAGCTGCTAGAACTTCTGCTCTGCCTGTGGCCTTGCGCCGTTCTTATGGCTAAGACAATGGTTGGCGGTTGCTGCCACTAAGAAAGCTCTTATAGATCTACTTTTTTTAGGGAGCAGATTTTTTGGAGAAAAACTGGACGGTATGGTGAAGGATGGCAAACTGCCTCAGAGGAAGAGGACGACTCGGCCTTTTCAGAGGACTTCATCATATCAACTCTTTTGGACTGGCAGAGGGGCCTTTCGTCCTTGCTCCCATAGAGATTTTTGAGGTAGAGGCAGAGCGCGTAATAGGGCAGGAGGGGCCTGGAGAAGTGGGCCTAATCCTCCAGCCAAGCCCACTCCAGCATGAGGGGGCGCCCTCACCCGAGCGGGTGGGGGGAGGGCTTTTGCATTTTGCTCATATCTGGAGGCACCACGTGGTGGATCTTTGGATCCTAGAGGTTGTGTCATCAGGCTACAAGATCGAGTTTGCAGCCAGACCACCTGCAAGGTTCCTTCGGTCAGGGGCATCCCTGAACCAGTCAAAGATAGATGCCCTGAGACCCGCAGTTCAGCATTTCCTTCAAAAAGGGGTAATTTGTCGGGTACCCTTTCAGGAGGAAGGTCAGGGGTTTTACTCCAACCTGTTCACAATCCCCAAAAAGGATGGGTCGATTAATCCCATTTTAGACTTTAAAGGGTCTCAACAGGTATATCCGCGTGAAACCTTTCCGCATGGAGACGCTAAGGTCAGCGGCAAGAGTAGTTCGGCCTGGGGATCTTATGACTACTATAGACTTAAGGGACGTGTATCTGCATGTTCCCATTTTTCCAGGGCATCAGAAGTTCCTGAGGTTTGCCCTGGAACACCAGCACTTCCAGTTTGTGGCACTCCCATTCGGGATATCCTTGGCTCCAAGAGTGTTCACCAAAGTTTTGGCGAGTCTCATGGCCATTTTCAGGAGCCAGGGGATATGCATCATTCCATATTGGGACGATCTTTTAATTTCAGCGGGTCTCTTCAGCGGATCATGAAAGATACGCAGATGGTCCTATCAACTCTGGAAGAGTTCGGCTGGGTGATCAATTATCCGACGTCCCATATCACTTCGGCGCCAGTAAGGAATTTCTTAGGAATGATTCTGGACACGGTTCAAGTCAAAGTGTTTCTACCAGAGCAGAAGGCCAATTTGAAATCGGAGTACTTACTGGCTTGCTGGCAGACACAGAAGATCCAGAGACAATGGGGGCCGAAGGAGTATCGGCTTCTCATAAATATATTGGAATTAAGAGCAATTCGACTAGTGCTTCAGTATCTGACCCCCAGCTTAAAGGGGCAGGCAGTCCAGGTCCAGTCGGACAATCGGACGGCAGTAGCCTATATCAGTCATCAGGGGGGTACCCGGAGCAAGAGTGCTCTAGAGGAAGTGAGCCAGATTCTGACTTGGGCAGAGGAGAATGTTCCCTGCATCTCGTCAGTTTACATCCCGGGGGTTGAAAACAAACTACTCCACTTAGGGTTAGTAAGCCACACAGATCTCCTGTGGCACTAACCGTACCCCCTAAACCTAGAAAACCAGGAGGCCGACGCTCTGAGCAGGAAGGTTCTGCATTGGGGACAATGGTCCCTCAGTCGGAATGTCTTTCAAGCCCTTTGTCTTCGCTGGGGGTGTCTGGAAGTGGATCTTTTGCATCCAGACACAATCACAAACGGACGAATTTCATGTCCCTATCAAGGGACCCTCTGGTCATAGCAACTGTTGCCCTGTCAGTCTCTTGGGCAAAGTTCAAGCTTCTGTACATTCTTCCCCCGCTTCCGCTAATGAGCCGTGTATTAGGAAAGATAGCTCAGGAGGGGGTACCTACCATTCTAGTAGATCCTCATTGGCCAAGAAGAAGTTGGTTTTCAGACATAACAAGGAGGTCGGTAGACCATCGGCGCCTAGCGGTCGAGCCAGATCTTCTCACTCGGGGCGCTTCGGCGCCCGAATTTACAGATGCTGGCTTTAACGGCTTGGCTATTGAAACCTCGATCTTAGCAGAGAAGGGTTTATCGGCCAAGGTTATTCATGCCATGATTCAGGCCCATGATTTACTACAGGGTCTGGCGGTCGTTCATATCCTGGTATGAGGCTAGGAATTTTTCGTGCAGAAAGTATTCAATTTCTAGAATTCTAGAATTCCTACAAGATGGCTTGTATCGGCCTTGTCTGTTTTTTTTCCAGAAGTCTATCGCTAGTAAGAGGCTCATTAAGACTTTTTTTTTCAAGGGGTCACTCATGTCCGAGTGACAAGTCTATTTGACCAATTTAATTTTAATTTTTCAATTTTTAATGCATAGATGGCCATTGTGTGCTTGTGCACACATAGGAATTCATCCTCCGCATTTGACCCATCCGTGCAGTGAGTGTGCACATACTCAGAGCGGTGGGCCGCCCTAATTGTGGCGCTCGGGGGTTGGGTGTCTTGCTCAAGAGCACTTCGGTCTTGTCCCAGGACCGGGATTCGAACCTGCAGCCCTCCGGTCGCAATTGTGTTTTTTTTTTTTTAGTACAAAAAACACTTTAAATTGCAAAAAATTTTTTTTTTTTTTTTTTTTTTTGGCACATATTTCACCCAAAAGTATTGGGAATACACTAAAAAAGGAAGCTTGGACTCTGCTGAAAAAAACAATATATCATTTTCCTGGAAAATCCCAGGAAATCCCTTCAAAAATCAAGGTTGAACATATGTAGCGCAAAATAGCGAAACGTGGTCTGGCAACAAAGGGTGACAAAAATTCTAGGAAGGCTGGCACTTAAAGGGTTAAGGTGGACATAAACACCTTTATAAAAGAGATCTCTTGAGGTAATTTAGCAGCGCAGTAGTAAAACTTACTAATAATGGTTAAAGATAAACAGTTATTTATCTTGCACTTATAAGATTTAGCCACAAGAGGGCTCACTTCTACACCAAAAATAACTTTTTGATTAACTAACTTTAAGGCAACCTAATAAACAATTATGCTTAATTTCAATATCAAATTTATAGATTAAAAATAATTATCCCCAGTAAACAATGCTCCAACAAATATAACATTCAACCAAATATATTTGATAATATAGTTCAATTACTGGACTGGAATTTAGCTTGTTGGAATATGTAGTCCAGCAAGAGTTTTCAGTGTCCAGCCAATTAACTATCAAATAAAAGGAACCACACGTTACCAAATTTCTATGGAAGGTCGGTTTCCAATCATGCAAAGCTTATGGGATACGTGGGGTTGATGTGACCTGCAGTCAATCAGGTGAGCTATGAGCTGAGATTCGTTCAAATGAGCAGATGAGATATCAGATGAGCTCTTTGAGCTTGATGATCTCTTGCTATATGATCCTTACTCATTATATTTACATTTCTTATCTAAATTACTCCTTTTAGTAAACATGAGGTCATTGGGGGGCATGGCTAAGGTATCCAATTACCTAGCCGTTTTAGGGGCTAAGTATAAGCCAATAAATGAATCTTGTACTATTTTAGAGGAATAAATTCCTGCCCTGAATAGGTAGATTGTATATACTAAATGTACTTAATATTAAAGTATATATAGATATACATAGATTCCCATATATATGTATATACACCTTCACCCCCACATATCCCAATACTATCCTCAATTAATTTCTCAGCATCCACTGGAACTATGTGAGTAATTATTCATCATAAATGAACATCCTAACAATATAATTGTTATAATTGTTATCCTGAGGACAATTAATATGACTAATATTTTAGACATTTAAAATCCCATAATACATATAATAATCATGAAAATATTATTTACTAATACTATAATAGTAATACTATAGATCTTTCTGTTTTTATACTGATTATCTTAAAAAGACTTAATACCACATTCATAGAAATTCCAACATTTACATCTATAAAATATCTACCAATCTTATGTAAATTGATACATCAGTCCTACATAAAAATACAACCACTATCCCAGTAATCGGTATTATATAATATATATATTTCACAAGAGAGGGAAAAGGAAAAAAAAAAAAGCACAGTTCAATTTTAGGCCCAAATTTCGGCTAACCCTCAATTATAAAAATCATACACAAATTTATATATTGATTATCTAGAAATAGCCTGACAAATTTTTGAGGATGAGCCAGGAGTGCACATCCGCTACTGGCAGCAAAATCGCTGGGCTGTGGCACCCTGTACTATGCCGGATAGAGTTAAAGCAGGTAAGTATCAACCTAAAAAAAATGGGTACACTGCTTATTTAAAGGAGACCAAAGGCCACTTTGGCCAGAGTCTTAAAGATTCCAGGACCGGACAAATACCTGTCTAAATGGCCATGTTTGGCACTGTAGAACACTGCCACTGAATTTGGAGATCACACTGCTCCCATGTAGAGGTGCATGCCCAGCTGACCAACAAGATGGCACAGTTGCACACAGCAGACTAAGGTTAGTGGGGGATGCAAGTTAACCCATGTGTGTGTTGTGGGATTACCATTTAGGTAAGTATATTGGGCAAACTATATTCAGAATGAGAATGACGTGGTGTGCATTCACAGTTGATGATCAGTTTGGACAGTCATCTTACTGAAAATATTTGAGTGCCCCTGTGTTATGCAATCCTTTTAGAAGTGTGAAGATCATCTGAAATACTCAAGCACTAATCAAGAAATAATCAAGGACTGTAATTAAGCCCAGTTGTTAAATACAGTGTAATCGATAAATTCAGATTTGTTAGTACTAAACGTTTAGAGTATTGTGTGGATAATGTGATTGCTTCATACACTATTAATATGTATACACTTTTTTTTTTTTTTTTTTTTTTATAGGTGGGTGAACTCTTTACAACCTGCACGCGTGACCCGATGGGGCGGAATGATTTCTACACCCGACGCTGTGCTTCAAGCTGTGATCAAACGCTCGCTAGTAGAAAGTGGCTGCCCAGCTTCTATTGTGAATGAGCTAATAGAGAATGCCCACGAGCGCAACTGGCCACAGGGCCTGGCCACACTTGAGACAAGACAAATGAACAGGAGATATTATGAGAACTATGTGGCCAAGCGAATTCCTGGAAAGCAAGCGGTTGTGGTGATGGCCTGTGAGAATCAGCACATGGGAGAGGACATGGTGCTGGAGCCAGGCCTGGTTATGATCTTTGCTCACGGTGTTGAAGAAATCTAAATGCACACAGACTAATGAATACACACTCCTTTTTTTGCTTCTCCATCCCTGTAGGAGAGCTGTGTTCCGTAAGATAACATTTAAAAAGTTAAGTCTCCAGACCTTGCTCTTGCCACTGGTGCCTACGAGTTGAGTTGCTGGGTGATGACTTGCCATTGTTGGCTTTTTCTTTTGGTAGAAAAAAAAGAAAAACAAGAAAAAAAAAAATCTTTAGCTTTTAGTGTCCCGGTATTGTGCACTATGGCCAAGTTACCAGCACATGCAAAACCCAATTCAAGGTCTTGTTCATTTCTTTCCCCCTGCTTTTCGTTGGGTGGATGAGCCATTATTGGTCTTTGAGAAGGAACGTGGTAAAATGCTTCTCAACAAAACACTACAAAGAAAGGGCATTGTGAGTGATTTACGGGCATTTTTAAGTCGGGGTGCCAAGGCACACTCTTAAATCACTGGTAACTATGACTTGAATCTGGACTCGTGCAGATCCACTAGGACGTTCATTTGGCAGGGATATTTTGTGCAAGAAGGCTAGAAGAAAAAGTAGTTATTTTTTTAATCCCTCTTCTAATCACAGATGTTCATATATGTTTTGTTGTGACTGCTGTCACAAGGCAAATAGAAATATGCAGTAGATGACACAGCCATTGCACCACAATCTAAGCGTCTTGACATGTCCATGCGTTCCCTATGCTTTAATATGACCAGGCACGGTGCTGCAACCTTCCATAGTCCATATTCTGTCTTCATTGAATGAATGCAAATATTCTAGCTGTGGATGTGAATTAGAATATACTGTATGTTGTGTATGTTTTGAAGTTTAGTTTTTTTCCTTTTGTGCAAGGGATCTTGCACTCATTAGAGGTGCGCATTTTTAATAATGTTTAGTTTGTTCTTTTGCATAAAGTATCAATGCAGGAGAAAAATTTAAATTGGGCTTCCAAGCAGCACTATTTTTAAATAAGCCCTGAGTGTCTGTGTATATGTATGTATGTATGTATGTTTGTTTTTTTTGTTGTGTTCTGTTGTCCACTGAACCATTAAAAGATACCTTTTTTGTTTGTTTTTTAGAGGCCACAACCTGGGTGTACTTGTATACTTATACCTCCCACCCCCAATCACCCGAAACTTGAGTCTTCTAAGTAAACGGTAGTTCTTTTGACCGGTATAGCCATCTGTGTTACTGAAAGAACTTTACTGGGGCTTTGCCTGCCCTGAAGGTGGGATCTATGGCTGGCTGTGGCTTTCTGCAGAAAAATTTGTCACCAAATTTAGCCCCACTGCAAATGAAACCCCACCCCCTAATATATTTTGCATAGAGCCCCTGACTTACTTAATCATGGAATCAGTCCGAACTATTGATTCTAATATCAGCTTTTTTGTGTATATGGCACTAGGTAAGCCTCTAATTGTAATCCTAAGTCTTCCTAGTGCCAAAGCACCTGGCAGATGGATAGTCATGGGACTATAAGTTTTTTTTCCTTCATTTGAAAGGCAGAAAGTGAGCCTTTTAGTTAATGCCTTCTATGAACTGTTCATGCAGTGATACAGCTGCTCTTTGTACATGAAGGAATTGGAGATTATCTGCAATAAATGCTGCCACGTTCATAAATAACCTAGCCCTGGGTTCCTTCCTCTCCCTCTGTTATAGCTCTATGGTCAAATCCACTGTGCTACTGATAAAACAGTCCCTCCTTTAATATGTTACTTTTAGGAAATGGGGCTTTTGCAGTGCCTGCATCTCATGTGTACATGGCTCATGTCGTATGAGGTGTTTTAAAAAAAGTATCCTAAATCTCTTTGTGGTCCGGTTGTACCTGTTCTGCAAGTCATACAAATGTCTTTCTCCGATCTATATGACTTGTGCAGAATTTCTTATTTATGTACACATGGGTGGCACTCCCAATTACCATAATCAATTCTCATAAACCACAAGGACCTTCCATGGAACTTGTAAAAACATTGTTTTACATCTCTAGGTTCACAGTAAGATTTTGAGGACTGGCGGATAATCTATTGGAGAGAAAAAAACTGGAACTTGAGTTTTTGTAATACATGCCACAATGCCAATTTGCTTAGGCAGCTTAAAGCAGCATTATTGCGAAAAAAGGCCCAATGATAAAAATTCATATAAATATGCTGGATGGCGGGAGGAGGGGTCACTTATACACCTGGCACCAAGAAATATACAGCCAGGCTTGCTTAATGGAAGTAAGGGGAATCGAGGGTGATGGGTCCCCCCCCCCCCCAATATAATTTGTTCCTAGCAGAATAAAACTCCCGTGAAGCTTGTGGTTTCTTCTAAGCATACAGCACGTCCTGCTCCCGAATAGTAATAACGTGGTTAATCCTCCGCCTCAGGCGCCGTGCACTGCAGACATGTAGAAAACAAGCTCCTCCCGGCCCTACATATACCGAGGGACCTCCCACAAATCCCCAGATTTCTCTGCAGTGCTGGAACTGCGAAGACATGAAGTATCACACTCTCGCAGGCGAGCGGGCCTTATGGCCCAAGGTCCTGTGGGTCTATTTCCACCCGTCCTCTTCAGAAGAAATATGCCTCCCAGCCTAGGCTGCGCGGGTCGGGTGAAGGTAGGCAGCACCTGGTGTGCTGAACGGAGCCATGCTCCACCGCAATCCCCCTCCATAGGGTAGGCGGTCAGGCCGATGGTGAGCCTCTAGTGGATGCCCCTCCCTCAATCTTGCCCGTGCCCCTCACAGACTTAGTCCATGGACACCGTCAGCTTCCCCCTCGCTTCCTCCCGTAACTCGGAGGGAAAAGAAGGGGGGGGTGTGTGTGGCAGCCCTAGTGATAACTTCGCTTTTGGTTCCTTATGTCTTGGGGTCAGTGTCGGGCCTCGCTATACAGCGCGTGCTGTCTTTTCATTAACAATCTGCTGGTTCGGCGGCATCACTCCAGCGTGTCAGTTTTTTAGAGGTATGTTCATTCTCCGCTGTTCTACGCCTTGCTGTTGGTTAGGAGCTTCGCGCTCTTTGGGGGAGGCGGAGACTCGGCACGACGCGCCTCGCGTCACAGCCCGGCCTGGTCCACCCCTCGAGGTTCGCTGGCGCCATTTTCTCTATCTTCGCGTGCGCGCGTGGTGTGGTTCGTCTCCTTCCTCGGTCATGTAAGTGCCCTCCGGGGCGGCATGGTTCTATGCCCTTCAGGCTGCGCATGGCACTGACTCCACCCCTCTTGTCCCTTTATGCCTTTCAGACGCCAAGACTTCGTTGTCTTCCCCTGGCCTAACATATATTACAGCGGGTCCACCTTTCAAATTCTCCTACATTACTAGCAAGTTGTTGGGGCATCCAGGGTTGCCTATTGCATAAATCCCTGCGTTCATACTGCTTAATAATCACCATATGGAGGCATTTCAGAATTATGTAACCGGGGTCCCTCCGGGACGTGAACGGCTGTGTGCAGTGTGTGGCCAGCCCCTGGCTGAGGCTGAGGGCACAGGTCTGCGGACAGTGTGCTGGACAGGCAGGTTTACTAACCGAGGAACCTCCCTTCCTTACTCCCGTCTCCCCGCTCCCAAATATCACTCATGACGAGTCCCACTCGAGCGGGGATGACCTGCAATCAGTGCCGCGCGTGTTGCCCACAGCGGAGCAGGTGCTTTCGGGATTGGCCCTGGTAAAAAGCGGTCCCTGACGCCTCCTGGCTCACCGGTTCCTGATGATACCGATGACTCTGCTGATATGCAGGACCCTGACCCTTCCGAGGAAGGTGAGCTATTCTCAGATTCGGGCTCCTCGCATTGGAATGCCCGGGGGCTGTGATGATTCTGAGCCCGGTTCCTGGGGTCTGTGTGACACAGATGAAATCCTTATTAAGATTTTTGAGGTTTTGTCAATTTCCCCACCTGGGGAGATCCCCAAGCCTAAGAGGGAGAGTTTCCACACAGCGCTGCCGTGCTTGGGAGTTCCTAGAACAGGAACATTTCCAGAATCTTATATCCCAAGAATGGGAATCGCCTTGTAAGCTTAAAGGGGTTCCAGGTGTCTGGGAATGGAAGTACCCTTTCCCTCCTGATGTGGTTAATTTATGGTCAGCTCCCCTGGTGGTGGACGCGCCGGTTATAGGGGTCACTAACCCCCCTTTCATGACTGCCCCTTTTTGCCGTAGCCTTCGGGATGCCGAGGACCGGCGCATTGACAGACTGGCTTCACACGCCTTCTCGTGTGCTGGGACGGCCCTGCGCCCGGTTTGTGCTGCGGCCATCACTGCGGTGGCCGCCAGGACTCTTGTCAGAAAAATACTAGATCACCGCCCTGAGGACCTCCCTTGGGGGGTGTTTAATGTGTTTAATGCGCTATCGACTGTGAAGCGTTTGTGAAGTTTATTCTATCAGCACTGGATTACACCATTAAGATGTGTGCTGGAACTTGCGGTAGCTATTCGCCGCCTGGTCTGGCTGCGACAGTGGGGTGCTGACGATGCTACGAAAAAGGCTCTCACTTGCCTTCCCTTCAGAGGACGGCGGTTATTTGGGGCCCGCTTGGACCTTTCTGGTAAAAAGGGTAAAGCGCCCTTGCGCAGAAGGCCGCTCCGGCCTCCACGAGGCAGGATCACCCCTCCACCTCCTTACGTTAGTGTCAAACGCGAATCTGAGGTGTGCTTCCAACTGTTCGGTGTGGATTTCCACCATGGGGTGGGCAGGCAGCGCCCTGGGCCTTCCGGCAGGACTAATTCCTAATCTGCCAAGACCTCTCAAGCATGAAGGGGCGCCCTCGCCCGTCTGGGTGAGGGGACTGCTGCAGCAGCTGTCTCACATCCAGGAATATACCTTTTCCTTCTGGTGGTTCCGGGATGTAACCCCCCTGGACTCAGGATGGGTTTTTGCTGGGCGGTCCCCCTCAGTGTTTGTCAGGGTGCTTATAGTCCCTGCTTTTCCTTCTGAAATTGGCGCAGGCCGGACTGGGCCTACAGTGTTTGGGCCTACTTACTGATTGCTCTTAACGGTATGGGGCTATGGCCTCTATATTATCCTTCCTACCCCCTCAACAGTATAAGGTAGTCTGGGCCGCGTTGGCCTATGGCAGGCTTGGCAATTCTACCTTCACAGGTAGTCCCTATGTGACACCTCCGTCTTGGGTCATGGGCCCCCTGTGCGGGGGGGGGGGGCTTTCGGTCTCTTGTGAAGTACTAGATCTTCCTAGTGTCCTTTGGGTCTGCTGGACTCCAAGACTATTTCTAGAAAGTGTTGCAGGTCCAACCCTGCGGATTGAGGCATTATTTGGGGCCTCTCTTTCGTTCCCAGGCTACTCGCCATGGCTTGAAGCCTTCTCCTCTGGCAATAAAGGGACTCCTGGTTACGGGGGCTCTGCTCCCCTTTACTGGCGCCTTACCTTCACCAGGAGGGATGGCAACTGGTAGGCCTGTTGGCGGCACATCAAGGTGATGTCACTTACATACCGAGACCTTGGGCTCTTCGGTGAAGCAGGTTATCGAGCTTACATATGCCCCAGCACCCCGGTGCTTGGTCTGTGCTCATGCCCTCTTGCTAAGGTGCCTCCTCTTGAGCTGCCCTTATTTAGGGCCCCGTCAGGGGGTTCCCCCCTTCCTTACTAGCATCTTTTAGTGTATGGTCACCCTGGGTGCCAAGTCTCGCAGGTTTGGCGGGGGAAAGGAAAAATTCTTCCACGATCCCTGTGGTTTCTAGGTAAGGGTCCCCTAGAGGGTCCATCGTACCTGCTGGTTTTGTTGGAACGGTGTGCCCACCGTTGACTCTATATGGCTGGACTTCTTCCCCTTTAGGATCGGTCGGTTGGTTGGGGGACTCCTGGTCTATTGAATGACAATGGCCTGTTTTACTACTGGTCTACAGATTGTGGCAGGATGCTCCCTCTGGAGGGTCCCTGATCCTGCCTTGGGCGGGGGTCTACTCCCCCTGCTTCTCAGCGGTATTTGCTTCACTGGATGCCCTTAGTGGCAGGTTATGCTATCCTGGTGTCGCCCGGGAAACCTAACGTGGCTCTGAGGGGTCCACTTCCTAACACAGGGGCTCTGCCCTTGTTTTCTACTGTTCCAGGATATTCTAACTCTGGTCATGGAGGCTGAGTATTTTAGGCATAGACTTGTTATTTCATATGCCTTCTCCTCATCACCCTACTTGCGGGTTCTGCGCACGGTTGGCCTGATAGAGAGTCCCGTGAGATGGGTGGCCTTGGGACCTGTGGTTTGCAGATGCCTCTGCTGAAGTCTGCTGACCTGTGCGCTCTCTTTCAGGAGTGCGGTTCTGCCCTTGTCAGGCCCCTTCCTTGTCCCAATATAAGGTCTCCTGTCTGGGGATTGACAGCTGATTCATTCACCCCTTGGTGACGGGCCTTATCTTCTGGGTGACTTAGTATGATGCGGGGCCGGGAGCTAGCTCCCCAGCTTCCCCTTCCTCCGTCTATGGGGGTTTTTTGTGGTAACCCATATTGATTGGCATGAGCCTTGGTCTCTTCCCTGTTAGACGCTCCCGGTTCCCAGGACCTTTAAATTCATTACAACGTAAGTTGGGGTTGGCTCCCCATCCGGGGGCTCTGAAGGTGCAGGTTCTGCCCTTTCCTGCAGGAGGCTGGCTCTGTTGCCCTCGTAGGAAATTCTTTTGGGGATTGCCTAACTGAATCTCCCAAGTGGTTCCATGGTTCCTGTGGGGATTTTCATTTTTACCCTGCGGACTCCCTGGGGATTTTTGCTGGATGCTGTCTGAGCTGCCCTGTAGTCCAGCTCGCTTTTCTGGGGCCTCCTGACTCCGTCAGACATGTGCCTGTGACGATGGATCTGGTTACTTAACCCTGGCTCGATGTGTATATATGTATACAGGTATACACGGCTACAGGCACCCCCCTATGCCTGGGGGTGTTCCTCTTACGCTGGGCCTCCGGCACAGGTGGTCTGTAGGATCATTGCTTTAGTCCTTTAGTCTAGCTATGGACTTTATTCTTAATACTAATATGAGGGTCTACATTCCCTCTACAGGTGTTACAATCCTCCCCATGTGGGCCGCCTTGGCCCTTAGGGGGACTGATGCTCTTGGAGTCTACGGGCGCCTCTTATGTATGCGCCTGATATCTACTTCCAGTGCCATTGCGCCTTTGGATTAATCCTTTTGGATGTCCCCTGATTCTGAATGAAGCCTTAGCTTCCTGATAATTAGGGGTCTGTATTCCCGCCTGGGTCGGGTGATCTGTTCTGTTTCCCTTAGGGGGTGTTACAGGTTTGCCACAAGGCTTCCTTGCCTGTGAGCTGGTTGGGTCATTACACTGACCTATGTTTCCTTTCAGGGGAAAGAATCTTCCCTTTTGCTGTTTACTCCGTTATATTGGTGCTTGGGTACTGCTGGCCCTTCAGCACCAGGGTTTTTTCTTTTGATTCAGTTGCTAGTCTTATGGCCTGTCTCTGTTCATTCCTCAATGGCCTTGTTATGAGACTGACGTTAGAGCCTTTGCTCATGTCATGCCTGTTGCAAGTTGCTGGTGACAGCGCCTTTACTGTCCGCTGTGCCTTGTTTTTTCCTGGGGATCCCACCCTGCTTATGGACACTGCTATTGGATGTCCCACATGTTATTACTATTCGGGAGCAGGACGTGCTGTATGCTTAGAATAATACAACTCTGTGAAGTACTCACCTGTAGAGTTGATATTATACGCATACAGCACGTCCTGCTCCACCCCACCCTGGATCCCCTGTATGGTGATTGTTATCATTAGATATTATTACCAATTCTTCTGGGTGGTTTGTTCCTTCCGGCTTCTCTTCTCACTGCTTTTCAATGCTGGGGATTTGTGGGAGGTCCCTCGGTATATGTAGGGCCAGGAGGAGCTTGTTTTCTACATGTCTGCAGTGCACGGTGCCTGAGGCTGAGGATTACCCACATGTTATTACTATTCGGGAGCAGGACGTGCT
This sequence comes from Gastrophryne carolinensis, assembly GCA_027917425.1. Taxonomy (NCBI): domain Eukaryota; kingdom Metazoa; phylum Chordata; class Amphibia; order Anura; family Microhylidae; genus Gastrophryne; species Gastrophryne carolinensis. The sequence goes on from CM051236.1 coordinate 161,545,640, forward strand.
GTATGCGTATAATATCAACTCTACAGGTGAGTACTTCACAGAGTAGTATTTTTCAGTTTGGGTGTGTAATTGACCCCTCTTCTCATTATTAACTAATATGTTTTTATTTGGATTTTTACACAATGTCTCAATGCAGCTCCTTAAATAAAAGTAATCCTGGTTTTGCCATGCATAACCTTTTTCTCAAATTATTCCACAGACATAAACCTCAGTGGTGCCTCTATTTTCATTGCACAAAAAGCTCTGCTTTTCCTTTGCTCCTCTCCCCACATTCTTGGTTTTTCACTTTGATCTTCTAAAAAAGCTTTTTATGTATGTTTTTCAATTCCATGTTCAATATGTGTTCCAATATTTTTGTATGTTTGTTATTTTGTTTGTTTGTTTTTTTTTATGTATGGTTCCCTTGTCTATTTTAATATACATAAAAACGTAGTTTGTTTTCATGTGTGAATATTTCACAGTTCATCTAAAGCAATGCACAATTAAAAATGGATGAAAATGGTTTCAATGTGACCTTGTCCTGCAAAATGAATCTGTTATATAATTCTAGCCAATATGAAGATGCTGTGGTTTCTAGAACATGTCCTCGGCATACATTGCTGGTGCATGCAATTTCTTTGCTGGTAGGGTAAAGCTCCTGTTCATGCAAAGATCAAAGCCCCAGCCAAGAATCTGAACTAATAATCCTCTTGTTACAATTTTTATTCTTAGTATACAGTACGTCCTGCTCCAAATCTCGCAGGTGAGCGGGGTTATTAACCTGCGGCCCTGTAGGACTATTCCCACCCGTTCCACTAGTAATATGCCTCCCTGCCTTGGCTGCGCTGGTCGGGTGAAGGTAGGCAGCACCGCCGTTGGTGCTTAGGAGCGCTGCTCCACCGCAATCCCCCACCAAAGGGTAGGCGGTTCAGGCTTATGGTGAGCCTCTATGGGATGCCCCTCCCGCACTATTGCCTCTGCCTATCGGGGGGCCCTATTTAAGTGGCCGCCGTCCTCCCTCATCCTCCTTGTAGTCTTCGGGGGGAAAAGAGGGGGGGGGTGTATGTGTATAGATATGTATGTTATGCAGTCTTTGCTTTCACTTTTCACATGTCTTTATTCTTGTGTCAGCCGCCGTGCTGACTTGTCTTTATTGCTTTTAAATTTACCGCCGCCGCGCGCTGACTTGGTTCCGCGCTTGGCGGCGGCGGCATTTCCTCAGGCGCTGGTGCGCCATCATTGGCTGTTGGCCTTCTCGCTTCGCGCTCTTCGGGGGGGCGGGGCCCGTCTTTGGCGCGTTCCGCGTCATCGCTATTACTGGCCCGCCCCTCGAGGTATACCGACGCCATCTTTTCTGACTTGGTTGGCTTATGTGCGATGGACTCCTACCTACCGCGGTCCGTAAGTGCCCTTGCGGGTGACTTTATCTGCTTCACTTTTGTTACGATGTACTTAAGGTCTTGTCTGCTTATGTCTTTCAGGCGGGACGAACCCTTCTTGGCTTCTCCCGGCCCTGTTTTTAGTATATTACTTGTAGGCCTTGTAAAAATTATGCTCCCACGTCCCTAGCGGGTTATTGGGGCATCCAGGTTTGCTATATAGCGTTATTCCCTATCGGCGTATAGCGCCGCTATAATCACCATATGGAGGCATCCCAGGATAATGTTACCGGGGTCCCTTCGGGACATGACCGGCTGTGTTTAGCGTGTGGGAAGCCTCATGCTGACGCTGACAAGGCGCGGGTGTACCCTGTGCTCAGCAGGTGCTTGCATTGCAATCTGGCCTGCCAGTGGCTGCACCTCGTTTCACTTCACCTACTCCCCCAAGCTTAAATCTCACTCCTGCTGAGTTGCATACTAGTGGGGATTCTCAGCCTGATGTGTCTTCTAGACTGGCTACTGTTGAACAGATTATTGCCAAGTCTTTAGCGCGTAAGGCCCCTGCTAAGAAGCGGCAGTTGACGCCTAATGTTACTGTTTTCCCTATGGGAAATGAGGAGTTTTGGAATCTGTGTGGCTATACCCTGTCTGAAGGGGAGCTCTTTTCTGATTTGGGCTCATCTGATGAGAGACCAAGGGTCATGACGATTCTGGCTCTGACCCCTGGGCCCCGGATGACACTGACAGATTATTGACCCAGATTCTTGAGGTTCTGTCTTTCTCTCCCTGTTGAAGCTCCCCTCTTTGCCTGGGAGCCTCTTTTCCATACAGCAAGATCACGTTTGGAATTTCCAGAGCAGGCACATTTCCATAACCTTGTGCTCAAGGAATGGGAGCGCCCCAGTAAACTTCCCAGGGTTCCAAAGAGTTGGGATAGGAAGTATCCCTTTCCTGCTGAGGTGGTTAAAGATGCCCTCTGTCATGCATTCCCCTGATTCTACTACCCTGCGGGATGCCGAAGACCGGCGTATTGATCAGCTGGCATCCCACGCCTTTGCATGTGCGGGGACGGCGCTGTGCCTGGTCTGTGCCTCTGCCATTACTGCTGTGGCCACTAGAACCCTTATCCTTATCAGAAATATGCTCGATAGTGCCCCTGATGATTTGCCTTGTGAGGTGTTTAATGCACTCTCCAGTTGTGATGTTTTTGTAAACTTTGTCCTATCAGCATTGGATGACACCATCAGAATGTGTGCCAGAACTTCTGCCCTCGTGGTGGCTATACACCGCTCGGTTTGGCTGCGCCAGTGGGCTGCTGACAACGCTGCCATGAAGGCCCTCACTGGTTTTCCCTTTAAAGGACTGCGTCTGCTTGGTGACCGCCTGGACCTTTTTGCTAAGGGAGGCAGGTTACCCCAGCGCAGGCGGCAACCTCGGCCCTTTCGGGGTCAGGGTTCCTTCTCCTCCCCTTACCGCGGTGCAAGACAGGGAAGGGCGGTGTCCTTCCCTGGGGCCCGGGGAGATTTCTGGGGTAGAGGCAGAGGACGTGGACGTCCTGGCTCCTCCTGGGGTCCCAAAGCTAAATCCTCTCCCAAGCCCCCTCACCCATCCGGGTGGGGGGACGGCTGCAGCACTTCGCTCACGTCTGGAGGCTTCATGTCTCAGACCGGTGGATTCAGGAGGTAGTGTCCTCCGGTTACAAGTTGGAGTTTGCTGCCGATCCCCCCCCCAAGATTCATCAGATCCCGGATTCCTCAGAACCCTGTGCAAGCAGTGCAAGGCCTCCTGGAGCTGGGGGTCATCTGCCAGGTCCCTTTAAGAGAAAAAGGCAAGGGCTTTTATTCCAACCTATTCACAGTACCCAAAAAGGATGGTTCTGTCAGGCCCATCCTGGACTTAAAGATTCTCAACAAGTTTGTCAGGGGCAGGCGCTATTGCATGGAGACTCTGCGCTCTGCCATCAGTTCCCTGCGCCAAGGGGATTTCATGACTTCTGTGGACATCAAAGATGCTTACCTTCATATTCCTGTATTTCCAGGTCATCAAAGGTTCCTCAGGTTCGCTCTGATGGATCAACACTACAAATTTGTGGCCTTGCCCTTCGGCCTCACTTCAGCTCCCAGGGTGTTTACCAAGGTGCTGGCTGGCATGATGTCTCTGCTCAGATGTCAGGGCGTCCGCGTGCTTCCCTATCTGGACGACATTCTCATCACTTCTCAGTCTCTACATCAGGCAGAGTTGGATACTCAGCTGGTGGTGTCCACTCTGGAGTCATTTGGATGGGTGATCAACCACCCCAAGTCCTCACTGTCCCCTTTCTTGGTAACTCCATTCCTAGGAATGATTCTGGATACAGTTCAGGCAAGGATCTTCCTTCCTCAGCAGAAGGTGGACAGTCTGATTGCACAGGCTCAGTTCCTCCTAGCTTGTCCCCATCCCTCCATCAGGCAGGGGATGCAGCTGGTGGGCCTGATGGTGGCGTGCTTCGAAGCGGTCCCTTATGCTCAGTTCCACTTGAGGCCTCTGCAACTTCACCTATTGTCTGTATGGGACAAGGACCCAGCGTCCCTGGACAGGGTCTGTGTGCTCTCCCCCCTGGTCAGGAGGTCCCTCTTGTGGTGGATGGACTCCAGGAACCTGTTGGGGGGCAGATCCTTTCTTGCCCCTTCCTGGGAGACGGTCACCACGGATGCCAGTCTGTCAGGTTGGGGGGGTTTCTGGAAGTCCCTGCGGTTCCAGGGGAGGTGGGGCCCTCAGGAGGCCCACACACCTATCAATGTCTTGGAGCTGCGAGCGATCAGGTTAGTTCTGGCTCGCTTGACTACTCATCTTCAGGGCCTGCCTGTTAAGGCGCGCTCGGACAACCAGACGGCAGTTGCCTACATCAGTCATCAGGGAGGGACCCGGAGCAAGGGGGCCCTCCAGGAAGCGTCTCTGATCCTGACTTGGGCAGATGCCTATGTCCCCTGCATTTCAGCTGTGTACATCCCGGGGGTGGAAAATCACCTGGCAGACTCTCTGAGCAGGGGGACCTCAGGGAGAATGGTCCCTATGCAGCAGGGTGTTCCAATCTCTGTCACCGTTGGGGCCAACCAGATGTGGATCTGTTTGCGTCCCGCCACAATCGCAAGCTTCCAGCTTTTGTCTCTCTGTCCAGGGATCCTCTGGCCCTGACCTCGGATGCGCTAGCAATGTCATGGAAGGACGTTCAGTTCCTGTATGTCTTCCCCCCCAATTCCCCTGCGGGGCAGGGTTCTGCGCAAGATTGCTCTGGAAGGGGTGCCAGCAATTCTGGTGGCCCCCAGGTGGCCAAGAAGAGTGTGGTTCGCAGACGTGGTACAGCTGGCAGTAGATCAGTACGCTCTGCCCTTGGTGCCAGATCTGATCACTCAGGGCTCACTACGCCATCCCAATTTACAAACTCTGGCTTTGACGGCTTGGCTGCTGAAACCTCCATCTTGATGGAGAAGGGGTTGTCTTCCTCAGTTGTGGATACTTTGATTAAAGCTAGGAAGAAGTCTTCCTCTTCCATTTATTACAGGGTTTGGGGTGCCTACATTGACTGGTGTGAGTCTAAGTCTCTTCCCTGTCGTGTGTTCTTTATTCCCAGGATTCTGGAGTTCCTGCAGCATGGGTTGGAGATGGGGCTCCAACTCAGTACTCTGAAGGGTCAGGTTTCTGCCCTGGCTATTTTTTTCCAGAAGTCCTTTGCTCAGCACCCTCTGATCAGGACTTTTTTCCAGGGGGTCACTCATGTGCGTCCCCCACGTAAACCTATGGTGGATGGGATTTGATGGATGAACCTATGGGATTTGAACTTGGTTCTGTCAGCCTTGCAAGGTGCTCCGTTTGAACCTGTGCAGGATGCTGCCTTAGCCATTCTTACGCTCAAGGTTGTGTTTCTGGTGGCTATCACTTCTGTCAGGCGTGTGTCTGAGTTGGCGGCGCTGTCCATTCAGCCCCCCTACTATGAGAGACACCAGGACAAGGTGGTGTTTCGTTTCAAACCTGATTTTCTGCCTAAGGTAGTGTCTGCCTTTCATTTGAATCAGGATATTGTTCTTCCTTCTTTGTGCCCTAATCCTAGCAATGCTAAGGAGAGGGTTTTGCACTCTTTGGATGTGGTTAGGTGTCTGAAGTACTATCTGGTGGCTACTGCACCTTTCAGGAAAACTGATGCTCTTTTTGTGATCCCTTCTGGTCCTAGGAAGGGTTTGGCTCCTGCCAAGTCTACTATCAGCAAGTGGATTCGTCAGGCTGTGACTCAGGCCTATTCTGCTAAGGGGAAGAATCCTCCCTTCCGCCTTAACTGCTCATTCCACTCGTGCTATTGGTGCCTCTTGGGCTTTTCAGCACCAGGCTTCTGTTGAACAAGTTTGCAAGGCTGCTACTTGGTCTTCTGTTCATACCTTTTCAAAGTTTTACAAGGTTGATGTTAGGGCCTCAGCTGACGCTGTTTTTGGCCGAAAGGTTCTGCAGGCGGCAGTGGTTTAAACTGCCTGCTGCTGATTTTTCTTGGGGATCCCACCCTACTTTATGGACCCTGCTATTGGATGTCCCAAATGTAAGTATTAGATTTGGAGCAGGACGTACTGTATACTAAGAATAATACAATTCTGTGATTACTCACCTGTAGAATTGGTATTATGAGTATACAGTACGTCCTGCCCCCTACACCCTTGGTTTGCATTTTCTCGGATTCCCTGTATGGTGATTGTTATCATTGTTATAGTTGATAGTTTGGATTGTTTAATTCTCCCGGCTTCTCCTTAACTGCTTTTCAATGCTGGGGATTTGTGGGAGGTCCCTGGGTATTTGAGGGGCCGCAAGGAGCCTATTTTCGATGTCTCTGAAGTCCAGCGCCATCTGCCAGAGTATATCCCAACTGTAAGTATTAGATTTGGAGCAGGATGTACTGTATACTCATAATACCAATTCTACAGGTGAGTAATCACAGAATTGTATTTTCATTCGACATTACTAGAATCTTTTTTTTTTTTTTTTCTTTCTAGAATATCTGTCTCTATAAAACCTGACCCTCCTTGTTCAATCCGGCTGGCTCAGAGGAAGGGAAGGGGGACCCTATGTCATTTTTTTTTAATTTACATGAACATTAAATTTAAAAAAAATTGCAATAGATCATCTTTGAGACAGAATGGGGGTATATCGTATCATCATACCTGTATTGCATCGCCAGATTCTTGCCAATTCACACCCCTATAGTCTATTGGAGGACTTATCACTTCTACTGACAGAAAAAAGTTAGGGCTGTTGCAGACAAAAACCTTATACTTTGAAGTGACTTCTGATCAGGAGCAACTGATGGCATGGCAAAAGGGTAATCTGTAGGCAGGCTCAATCCCATGGTCAAGATGGAAGTTTTTAGATTTTTTTTTTACATCCAATTTGCCTGGTCAGAAACTCAGTTGTGTTGAGGGTGTTTTGGGCCACTGGGCCCCTCTGTCTTGTTGACTAAACCATCCCTCACATGCCACCCCCCTTATCTATTCAGCATAGTATTGGCTGTTCTTACTTTCTTCTTGTGATATTTAAAGTAGCAACCTGGTATTCTGTATTTTTTGTACTGCCCTGACTCTTTTTCCACCTCAGGAGTGTACTACTTTGAACTTCTCAGTGAGTATATAAATAAACTGCAGGACAATGAGGAAAATGGATTTTAGCTGGGGCTTCTCTTGCCAATACCTGAAAGAGGAGCAGTGTATGCGGGTCTTTTTCTTTAGTGTCTGTCTTTAAAGTGATCAAAACTAGTTTGTGTTTATGAAGAAGTGGAACTGGACCTTCCTTCTGGAAAAGGATTTGTTCTTTCTTGTGCAACTTGTTTAACTGTAAGTATATTGCAGAGTGGTTTCTCTGGCAACAATATACCTCTTGAATGTTGGTGTGGAGGAATAGAATACTGGTAATCCTGCTAACACACGCAAATATAATAAAACTCACTCCATCCTCCCCCCCATCTTCCTGCCATGGTCACCAGCACACATGCTCCATGCACAATAAACTTGTCTTTATCCATGACCGGTTTCTTTCTAAGTCTTTTAACTTTATGTGATTCACAGAAACATGGCTTACCCCATCAGGCGCAGCCTCATCTGCTTCCCTCTCACATGGGGGATTACATCTCAGCCACACCCCTAGATCAAGAGCATATAGGGCGGGGTGTGGGCAGTCCACCCGAACACTGCTCCTTTAACCCAATCCCTGCCCTGCCCTCCCTATCCTTCTCATCTTTCAAAGTTAATTGTGGCCGTTTATATTCTCCCTGTAACTATTTCCCTTTTCCTCGGTCGCTTTTCTACCTGGTCAGTTTCTGTCCAGACATCCCTGCAATTATCATGGGTGACTTCAACCTACCTGTCTACACTAGCGGCTCTACTGCTACCAGATTACTCTTGCTAACCACCTGTTTCGGACTCAAACAATGGTCTGCTGCCCCTACCCACAAAGACGGTCATACAATGACCACCTCTTACCTCCTCTAACGTCTGCTCTGTATCAAACCTCTTGTGCTCTTTGCGCCCCTCTCTGACGATAACCTGCTAACATTGACCTTCTGCTTCCTGCAACCCCCCCTGCACACAAACCTAGAATACAACGCAGGGACTTAAAGTGGACCCAGGATTTTGACTATCCCTAATTGTGTACATGCGTGGCCGCTTGTCCAATCCGCGCGCTCGGAGCAGCTGACGCCACATCGTCTAAGCTTCGTCTAAGGCCAGCAGCTCCTGCTTCCCTCTAACAGGGAGCGGCCATTCATAAATGCCTGACGCAGGCAGCCGCCCTGCTAGAGGGATAGGGGGGATGCGGCTTGTGCATGCACTGTTGGATCAGGAAACAAGGTAAGTGTATGGGGTGACCTGGGGGGTTTCTCACAGCATCCCGATTTTGGATGCCCCGGGGGGGGGGGAATCAATCAGCCCAGGCCAATCGCCGTGGGTCCACTTTAATAAACTTAGATCTTCAGTCTATGCCTGTCTCACTTCAACCTTTTCAGACCCTGGCCTCATTTACTGACATAGACATGGCATCATCCCACTACCACAATACACTTAATTCAGTACTCTGCTGCCCCCTATTTATAGCTACCCTCGCCCCAAAAACTGTCAACCCTTGTTAAATGCAAGCACTGCCAGACTGAAACGGCTGTCTCTAGTTTCTGAACCGCAATGGAGGAAAACCAAAGCCAATCATGACTTTCTTTTTTTATAAACAAGCATTTCAGGAACTTGAGAGTGTTCTTTCATCTCCTAAGCAAGCCTATATCCCTTTACTTATTTCTGCACAAGCTGGAATATTACTATTCTATTCTAGAACTATAACTATTCAACACTTTCAGCTCCCTACTCCAGCCACCAAATCCTCCTCCAACCTCCCAAATAGCAGCAAAAGAGTGTTCAACGTTCTTTAAAGATAAAATTAACTATTCTTAGTATACAGTACGTCCTGCTCCAGATAAGAATCATTACACTTGGGTATTACTCCGCCAGATGGCGCTGGACTGCAGAGACAGCGAAATTGGCTCCTCCCGGCCCCTCAAATACCCGGGACCTCCCACAAATCCCCAGATCATCTTTGCAGTCTGGACTGCGAAGGACAAGAAGATGGCTCTCCTCGCAGGTGAGCGGGGCTATTAGCCTGCGGCCCTGTAGGACTATTCCCACCCGTTCCATTATTAATGTGCCTCCCAGCCTTTGCTGCGCTGTTCTGGGTGATGGTAGGCAGCACCGCTGTCAGGTTCTTAGAAGCGCTGCTTCACCGCAATCCCCCACCAAAGGGTAGGCGGTATAGGCATATGGTGAGCCTCTATGGGATGCCCCTCCCGCCCTATTGCCCCTGTCTATCGGTGGGTCCTATGTTAAGTGGCCGCTGTCCTCCCTCGCTCTCCCTGGTAGCTCTCGGGGGGGGGGGGGGGGGTGTGCATATGCCTTGGTGCTTCACTGTATTATGTTTTGTCTGGTGGTGTCAGTCGCCGCACTGACTTGGTTGCACTGGTTGCGTTTTTAAATATACTGCTGCCGCGCACACGCGCTTCCACTGCGGTGGCGTTACCTCAGGCGCGGGTGCTGCTTTGCGCTCTTCGGGGGGGCAGGGCCCGCGGCTGGCGCGTTCCGCGTCACTGTCTCCGCGGCCCGCCCCTCGAGGTATACTCTGCGCAATTTTCTCTGGTGTCGGCTGCTGCGTGACTGGCGTCTACCTACCGCTGTCCGTGAGTGCCCTCGCAGGCGGTTTTTATTACCCTTTGTCGTTATACATGTCACTTATGGGGTTCTCTTCGCTTATGTCTTTCAGATGGGCCGACCTCTATTGGTTTCTCCTGGCCCTACTCCCTCTATTTAGTTATTAAACTTGTGAGACCTAGTGTGTAAATATTCTAAGCATACAGTACATCCTGCTCCATATATAATACTTACACGTGGGTAATCCTCCGCCAGATGGCGCTGTTCACTGCAGACATGCAAAAACAGGCTCCTCCCGACCCTTCATATACCCAGGGACCTCCCACAAATCCCCAGATTTCTCTGCAGGGCTGACTGCGAAGACCTGAAGTATCACTCTCTCGCAGGTGAGCGGAGCTTTACAGCCTGCGGCCCTGCAGGACTATTACCACCCGTCCTCTTCGATGATGTGCCTCCCAGCCTGGGCTGCGCTGGTCGGGTGAAGGTAGGCAGCACCATGTGTGCTCACGGAGCTACGCTCCACCACAGTCCCCACCATAGGGTAGGCGGTTTAGGCTGATGGTGAGCCTCTAATCGATGCCCCTCCCGCATTATTGCCCCGTGCCCCCTGTAGCTATGAACCCTGGGTGAAGGGTCGCCTTCCTCCCCCGTTTCCCCCTGTAGCCCGGGGGAAAAGAAAGGGGGGGTATGCGTGTGGCGGTCTCAGTGTAAGGTTGTACACGTTTATGGCCGTTGATTTGTCTTGAACTGGGTGTCAAAGCCGCGCTTCCTGATCCACATAACCCTTGACAGGTTGCGCGCGTGTGTATTTTTCCTTACTGAGGTGTGCTGCCCGGGCGGCAGTGTCGGTAATTACGGCGGTTCCCTTAGCTAAATTCTAACTTGTGTGCTTTATCCACTGCTTGTTATGAACATTACCGCTGGGTTGAAGCTTCGCGCTTTTTGGGGGAGGCGGGGACCTGGCTTGGCACGCTCCGCGTCACAGCCAGATCGGGCCCGCCCCTCGAGGTTCGCTTGGCGCCATTTTGATGGTCTTTGCGCGTGGTTGCGATCCTCCTCCTCCCTTGGTCATGTAAGTGCCCTCCTGGGTGTTTTTTCTTATGATCTTTCGTTCTGCTGCGCATGGCTCTGACACTCCCCCTTATTCACTTTATGTCTTTCAGACGCCAAGATTTCGGTGGCTTCTACCGGCCTGACATATATTATAGCAGGCTCACGTAAACATTCTCCCACATTACTAGCGGGTCTTGGGGCATCCAGGGTTGCCTATTGCATAAATCCCTGCAGGCATATTGCTCAGATAATCACCATATGGAGGCATCTCAGAATTATGTGCCCGGGGTCCCTCGGGGACAAGACCGGCTGTGTACAGCGTGTGGACAGCCCCATGCTGATGCTGACAGAGCACGGGTCTGCGGACCGTGTGCTGAACAGGTACTGGCCCTGCAATCAGGTTTACCAGTGGCTGCACCTCGCTTCAATACACCTGTCTCCCCGTGCTTAAATCTCACTCCTGATGAGTCGCACTCTAGCGGGGATGACCAGCAAGTCGTGCCGCGCAGGCTGCCTACGGCTGAGCAGGTGATATCTAGTTTGGCAGAGCGCTTGAGCCCTGGAAAGAAGCGGTCCCTGACGTCTCCTGGTTCTCTGGTTCCTACTGAAACTGAAGAGTCTGCCGCTATGCAGGACCTTGCTCCTTCTGATGAAGGTAAGCTGTTCTCGGATTCGGGCTCCTCGGACGAGATGCCTTGGAGCCGTGATGATTCTGGCCCCGGTTCTTGGGGCCTGTGTGACACTGATGAACTACTTATAAAGATCTTTGAGGTTTTGTCAATCTCTCCTCCTGAAGAGGCTTCCAAGCCTAAGAAGGAGAGTTTCCACACAGCGACACCGCGCTTGGAATTCCTGGAACAGAAGCATTTCCAGGCTCTTATATCCAAAGAATGGGAATCGCCTTGTAAGCTTAAAGGGGTTCCAGGGGTCTGGGATTGGAAGTACCCTTTTCCCCCTGATGTGGTTAACTTTTGGTCAGCACCTCCCGTGGTGGATGCACCGATCATAGGGGTTACTAACCCCCCCTTCATGACTGCTCCTAATTACCGTACCCTTCGGGATGCTGAGGACCGGCGCATTGACAGACTGGCTTCCCACGCCTTTTCGTGTGCAGAGACGGCTCTACGCCCGGTCTGTGCCGCGGCCATCACTGCGGTGGCCGCCAGGACCCTCATTAGAAAGCTACTTGATCACCAACCTGAGGATCTCCCCTGGGAGGTCTTTAATGCACTCTCCGATTGTGATGTGTTTGTGAGGTTTATCCTCTCCACGCTGGACGACACCATTAAGATGTGTGCTAGAACCTCTGCCCTTGTGGTAGCTATTCGCCGCCTGGTCTGGCTGCGACAGTGGGATGCTGACGATGATACAAAAAAGGCTCTCACTGGCCTTCCCTTTAGAGGACGGCGCCTATTTGGGGCCCGTTTGGACCTTTTTGGAAAAAAGGGTAAGGCACCCCTACGCAGAAGGCCGTCTCGGCCTCCTCGGGGCAGGGACACCCCTCCCCCTCCCTACATTAGTGTCAAGCACGAACCAGAGGTGTGCTTCCAACTTTTCGGCGTAGATTCCCACTCCAGGGTAGGCAAGCAACGTCCTGGGCCCTCCGGCAGGACTAAGTCCAAATCTGCCAAGACCTCCCAAGCCTGAAGGAACGCCCTCGCCCTGCTGGGCGAGGGGACTGCCGTAGCACCTGGCTCCTATACGGGAGCGTCTCGCCTCCTTCTGGTGGATACAGGAGGTAGTTCCCCTGGATACAGGATAGAGTTTGCTGGGCGGTCCCTTTCCGAGGTTGTCAGGGTGCTTCTAGTCCCTGTTTTCTCTTCAGGAGTTGGTGCAGGCCGTACTCGGCCTGCAGGGTCTTGGCTCACTTGCAGGTTGCCCTTAACAGGCTGGGGCGATGGCCTCTACATTAACCTTTCCTCTCTCCCTCAAAAGGATGAGACAGTCTGGGCCATGCTGGCCTATTGTAGGCTTGGCAATTCTACACTCTGTGTTGGGCCACAGGCGCCCTGTGCCAGGGGGGCCTCTTGCCACCTGTGGAGATCTAAGATCCTTTTAGTTTCCCCTGTGTCTGCTGGACACCGAGACCTTTACAGGTCAGTGTTGATGGACCAACTCTGCGGATTGGGCCCTTGTTTTTGGCCACTCTTCTGCTCCCAGGCTGCTCGCCAAGGCGCGGATGGGGGTGATGTCTCTGACATGCCCGTGGGGCCTCCGCACTAGGACCTACCGGATCGTCCTTCTTTACTTCCCAATCTCTACGTCAGGCCGAGTGGGTTAGTCGGCCGGAGGTGTCCTTTGGAAGTTATTTGGATGGGTGCCCAGTCACCTCATTCCCTCATTGTCCCTTATTCGGTATCTCCATTCCTTGGATTCGGTTCAGGCTTGAACCTTCTTCCTTGGCAATAAGTGGACTCCTGGTTACATGGGCTCTGTCCCTCTTTGCTGTCACCTTACCTTCACCAGGCAGGATTGCAGCTGTTGGGCCCGTTGGTGGCGGATCAGATGATGTCCCTTATATTCAGAGCCCTTGGGCTCTTCGGCACAGTATTTTATTAATCCTGGATGGGGTTCCAGCACCCCTAGAGCTAGGTCTGTGCTCATTCCCCCTTGGTACGGTGGTTCGTCTTGAGCTGGTTAAATTCAAGGAACCTGTCAGGGGGCACCCCCTCCTTTTCTTGCATCTTCCTGTAGATGGTCACCTTGGGTACCACGTCTCACAGGTTGACGGGGGGGGGATTTTCTTCTAAAATCCCCCGCGGTTCCTAGGTGGGGCCCTTAGAGGCTCCATTTACCTACTGATTTTGTTAAAACAGTGAGCTTTCAGTTGGCTCTATCTTGCTGGACTACTCCTCTTCAGCACCTGTTTATTTGGGGACTCTTGGCCTGTCGGAGGACAGTGGCCTGTATTTATTGTCGGTGTGGAACTTGGAGCAGGATGATTCTCCTGGAAGGTTTCTGATCCTGATCTAGGTGGGGGTCAACGTTCCCTGCATCTCAGTGGTATTCGCTCCAATGGATGTCCTTTAGTGGCAGGTTGTGCTATCCTGGTGTGCCTCTGAGAGCCACCTAGGGTGGCTCTGTTGGGGCCCCGTTACTATCACAGGGGCTCTGCCCTTGTTTTTACTGCCCCAGAATATTCTGACTTTGGTCATGGGGGATTAGTAATTTTATGTCTGGACATTCTAGTCTATATATTTTATCTTCATTCACCCTGCTAGGCGGGGTTCTGCGCAAGATTGTGCTGATAAGGGGGGACCCGTGATCCTGATGGCCCCTGGGTGGCCTAGTGGAGTGTGGTTCGCAGATGTTTCTGCTGAGGACAGCGGACCTGCACGCTCTCTCAGGAGTGGGGTTCTGCCCTTTTCAGGCTCCTTCTTATGTCGCCCCAATCTACAGGCTCTAATCTGACGGTTGATTCTGGGGTGACTTTGTCTATGGAGGGCTAGGAGCAAGCTTCTTCTTCTTCTTCCTCCGTCTACTATAGGGTATGGCGTACCCATATTGATTGGCGGGAGTCTAGGTCTCTCCCCTGTTGTACGTTCTCTGTTCCCAGGGTTCTAGAGTTATTACAGAATGGGTTGGAGTTGGCTCCCCATCTCGGTGCTTTGAAGGTTCAGGTTCTGCCCTGTCCGCCTTTCCTTAGAAGTCTTGTTCAGTCTTCCTTGTTAAGCGTTCTTTTGGGGATTGCTCAGGTGCAGCCCCCAAGTAGTTCTGTGGTCCCTGTTGGGATTAATTTTTATTCTTTTGCCTTGCGGGTTGTTCCCTTTGGACCTATTTCGGATGCTGTCTGAACTGTTCTTACTTCAAGTTGCCCTTCTGGGGGCTGTTGCTTCAGTCAGACGTGTGCCTGAGAAGGTGGCTCTGTTTTGTTAGCCCTCGTTCATTATATATACACCATGATGTGGTGGTATTCTGCCTTATGCCCAAGGTGGTGTCTTATGCTCATTTATTCAAGATCTTTTGTCTGCCTCTGGGCCTTATTCTTAGTAATGCTGAAGTAAGGGGGGTCTACATTCCCTCAACAGGTGTTGAAGTTTTCCGGGTTGTCTCTTGTCCCTTAGGGGGACTGATGCCCCTTGGGGTTTGCGGGCGCCTCCATACGTATGTGCCTGATCTCCTCTGCTTCCAGGGGTTATGCGCCCTTCGGACTGGTCCTGCTTGGATGGATTGTCCTTTCTGGTCCTAGGTAAGGGTGTTGGCTTCTTGCTGATCCTTGTTAGTGTAGTGGTCAGTATCCCCGCCTGTCACGCAGGAGACCAGGGTTCAAATTCCCCGATGGGGAGAGCTCTAAGCTTTGCTGAGGCTACTGTTTGCAATTGGACTGGTCAGGCTTTTACTCTGGCCTATTCTTTTAAGGGGAAGAATCTTCTTCTCTTTTTATTCTGTTTCTACTTGTGCGTGGGTACCTTTGGCCTTTCAGCACCAGGTTTCTGTTAAACAGGTTTTGCTAGACCGCTGCTTGTTTTCTGTTCATATCTTTTCAAAGGTTTTTTATGAGGTTGACTTTAGAGCTTCTGCTCCTGTCGCTCTTGGTAGCAAGATTTGCAGGTGACAGCGCCTTTACTGTCTGCTGTGCCTTTTTTATGTGGATCCCACCCTACTTTATGGACACTGCTATTGGATGTCCCACGTGTAAGTATTATATATGGAGCAGGACGTACTGTATGCTTAGAATAATACAATTCTGTGAAATACTCACCAGTAGAATTGGTATTATATGCGTACAGTACGTCCTGCTCCACCCCACCCTGGTTTTTTTTCTGGATCCCCTGTATGGTGATTGTTTTCATTGTTATTGTTACCAGTCTGGTGGTTGGTTTCTCCCGGCTTCTTTTCTCACTGCTTTTCAATACTGGGGATTTGTGGGAGGTCCCTGGGTATATGAAGGGCCGGGAGGAGCCTGTTTTTGCATGTCTGCAGTGAACAGCGCCATCTGGCGGAGGATTACCCATGTGTAAGTATTATATATGGAGCAGGACGTACTGTATGCGTATAATACCAATTCTACAGGTGAGTATTTCACAGAATTGTATTTTCTCCCAGTTCCCTAGCGAGCTATTGGGGCATCCCGGGTTGCTTTTTTAGCGTGAATCCCTATCGGCCTATTGCGCCACTAAAATCACCATATGGAGGCGTCTCAGGATAATGTGCTCGGGGTTCCTTCGGGACAAGCCCGGCTGTGTGTAGCTTGTGGGGTGTCCCCTACTAGTGCTGACAATGGGCGGGTCTGTGTGCCTTGTGCCCAGCAAGTGCTTGCGCTGCAGCCTGGTTTACCAGTAGCTGGGCCTGCGCCTCGTGTGGCTTCACCTACTCCCCCCAAGCTTAAATTTGACTCCCATTGAGTTGCATACCAGGGGGTCTCAGCCTGATGTGTATTCCAGACTGGCTAGTGTTGAGAAGTTGCTTGCTAATACCTTGGCGCATAAGGCCTCTGCTAAAAAGCGCCACTTAACGCCTGATGTCACTCTCTTCCCTATGGAGGCTGATGAGTTTTTGGAACTGTCTGGCTATACCCCTTTGGAAGAAGGGGAGTTATTCTCTGACTCGAAGTCATCTGATGAGAGGCCCAGGGGTCATGATGATTCTGGTTCTGACCCCTGGGCCCCAGATGATACTGATAGGCTGTTGGCTCAGATTTTTGAGGTGCTGTCTATCTCTCCCCCGGTTGCGGCCCCCAGGCAACGGGGGAATTGTTTCATACTGCTAAGCCACGTTTAGAGTTCCCTAAGCAAGCCCATTTTAATAATCTCGTGCTCAGGGAATGGGAGCGCCCCAGCAGGCTTCCCGGTGTACCTAAGAGTTGTGATAAGAGGTATCCCTTTCCTGCTGATGTGGTGAAGCGTTGGTCATCCCCTCCGGAGGTGAATGCCCCGGTCCTAGGGTTATCTAACACCTCTGTCATGCATTCCCCTGACTCTACTACGCTGCGGGATAGTGAGGACCGGCGTATTGATCAGCTGGCGTCCCATGCCTTTGCATGTGTGCCATTACGGCTGTGGCTATTAGGACCCTGCTTAGAAGTATCCTAGATGGTGCCCCGATGATGTGTCTAGTCGAGGTTTTTGTGACTTATGTCCTCTCTGCTTTGGATGATACCATTAGGATGTGTGGCAGAACCTCTGCCCTGGTGGTGCCTATACACCGCTCGGTTTGGCTGCGCCAGTGGGCTGCTGACAACGCTGCCAAGAAGGCCCTCACTGGTTTCCCCTTCAAAGGACTACGCCTGTTTGGGGACCGCCTGGACCTGTTTGCTAATGGAGGCAGGTTACCCCAGCGCTGGCGGCAGTCTCTGTCCTTTCGGGGACAGGGCTCTTTTTCTTCCCCCTACCGTGGTGCCAGACAGGGGAGGGGGGTCTCCCTTACTGGGGCCCAAGGAGATTTCTGGGGTAGGGGCAGAAGACGTGGACGCCCTGGCTCCTCCTGGGGCTCCAAGCTTAAGTCTTCTCCCAAGCCCCCTCAGGCATGAAAGAGCGCCCTCACCCATCCGAGAGGGGGGACGGCTTCAGCACTTTGCTCACGTCTGGAGGCTTCATGTCTCAGACCGGTGGATTCAGGAGGTAGTGTCCTCCGGTTACAAGAGAGTTTGCTGCCTGCCCCCCCCCCCCCCAAGATTCATCAGATCCCGGATTTCTCAGGACCCTGTGTCAGCTCAGGCTCTAGTTCTGGCGGTGCGAAGTCTTCTGGAGCTAGGGGTCATCTGTCAGGTCCCCTTATGAGAAAGGGGCAAGGGGTTCTATTCCAACCTTTTCACCGTGCCCAAAAGAGATGGGTCAGTCAGGCCCATCCTCAACAAATTTGTCAGGTGCAGGCGCCTTCGCATGGAAACTCTGCGCTCTGCCATCAGTTCCCTGCGTCCAAGGGACTTCATGACGTCTGTGGACATCAAGGATGCTTATCTTCATATTCCTGTTTTTCCAGGTCATCAAAGATTCCTCAGGTTCGCTCTGGAGGATCAGCACTACCAATCTGTGGCATTGCCCTTCGGTCTCACTTCAGCTCCCAGGGTGTTCACCAAGGTGCTGGCTGGCGTGATGTCTCTGCTCAGGTCTCAGGGCATTCACGTGCTGCCCTATTTGGACAACATTCTCATCACTTCTCAGTCCCTTCAACAGGCAGAGCGGGATACTCAGCTAGTAGTGTCCACTCTGGAGTCATTTGGCTGGGTGATCAACCATCCCAAATCTTCCCTGTCTTCTTCCTTGGTGACTCCTTTCCTGGGAATGAATCTGGATACAGTTCAGGCAAGGATTTTTCTTTCTCAGCAGAAGGTGAACAGTCTGCTAGCCCAGGCTCAGTTCCTGCTATCTTGCCCTCATCCCTCCATCAGGCAGGGAATGCAGCTGGTGGGCCTGATGGTGGCGTGCTTCGAGGCAGTCCCTTATGCCCAGTTTCACATGAGACCTCTGCAACTCCACCTCTTGTCAGTATGGGACAAGGATCCTGCGTCCCTGGACCAGTTCCTTGTGCTGTCCCCCCTAGTCAGGTGGTCCCTCTCGTGGTGGCTGGACTCCAGGAACCTGTTGGTGGGCAGATCCTTTCTGGCCCCCTGCTGGGAGACGGTCACCACGGATGCCAGTCTGACAGGTTTGGGGGGCTTCTGGAAGTCCCTCCAGTTCCAAGGGCGGTGGGGCCCTCAGGAGGCCCACACACCTATCAACATTCTGGAACTGAGGGCGATCAGGTTGGTTCTGGCTCACTTGACCCTACACCTTCGGGGCCGGCCTGTTCAGGTCCGCTCGGACAACCGGACGGCGGTTGCCTACATCAATCATCAGGGAGGGACCCGGAGCAAGGGAACCCTCAAGGAAGTGTCTCTGATTCTGGCCTGGGCGGAGGACAATGTTCCCTGCATATCAGCTGTGTACATTCTGGGGGCGGAGAATCTGCAGGCAGACTCTCTGAGCAGGGGGACCTCTCGCCTGGGAGAATGGTCCCTCTGCGGCAGGGTGTTTCAGTCTCTGTGTCACTGTTGGGGCCAACCAGATGTGGATCTGTTTGCGTCCGTCACAATCACAAGCTCCCGGCCTATGTCTCCCTGTCCCAGGATCCTCTGGCCTTGGCCAAGGATGCGCTAGCAATGTCATGGCGGGACTTTCAGCTCCTGTATGTCTTTCCCCCATTCCCTCTGTTGGGCAGGGTTCTGCGCAAGAGTGTGGTTCGCAGACATGGTGCAGCTGGCAGTAGATCAGTACGCTCTGCCCAGGGTGCCAGACCTGCTCACTCAGGGTCACTTACGCCATCCTAATTTACAAACTCTGGCTTTGACGGCCTGGCTGCTGAAACCTCCATCTTGATGGAGAAGGGGCTGTCTGCCTCTGTTGTTGATACCATGATAAAGGCTAGGAAGAAGTCTTCTTCCATTTACTATAGGGTTTGGCGTGCCTACATTGACTGGTGTGAGTCTGGGTCTCTTCCCTGTCGTGTGTCCTCTATTCCCAGGATCCTGGAGTTCCTGCAGCATGGGTTGGAGCTGGGGCTCCAACTCAGTACTCTGAAGGGTCATGTCTCTGCCCTGGCTGTTTTCTTCCAGAGGTCCTTTGCCCAGCATTCTCTGATCAGGACTTTTTTCCAGGGGGTTACTCATGTGCGTCCCCCTCGTGAGCCTATGTTGCCAGTTTGGGATTTGAACTTGGTCTTGTCTGCCTTGCAGGGTGCTCCCTTTGAACCTGTGCAGGATGCTGCCCTGGCCATTCTTACTCAAGGCTGTCTTCTGTTAGGCGTGTGTCTGAGTTGGCGGCGCTTTCCATCCAGCCCCCCTACTTTGAGAGACACCAGGACAAGGTGGTGTTTCGCTTCAAGCCAGACTTTCTGCCTAAGGTTGTGTCTGCCTTTCATTTGAATCAGGACATTGTTCTTCCTTCCTTGTGCCCTAATCCTAGTAATGCTAAGGAGAGGGTCTTGCATTCTTTGGATGGGGTTAGGTGTCTGAAGTACTATCTGGTGCCTACTGCTCCATTTAGGAATACTGATGCTCTTTTTGTGGTTCCTTCTGGTCCTAGGAAGGGTCTGGCTCCTGAAAAATCTACTATCAGCAAATGGATCCGTCAGGCTGTGATTCAGGCCTACTCTGCTAAGGGGAAGAATCCTCTCTTCCGCCTTACTGCTCATTCTACTCGTGCTATTGGTGCATCTTGGGCTTTTCCGCACCAGGCTTCTGTTGAACAAGTTTGCAAGGCTGCTACCTGGTCTTCTGTTCATAACTTTTCTAAGTTTTACAAGGTTGATATTAGGGCCCCAGCTGATGCTGCCTTTGGCCGCAAGGTTCTGCAGGCGGCAGTGGTCTGACCTGTCTGTTGTTACCTTTGGGGATCCCACCCTGCTTTATGGACACTGCTATTGGATGTCCCAAGTGTAATGATTCTTATCTGGAGCAGGACGTACTGTATACTAAGAATAATACAATTCTGTGATTACTCACCTGTAGAATTGATATTATGAGTATACAGTACGTCCTGCTCCACCCCACTCTTGGTTTTGCATTATCCCGGATCCCCTGTATGGTGATTGTTATCATTGTTATAGTTACTAGTTGGTTCTGTTTTAATTCTCCCGGCTTCTCGTTAACTGCTTTTCAATGCTGGGGATTTGTGGGAGGTCCTGGGTATTTGAGGGGCCAGGAGGAGCCAATTTCGCTGTCTCTGCAGTCCAGCGCCATCTGCCGCAGTAATACCCAAGTGTAATGATTCTTATCTGGAGCAGGACGTACTGTATACTCATAATATCAATTATACAGGTGAGTAATCACAG
The DNA here is from genome assembly GCA_027917425.1 of Gastrophryne carolinensis. NCBI lineage: Eukaryota > Metazoa > Chordata > Amphibia > Anura > Microhylidae > Gastrophryne > Gastrophryne carolinensis. Next base: position 161,565,996 of record CM051236.1, read on the forward strand.
AATTGTATTTTTCCCTATATCCAGTCCAGGTCGTCCTAGAACATATGGGTATTCCGCCCCCAGGGGGCCCTCGACTGCAAGATCAAAAGCTGTCACTCCTCCCGGCCCCCTATAAAAGCAGGTGTCTCACTATGATTTCCCAGTGATCATCTTGCAGTCTGGCTGCTGAAGATCGTTGGAAACTCTCTCCTGGATATTGCAGCTGTGCGGGGCCTCCTAGCCTGCCGGCCGCTGTGGACCAATTCCCACTGATCCCGTGGATCCACTATTGCCTCCCGGCCATGGCTGATCGGGACTGTGATGGTAGGGAGAACGCCGGGGTCAGGCGTCTTGACAGAGCTAGGCTCTGGGCCGCAGACCCTGTCTAAAGGGTAGCCGGCCATAGGCTGATGGTGAGCCTATGGGGGGGGGAGGAACCACTTACTACCCTCTGTTATTCCCTCTGCCCCACAAGCTTTATTGTGTGTGATTATGTCACTTTACTGTTGTTCATTGCCCTGGTCATACTTACCTCCCTTGCTCCCTCGAGTTGTCTTGCTGCTCCCCTCTCCCCTCCATCTTGGGCCCTTACGCTGTGAGGGGGGGAGGCGGGGTCGGACGCTGCTCGGCGGCCTCTCCTGAGGCCGCAGGTCTTTTTGTCTCCGGCGTGGTGCGGGCCGGTGCGCGCGTTGTGCAGGGGCTCCGTGGCAAATATGGTGGACTCTTGAAGGACGGCCTCCATCTTGGCTATTGGAGCAGGGATGAGGAGGCAGGAGGCGGGCGATCAGGGGGCAGGGCGCATTATGAGGCTTTTTATGCGTCACTGCCCTGCGGCCCGCCCCTCGAGGAATGCGCGGAGCTGCTGACTGTCTGTGTTGTGAGTCCGTTTTGATATCAATATCTATTGTTTTAGTGTTATGCGCATGTGCTGTGGGATGCTTATTGCCCTTTTTTGCTTGTGTCTTTCAGGTTGGGCCCTCTGATAGATTGTGGGTTGCGGTTCCTCCCGATCCCCCGCCCCCCCCCTCCTCCCCCCTCTTTATTAAGAGGGATTACAAAAAGGGAATAAATAGGAGGGCTACATAGGTTTGGACTGTCAGTGCCTTGTAACCTGCATAATGATTTTTGTCTGCTAATCAACATAATGGAGGCTTCTGGGGATAGTGAGCTAGGGGCCCATCTGGCCGAGTGAAGCTCTGCCCCATGTGCAGTGCCAGCCCTCTGGGCGCACTGTTTGTGTCACTTGTGCCAGGAGCGTCATTTTGGAGCATGATCGGGCGGGTGTATCTGCCCCTAGCCCGTTATTGACTGCGGCCTTTCCAGAACCCCCCGCTACTGCACTTAGCCCCCTGCGAGGGGGAAGCCAGCAAAGGGGTCCCAAGTTGATTTGGCTTACCGGGTGGCCAGCCTTGGGAGACAGATCACTCGCACAGCTCCTAAGAAGGCCACGAGTAAGAAGCGGCACATCGAGCCCGTTTACTTGGATAATGATGATGATCTTTTTGGAGGTCTGGGCTCCATGGAGGAAGGCGAGTTGCATGAGGACTCCATTTCCAATGTGGATTATTATGCCGGCTATGACAGCGGGCCTGGCTCTTCCTCGGGCGAGGATATGTGGCTCCCTGATGATACAGAGAAGTTGCTGGCTTCAGTTTTTGAGACGTTGCATGTTGTTCCTCCTAAGGCGACTAAGAGGAAGCAGGGTGATTTGTTTCAGCCTGAGAGACAGAGATGTGTCTTTCCTGAGCAGGCTACCTTCAGTTCCTAAGCGCCTGGACAGACCGCCTATGGTCCCGTCCCCCCCGAAGTGGATTCCCCTGTGTCGGGGTTATCCAACACTACGGTTATGCCGTCACCCGATACTGCTTCCTTGCGTGATCCAGCTGACAGGCGCATGGATCAGTTAGCGTGTCATGCCTTCACCTTTGCTGGTGCTTGGTTTCGCCCTGTGTGTGCCGCGGCTATTGTCTCCTTAGCAATATCCACAAGACGTCTCACCTTCTTTCTGAAGTCTCGCAAGCGGGCAGAGGAGTATACAGACCTCAAAGCTTGTGTGGATGTTGCCTTTGTTGTCTCTGCCATGGACGATGGTGTCCAGCTCGGTGCCAGGGTTTCGGCCCTGCTTGTTGCGCTTCGTCGCTCGCTCTGGTTGTGGCAATGGTCGGCTAATGCCGCGGCCAAGAAGTTGCTCACTAGTATCCCCTTCGTGGGGCACAGGTTGTTCGGGGAGCGTCTGGACCTCCTGATTAAGGATGGTAGACTCCCTCAGCGACGGAAGCCTGCGCGGCCCTTTCGGGGTTCTTCTGCCTATCGCTCCTTTCGTGGAGGAAGAGGCTCTTCATTTTCAGGTGGCCGCAGAGATTCCTGGGGATGAGGTAGGTCCCGCGGCCGATCCAATCGTTCCTGGGGATCCAAGTTCAAGCCCCCTGCCAAGCCTCCTCAGGCATGAGGAGGCGCCCTCACCCATCTAGGTGGGGGGACGGCTTCTGTTATTTGCTCATATCTGGAGACAGCACGTCTCGGATCGGTGGATTCAGGAGGTGGTGTCCTCCGGTTACAAAATAGAGCTGGCAGTCAGGCCGCCCTCAAGATTTCTTCAGTCTCGCATATCCCAGAACCCAGTGTAGGCACAGGGCCTGAAAATGGCCATGCAGCACCTCCTGCAGTTAGGTGTGATTGCCCTGTACCTCGTCAGGAGCAGGTCAAGGTTTTTACTCCAACCTGTTCACGGTTCCCAAGAAGGACGGAACGTTAAGACCTATCCTGGACCTGAAGGGTCTCAATAGGTTTGTAAGAGTCAGGCATTTCCGCATGGAAACCTTACGGTCAGCGGTGAGCTCACTTCGGCCTGGCGACTTCATGACCACGGTGGACATCAGGGATGCCTATTTGCACATCCCGATATTCCAGGGACATCAGAGGTTCCTGAGATTTGCTCTGGAGGACCAGCATTACCAGTTTGTGGCTCTGCCTTTCGGGATATCCTCAGCCCCCCGGGTTTTCACCAAGGTGGCTATTCTGAGGAATCAGGGCATTCGTGTGCTGTCTTATCTGGACGGTTTACTGATTGCGGCTCAGTCCCTTCAGCAGGCAGAGAGTGACACCCGGACGGTGTTATCCACTCTAGAGGCTTTCGGATGGGTAGTCAATTACCCTATGTCTTCGATTGCTCCCTCAATGGTGAGGTCCTTCCTGGGCATGAGGTTAGACACCTCTCAGGTGAAGGTTTTCCTGCCACAGCAGAAGGTGTTGGGCCTTCAGACACAGGTGCAGACCTTGCTGTCTTGTCAGCAGCCATCGATCCGTCTGGGCATAAGGCTGGTGGGCCTAATGGTGTCATGCTTCCAGTGCCCTTCACCCAATTCCACATGAGACCTCTTCAATTGGACCTGTTGACTGGCTGGGACCGGATGCAGGAGTCGCAGGAACAGGAATTTTCACTGCCCCCCCTGACCAGACAGTCCCTCTTGTGGCTGAACCCCAGAAACCTTTTGGTGGGCAAGTCCTTTCTGACTCCCCGGTGGGAGATAGTTACCACTGATGCCAGTCTGACTGGCTGGGGAGGCGTTTGGCAGATGCAGAAGATCCAGGGTCAGTGGGGTCCGCAGAAGAACCACTTGCCCATAAATCTTCTGGAGCTGAGAGCGATCCGGTTGGTGCTTCTTCGCTTGACTTCCCATTTAAGGGTTCGTGCGATCCAGGTTCGCTCAGACAATCAGGCGGCTGTCGCCTACATCAATCACCAGGGTGGGACTCGGAGGAAGTGAGCCCTCGAGGTGACACAGATCTGACTTGGGCAGAGGAGAATGTTCCCTGCATCTCGGCGGTTTACATCCCCCGGGGTAGAAAATCAGGAGGTAGACTCCCTGAGCAGGGGGGCCTCTCGTCTGGGGGAATGGTCTCTCAGCAACAAGATTTTTCATGGTCTGTGTCTCCGCTGGGGTCAGCCGGATGTGGACCTGTTTGCATCCAGACACAACCACAAGCTTCCAAGGTTTGTCTCCCTGTCAAGAGATCCTCGGGCCTTTGCCACAGACGCTCTGGCAATTCCTTGGATGAAGTTCAGGCTGCTTTATGCATTTCCTCCGTTTCCACTCCTGGGCCGAGTGCTGCACAAGATAGCCCAGGAAGGGGTCCCAACCATCCTGGTGGCTCCTCGTTGGCCGAGAAGGAGTTGGTTTGCGGACATAGTTCAGATGTCAGTGGATAGCTTCATCATGCCCGATGACCCAGGGCTTCTGACACAGGGGTCGCTGTGGCACCCCAATTTACAGACGCTGGCTTTTACGGCCTGGCTATTGAGACCTCAATTCTGATGGAAAAGGGCCGGTCTGCCACGGTTGTGCATACCATGATTCGGGCACGGAAGAAGTCTTCTTCCATGATATATTACAGAGTTTGGCATGCCTACATTGCTTGGTGTGAATCCAAGAGTCTCCCTTGTCACACATTCTCTATCTCTAGGATCTTGGAGTTTTTACAACATGGTTTAGCCTTGGGTCTCCAGCTGAGCACCCTCAAGGGCCAGGTCTCTGCCTTGGCCATCTTTTTTCAGAGATCCTTTGCCAATCATAGATTGATCAAGACCTTTTTCCAGGGAGTCACCCTTGTACGTCCACCGTGTAAGCCTGTATTACCGGTGTGGGACTTGAATTTGGTACTTTCTGCTCTCCAGGGTCCTCCCTTTGAGCCCTTGTGCGATGCTGCATTGCCTATTTTGACCCTCAAGGTGGTCTTTTTGGTAGTGATTACCTCGGTGCGTCGCGTGTCAGAGCTGGTCGCGCTTTGTATGAAGCCTCCTTATTTTGAGCGGCATAAGGATAAGGTGGTTTTTCACTTTAGACCTGATTTTTTCATCATCATTTATCCCTTTCATCTTAACAAGGAAGTGGTCTTGCCTTCCTTGTGTCCAGCACCGACTAATGTTAAGGAAAGGACCCTCCAAGCCTTGGATGTGGTCAGAGCCATTAAGTATTACCTGGTTGCGACTGAGTCCTTCAGGAAGTCGGATTTGTTCTTTGTCCTAACAGAGGGCTCTAGGAAGGGCTTGCCACCAGCCAAGTCCACTCTCAGTAAGTGGATCAGACAGGCGGTGGTGCAAGCATATTCTGCCAAGGGGAAGGAACCCCCTTTTCGGATCACAGCTCATTCTACCAGAGCTATCGGTGCCTCTTGGGCTTTTCAGCACCAGGCATCTGTTGAACAAGTTTGTAAGGCCGCCACTTGGTCTTCAGTTCATACCTTTACCAAGTTTTACAAGGTTGATGTTAGGGCCTCAGCTGATGCTGTCTTTGGCCAAAAGGTGCTTCAGGCGGTAGTGAAATGAACTACATGCTGTTCCGCACTGGGGATCCCGCCCTAATGGACACTGCTTTTGGATGTCCCATATGTCATTACTTCTGTGACGACCTGGACTAGATATAGGGAAAAATACAATTCTGTGAAACTCACCTATAGAATTGTTTTTGAATATATCCAGTCCAGGTCGTCCCACCCCACCCTTGTTTTTCATTATCTCTGGTTTGCCTGTTATGGTGATTACCATTTTTACATTGGACCATTGTCCTTAAGTTGTTTGTTGGGGAGAGTACATGCTGAAACTATGTGAAGTAACATGGTTTCTTGGCCTCCCGGCCTGTCTCTTTTTCTTACTGCTGTTTAAACACTGGGAAATCATAGTGAGACACCTGCTTTTATAGGGGGCCGGGAGGAGCGACAGCTTTTGATCTTGCAGTCGAGCGCCCCCTGGGGGCGGAATACCCATATGTCATTACTTCTGGGACGATCTGGACTGGATATATTCAAAAACAATTCTACAGGTGAGTTTCACAGAATTGTATTATGTCAAACTTGGCTTTTCCCCTCAGAATCCCTCACCACTCCAATCAACCCCCTGCCTTACTCCCTTACTTTCTTCATTTCAATAACTGAACTTGGACTAACTTCTCATTTCTAGGGTCCATCTGACTACTTGCCCCCTTGATCCTGTTCCATCCCACCTTATTCCTCAATTGTCTCCCTTGGTCCAGCCATAACTTCTATATTCCACCTTTCCCTCTCCATTGGTACCTGTTCTTCCTCTTTCTAATATGTAGTTATTACGTCGATAATCGAGAAACCCTCTCTCAACCCCTCTGCTCTCGCCAGCTATCGCCCTATCTCTCCCCGCTCCCTATCCAAACTTTTTGAACAACATATCCACTCAGAACTGGCATGCTACTTGTCTACTAACAATTTACTTGATTCCCTACAATCTGGATTCCGCCCTCACCTTTCCACTGAAACTGCCCTCACCTAAGTCAATAATGATCTGTTCACTGCTAAAAGGTCACTACTCCATCCTCATCTTTTTTTTTTACCTTTCCTCAGACTTTGACACTGTCACCCACTCCCTGCTTCTTGATATTCTCTCTTCTCTTGAGGTTCAAGATCTTGCACTCTCTTAGCTCATCGCCTACACCTCTGGTCCTCCTGGTCCCCTTTTTGTCGATGTGCCGCAAGGTTCTGTCCTAGACCCCCCCACCCACTTTTCTCGGTCTACACCTACATTCTTGGCAATTGTATAGCTTCACTAGGCTTTCAATACCACTTATAAGTGGATGACCCTCAAATATACCTCTCTGGCCCCAACCTCTCCTTTTCCTAGCCGCCTCCTATTGCCTCCAACTTAAAAACATCTCGCAAATCCATCCCTTCCTCTCACCAGACACCACTAAAATGTTAATGCATGCCTTGGACATACCCCAATTGGACTACTGCAACATCCTTCTTTGTGGCTTACCAACTAACAGCAATCTATCCTGAACTCTGCTGCGTGCCTCATCCTTTCCTCCCACTCATCTAGCTTTAATCCTCTCTGCCAATCCCGACAATGGCAGCCAGTTCCACAACAAATCATGTTTGAAATGCTACCTCTCACCAAAGCTCTCTCCAGCCAGGCTCTTCCTACTCCCTTCTCCCTACATCCCCCACTCTGCCACTGACTTTCTCCTGTACTCCTTCCTGGCCACCTTTTCTCATGCTCTCCTCCAGGTCTTCTCACGTGCCACTCCAAACTTCTGGAATGTCCACCCCTGCCCAATTTGCCACTCCTGAACCCTCAAAGGTGCCCTTAAAACCCAGCTATTCAGAAAAGCATACAATCTGGCTTAAAGTGCACCTATAGTCAGAAAGGAAGTTTATGTTGTCACCTTCCATCCCCAGCCCAGTGCCCCAAAATAGCCCGTGTTTTTCTTTTTTTTTTTTTTTTACTAAAGCATTTGCCTCAATATTGAAAAAAAAGGCTAACAGGAAGTAGTATTATGGTGAATGGATTGTCATATGCTACTTAGTTCAGTTACATCTGTCACATTAGGGATTCAATACAATGAGGATTTTTTCTGAGAGAAAAAAAGGTCCCTGACCTACTCCTAGTTGATCAAAATCTAAATTAAAGATCCTAGTCCAGGTTAAATCCTTCACTAAGGGGCTTCCTGATTTGGGATGCCCTGCAGTTTGAAACTCCCCTGGTTTCCCCTGGTGTGTAATACTTTCCTCCGTGCCTGTGCAGGCCTCTGGTGGTGCTCTGTGTGCTTCTGCTGCCCTGTACACTTGAATGTCTGCCAGCGGGGCTCCCTCGGCAGGGTGGGATAATGCAGAGAGCGACGAAGCGTAGCTACAGATTTGTGATCAAGAGTTATAGGAAAATTAAGGGGTTTCACACCACAGGGCATGACAAATTGGGATGTTCCTAGGGAAATCTCTTGATTTTTATGGTCCACTTTATAACATGTAGGTGTTTAAAGACAAACGTCTATTGAAAATTTAAAGCACTTCTGTTTGCAGAATGAAGGACATCCACATTACCCACCATGAAAGGTAGCCGCCAAAAAAACGAAGGTGTAAGAACTGCATGTTTTTGGCCTTCAGTAGTACATCATGGCATCCAAAATTGAAATGTCCCCTACGTTTCAAGGATGAGAGAAAATCCAATCAGTTTTGATTTTCCAATTTTTTTTATTGCAATTCAGGGATTACACACAGCGGGGCATACTAATTTAGGATGCCCAGTGGGCAGGCTGGTGGCTGGCCCTGGAGGGTTTTAGCTGCTTTTGTTCCCACTAGTAACAGGGAAAGCATTATTTTATAAATCATTCACCATTTCACAGAAAACACGCCAATAGGACCTAGAAATCAAAAGTGTTTTCATTTTTTCCCAAAGCAACGCATTGTGGGAGATCAAACTTCATCTTCACTTGGTCTTCCAGTTGGGTAGAGGAGGAGATCTACCTATCAAAGAACCAGAAAGGTGAGGGACTGCTAGGGTGACTGCGGCTGTGCAAGTCAGGCAGGAAAGTCGAGTGCTTGCACACTATCCAGGCCAAGGTAGACCAGTGATTTTTAAAGTCTGAGAGGTTTGTTACAATGAAGGGTGTAGGTCGGTTTCCTCATCAACTAACAAGGTGTAGGCCCACTTTTGTTGCATAAAAAATCGTTAGTAATGTTGCAGATTAGCATCCACTTCGTCATAACCTTTGATCATCTCCAAGGCAGTGTTTAATTGCACACATTTTTTTTTAAATCACTGAATGTGTGGATTGGCCGATACACTAATTGTACACTTTAATTGTACTGTCATGTTAATGACTGCTGAGGGAAAAAAAATCACTTGTTTAGCATGGCCCCAGAGTTTTTACATTGCTGTAGATGTGTAGCAGTAAATGTAGCCAAGTTGCTTTGGATTTATGTAACTTGATTGCAACCTATATATACTTTAATGTGGACTTGTGTCATTTATATGTTAATTAATGCACCTTTTGCCCTGTAGAAGATGAAGCCAATCACATACATGTTGATTGTTGCCTTGCCTGAGCCACTTTTCAGAGTTGTTCTGCCTTCAAGACAATATACCCGCTCTACGTCCAAGAAGGTTTCAGTGTTTCAAAGTGTCCATGCTCTGCTTTGTTCGTGCTTGAGAAGTGGCGTGATTGGAGGTAATATTCCCTGGTTCTTTAGTGTGGGTGGAAAAACGGGGAGGAGCAATGGTAAACACTGGTTTCCCCATTGGATGATCTGAGACCGCCTTCTCTTCTGCAGTGTAGCACTTCATGTGTAAGTGCTCTGGAGGACTAAAATTACACTTTAAAGTGGAGCTCCAGTCAAGTAATCCAAGCTTACTAAATTGTTCCCCTAAAGCCCCCCTCTGGCAATAAGCTTATTATTATTGTTTGTTTATATAGCACCATCATCTTCCGTAGCGCTTTACGCTTTAAAGACAAGGTAGAACATACAGTACAGGGAACAGGTTTTAGATGAAGGATTGTATTGCCTTGGACCTGAGGTGTCCTTATGGTCCTGCGCTCCAGGCAATTTAGAATGGCATTGTTCAGATCGGTTCTGACTTGGCAAGGTGGCTTCCCTCCAAGTACCTATTTCATGGTCTCATTGAAAGTTTTCGGTAGAGAATGTGTTCTAACAGTTTGTGGCTTTACCCTTTGGCCTTGCAACAGCACTAATGGTCTTTACCAATGTGGTGTGCACTATTATGATTCTTCTTCAAAAGCAGGGAAGCAGGGCAACCTCCTGGTAAAGGGGTCAGTTGTTCCAGGTGACCAGCAAGAGGCAAGCACACTGGGGCTATTTAGTTTGTATTATCAGAATCCTTCCAGGTGCTTTTTAGGATCTTTTTCTTTCTGGGGATAGAGACTGAGGTAGCCATGGTGTTTTTGGTGGAGAAGCATCTCTGATGTGTTGTTCCTCTTTAAAGGTTCTTTCCTTTGTGAAAAAAATGTTTGAGATGAACTGGCTCCTCTCATTCCTAGATGTACTGCTTATGACATGAATGAAGCCCGAGTGGTGTGGCAATGGTATATTACCTCTAAGGCGGAACATTTATGGAAAGTGTCAACTTTCCTGGTAGGTGTTGCTATAACACACATGTATCTGATTCATCAGCTGTGAAATTAACTTTTTTTTATATTCCCCTTCACAGACTAACAAAAATGAAAATAATAGCAGTTGGCGAATCATGGTCAATCCGTTAAAGTATGCCTACACTCTTGTGGGACAGGCTTGCCCTTGGCACGCTACACCTCCTATCCACTTTTTTTAGCCCAATAATTTGGAATAGTCACTTGTTACTCACAGTGTCTCCACTACACACATGCTGTTGGCCTGAGGTGCCCACTCTGTTATGGATTGGGTGAGTATTCCCAACTTTGGGGGTGACAGGGTGTTTAAAGTTTAACTACATCTCTAACTGTTGCTTTAAGGTCTTTATAAATAAATGTTCACCGACCAAAGGTGATTATTTTTGCTCCTAACTGTACTAAATCCAACCTTATATAATGTATTGCATATTATAGAAAAAAATCTAATTATTGATCATTTCTGTATGTGTACTATTTCTGACCACCGTGAGCTACTTGAACGTGGTTGTCTACATGTTGCTATGCAGTGTCTCTTCGCCCTATCTTGACCTATTTCAGAAGTCGGGAGGTGTTACCAGACCAAATGAATTTGTCTATGAAAAACATCTCCATAGCCATAGCAGTTTGGCAACTGCCTGTACAAGACTATCTATACTTGTTGGAGAAGTGTGGCACTTACTTCCCTACCAGCACAGCTGTAATGGCAAAACTCCTTTGCGTTGCAATGCAAACTCTTCCACTTGTAATGCTGGTATCCCATGATTCAGAACACCAACTTTCCTTCTGTAGAACATAATATGCAGCTTCTGGAAAGCTGGGGGGTGGGAGGGTGGTTACAGCAGAACACAATGATCAGGTTGCCTTCAAGTATACATATTCACACAAAAAAAACAGTTGTGGGACACAATGGAACAAGACAGACTGTCCCTTGTCGCCCCTTATTTTGCAATTGTAATGGAGCCCCTTTTGAGAGCTCTTTGGATGAATTTGGATATAAAAGGGATAGATTTATCAAATGAAAGTCATGAACTTGCTGCATATGAATATAAGTAATCTGTTGATTGGTATTCTGGTACTGTTAAAGGAGTGTAATGACTTTGGGAGATTATCTAATTTTAAGGTGAATCTGAATAAATCACAATTACTTAAATGAACGAGCCCTGCAATTACAAGCTTAGAGGTAAAGATCTACAATTATATGGACGATTGTTACAGTTTGAATTTTCTGCCTATCAAGGAGCAGATAAAGAAAAATCTGCAGGAGTGGGTTATACCCACATTTTCTTGGATAGGGAGAAACTCTATTATTTCTTTTCCAGGTGATTCCTTGTAACATTCCTAAGATGTATTTCCACAAACTAAATAGTCTTATTAGTAAATTATTTTTAAATTATTATATTACAAAAAAACCTTGGCTGAGAATGTCATTATTACAAAAAAAAAAAGAAAAGAGAAGGGAGGAATCACGGTTTCCAAATTTAGAAATGTACTGGCATGCAACCCAGATACGAGTGGTAGATTGGACCGCCGATAGTGGTGATAAGAAATGGGTGGCAATTGATAGGACCCTTAGTAGAACATCAGTAAAAGATAAGATTTGGCTAAATGAAATGAAGATAAACTAACAGTGGAGTATCCCATCATTGAAGGTTTTTCAAAAGGTTAGAAATCTTGAGACAATGACCCCATAGCCTTCCTCTATTACGGTGGTGACAGATAACCTGAGTCTAGGGGAAAAGGGAGAGAAGGAAGTATAGAAGGAATGGGGTAAACTTGTATATATACGGGCTAAGGATTTGCTGGAGCAACACAAAAAGAGATGGAAAAATTATAAATTAATCACTGGAATTTGTGTGTCTTCCACCATGTTTTAACAAAACTAGCTGGTAGATAGAAATAGGCAAGAGAACTGACCCAGTTTGTAAAGATGATGGAGGGATATAAGGCACCTAGAAGGATGATATCATTCATCTACAACGTATTGCAGTCAGCAAAGGAAAATAAACCATTTTTCTGCTGGGAATGGGAGAGAGACTTTAGGATAGAATTGTCAGCGGATGAATAACAGAAAATATATATGCCTAATAGTAAGTGCCCAGTAGCAGCTAAGTAGCAGGAAACTGGGTATTTTTTTTTTGACACAGTGGTACTTTACCCCTATAAAATTAAAGAAGAATGTACCCCAAAATATCTAAAAATTGTTGTGGAGAGTTGGAAGGATATTTCCCCCTATATCCTGGAGTTGTAGAAAACTGTATTGTAAAGTTAGAGACTTTACAACTGGATTGGAAAGTTAGAGATTTGATTAATATAGTAACAGAAAAAATTATGAGCTGAATCCTGAAGAAAGTTCCAAAAACTAAAGAAATGGAAGAAGCATACCTTAATAAAATAGAAGAGTTATCCCAGGAGATATTGAATAAGTGGGTTGATTTTAGGGGGGGGTGAAGGTGCAAGGTGAGGTTGGAAAGGGTGGGGATAGGCAGAAGGAGGAGAAAGTGCTCTAAATCTTCTTTATTTTTGTTTCTTTTTCTTTCTTAAACTCTAGTGGGACTTTCTTCCTTTTTTCTTTCCTTTCTTTCTTCTCTCTTTGCACATTTCTCTTTTCTCCTTTCTTTCTTTTTTTTGGTGTATTCCGTTTTTTTTTCTTTTGCTATTAGGAGAGGGAGGGGAGGAAGAGGAGAGAACTGGGTTTGTTTTTCTCTGTTTTTTTTTTTTTTTTGTTTGATAGTAGAGAGATGTGAACGTATTATAAACGTTTGTGGTACAAATAGTAGAAACATGCACTGCAGTAACCATAAAGGGGATGGGAAAGCTATGCAAAGAAAAATTGAATAAGCCTTTATGGATTAAAAATAGATGAATATGAACATGGAAGGAAGACTTTAAAGTAGACCAACACCCAGGGGGGATCGGCCCGGGAATCTATAAGATTCCCGGACCGATCAGATCCCTCCCCGCGGGGCATCCGAAATCGGGATGTCCCGCGGGGAGCAACCCCCCAGGAGGCCCACAAACCTTACCTCAGCCCCGTTCCATCGGTGCATGCACCGCGTCTCGCGCTTCCCTCTAGCAGGGCGTGCACCCGCGCCGGCCGTTTGTGAATGGTCGGCGCAGGCGCGCTCCCTGTTAGAGGGAAGCGTGAGACGCGGCCTCCAGCGCTCAGAGCCGCTGAGCTGCTATGCGCGTCCAAGCGGCCTTGGATGCGCGCTGTGATTGGCTGGAGCGGTCACGTGGGAGCGTGGTGAGGTGAGTGTTTCTGGGCTTTCGGGGGGGGTTTCAGACAGCGAGGCACCCCGATCGGGGTGCCCCACCGAAGTGGACCAAAACCCAGGATAGTCAAAATCCTGGGTGTTGGTCGACTTTATGTTATACTAGTATATTGACTGTTTGAAAATAATAAATAAAAAATAAAAAAAATAAAAGAAACAGTTGTGGAAAGGAGTATGCAGGATAGAATATTCAGCAGGCATAAAGCAATATTCTGTATGTTTTCTTTTAAGCCCTTTTTGTTTAAAAGATTTCTCCATTCTAGCTCCAGTCTCAATAGAGCTCATAAACATTGCAATCAATTTAGAACATATTTCTATTCCTGACTTCTGGGTTCAGATAAATAAAAGTCTAATTTAAAAGCTTCTTCTAAGAGGGAGCAGCCTGTGCACTGCTGAGTTGTTTATCTCTTTGCTGAAATTTAAGTAGGTATTTTTTTCACTTTTTTCCCCCCAGTAATTGCTCATCCAGCATACCATACTGCGTACTCCGAGCTCGTCGTGTCAAGTCTGAAAAATTTACATTTCACTGTTAGTACAGCTTTGAGTTGCTTTGAATTGCCAGATGTTTTGCTGTGTGATATTGCAAATGTGATAGAAAAAAAACAAGAGCTTTAAAAATCTATATTGGGATAAAGTAACCCTACTTGTCATTTAACAATATCTTCAATAAAATACTTATTTTTATTTCCTTTTCTTATATGTGCATGTCCTGTTTAAACATCGTCATAAGCCTGGTTAGGGAGAGATCCATGATAGGGGTATCAAAAAGCCTTCTATTAAAGGTAAAAGGCAGAGCATGCTTTCCTAAAACAAAAAGTATTTGCATGGGGCATACAACCAAGGATAATTGATTTTCTCCCAGAATCCCTTGCAGTAAGCAGAATTTTATAAAAAAATACTTCAACTGGTCAAACACCTGTATTCTAAGCATACAGCACGTCCTGCTCCATCTATAATACTTACACATGGATAATCCTCCGCCAGAGGGCGCTGTTCACTGCAGACATGCAAAAACAGGCTCCTCCCGACCCTTCATATACCCAGGGACCTCCCACAAATCCCCAGATTTCTCTGCAGTGCTGAACTGCGCAGACATAAAGTATCACGCTCTCGCAGGCGAGTGGGGCTTTACAGCCAGTGGGCATGTGGGACTATTTCCACCCGTCCTCTTTAAGAAGAATATGCCTCCCAGCCTGGGCTGCGTTGGTCGGGTGAAGGTAGGCAGCACCTTGTGTGCTTAACGGAGCCATGCTCCACCGCAATCCCCCACCATAGGGTAGGCGGTTAGGCCGATGGTGAGCCTCTAGTGGATGCCCCTCCCGCATTGTTGCCCGTGCCCCTCACAGAGTTAGTCCCTGGACGCTGTCCGCTTCTCCCTCGCTTCCTCCCGTAGCTCGGGGGAAAAGAAAGGGGGGGGTATGTGTGGCAGTACTAGTGCAATATAACAAGTTAAGGCCTTTGATCCTTTATTATACTTGGGTGTCAGTGTCACGCTCCTTGCTCCACAGTTGCGAGCCTGTTTGTTCTTTCATTAACATTAGTGTACTGCCCAGACGGCAGCATCATTTTCCAGCGTGACAGCAACTTTATGTATGCGCTTTCTATCCACTACTGTCTTTCTTTTTTCGTTGGTTAGAGCTTCGCGCTCTTTGGGGGAGGCGGGGACTCGGCATGACACGCTCCGCGTCACAGCCAGATCAGGCCCGCCCCTCGAGGTTCGCTTGGCGCCGTTTTGACAATCTTCGCGCGCGCGTGGTGCGATCCGCCTCCTCCCTTGGTCATGTAAGTGCCCTCCGGGGCGGCATTGTTCTATGTGTTTATTCGGCTGCGCATGGCACTGACACCACCCCTCTTGTCCCATTATGTCTTTCAGACGCCAGGACTTCGGTGGCTTCTCCCGGCCTCACATATATTACAGCGGGTCCACATAAATTCTCCCACTTCCTAGCGGGTCTTGGGGCATCCAGGGTTGCCTATTGCGTAAATCCCTGCAGGCATACTGCTCAGATAATCACCATATGGAGGCAATGATGATGTACCCGGGGTCCCTCTGGGACATGACCGGCTGTGTGCGGTGTGTGGTCAGCCCCATGCTGATGCTGACAGAGCACGGGTCTGCGGACCGTGTGCTGAACAGGCACTGACCCTGCAATCAGGTTTGCCAGTGGCTGCACCTCCCTTCAATACATCCGTCTCCCCGGACCTAAACCTCACTCCTGATGAGTCTCACTCAAGCGGGGATGACCTGCAAGCCGTGCCGCGCGTGCTGCCTACGGCGGAGCAGGTGCTGTCTGGATTGGCGGAGCGTATGGGCCCTGGAAAGAAGCGGTCCCTGCCGCCTCCTGGCTCTCTGGTTCCTAATGATACCGATGACTCTGCTGATATGCAGGACCTTGATCCTTCTGAGGAAGGTGAGCTATTCTCAGATTCGGGCTCCTCGGATGAGATGCCCGGGTGCTGTGATGATTTTGGGCCCGATTCTTGGGGCCTGTGTGACACAGATGAAATTCTTATTAAGATCTTTGAGGTTTTGTCAATCTCTCCTCCTGGAGAGGCTCCCAGGCCTAAGAAGGAGAACAGGATCATTTCCAGAATCTTATATCCCAAGAATGGGAATTGCCTTGTAAACTTAAAGGGGTCCCAGGGGTCTGGGATTGGAAGTACTCTTTCCCTCCTGATGTGGTTAATTTTTGGTCAGCACCCCTTGTGGTGGATGCACCGATTATAGGGGTTACTAACGCCCCCTTCATGACGGCTCCTTATTACCGTACCCTTCGGGATGCTGAGGACCGGCGCATTGACAAACTGGCTTCCCACGCCTTTTCGTGTGCAGGGACGGCTCTGCGCCCATCACTGCGGTGGCCGCCAGGACTCTTGTCAGAAAAGTACATGACCACCGACCTGAGGACCTCCCCTGGGGGGTGTTTAATGCACCTGACTGTGATGTGTTTGTGAGGTTCATCCTCTCAGCGCTGGATGACACCATTAAGATGTGTGCTAGAACCTCTGCCCTTGTGGTAGCTATTCGCCGCCTGGTCTGGCTGCGACAGTGGGGTGCTGACGATGCTACGAAAAAGGCTCTCACTGGCCTTCCCTTCAGAGGACGGCAACTATTTGGGGCCCGTTTGGACCTTTTTGGGAAAAAGGGTAAGGCACCCCTGCGCAGAAGGCCGCTTCGGCTTCCCCGGGGCAGGGCCACCCCTCCACCTCCCTACGTTAGTGTCAAACGCGAACCTGAGGTGTGCTTCTAACTGTTCGGTGTGGATTTCCACCATGGGGTGGGCAGGCAACGCCCTGGGCCCTCTGGCAGGACTAAGTCCAAATCTGCCAAGACCTCCCAAGCATGAAGGGACGCCCTCGCTGCAGCAGCTGTCTCCCATCTAGGAATGTACCTTCTCCTTCTGGTGGTTCCAGGAGGTAGTTCCCCTGGACACAGGATAGCATTTGCTGGGCGGTCCCTCTCAGTGGTTGTCAGGGTGCTTCTAGCCCCTGTTTTTCCCTCAGGAATTGGTGCAGGCCGTACTGGGCCTACAGAGTTTGGGCTTACTTACAGGTTGCCTTTAACAGTATGGGGATATGGCCTCTATATTAACCTTCCTCCTTCCCTCATCAGTATGAGGCAGTCTGGGCCACGCTGGCCTATGGCAGGCCTGGCAATTCTACTCTCACAAGTAGTCCCTATATGACATCTCTGTCTTGGGACACAGGCGCCCTGTGCAAGGGGGGCTTCCGACCTCCTGTGGAGTTCTAGATCTTCTTAGTTCCCCCTGTGTCTGCTGGACACCAAGACCGTTACTAGGCGGTGTGGCAGGACCAACCCTGCGGCTTGAGGCATTGTTGGTGGCCTCTCTTTCGCTCCCAGGCTACTCGCCATGGCGCGAATGGGGGTGATGTCTCCCCAGTCTCTACGTCAGGCCGAGTGGATTGGTCGGCCGGCGGTGTCCCCTGGGAGTTACTGGATGGGTGCTCAGTCACCTCAATCCCTCTTGGTCCCTTATCTGCTATCTCCATTCCTTGGATTCGGTTCAGGCTTGAGCCTTCTATCTTGGCAACAAGTGGACTCCTGGTTACGGGGGCTCTGCCCCCCTTTGCTGACTTCTTACTTTCACCAGGCAGGATTGCAGCTGGTGGGCCCGTTGGTGGCGTATCAGATTATGTCCCTTATATACCGAGCCCTTGGGCTCTTCGGCACAGTAGGTTATTGATCCTACATGGGGTTCCAGCACCCCTGGGGCTTGGTCTGTGCTCATTCCCCCTTGGTAAGGTGGTTCCTCTTGAGCTGATCATATTCAAGGGCCCTGTTAGGGGGCACCCCCTTCTTTGCTTGCATCTTCCTGTGAATGGTCACCTTGGGTACCAAGTCTCGAAGGTAGGCGGGGGGGACTTTCTTCCAAAGCCCCCCGTGGTTCCTAGGTAGGGTCCCTTAGAGGGTCCATCTTACCTACTGGTTGTTGCAACAGTGAGCCTTCCGTTGACTATACAGCTGGACTTCTCCTCTTTTAGGACCTGTCTATTTGGGGACTCTTGATCTGTTGGAAGACAACGGTCTGTTTATTATTGGTCTGGAGCTTGAAGCAGGATGATCCCTCTGGAGGGTTCCTGATCCCGATCTGGGCGGGCTTCTCAGCGGTATTCGCTCCAATAGATGCCTTTCAGTGGCAGGTTATGCTATCCTGGTGGCGCTCTGAGAGCCAACTAGGGTGGCTCTGTTGAGTCTCGCTTATACCATAGGGGCTCCGCCCTTGTTTTTACTGTCCCAGAATATTCTGACTCTGGTCATGGGGGCATAGACTTTCTATTTTAGGTGCCTTTTCTTCGTTCACCCTACTATGTGGGGTTCTGCGCACAGTTGTGCTGATAGAGAGACCCGTGAGATTGATGGCCTGGGTGGCCTTGTGAACTGTGGTTCGCAGATGCTTCTGCTGAGGTCTGCTGACCTGTACGCTCTCTCAGGAGTGCGGTTCTGCCCTTGTCAGGCCCCTTCTTTTGTCGTCTCAATCTACAGACTCTTGTCTGGGGCTTGACAGCTGATTCATTCACCCCTTGGAGACGGGCTTATCTTCTGGGTGACTTGGTATATGGGGGGCTAGGAGCAAGCTTCCTTGGCTTCCTCTTCCTCCGTCTATTGTGGTTAATGGTGTACCCATACTGATTGGCATGAGTTTTGGTCTCTTACCTGTTGGACGTTCTTGGTTCCCCGGGTTCTAGAGTCTTTACAGCATAGGTTGGGGTTGGCTCCCCATCTAGGTACTCTGAAGGTCCAGGTTCTGTCCTGGCTGTGTTCCTGTAGGAGTCTGGTTCTGTCTTCCTTGTGAGGAATTCTCTTGGGGTTTGCTCATGGGCATCTCCCAAGTAGTTTCTGTGGTTCCTGTTGGGATCCATTTTCATTCTGTTTGCCCTTTTCCCTTGGGACTTATGCTGGATGCTGTCTGAGCTGCCTTGTAGTCCAAGTCCAAGTACTCCTGCCAGACGTGTGCCTGAGAAGGTGGATCTGATTACTTAGCCTTGGCTCGATATATATATATATATATATATATATATATATATATATATATATATATATATACACACCATGCCGTGGTGGTATTCCGTCTTATGCCGGACCTCTTTGCCCAAGTGGTGTTTTATGATCATTGTTTAAGTCCTTTTAGTCTAACTATGGACCTTATTCTTAATAAGGCTAATGTTAAGGGTCTACATTCCCTCAACAGGTGTTGCAATTTTTCCTTATGGTTTCTTGTCCCTTAGGGGGACTGATGCCCTTGGGGTCTGCAGGCGCCCCCTTATGTATGCGCCTGATATCGCTTGCTTCCAGGGCCTCTGCGCCCTTTGGATTGATCTTACTTGGATGCCTTCTGGTCCTGAGTAAAGCTTTCGGCTTCTTGCTAATGAAGGGGTCAGTATTCCCGTCTTTTGATGGGTGACCAGTTCTCATTCCCCTTAGGGAGAGTTCTAAGTTTTCCACGAGGCTTCTGTTGCCTGTGGGCTGGTTGGGCCGTTACACTGGCTTATTCCTTTAAGGGGGAAGAATCTCCCTTTTTCATTTTATTCCGTTATATTGGTGTTTGGGTACCATTGGCCCTTCAGCACCAGGTTTTTTTCTGTTGAATAAGTTACTAGACTGTTGCTTGTCTCTGTTCATACCTTTCAAAGGTTCTGTTATGAGATTGACGTTAGAGCCTCTGCTCATGTCATACCTGGTTGCAAGTTTTGCAGATGACAGCGCCTTTACTGTCTGCTGTGCCTTGTTTTTGGGGATCCCACCCTACTTTATGGACACTGCTATTGGATGTCCCATGTGTAAGTATTATAGATGGAGCAGGACGTGCTGTATGCTTAGAATAATACAATTATGTGAGATACTCACCTGTAGAATTGGTATTATACGCATTAAGCACATCCTGCTCCACCCCACCCTGGTTTTACATTGTTCTGGATCCCCTGTATGGTGATTGTTATCATTACTTTTGTTACCAGTTGGTGGTTGGTTTCTCCCGGCTTCTTTTCTCACTGCTTTTCAATACTGGGGATTTGTGGGAGGTCCCTGGGTATATGAAGGGCCGGGAGGAGCCTGTTTTTGCATGTCTGCAGTGAACAGCGCCCTCTGGCGGAGGATTACCCATGTGTAAGTATTATAGATGGAGCAGGACGTGCTGTATGCATATAATACCAATTCTACAGGTGAGTATCTCACAGAATTGTATTTTTTCCTTTAACGGTTGTTGGTCCCGCAGTCAGCTAATTAAAACAAGCTCGGGGGGGCTTCCAGAATGCTGGAGTCGTCCCCCCCTACACATAACCCCCCAGAACGCCCATAATCCTCGCCTTCACTATGAGCTGTTCCCGGAAAAGGAGTCCTGCGATTGGCCAATGGGCGCTCACAGCGCAGGTCGTTCCAGTTGCTGGCACCGAGGACGTGACCATAGCCCACGTGATCGTCTGGAGGCCAATCACAGGACTCCTTTCCCTGCACTGGCTTTTAGTAACTAACCAATGATCCTACATCCTGCTCCACCCCACCCTGGTTTTACATTGTTCTGGATCCCCTGTATGGTGATTGTTATCATTACTTTTGTTACCAGTTGGTGGTTGGTTTCTCCCGGCTTCTTTTCTCACTGCTTTTCAATACTGGGGATTTGTGGGAGGTCCCTGGGTATATGAAGGGCCGGGAGGAGCCTGTTTTTGCATGTCTGCAGTGAACAGCGCCCTCTGGCGGAGGATTACCCATGTGTAAGTATTATAGATGGAGCAGGACGTGCTGTATGCATATAATACCAATTCTACAGGTGAGTATCTCACAGAATTGTATTTTTTCCTTTAACGGTTGTTGGTCCCGCAGTCAGCTAATTAAAACAAGCTCGGGGGGGCTTCCAGAATGCTGGAGTCGTCCCCCCCTACACATAACCCCCCAGAACGCCCATAATCCTCGCCTTCACTATGAGCTGTTCCCGGAAAAGGAGTCCTGCGATTGGCCAATGGGCGCTCACAGCGCAGGTCGTTCCAGTGGCTGGCACCGAGGACGTGACCATAGCCCACGTGATCGTCTGGAGGCCAATCACAGGACTCCTTTCCCGGCACTGGCTTTTAGTAACTAACCAATGATCCTACAATGCGGCATCACCTACATACATATAGTCTGTACACAGTCACATATAGCCATAGATGCGGGGAGTGCTCTTTCATAAAATGATATTTCATAACAGTTCATAAAAATAATTTACAAGGCAAAAAAGCTTTTGGAGGATCGCCGGTGGGGTGCGTGTAACAGATGTCCGGAAGGGTTTCACACGGGGTGTGAACCATAACCCAGGATAGTGAAAATTCCAGGGTTTTGGTCCCCTTTATGGTTAATTGTCTAAAATTGGGCCACAGACAGCAAAAAAAGAGCCATTGACTTTCATTGTCTTCCTAAATGGTGATTCACTAAAAGTGAAATTCTCAGGCTTTTTTCTCATGAAATAAATTTTTTTTTACTGCCATGAGAATTGTTTTCAACTCTTAGTGAATCAAGGCCATAGGCTCTATATACCAGGTGGCCGGCCACTTTTCAAAATTATTTGCCACTGGGCTGGCTATATATGCTATATATTCACCCCTCGCAAAGAATGCAGTGTCATTCCTAGCAAGCAATATCACTATGATTCATAGTGGCAACCTAGGGACTTGACCTTGTGTTGCACCTGCATTGCCATAGACTTGTTCAGCTTGTTCTAGTGTTAGATTGAAATTGCTGCTTGCGTGGGTGGCGTGTCCCGGCATGACTAGTGGAGGACGCGTGCGAGGGATCTCCGGCTCTCCCATTCCAGTTTACCCCACGTACCTAGCGGCTGGCGATCAGTGGAAACTATGCCCAAAAAGTCAGAGCGACAGAGAAGGCTGAGGAGTGATGGAGGGACGCCGACGAGCCGTGCTGAGTCCGCAAGGATGAAGAAAAGGGAGGTCGCAGAGGTGTCCAAGATGGCGGCGGAGGAGCTGTCCCATTGGCGTGGTGAGAGGGGAAAGGATCCTAGTACCTCTAGAATCCAGCGGGGAAGCAGAGGAGCTGCCGCAAGGGCAGGGAGAAGAAGCAGCTGGACCGCCGTTAGCAGCAGCAGCCGGCTCTGACCGCGGTGAGACGAGCGAGACGGGGGCCGACGAGAGGACCAAGATGGCGTCCGGCGCCTCCAGAACTCCTGACACGAGAAGAGAAGGAGGATCGGAGGGCTGCGCCCGTGCGGTGAGTGACGCGGGATCACCCGGAGCCACGGGCGGTGACTGTTCCGGACGGTCTGCCTCGAAGCGCTGCTGGGGAAGATGGAGGCCGCTGCCCCCGCCGCACCGAGCGAGTCCTCTGCTATCGGCAGCGCCTTAGAGGCGCAACTCCAGGTGGACACACACATGACTTGCCCTGCTGGTGGGAATGAGGAGCGGGCCTTGGGAGGGGAGAGCCCGGGGTCATACTACACCCACGCTATCCAAATGGGTGCCAGAAGCCCGGTCCCCCTGGGAGCAGTGCTACGGCCTGGGAAGGCGGGAGATGACCATCACAGCCTGGATGGGCATGGGCGGCCCACTAGATCTCGCCCAAGCGTTATAGTAAACCTCGGCAGATTTGCCTTCGCACCTAAGGAGGGGCAGGAGCCGGCGTGCACACCTGCTCCCCCCTGTGTCCCAGAGGCCCAGTCTTTAGCGCTTCCACAGAGGCCGGCAAAGCAGTGGCCGAGGAAGAAGGATGATCATCGACTGAAGGAGGGTGCGGGGGCGCTGGCTGAGTCACCTGCCTCCCCACTCCAGCCCTCCCCTGAAAGAGAATCGACCAACCACGGTAGAAGCCCTTCACCGATGACGCCAGATGTATCACCCCGTGCCCTTGTTCCTGCCCCGGAGGTGCCTGACGACTGGGATATGGAAACCCAGGTGGAGATCCCGGCTGAGGAAAAGCTTCAAGAGAGGCAGATTCACTTAGAAACTATCTCTCTTCTGAGCGAAATACGAAGTGAAGCATAAGCGAGATATCACTGCAGTGCGCCAAGAAGTAGCCGGAGTAGAAACCAGAGTACAGGCCTTGGAGGCAGAGGGAATTATATAGGAAATCAGGCTACAAATGCACACCTTGAAACACCAGTTAGAAGACTAGATATGGCAACAAAGAACGGGGTTCAAAATATAGCTAGCTGTGTCTGCTTAATAGCACAGCTTATAAATAACATACAATTGAAGAGATATGCTATATCTAATGAACATCCAACTACAACATGATGCAAAAAAGTGACAAGTTTTAATAAATATAATGAATGTAATTGATCAATATTTACAATGAGCGTGCGTGCCTGAAAAGTAAGATAAACAAGGAAAAAATAACCTAGACGGATCCAAAAAGATGGCGCCGTGTAGCCAGAGACAGAAAAGAGTGAGCGAGTGTCCAATCACCATCGAGCTGGAGTCGTCATCTACAGGTCCGCTTTCTGATAGGACAAGGGGTGTGGTTGGAATAGCAAACATCGGCTCGTCAGAGCTGTATGAAGTCGATGACATCAGCGTATTTGTCAGGGAGGCACCACAAACATGGCGTCCCCCATCAGTGGAGACAGAAGCCTAACATGCACTGTAGACATAGGCAGTTCTATTGTATTGCTGAGAGTCAAAAAAAAGACCCCAACAAAATGGCGGCCCGCATATACGAGGACAGAAGCCCAATGTAGCTGTAATCGGTCCTATAATGTTCCAAAAAGAGCCTAACGTAACATAGGCAGCACAATCAGATAGACTGGGATGGCTGGGGTGCACGTATATAATATAAATGCTGGAATGAGAAAGAAAAAAGGTTAAAATCACGTGAACGGGCTGCAGGGGGAAAATGGACATTAAAAACAGGGGAGTCTGCCTTATATCAGGCTGACAACCCAATTTTTCAGTTGCACAATATTTAGAGCTGAAAAAATATTAAAGGGATACTAACCTCCACGATGCCAGCATTGCTTGCATCACGCAGAGGAACATGAATAATGTTTGTGAAGCTAAAAGGCTGCAATGATTGGAAAAGGACATATTAAACAAGGAATTGAGTTCAGTAAAAGACTGAATAATAACTTTCTTCATTCAGACCTAGGGGACTTTTGGCTTGCAGTTGAAAAATCCAGTATAGTTCACGTTGAAGTAGAACTCTATTCACATCCCCTGCCCTTCTTGGTTGTTTCACGATTTCAATGACCGTAAACCTCAGTTGGCTAATATGGTGTCCGGATTCTACAAAGTGTCTGGCAATTCCTGATATCTGAACGATGCTCACTAATTCGAGCTCTTATTTCCCTTGTTGTTTTCCCAACATATCCCTTACCACACGGACATTTTAAAAGATATATAGCATTTTTGGTGGAACAGTTAGCAAAATGACAGAGGTGAAATATTTTCCCTGTCATTGGATGTGTGAAGGTCTTGGTCCTATGTGTAAAGCCACACTGGGCACAGTGGCCACATGGGAACATGCCTACTGGTCGTTGTAGTTCAGTAAGCCAATTGTTTGTGGAGGGGGGAGTCGAAGTCTGGACATCAGCTTTAACTAAAGCATCCCTAATATTTCTAGCTCGTCTAAATGCAAAGACAGGAGGGTCCCTAAATTCAGGGGATAAACGTGAATCACTGTTGAGTATAGACCAATGTCTACGGACCAGTTTCTGAATCTGATGGGAAATGTTAGAATAAGTAAGTATCATGGATATCCTTCTATTAGTATTTTTACCTTTGATTTGTAGGAGTGTTCGTCTGTCGATGGTACGGGCTTTGTCCCTTGCTGTTTCTAGATCGGACACCTTGTAACCCCGTGTGGTAAGATTCTTAATTAGTTCTGCAGATCTGTTGTCGTATTGCTCATCTGAGGAAGTAATTCTCCTTATGCGTATGAACTGGCTATACGGCAATGCCCTGATCAAAGAAGGAGGATGAAAGCTATTAGCATGGAGAAATGTGACCCTATCGGTTGGTTTTTTAAAGATATCTGTAACAATGCGCCCTTCTTGTACTGAAACCTGTACATCAAGAAAATGTATGGTGCTTGTACTGTAGTCTATAGAGAACGTGATCGTGGGTAGACACTGGTTTAAGTATGTGTGAAAGGTAATTAACGATTCCACAGGGCCTCGCCAAATCATGAACACATCATCTATATACCTAAGCCAGGTGATGATATGTTCGTTGAATGGTGCTGTTGAGTATACATATTGTTGTTCAAAGTGTGCCATAAAAAGGTTAGCATAGCTAGGGGCCATGTTAGACCCCATAGCTGTGCCCTGTAATTGAAAATAGTATTGTTGGTCAAATACAAAATAGTTCCGGTGTAGAATGATGTGAAGTAGTTGTAGTAAAAAGTCTTGCATTGCTATAGGTATATCTGTATGAGATAGATTCTGTTGTACTACTGAAATGCCATCGCTATGAGGGATGGAGGTGTATAAACTCGAGTCATCCATGGTGACGAGTATACAATCATCTGAAAGAGTACCAAAGGAGTTCAAATGATTAAGAAAATCCGTTGTGTCTTGTAAGTAAGAGCGAGTAGAGATAACCAAGGGTTGTAATACTTTGTCAAGAAAAATAGCTAATGGAAGATCGCCTCCCATAGCTATACGTTTGCCAATGTGTATCTGCCGAACTTTAATCAAATTGCCTTCCTGGAAATGGTTCTTAGCACCTTATCCTCCTTCAAGCAGGGGGAGCTGGTCATGGGTGGAGACTTTAACCTTGCCCCTGACCCTCTCCTGGATACTACGGGGGGGAACCCCACATGAATCATACAAGAGACTTAAAAAACGAAAGAGAACGCTTACTCTCTATAAACTGATCGACCCCTGGAGAATACTCCATCCCACTGAACGAGATTACTTGTTCTACTCCACCCCCCATGGGTCCTACTCAAGGATCGATTGGTTCTTGGTGCCCCATGCCTCTCTGTGCCGGATCTCAGACGCCAATATTGGCCAAATTACGGTCTCAGACCATGCCCCTGTTACTCTGACTATCACCTGCCCTACCCAAATCCCGAGGAGTTGGTCTTGGAGGCTAAATACGTCCTTGCTCGAGGACCAAAACATATTAGAGGAAATACAGTCTGAAATCAAAAACTTTTTTCAACTCAATTCCTCCCCTGATATTGGTTCTGGGACCTTGTGGGAAGCGCACAAAATGTGTGATTAGAGGCATTTTCATTAGGATCGGGTCCAGAATCAAAAAAGAGAAAACTAAAGTGCAAGATCTAATAGCGGAGATTGGGAGAGTTGAGAGGAAACATAAAAAGTCCCTAGCAATGGAATGCCTGCCTATTCTAACGTCCCTAAGGGAGAAGCTTAAAACCTTATGCTGCGATAAAATCAAAGCTCAGCTTAGCAATTGCCGTAGAATCTATTATGAATCGGGTGATAAATGCGGAAGATTATTGGCGAGAGCCCTGAAGGAGGAGCAGGCTAAAACGTATATCCCCAAGATAGTCACTTCAACTGGACAGGTCACGCATATCTTTAATGAAATAGGGGATGCTTTTCGTAGGTTCTATGAACAGCTATACAACCTCCCTAAGGAAAGAGACCAGGGGGCATGAGGGCCCATAGAGCAATATATACTGGAATCTGGACTCCCTAAGCTGCCCAGGGAAATTCTTGAAGCCCTGGAAGAGCCCTTAACTTTGACCGAGCTGCACAAGGTGGTATTTGGGTCAGCGGGAGGTAAGGCCCTGGGTCCCGATGGTTTCAGCATCTCTTATTATAAGAAATTCTTCCCTCTCCTAGCTCCGAAACTCCTGGCAGCACTTAATTCGGTCAAGGACGGGTCTGCTCTCCCTTCAGATACTCTGAGAGCCCACATTTCGGTCATTCCAAAGGAGGCAAGGACCCGGCCCAATGTGCAAGCTACAGGCCGATATCCCTCCTGAACTCAGACTTGAAACTCTTTGCTAAAGTTTTGGCCTCAAGACTAGCTCCTCATCTACACCATGGCAGAGGCTTTGACCAGGTGGGGTTCATGCTGCACAGAGAGGCCAGGGACAACACCATTAAAGTGTTGAACCTAATACACCTGGAACAACGACACGGGACCCCTACTCTTTTATTGGCGACGGATGCTGAAAAAGCTTTCGATCGGGTTAACTGGGACTTCATGTTAGCCACACTCAGGCACATTGGTCTGGGCCCAAACGCCTTAAACTGGATAGGAAGTCTCTATGGGGCCCCGTCAGCCACGTTTCATGTTAACGGGGTTCTCTCTGACTCCTTCGGGATATCGAATGGGACACGACAGGGCTGTCCGCTCTCTCCCCTCATATTCATACCGACCCTGGAACCCTTCTTGTGTCGAATCCGCCGAAATCCGGATATCGCAGGCCTTACTATTAATTCTAAACAGTATAAAGTCGCAGCCTATGCTGATGACCTTATTTTTAGCCTGTCATGCCCTGAAATATCTCTTCCTAATCTTATGTTCAAACTAAAGCGCTATGGGGAAGTGTCCGGATATAAGATTAACTACCAAAAATCGGAAGCTCTTAACATAAACATTCGACACAATCCGGGACTCTTTCCCGTTTAAGTGGGCCAGGGAAAGTATTACATATTTGGGGACTAAGATCGGTAACAACCTAAGCAGAATCTTTGATCTAAATTTCCCACCACTGTTGAAGAAGTTCGATGAGAAGACCAATAGGTGGGCTAGAGGTAGGATATCTTGGTTCGGGCGCTGTAACGCCGCCAAAATGAACTTGCTCCCCCGGTTACTATATTTGCTGCAGGCTCTCCCGGTGAAGGTCCCGCTGAGCTTCTTTCAGAGAGTCAGGGGGCTGTTCGTCAAGTTTGTCTGGGGTGGGAAGAACCCGAGGTTGAACAAAGTGTTGCTATCGTGGCCCAAGGAGAATGAAGGGTTAGGCTTCCCGGATCCGGTCATCTACCATGCTGCAGTACATCTTAGTAGAACTGTTGACTGGTGTCTGCACGGGGGCATAAGCAGTGGGTGGGGCTGGATCAAGGATCCATTGAGGCTCCTATGGCAGGAGTAGCGTGGGTGAACACCCTCGATATCCCGATTGCCATGAAACACCCCACAGTTGGAGCCACTATTAGAGTCGACCGGCGATATTTTAACCACCCAGAGATCTCCCCTAGTCCCTCCCCGATGTTTCCGGTCCTGGGCAACCCTTGATTCCCACTGGGTAACGAGGGTTCCACCCCGAAAGCATGGGTAAAGGCGGGAGTCTACAGGGCAGGCCACCTATGGGCAGGAGGCGACTGGTTGGACCTGAGGGAGCTTGCCCAATCAAGGGGCCTCCCAGCATGGTCGAGCTGGCAGAATATCCAATTAGTGCACTTCCTCCGATCTCTTAAAGACTGGGGGTGCTATGAGGAAAACCACCCCTTTTGAGAACCTCTGTGCCGGCTCTGTTGTGGCCAAACACACTCTATCACACACTTACAAAATGCTTATCATTCCCCCAGAGGGTGAAAGGCCCGCTTTTCTGGGAAAGTGGGAGGAAGACCTGGGGATCTCCCTGACAACAGAACAGCGTAGAAAGCTTTTAAGTATGCCACATAAAACATCTATTTGTACACGCATCCAGGAGTGTAACTTCAAAATTCTCTCTCGCTGGTATAGGGTGCCGGCTGTAATTAGTAAGTGGTCAATGGAGGCCTCTGACATTTGCTGGCGATGTAATGGGGACAGAGGTGACATACTACATATTTTCTGGTCCTGCCCGGTCCTTGGCAATTATTGGGGCTCTGTCAGAGAGATTGCGGGCAAAGTGACGGAGGAGAGGGTCCCTGATGATCCGGCTTCATGTCTCCTACATATGACTAAGTCCGCCCTGAAAGTATATAAAAAATCATTGCTGTGCCACCTACTTAATGCGGCAAAGATTTGCATCCCTCTTAACCCTTTCGCTGCCAGCCTACCTGCAGCATTTGCCACTCCCTGTTGCCAGACTGACTTTGACTGTTTTGCGCTACACATGTTCAACTGTCATTTTCGAAGGGATTTCCAGGGATTTCCCAGGAAAATTATATATTGTTTTTTTCAACAGAGTCTGGGCTTTAACATGAAATGTCTTGTTTGTGTTTTTTAGGTGTATTCTCAACATTTTTGGGTGAAATGTGTGAAAAAAAATAAAAAAAATATATTTTTTTACAATTTGTAGAGTTTTTTTGTAATAAAAAATGTAAGTTTGTCAATAAAATCTTATTGCGTGAGAAACCCCAATTTCTCCCGCTTACAGCGATACCACATATGTATAGGTAGACACCCTTTCCTGCCCAGAAGTCTTTTATAGCTGCTGGATGACAAATGGTTAATTAAAAAAAAAAATGACATAGGGTCCCCCTTCCCGGGGAGGGGGACCCCATTTTTTTTTGGATTTTTAAGGGTTAAAAACCCTTAAAAATCCAAAAAAAAAAATGACGTGGGGTCCCCCTTACCCAAAGTAACCAGCCCGGGACCAGCTATGGGGGCTTGTAGGCACAGAGTGGGGGGGCCAGCTTTGGTGGCCCCCCCACCCTGCAGCCTACGAGCCCACATAGCCTATGTGGGCCCGGGCTCTTCTGCCCCCCCCTGGCCTTTGGGGAGGCAGGTAATGGGGGTGCGGGGGTTAATGGCAATGCCACCCCCCCAGCCATGTGAACTGGTATAAGGGGTCTCATGGACCCCTTACCAGCTCACAAAGGGTTAACTGTAAAAAAAAAAAAACACCACACAATAAAAAAAAGTATTTTATTAAAAAAAAATAATTTTTTTTTACTGTACTTACCTTCGATTGCAAGCTCTTGTCCCTCGCCGCTCAGCTGACAGATGCCTGTGATCGGCATCCAGAGAAGGAGAAGGCAGGAGATCAGAGGATCTCCTGTCACCTCCTTCCAGGGCACCGATCACCGGCATCTGAGAAGCTGAGAAAGCTGAAGCCGGTGATCGGGACCGGGATGACGTCATAAGCCCCGCCCCCAAGGGGGTGGGGCTTAGAGGCAAGATGGCGGTCGCCATCTTGAAGAAGAGAGGAGAGAGCCTCCCAGGCTCCCTCCTGAAGATCGGTAAGTCCTGGGGGGGGATCGGAGGCCCCCCAGGTGAAGAGGAGGGACAGCGGGAGCCAGCGCACATGGAGGTAAGTGAATGTCATTTTTATTTTTTTTTTTTTTTTACAGTTAGCAGCTGCTGCTGCAGAAGCGGGGGGGGGGGGCGGCCTATTCCGGGGGCTCTCCTGGAGCCATCCGACCCCCCACGGGGGATCGGATGGCACCAAATTAAAGAGGAGACCCGGCCGGATCCAACAAGGGGTCAGGTGAGTATTTTTTATTTTTATTTTTTAAACTAGAAGCGATCAAAGTCAAGCACGTAACACCTACGGGCTTGGCACTTAAGGCCCAGCCAAGCCAGCACGTAGGTGTTACGTGCTTGGCAACAAAAGGGTTAAATGGAAGTCCCTGAGCCGCCCACGGTGGCGATGTGGATCCTGAAGGTGAACAAGCTCATGCGGTATGAAAGTGTGATACTCTCTCGAGAGAGAACAGGTTTGAAAGTTTCACAACTACCTGGTACAGCTGGCTGAGATTCTCGGAGTCGGCGGAGTGCAGTGCTCTGCTGGGTGGCGCCCAGGGACCCGCACCCCAATCCCCTCCCCCCCCCCCCGCCCAGAAGCCCCCCCCCTCCTGTGACAATATAGCAATACATTATAGACTTGATTTCCTGAGTTGATTTTATTACAATCTTTATTGTTTAACTGTTATGACAACTCTTATATCTTGATTGATTCAGTTCACGAGCATTGATTTTCCTTTTTGAGAATGCATATTGGTTGTATGTTTACTTCTGAAAATTTATAAATAAAGAAGTAATGCAGCACACATTATATATATATATATATATATATATATATATATATATTTGCTATTTTAAAATAAATGGTCAGCATTTTGCCAGTGTTGTGCAATGCAAGCAGTGGTGTATTGTAGGTGTGAACAGAGTTATGCGAAAACATAAACGATTTATAAAAATGCCTTTAAAAAACTCAAGTGGAGGATAAATATCTTACACAGTATTCCCAATTAGAAGTTGAGCACCATCAAGTTCTGACAGCATCAGATCACCAAATCATCAAAGTGCTGTTTTAAATAGACTATCTCCCACAATCCCCCCCCCCCAAAAAAAAAAATATATACAGCAGTATTGCCTATTGAGTGCTGAAGTGAATGGCAGCCTGAGACTTCGGCTCAACAATCCCCAGGCACAACGGGCGATGAGCACCACTGACCTACCTGACCATAGCTTGCTGAGACTCATGAGCAGCCCCTGTGCCACTTCCTGGGCAAGAAAAGGATCTCCAAGCAGCTCAGACAGTCACGACTGTCACCTGCCCGCTGCTCCCACCAAAATGGCTGCCGCATTCTCTCCACAGCACAGTGAGGCCTCAGTCAGCTCACCTGAACTGGTGAAGGAACTGAGCCAGGAAGGATCACCTCCCCAGCAGAGCCCACTGGTGACAGCATCTGAGGTGGCCCAGGATCTTAGGGAGCTGCGGGACAGGACTAGTGAGCTGGAAGGCAGGATAGGTAACGTTGCAACAGACCTAGAGGATCACGAGGAGGACATTGTCACCGTGAAAGCTGATCTAGCCAAAGCTCTGGCACACATGGAGCTGTCCCCTAATATCCTAATATCAACAGGCTTTAGATGCACACACAGGGCCCTGGGGCCTAGAAGATCTGACGGCCAACCCAGGGACATTATAGTCAAAATGACCTTTTAAAGAACAAAGGACACCTTAATGCAGGATGCCCACAAGGATGAGTTCCAGGGACACGTTATACAGAAACAGAGGTCGATTAAACCCTTCCGGAAGTCCTGCACTCCAATAATATTCCCTTTAAATGGGGTTTACTCTTTAAGATCTATTTTACATGCAAAGGCAAGCAGCATTCTGCCTCCTCCCCTGACGACATCCATACTACTCTGAAGTCCCGCAAACTACTCCTAGAGAAATTTCCATCATCCCAGAAGCAGGATCCCCCGGCATCCCGAGCCCCTTTGCGCAATGGATGGGAAAGAGTCCCCAGCTGCAAAGGGAAACCGATGCAAAGCGCCCTGACCGAGGGGCCTCTGCGGCAAAAGGGTCCAGCAAGTGGGCCTATTTAGCGCGGTAACTCGCTTTTTCTCCTCTCACCTATAGGTGCTCCTGGAGAAGTCATGTGAAGGACTGTGTTGGGCACTGGGCCTTGAGTCCAAAGTTTTACTTCTGCTCTACTTTAACATGCATTTAAGTTTAAAGTTTTAATAATAAGTTCTTTAACCCTTACTATCCTTTTACAGTCAACCAGAATATGTTTTAATGACCTGGTCAAAAGTTGGGTTGGAAAACTTTAAATAAGGGCAGACAACTACAACCTGCTCCATAATTTTGAAGGATTAATGCTAGCTGTGGTGGTGGCAGACAGAGCCGTATTAAGTGTGGTGGAGGCCCCTGGGCACCAAATACAGTATATTTTTTTCCTTTAAAATGATAGTCTAGCCAAGTAACTGATTAATGGGTGTGTGCCACCCGCCTACTTACTGGAACGTCAGATCGAGTCCCCTGTACCACACTTGTGTGGGTACGTGCTGCTTTGCCATTTTGGGTGGGGGGTTTAGTGGCCCAGCAGAAAACAGTTCCCTGCATTGAGCTGCCAGTGGCTGTGCTTGGTGGCTTATGTGCAGTAAGCAGCTTTGCTGCTCTAGACTCTCTGTCCTGCTCTGTGATGGCTTTGGCTGCAGGTTTGAAAAAACAAAAAAAGCCTTTCCCAGTCACTGTTGCTGATAGCTTTGTTGCTGGCCCTGTGGCCCAACAGTCCAGACTGAAAAGCCTCCTGGACCAGACTATGAGCCAAAGGTTGGTGGAGGCCCACTTTGCAGGGCAAGTGGTGGAGGCCCCAGGGTACGAGCCC
Source organism: Gastrophryne carolinensis (assembly GCA_027917425.1). Lineage (NCBI taxonomy): Eukaryota > Metazoa > Chordata > Amphibia > Anura > Microhylidae > Gastrophryne > Gastrophryne carolinensis. The sequence goes on from CM051236.1 coordinate 161,598,570, forward strand.
CTTTCGCCCCCTCATAACCCATCACTGGTGGCAGAGTATACTCAGGCCATTGTTTTGGGTCGGGCAGGGACATGCTCCCCATTATAGAGAGCGTAGCGCTGATTAACCCTAGCATTTTGTCGCCACCCAGTGGGCATTACTTCATGGTTAGTCAAAAATGTAATTCGAATAGCTTTACTGACGCCTGGGGGATGCTCCTTGTGTTATATTAAACAACTGCTGGTCATATATTATGTGATGTGCTCCACATGCAGATTTTGTAGCTGCATTGCCACCCGGTGATCAGACCTGAATTTTTTATTTTATCATTTTCTCTGAAATCATAGCTTATAAGTGTTAGCTTTTTCCTCTATATGTATGGTTGAAGTGATGGGGTGATCTCCTTAGCACTGCCAGCTGGAAGCCCTGAACATTTAAATAGGGCTACAATTAATGGACTAGACCTTAGCCCGAACTTGGGGTGCGCTCAGATGCTGGGTCATGCCTTGAAGTAACACTTAAGTTCTGTTGCAAGTTTACATTTCCTAAAATAACAGTGCCCATGTGCCTGGGGAGGATGGTGACTCTCCTCTCTGTATTTCTCTGTCCACACCTGAATTTTGGGGCGTAGATTGAGTAAATACTTTTTGCCTCACCCAAAGCACCCCCTGAAGAGGGGGCTGCTGTGAGATCTGTTGTATTGTTATCATGTTGTTATTGCATTCTCTCAATTTTTCTACCTTTTCTTGCTTTCCTCCATTTCTAGTTCTCGCAATTGCCTCTTTCTCACAGGTCGGTACACAGCCCTTGAGCTATCTATTGTGATGCGTAGTTATGTCTTCTCCCTTTAAGATTATTTCCCACAAAGTACAGGGCTTCAACACACCAGCAAAACACTGTAAAGCAGCGGTTCTCAACCTGTGGGTCGGGACCCCGGCGGGGGTCGAATGACCAAAACACAGGGGTCGCCTAAAGCAATCGGAAAATACATATTTCCAATGGCTTTAGCTGCTGAGAAGTCGTGCTACTGTCTGCAGCAGCGCTATTTAGCTGGAACGCACGCTGCTATGGATGCGCATTCCAAACTGAATGCCTGCGCACATGCGTAGACGTGATTGCATCATCCGTCCGGGGCCTAAGGGGCGGGGGAACGTTCCACAGTCCATAGCAGCGCATTACTTGTGTCTGGAGCTTGCTGACGTCATCAGTGGGCGGACGCAGCAAACGCTGGAAGGCAGAAGCCCAGGAGGCGGAGAGGCAAGAGGCGGAGATGCAAGAGAGCCTGCGAGACAGCCTACTGGTGTAAAAAAGGTTAATAATGTAAAAACAGTACACACACCATACACACAATACTGTGTAAGTGTAAGGTGCTTTGTGTGTAATCCTTACAAAGTACACAAAGCAGCTTACACTTACACAAAGCACCATACATTTACACAGTGTGAACTACATCGGTCTTATACTACAAGAGACCACTATAAGATGTAGTTTACACTGTTCCCCAATGTATAATTATCTCCCATATCTCCCACTATTTTCCCATATTCTGAATGAGGAAACTGCTGAAATCAGCAGTTTCCGGCATTGAATCCGCCTCCTTGATTTCATTGTGAGTGCGGCGGATTTTGTGGAAGAGAGCTCCCGAGAATCTCGAGTTACCACACAATCCGCCGCAGCCTCCTATTAATTTCAATAAGAGGCGGAGAAATGACAGTTTCCAACACATGCTATGCCATGGTAAAATGTTATTTATTGGAATTAGTAATAAATATTTCTCAACATATAATTAAATATTGTTTTTGTGATTAATCACTATGTTTAAATTATGTCTGATTTTTAGCAATGAGAATACATAATGCATATGAGGTATTTACATTCCAAACCATAACTGTAGCAAACTTACAGTTTTGAAGTAGCCACCAAAATTATTTTTTGGTTTGGGGTCACCGCAACATGAGGAACTGTATTGCGGGGTCACGGCATTCAAAAGGTTGAAAACCACTGCTGTAAAGCTTTACATTACTACAAGTCCAGTGCAGCAGATATCATCTGCCTGCAGGAGACCAGGTTCTTGGCCTCCTCCTCCCCCAGGTTCCTGAGTTCACATTTTCCACTTCTTTACCATTCTGCCTTTAGGGAGAAGAAACACGTGATCCTCAATGGTTTTAGGAAAAATCTTCATTCATATGCAATAAGGAGATAGTGGACCCAACAGGTAGGTACCTTTTACTATGGGACTTCCTATTTGATATAGATATAACAATTGTTGCATTCTGTGCTACTAATACTCATCAGCAAAATTTCTTCTGCCATTTATTGAAGGTGGTTGAGCAGCACGTAAGGGGCTTTCTAATCCTAGCAGATGATTCAAATGTACCCTACTGCTCAGTCACACTCTAAACTAGAGGCAGCCCGCATGGAACGGAATCTTCACCTGTCTGATCAAAAGGAAAGAAACGCCTGAGGTGGACCAAGCAAAAATTGTATTCACTCAGCGATGGATAGACAGAACAGGAAGGACAGCAAGGGATGGAGAGAGAGCTGGGAGAAGGGATGGATGAGCAGAACTAGAAGGACAGGAATGGTTGGGCAGAGCTTGGGGGGATAGAAGGCCAGAGCTGGGAGGGCAGGGATTGGAAGGGCAAAACTGGGAGGACAGGAATGGATAGGGCAGAGAGACTGGACTGGATGGGGCAGAGCTGAGAAGACAGGGATTGGATGTGCAAAGTTGGGAGGACAGTAATGGATGGAGCAGAGAGACAGGACTGGATGCGGCAGGGCTGAGGGGACAGGGCTGGATGGGGCAGAACTGAGGGCAACAGGGATGGATGGGGCAGAACTGAGGGGACAGCGATGGAAGGGGCAAAGAGACAGAGAAACAGAGAAAGTTTTTGTGTACCTTACAGTGCCATTTTCCGCCCAAGCAGTACTTCATATTGCAATGCTAGGTGCCAGGGAGCAGATTCCTGACACTGGCAGGGAGACTAAGCACTACATCGCCATAGAGGGGGCAGTGCTGAGCACGGCAAGACAGAACAACTAAGTGCAGGGCTCTTAGGGCAGGGGCCCGGAAATCTGGTGCTGAGTCCCGTATTCAGAGCCTGGTCAACCAGAGAGTACGGCTGCTTTAGAGGATGTAATATGCCTGGGGATGTCATGCATATCTGGTGGAAATGTCCAGGTCCAGAGTGTTTGGCCTAATTGTAACCCTCTTTGGCAAGTCGCCGAACGGGTCATTGCCAGGACCTGGAAATTTCGTTCAGTTTCATTTAGCATTCTGTCACGGACAGAACAAATACCTTTCTGGTTAATGAGAGACTCAGGGTCTTGGCTGACACGCTCCCTACGTTTCTGCGAGTATGGTAGCCCTGGATTGCATACGCTCACCCTAATATAGACCAGTCAATGTTGGCTTGAGGGAATCTGGGGGAACCTCGTGGGCCTGTGTGGCTGGGGGAGAGATGGGATGCTTACCTTCTTCACCTGTTATGTTCTGTTGGTAGAAATGAGTATGCCTGGACCCTTTCCCCTTTCTCTTATACTATTCCTTTCTCTATACTCTGTCTTTTGGCTTTCCTTGTATGTTGTATCTCTGGTTACACAAGTGATGGGATTAATAGACAATTGGCCAATGTGGTGATATTTATGTATCTAATAGACATATCCATGTACTCCACCTAGCATCATGTATGTGTGAAACACTTCATTGCTCATTTATTCAATGTGTAATATATATTGAAAACTGTCAATATAAAGAATGAAAGCAAAATACATGAGAATGGCTGCAACAAGAAAAAAATATGGGTTCTAAACTACCATGTTTCCCCGAAATTAAGTCTTATAATAATTTTTGCTCCAAAAGATGCACACATGCCTGCTATGGGCATATCAGCACCCATAGCAGATAGTAACGTTTTGTGAAAGTGGCATCTGCCAGGAACATTAGGGGGCCCTGACCAGTCCTGTGGCCAAAAGCAACTGCCATATTTTCCCCTTGCCCCACAGAAAGCCTGGCACTTGCCAACCCTTATAGTTGTGGGTCTTTTAAGTGCCTTTTTAATGAACTGTAACTAGGGCTTATTTATGGGGTAGGGCTTATATTATCTTCTTTCTTAGGACCATCAATAGAAACAAGGAATCACTTTTTCAGAAAGCCTGTGTTATGAATAAAATGGCCAATGGCCTACGTGTATAAAACATTATTGCACTCATAGTAATTCAAGTGGACCAGAACCCATGGCCCAACGGGGCATCCAGAATCGGGATGCCCTGCTGTGTGAAACCCCCCCAGGTATACTCACCTTCTCTCCCAGTCCAACAGCACATGTGAGCAGCAGCCGCTCCCTGTTATCCTCTTAGCAGGACGTGCACCTGCGCCAGGCCTTTGGGAGTGGCCGATGCGAGCATGCTCCCTGTTAGAAGGTAGCAGGGGATGCGGCCGCTGGGGGAGCTTGGGTCCGCACCCTTAAACATAGACTTATACAAAGAGGCGGGAGAAGATCCGAGCGTGCTGATTGGACAACGGGTCACGCATATGACAGAGGACCTGGAAAAGGTTAGATTAGGTGACCTGGAGGGTTTCACACAGTGGGGCATCCCCGATCAGGGTGCACTGGGGGAAAGGACTTAAACCCAGGATAGTAATACTGGGTTTTGGTCCAGTTTTGTTGGTGGCCCCCTAGCCCAGGGAAATGCCTGATTCTTCCCTGTCACCCATTCCCACGGAGCTGCTCCCAGGACTTTCTGTGGCAGCTTTGAGTTTTGCTCTCATTGAGATTCATCGATCAGCGCAGCAGCCACTCCTGGTGGGGATACCTGGAAATGATGAGATACTGAGCTTCTCCCAGCAGGGGTTCTGGCACTCAGTGCCTTTTAATCAGACCAAGAGCCTTGCACACCTGGGAAAAAACTCTCCAAAACTCACTTGCCCCACCTGCATGCATGATACTGAATCATTGTCAGCGCTTACATTTTCTCCTGCATCCACTCTAAACTGAAATGCCACCTCACCGATTTTCTCTTGGTCCTGGCCATCTTGCATGACTCGGGAGGCTTCTCCATGCCCAGCATCCCAGGCATTAACCAACATTACCCAGAATGCATAGCGACAGGAAACCCAGCAGCACCTCCTTTTGCAGGATACCTGCAGCTTCATAGGACGCTATTAAAGAGGAATTTCGGAGGCCCTGGAGCCTAAAAGACTCCAGGGCTGTCCAAGTTTCACTCCTTGGGGCATCCCGAATTGGGAGCCCCTACTCTGTAAAACCCCCTGAATTCCCAGATCTATTTAACTGATCCCAGGGCCCTTGTTGCATCTCGCCCCACAGCCACATCCCTGATCACCTCTATCCATGTGCACATCCACACCCGGTCTTTCTGAGTGGGCAGCATGGGCACACCACAGCTAGAAGCAGAGCGGGTGATGTGGCTGGCTACCTTTGGCCCTGCTTGGCTGGCTTGGCTGTAAGCAGAGCCAAAGGGAGCCTAGTAAAACCGAGCGCACTGAATGGCTGGGCGGACTGCTGAGCCAATAAGCGCACTCAGTTTCGGCCAAGCCTGGGAACCACAAGAAGGTGAGTAAATCGGGCAATCCGGTGAGATACACACAGCGGGGTATCCCAATTCGGGAGGTCTTCACTGAGAAGAAACAACACAAACCAAAGTTAAATTCCTGTGTGTTGTTCATCTCTGTGGAGGGGAAATCGACCTCAGCAGGAGTTGAGGTTGATGTGCAGCAATCTGATTTGTCCTGGGGGAGGGATGCATATCAGCACTGGCTCTTGTAAGGCTGGTGGTCTGATCACCAATCACTGTGGTGGCCAGCCCTGGAGTCAACTAAGCGCCTCTAGCGCAATCTGATTTACAGGTTTGGCAGCTGGGTGTTGAGACTACTGCTTTAAAGTGGACCAAAACCCAGGATATGACAATCCCAGGCTTGGGTTCCTGTCCCTGGAGCATCCCAAATTCTGATGCCCCAGGAACCTAAGCCTGGGGTGGTTGTATCCTGGGTTTTGGTATATTCACCTTGCAGATGATGCCACATCACATGCATGGACTCCCGTCCAGTTATTGCTCTGTTTACAGAATGCCCGAGTGCGCATCAGCCGAGGAAGTCTGGGGATGCTGCCCACACAGGATGTGTAATAATGGGATGCTTTAAAGCGGACCTTCACCCTGAATAAGAGCATATCTTATATGTTTCCCACACCCTGTACATACAGATTACCCACATTAAAAATCATCCTACCTGCATCTACTGCATGTTATGAGCCTTTAATCATCCAAGATGGCGGCTTATGGAGCATCAGGCAGCCTGCAAACAGGAAGTGCCTTCTGACTGTGCTGCTCTGCATTCTGTGATTGCTGTCCTTTCCCTGACCCCAGCTCTGCTCTGTCTGTGCAAATAGCTATAACCCACTCCCTGCATTTTATCCCGCTCTCCTCTCCTCAGTATGTGCTTCTGAGGCAAAATGGCAGCCCTCCTATCCTAGAGTCCAGAATAGAGTTGCAGCCCAGTGAGGGAAAGAATAATAATTGACTAAAAACTTAAAATATATTAATATTCTAAGTACACAGTACGTCCTGCTCCAGATATAATACTTACAATTGGGTTATCCTCCGCCAGAGGGCGCTGTGGCACTGCAGACGTGCAAAAACAGGCTCCTCCCGGCCCTTCATATACCCAGGGACCTCCCACAAATCCCCAGATTTCTCTGCAGTGCTGACTGCGAAGACATGAAGTATCACTCTCTCGCAGGTGAGCGGGGCTATTACAGCCTGCGGCCCTGTTGGACTATTCCCGCCCGTCCTCCTTGTGATGTGCCTCCCAGCCTGGGCTGCGCTGGTCGGGTGAAGGTAGGCAGCACCTTGGGTGCTTAACGGAGCCATGCTCCACCGCATTCCCCCACCATAGGGTAGGTGGTTTAGGCTGATGGTGAGCCTCATAGTGGATGTCCCTCCCGCATTATTGCCCCATGCCCCGTGTAGAGGTGGACCCTGTTTAGAGGGTCGCCATCCTCCCTCGTTTTCCCCCGTATTCGAGGGAAAAGAAGGGGGGGGGGTGTGGCGGTCTCAGTACATACTATTCTCAAGATTATGGCCGTATTTGCCCCGGACTGGCATCTAGGTGTCAGAGCCGCGCTACTTGCCCCGTCTATTCTGGCCGCCGCCGTCTTTTTACCTTTGACTTCTCAATCTATGTAATTGTGTACAGCTCGCGCTGACTTATCATCCTGCAACTTGAGGCAGGAAGGTAATCTTTTTACATCGCCTACGTGCGGCGAATTGGTGGCGGCGTCTTTGGTCCTTACGAGTACCCACTAGCAGACGCTTTTACTCATACTACATGATTGACTTGCCAGCCTTAACGGCCGCTTCAGAGCTTCGCGCTCTTTGGGGGAAGGCGGGGACCTGGCGTGGCGCGCTCCGCGTCACGCCCTGATCGGACCCGCCCTCTGAGGTTCGGGCAGCGCCATTTTGTGGATCTTCGCGCCCGAGCGTGTTGGCGGTCCTTCTCCTCCCCTGGTCTGTAAGTGCCCTTGCTGGCGTTTTCACTCTTTATTAATTCTTTTGCTGCGCATGGTCCTGACACCTATTGTTCCCCTTCTGTCTTTCAGACGTTAAAGACTCCGGTGGCTTCTCCCGGCCTAACATAACTCGTAGCGGGCTTACATAAATTCTCCCACATTCCTAGTGGGCCTTTGGGACATCCAGGGTTGCTTATTGCATAAATCCCTACTGACATATATTGCACTGATAATCACCATATGGAGGCATCTCAGAATTTTGTACCAGCGGTTCCCCTGGGACAAGACCCGCTGTGTATAACGTATGTCTACCCCCACTTCGGTGCTGAGAGCGCACCGATCTGTGCACGCTGTGCCGATCAAGTACTGGTCGGGCTGCCAGGATCACCAGGGGCTGTTCCTCGCCCTAACACTCCTATTCCACCAGGCTTAAATCTCGTTGCTGACGAGTCGCTTACGAGTAAGGAGTTACAGCCGGCTGCGTCTTCCAGACTGCCCGCGGCTGACCAGACTATTACAGGGCAGACAAAGTGCTCGGGCCCTGACATGAAGCGGTCCTCTACGCCCTCTGTTTCTACCCCTGCTAAGGGAACGGCGGAGTCCGCTACTCCGCAGGCCTGCACCACTTCTGCGGAAGGAAGGTTGTTCTCGGACTCTTAGAGTTCCTAGAGCAGGCTCATTTCCATGCTCTCGTACTCGAGGAATGGGAACACCCCGGTCGGCTTCTAGGGGCCCCAGGGGACTGGAATTGGAAATAGCCTTTCCCCCCTGAGACCCTTTCCCTCCTGGGAGGTGTTTAAGGCACTCTCCAGTTGTGACGTATTTTTAAGATTTATCCTTTTAGCTATGGATGACACCATTAGAATGTGTGCGAGGACTTCCGCCCTTGTGGTGGCGATGCGTTGCATGGTCTGGCTGCGAGAGTGGGGTGTGGACTATGCTGCTAAAAGGACTCTTACCAGGTTCCCCTTTAAAGGGCATCGCCTGTTTGGGGCCCGTCTGGACCTGTTTGGAAAGAAGGGCAAGTCACCCAGGCGCAGGCGCCCGTCTCGGCCCCCTCGGGACAGGGACACCCCTCCCCCTCCATACCATAGCGTTAAACAAGAACCGGGGGTGTCCTTCCGGAGTCTTAGCACAGACCCCTGCCCTGCGAGCAACAGACAACGCTCTGGGCCCTCCGGCAGGGTGAAACCTAAATCTTCCACCAAATCCCCTCAAGCATGATGGGGCGACTGTGGCACCTTGCTCCTATCAGGAGGCATTTTGCCTCTTTCTGGTGGATACAGGAGGTAGTTTCCTCCAGATACAGGATAAAGTTTGCTGCACGGCCTCCCCCATGATTGTCAGGGTACTCCTGGTCCCCTGCCTCTGTTCAGGTGCTGGTGCAGGCCATACACGGACTGCAGGGTTTTGGAGGTCACTTGCAGTTTGCCCGTATCTGGCAGGGGCAGGTGCCGTTACGCCAACCCCTTCACATTCTCCCAAAAGAATGAGTCTGTCTGCCCTTCTTAATCACAAGTTGTTGGCAATTCTGCTATGCAGGCAGTTTTCTGCATGAAAATTCTGCGATGTGCCACTAGCGCCTTGCGCCTAGTGGGCCCTTGCCTTCTGGGGAGATCAAGGATGCATATTCTCACTTCCCTGTGTCTTCTAGACACAGAGGCTTTTCTGGTTGTGTTGGATGTCCAACACCGCTATTCTGTGGCCTTGTTATCTGGTCTCTCTTCTGCCCCCACGGTGTTCACCAGGGTACTAATGGAAGCTATGTCTCTGATGAGACCAAGGGGAGTCCGCGAGAGGCCTGCCAGGTGGTCCTTCTCGCTTCCCAATCTCTATGTCAGGTCGAGTTCGCTACTTGGCTGGTGCCATCACTTGGGAGTCTTCTGGATGGGTGTTTTCTTCACCTCTTGTCCTCTTTGTCCTCTTGATTGGCATCTTCATTTCTAGGGATGAATCTAGTCTCGGTCAGGCGAGAATCTTCCTCCCTCTACAATAAGGTGGACAATCTGGTTGCATGGGTTCAGTCCCTACTTGCTGTTCCAGTCCCTTCACCAGGCAGGAATGCAGCTGGTGGGCCCGTCTTGGCGACTTGCTTAGTGAAGTTCCTTATATTCCTCTACCAGGGGTTTTCTTCTACAACTTCTATTCTTAATACTGGACTGGGACCCAGCATCCCTGGAGCGGGATCATGTGTACCCTTCCCCTGGGTTAGGAGTCCCTCTTTGAGTGGATTTACTCTAGGAACCTGTCTGGGGACAGTTCTTTTCTTGCCCCTTCCACAGATGATCACCGTGGATGCCAAGCCTTCAGGTGGCGGGGAGGTTCTTTCCTTCTGTAACCCCATGCGGGTGTGGGGAAGGTGGGGCCTTCTAGGAGGTCCTTGTACCTATCAGTACAGTGAGTTTTCAGGCTGACGCTATCTCGCCTGTCTTCTCCTCTTCCAGGCCTGCCTGTTGGGCAGTGCTCGGTCTGTCTGACGACTGTGGCCTGCAATTATTCACCTGTGTGGGACCTAGTGCAGGATGGTTCCCCAGGAAGGTATATGTTCCTGGTCTGGGTGGAGGATAATGTTCCCTGCTTATCATTGGTATTCGCTCCTGTGGAGGTCCCTCTGTGACAGGTTGGGCTATTCCTTGGTTCTCTATGATGTTCAACCAGTATGGCTTGTTTGGTGCACCGTCACTTTTTCAGGCTCTTGCCACTCATTTCCCTGTCCCTGGCTCCTCTGACCGTGGTCATGAGGATTTAGTATTTTTATGACGGGACATTCTGGCCTTTAGGCCTTGTCTCCCTTCCCCCTGCTAGGCGTTTTTTCTGTGCAGAATCACTCTGGTAGGGGGACCATTGATACGGGTGGCCCCTGGGGGGCCTAGTGGAGTGTGGATTCGCAGACGTGATACCTTAGGGTAGTAGTTCTATACGTTCTGCTAGGGGTGTCGCCCTGTTTCACTCAGGACCTCCGTTACATCACTCCAATTCTACAGTCTCTGGCCTAGCCGGCCTGGCTGCTGGTTCTTCCGTCCTTATGGAGACGGGATTCTTCCCTCTGTGTTCGTGACTAATGGAAGTCTAAGAGCAGCGCCCTTCTTCTTCCACTCTTATGAGGTATGGCTTACCCATATGGATTGGTGTTAGCCTAGGTCTCTTTCCCGTTGGGCATTCTCTGTTCCTAGGGCTCTAGAGTTATTATAGCATGGCTTGGAGTTGGCTCCCCAACTCGGTACTCTGAAGGGTCAGGTTCTACCCTGTCCGCCTTCCGGCAGAAGTCTTTTGCTTATTTCCCTCGGCTAAGCTTTCCTTCGGGGGTTGCTCATTGCGTGCCTCATTTAATTCTATGATCCCTGTTGGGATTTGAATTTTTTACTACTGTTGCCTTGTGGGACGTTCCTTTTGGGCCGATTCAGGAGGCTGTCTGACTGTCTTTTACCTTCATCGTTGTCTCTTGGGTCTGCTGACTCAGTCAGACGTGTGTCTGAGCGGGTGGCTCTGTTTCGCTAGCCCTCGTTCTTTGTTATGCACCAGGATAAGGTGGTGCTCCGCCTTACGCCGGACCTTTCTACCTCTGGTGGTGGTTTAGGCTCATGTGTTTAAGACATCGTCTTTCTTTTGTACCTTATTCCTAGTAACTCTGAGGCACGGGGATTTATTTTTCCTCATCAGGTGCTGGAATCCCTTTCCTGGATTGTTTTTCTGGTCCCTTAGGGGGACTGATGCCCCTCGGGGTTTGTGGGCACCTAACTCTGTATGTGCCTGATCTTGTCTGCTTCCAGGGGTTGTGCGGCCTTGGCCTAGCCTTTACTTGGATGGTTTTTCCTTCTGGTCCTAGGGAAGATTGGCTTATTCCTGGAATAATTGTTAGAGCTTGATCTTGTCAGGCTGTTACTCAGACCTATTCCTTTGAGGTGCTGAGCTTCTCTCGCCTTATTCTGATTCTACTGGTGATTAGATATCCTTTGGCCTTTCATCACCAGGTTTTGTTGTACAGGTTTGCTAAATGGCTACCTTGGTTTCTGGTTCATACCCTTTCAAGGGTTTTTACGATTTGACGCTGGAGCCTTTGCTCCTGTCGCTTTCGGTGGCAAGGTTGCAGGTTACAGTGCCTCGATGGCCTACTGTGCCTTTTTTGTTGGGGATCCCACCCTATTTTATGGACACTGCTATTGGATGTCCCAATTGTAAGTATTATATCTGGAGCAGGGCGTACTGTATACTTAGAATAATACAATTCTGTGAAGTACTCACCTGTAGAATTGGTATTATACGTATACAGTACGTCCTGCTCCACCCCACCCTGGTTTTGCATTATTCTGGATCCCCTGTATGGTGATTGTTGTTATTGTTATCATTACCAGTTGTTTTGGTGGTTGGTTTCTCCCGGCTTCTGGTTCACTGCTTTTCAATGCTGGGGATTTGTGGGAGGTCCCTGGGTATATGAAGGGCCGGAAGGAGCCTGTTTTTGCATGTCTGCAGTGCCACAGTGCCCTCTGGCGGAGGATAACCCAATTGTAAGTATTATATCTGGAGCAGGACGTACTGTATATGTATAATACCAATTCTACAGGTGAGTACTTCACAGAATTGTATTTTTAGATGCTGGGGAATAGTTTTTTAAGGGTTTGGGCTTTTCATTAAATCATGCTGAAGGTCTGGTTTAAAGTGGACCAACACCCTCCCGGATCGGCCCGGGAATCGATCCGATCCCTCCCCGCGGAGCATCCAAAATCGGGATGCCCCGCTGTGTGCAACCCCCCCCCCAGGACGCCTAGGAACCTTACCTTGATCCCGATCCAACGGCGCATGGGCGGGGGCCGCATCTCGCAGCCGCTGTGGTTGTACGTCGCTTGGATGCGCATACCACAGTGGCTCTGAGCGGCCGCACATGCGCCGCAGGAGCGGGGTGAGGTGAGTTTTTACAAGCGATCGGGGGGTTAGTCCACTTTAAAGTGGACCAACACCCAGGATTTTGACTATGCTGGGTTTTGGTCCACTTCGGTGGGGCACCCCGATCGGGGGTGCCCCGCTGTGTGAAACCCGCCAGAAAGCCCCAAAAACTCACCTGTCCCCACTCCCACGTGACCGCTGCAGCCAATCCCCCCCGACGGACAAGCAAGGTCCGTCGATGGACAAGCGAGCGCACCCGCCGCCGCCTACCGCGTGTCACTCTTAAAGGGAGCACGCCCTGCTAGAGGGATGCGCGAGTGGCGGCGGCGGCGGCTCGCGCATGCGCCACTGGATCGAGGAGCAGGTAGGGATTTCGGGGCTTTCTGGGGGGGTTTCACACAGCGCGGTGCCCCTCAGGCCCGATGCTGATCGGCCTGGGAATCTTATAGATTCCCGGGCAGATCAACATCGGGTGTTGGTCCACTTTAAAGGATTTCCTCTATCCTGGGTTTGGTCTGTACCCTTGGAGCCTCCCCATTTGGGATGCTCTGCTGTGTGGTCACCCGATATACGTACCTCACCTCACATCACAGGAACAGCTCTGCATCAATCAGCTTCTTTGGCCCCTGTATATTAATGTGCTGCTAAAGAAACTGAATGGGAGCTTAGCCACACTCCCAACCGGTGCGCGCCACCTCCTGCTTCTTTATACCTACCAACTTTTCAGGGTGGGAAAGAGGGACATTTGTTAAATTAGGCCACACCCCTCGTTGAGGGATGGATAGGTTATATCAGTTACAACAATATAAACACTTTAAAGTGGACCGAAACCTAGGATTTTGACTTTACTGAGTTTGGGTCCTTTCCCCTGGGGGGGTGCCCCGCTGTGTGAAACCCCCCAGGTAGCCCAAATAAACTCACCTCTTCCCGGTCTGCTGACATCATGCTATCTAAGACATCGTCTAAGGTAATCGGCTCTGAGCGCGCTGGCGACCGCATCCCCCGCTTCCCTCTAACAGGGAGCATTCTCGGCCATTCACAAATTGCTGGAGCGGGCATGCTAGAGGGATAGCGGGACGCGGCCGCGACTCATGCGCTTCTTGGACCAGGATGCAAAGTAAGTGAACGGGGCAACCTGGGGGTTTCACACAGCGGGGCATCCCGATTTTTGATGCCCCGGGTGGAGGGAATTGATAGGCCTGGGAATCCTATAGATCCCCGGACTGATTGCGATGGGTTTTGGTCCACTTTAAATAGGCAAATGAATCATTTATTGATGCAGATCTGCATGTTACACCTCAAAGAACAAAGGAGAACAACGAGGGGCAAGGGGACAAGGACTGAAAAAGGGACAGTCCCTCCAAATCAGGGATACTTGGGAGTTATGCGTCTCTCTATGGTTGTGCAGGGTCACACCAGCCATTCAGTTACATTGGGTGCATAGCTGTGCACAGACCTAGAGAGATGCCGCCATCAGCCAGGCATGTGGCGTGGGTTTGCGGGCAAGGTAAAACTATCAGGGGACTAACGGGGCATCCCGAATTGGGTCCACTTTAAGCTGTCTCTGTCTATTACCAGCAATTTCTAGCGATAAAAAAATAGTTATTTTACATTTTGGATGTCTTTAATATGTGCGTTTCCACTCCTGGTGTGAACATATTGCAGAGATTATATAGCAGACAGTTGCGATTAGACACGCGGGAAATGGAGCTGTTTTCTGGAATCTTCGTTTCAGATTCTGCAGCACCTTTCTACACTTTAGAGTGAATTAAAATGCCAGCGCTGATATAAAAATGAAACCCGTCACGAACAGGATTCGAACCTGTGCGGGGAAACCCCATTGGATTTCGAGTCCAACGCCTTAACCACTCGGCCACCGTGACTGTCAGCCAACCGCGCGCCATCGCCTTATACAGCCTGTCTCACTCCTCCCCTCTGCCTGTTAACCTCTTCCTTGTTGGACTGCAGCTAGCTATATATATATATATATATATATATATATATATATATATATATATATATATATATATATATATATATTTATATTTATACATGGCTTTATGTGAGTATATGCCCTGCGTGGCGACAACTAATGTCAATATAAAACTAGCCACGTGACCTACTAAGGACTAAAGGCGCCTGGAGCCGACCAGAATAACGTTACAATGACGCATACGAGGATCGCTAACTGCTGGTATTTGTAGTGCAGTTTGTGCTTTGTATTCACTCACACATACAGGACGTCCACATAACACGTTCACTCGCATTTCTTCATATTGCCGTACCTCATCCAAAAAGCAATTTTCATATGTGGCCGCTAGGTGTCGCCCTTAACAGCAGCCATGTCCATTATTTGATGTGCTTCCAGATGTGGCCACTAGGAGAGCTATAACAACTCTCGGTCCCTGACAGGAATCGCTTGCAGACAAATCTCCGCGGTTCAGTTGGTTACATTGCTGGATGTTTGGGGCTCCCTGCACCAATCACTGGGCGGCCGCTAGATGTCGCTCCTGTACCAGGCGGCTCTATTCTGCACTTTCTCAGGCGGCCAGGAGGTGCCGCCAGGTCTGGCAGCAGTTCGCAGGATGGCCGCTAGATGTCGCTCCTGTACCAGGCGGCTCTATTCTGCACTTTCTCAGACGGCCAGGAGGTGCCACCAGGTCTGGCTGCAGTTCGCAGGATGGCCGCTACATGTCGCTCCTGTACCAGGCTGATCTATTCTGCACTTTCTCAGACGGCCAGGAGGTGCCTCCAGGTCTGGCAGCAGTTCGCAGGATGGCCGCTAGATGTCGCTCCTGTACCAGGCGGCTCTATTCTGCACTTTCGCAGGCGGCCAGGAGGTGCCTCCAGGTCTGGCTGCAGTGCGCAGGATGGCCGCTAGATGTCGCTCCTGTACCAGGCGGCTCTATTCTGCACTTTCGCAGGCGGCCAGGAGGTGCCTCCAGGTCTGGCTGCAGTTCGCAGGATGGCCGCTAGATGTCGCTCCTGTACCAGGCTGATCTATTCTGCACTTTCTTAGACGGCCAGGAGGTGGCTCTAGGTCTGGCTGCAGTTCGCAGGATGGCCGCTAGATGTCGCTCCGGTACCAGGCGGCTCTATTCTGCACTTTCTCAGACGGCCAGGAGGTGCCTCTAGGTCTGGCTGCAGTTCGCAGGATGGCCGCTAGATGTCGGGCTGGCTCTAGGGCTGGGGGTGCCGGTCAGGCTGGCAGAAGATGGCGGTACGGAAGAAGGACGGTGGGCCGAACGTGAAATTTTACGAGTCGTCTGACACTGTCTCTCAGTTCGACAACGTGCGGATATGGCTGGGAAAGAATTACAAGAAGGTACCGGGGGAGAGGCCTGGCGGGAGGAGCGGAGGCTGCCTTACCTGCCATATGTACACCGAGAACAAAGAGCCCGGGCCCCGCACACGGGAGGGGGAGCAGCGGCGGCACCGGGGACCCCAATCCCCTCAGCTTAGTGTGTGTGTGAGGAAGGGGGGGTAATAAAGGGGGGGGGATGGGTCCTCTGAGGGAGAGCAATGGCCGCCCTGTGTCTGCCGGGAAGAGCTGTGCGAGGCCCTCCATGCGCCCGCCTGCCCACCCTGTGCCACCCTACAAATGCCCCGACTGACTGTGTGCCATCATGTCACTGGGCGACCACCCGCCCAACACTGGTACCCGGGGGTCATCTGTCAGGAGCCGTGTCCTCCACCTCAGCCCTTCCCCCACCACATGCTGCCAGCCATGAGGACACCATATGACAGCTACAGAGGACCCGTCCTGACCCCGACACTGTGTCATCTCACTTATTTACTAACCGGTCACCCTCTTATTTACTAACCTGTAATTCCCTTATTTACTAACCTGTAATCCCCCTTATTAACCAATTTGTAATCCCTCTTATTTACTAACCTGTCACCCTCTTATCTACTAACCTGTGGCCCCCCTTATTTACTAACCTGTAATTCCCGTATTTACTAACTTGTAATCCCCCTTATTTACTAGCCTGTCACCCTCTTATTTACTAACCTGTAACCCCCCCCAATTTACTAATCTGTCACCCGCTTATTTACTTACCCTTCATCCCCTTATTTACTTACCTGTAATACCCCTTATTCACTAACCTGTAACCCCTACCTTATTCACTAACTTGTCATCCCTTTTATTTACTAACTTGTCATTCCCCTTATTTACCATCTTGTCATCACATTTATTTACTAACTACTACTGTAATTCCCTTATTTACTAACCTTTGAACCCCTTATTTACTAACCTGTAATTCCCTTATTTATTAAACTGTGATCCCCCTTATTTACTAACTTATCCTTCCCCTTATTTACTATCTTGTCATCGCTGTTATTTACTAACCTATCATCCCTCGTATTTACTAACCTGTTGCCCCCCCCCCGTATTTACTAACCTGTAATCCCCCTTATTTCCCAACTTATCCACCCCCTTATTTACTGACCTATCATCCCTCTTACTTGTCATCTTCTTACTTACTAACCTGTCACCCTCTTATTTACTGACATGTCATCCCCTTATTTACTAACCTGCCACCCCCCCCCCCCCTTATTTACTAACTTGTCACCCTCTTATTTAATAACCTGTAATCCCCCTTATTTATCAAGTTATCATCCCCCTTATTAACTAACCTGTAACCCCCACCTTATTCACTAACTTGTCATCCCTTTTATTCACTAACTTGTCATTCCCCTTATTTACCATCTTATCATCACCTTTATTTAACTAACCTGTTACCCCCCTTATTTACTAACTTGTCACCCTCATATTTACTAACATGGCACCCTCTTATTTACTAACATGTCATCCCCTTATTTACTAACTTATCACCCTCTTATTTACTAACCTGTAATCCCCCGTATTTACTAACTTGTCATCCACCTTATTTACTAACTTGTCATTCCCCCTATTTACTAACCTTTCATTCCTCTTATTTACTAACTTGTCACCCTCTTATTTACTAACCTGTTACCCCCTTATTTACTAACCTGTTACCCCCTTATTTACTATCTTGTCATCCCCCTTATTTACTAACCTGTCACCCCCCCTTATTTACTAGCCTGTCACCCCCCCTTTATTTATGAACTTGCCACAGGATAGCCAGGCCTGTCCTGTCACGCCCGTATTTACTAACCTGTCAGACTATAGCCAGGCCTGTCCTGTCGCATCTTATTTACTAAATTGTCACATTATAGCCAGGCCTATCCTGTCACCCCCATATTTACTAACATATCAGACTATAGTTAGGTCTGTCCTGTCACCCCTTTATTTACTAACCTTTCCCACCATAGCAAGGCCTGTCCCGTTCTGTTGCACTGAAGCCAGACCTGTTCCGTCACCCCCTTATTTTCTAACCTGCTACGCTGTATCCAGGTCTGTCCTGTCACCCCATTATTTACTAACCTGTTGCACTGTAGCCAGGCCTGTCCTGTTTAATCATCCTAATGCTTTGAGTTGCTTTATACTCAGATGTTTTGGGCCCAAAAATCATTCCGGGACTTTACTGGCCCCTGCCAATCCATGACTAGCCCTTGAGCTGATGAGAGGTGGATATGGAAACTCTTAAAAAGGCGGTACTAAATCTTTAGTTTTGCAGGGGTAGATAAGTGCAGGGGTGGGTATGGCCCTCATAGATATGATGCTGAGGTTATAGCATTGCAGGGCAAACCAGATTTCTTTAGTGGGGGGGGGGGGGTACAATAGGAGCACTTGAGAGGGTTATATGGACATGTGTGTGTGTGTATATATATATATATGTATTTAACTATATATATATATATATATATATATATATATTGTTAATCATCATATTAAAGCGGTCCTTCACTCTGAATAAGAGTCTATCTTATATGTTTTTCACACCCTGTACATACAGATTGCTCACATTAAAAATCATCCTACCTGCATCTACTGCATGTTATGAGTCTTTAAACATCCAAGATGGCGGCTCATGGAACATCAGGCAGCCTGCAAGCAGGAAGTGCCTTCTGATTGTGCTGCTCTGTATTCTGGGATTGCTGACCTTTTTCTGACCCCAGCTCTGCTCTGTCTGTGCAAAGCACAGCTATAACCCGCCCCCTGCACTTTATCCCCCTATTCTCTCCTCAGTATGTGATGCTTCTGAGGCAAGATGGTGGCGCCTGTATCATAAATTCCTAAACAGAGTTGCAGCCCAGTGGGGGAAAGAATAATAAGTAAATGACTAAAAACTTAAAATATATTAACTTTAGATGCTGGGGAATCGTTTTTTAAGGGTTTAGGCTTTTCAATACTCTCTGTGCTCCCAGTGGTTTATACCTTACGTTTATAGCCAGCTTGAGTTGGTCATGTAACAGTTTTTCTATTTACCTGTAATTCTGTAATTGGTCCTGCACCCTATGGAACATTTAGTTGCCAAATCGCTAATATGGACTGTACTCTTTAAAAGTTTGAGATTGTCTGCTTTAAAGTAAACCTGTGGAGTAATTCAGACTTAAAAAAGAGGACACTGGTTTCTATTGTCGCTGAGCACGACATTTGGGGAAAAAGAGAGAGCAATTAGATCTGAGGTCTGGTCTCCCTGTAAATATGACAACTTGTGCAAAAAAAAAAATAAAATTAAAGCTAGATATTGGTCAAACTGTCACAAACAGTGTCACAAACCCGCCCAAGCCATTCACTCACCTCTTCCCCTTCTTATCCTTTAGACTGTAATCTCACAAGGGCATGGCACTCTTTCCTATTGTATCTTGTATTCAGAATATTAATTGTGTACTCTGTAATATTGCATTTGTAATAGTCTATGTACTCTTCCCTGTCTGTAATTACTACTTTGTACATCGCTATGGAAGGTGATGGCACTTTATAAATAAATAATAATAATAATAATAAAAGGACAAGTATCATTTGCCAGCTCTCCTGGCAAAGGACTGTATATATTTTGACATTCTCGGCCTCTAAGCTGATACATTTGTTACATTCTCTGCTGCAGAGTATACACAGTTGACTAGATGCTACTTTGTGATTACTTAGTGATACACTGTACTAACTTTTTATCACAATGTAATGGCCAATCAGCTGTGTTTACTTTGCTTCAGAGAATGTAACAAATTTATCAGCTGAGAGACAGAGAACTGTGTTATGAAAACATATTCAGTCCCTCCCCAGAACAGTCGGCAAATGATACTTGTCCTTTAAACCTAAGAGGCCGATTCATTAATAGCGCCAGGTAGCGACAGATGAGCGGCTGTAGCATGATTTTTACAGCGCCAGCTAGTATTCGCTTTGCTTGGCCGGCGTTTGCTTGATGACAGCGACTCAGTCGGTGTGCGGTAATGTTGAATACGGGCTTAGGGGTCGCTGTTTCACAGGTCCAGCGTTGTATGTGAGCGCCTGACAACGAATGGCCAGAGCGAACGGCTTGCTTCATATTCATTAAAAAATCACGCTCCGAATTTGCTGGCGCTGTCCATTCCTTGTTTAAACCCCAGTGCGCTGGCGGCGATGGGTGTTAACTAGTTTTTAACCCCTAAACAACCATATTTTTTGATTGTAACATTATACATGTTTTTTGAATCATTTTGTAATATGAATACATTAATATCAGACCTGTAAGATCAATTCTGCACAATTTTTTTATTTTTATTTTTTTTACTTTAAAAAAAAAACGAACATTGCAGAAGTGGTCTCAGAATTTTTGACATTAAAAAAAAAAAATAAAAAAATTAATACCAATTAATTATGATTAATTAAACATTGCTCCATTGAAATGCATTGGACAATGCCAGGGAGCGACAGGTCATACCTGGCGCTGTGAAGGAATTTGCAGCGGCGCTGTTCGTTCCAGGCGGCTTCATGATGAATCCCGCGCTAGCCGTTGCTCTCGCCGGCGCTAGCCTCATTTAGCTTGATAAATGCGTCATTGTGACTGCCGCCGGGCGTACTTGAGTCGGTAGCCGCCGATAGCTGGCGGTACCTGGTGCTCGTCAGACACTACCTGGCGCTAGCCCGTGATAAATAAGGCCCTTAGTAATACCCTGTGTTGTACCCTGTGCCGATGCCCCTCGCACTGTAACACAAAATCTTGCTTTTCAAATTGAGCCCTTCGATTGGGTGCCACGGTCATCAGGTCTCTACTGGGTACCTGACTGCAGATATGTGTTTTAGCAGTTGTTACAGCATGGGGAGGGCATCAGCAATTTGGATGACTCTCCCTCATTCCCATTTAGGGAAAGACTTTTATTTTGTTAAAAATTGGTATTGTTCTGGTTTAAGTGCACGGCTGCCATGGAGAGCCCCCCCCTCAAGGATCAGGGAAGATTTCAGTGATCAGACAAGCTGTTTTATTATTTTAACACCCAAATTGGATTTATCATGGGGGGGGGGGGTGGCTGGGGGTTACAAAAAGAATTGATCTGCTGTTGGCCCTGCCAGCAGTCCTGTGGTTGATCTGCCACACAGGTTTTTGTATTGGCTGGAGACCAATATGACCAGTAAATGCTTCTGTCAGCAGTAGCTGGGTGCTTCCTTGTGTGGAACACAGGACCAGTGATGGAGGGAGGTCAGTATTGGTCCAGTCACCTCTCCGTATCCACCCTGTGCTTTGCTTGTCATTTTGGAAGCCTGTACTGCACAAGTGAATATGTAGTGAATCTGCCATCACTAGAATGATTATTCACAGGCACATGTAAGGGTCAGTGCAAGCCCCCTACTGTCTTGCCATGTCAGGAGCCTATTCAGCAGTTCATCTTATTTTGTTTGTGTGTCAAGGGTAGACTCGCAGGCAGAATAGGGCACGTTCTGGGGTTAGCACTCACTGCATGAGACAAAAACGACAGACTGGGCTGTACTGTTTACAATCGGGAGCAGCACGTGGCTGCACGCCTGTAATTCTTCATTACCTTTTACCCAGTGCAGGATGAGTCAGACGAGGCCAGGCTTCTCTGCCCTCTGCCTCCCTAACATTCAGGGTTTCTGAATCGATGGCAGCATGTCTCAGTATTCACTCCTTTTTCGAATTCTGCATATTGTACATTTGTTGTAGATCTGTAGCATTGTGAGGTGTATTTTATTGATTTACTTCAGCCAAATTAAAGTTTAGGTTAATAGTAAACCAGTTGCAAATGTATTATAAAGTTTGCCATTGAAGGAGACCTGTCAAATCTTATACTTAAACAGCAACATATCTAAACTTTCTAAATCATCATTGTTATTGTTGCTTTTCTTGGTGATTAGTCCTTGCCCCGGGATGCCCCCCAGATTACCCACTATACTTCCACTTCCCTGTGGAGTGTGTGCTCCTCCAGCCTATCTGAATAGCTAGGTGTGGGGGATGCAGCCACTGCCCTCAATCGCGCCAAGGGACCGGTGGAAAGCTAAGGGGTTCCAGGCAGTCTGGGGGGGGGGAGGGGTTTACACAGTGAGGTATCCCGAATTAGCACCTAGTCAGTCAGCCAGGGCCGGCTGCAGGGGTGACCCATGGCTGATGTCTGATTTCCTACCCCAAGGCATCCAGGTTTGGGATGTCCCACTGTGTGGAACACCCCCAGATCACCCAGTAAACTCACCTTCTCCCCCCAATGTAATCGCGCATGCAGCCACAACCTGCTATACCTTTAGCAGGGCGTGTGCCCAAGCCAGGCATTTGTAAGTGGCCGGCGCAGGGATGCTTCCTGTTAGAGGGTAGCGGAGATGTAGCCACCAGCGCGCTTGGCTCCACTCTGTTCCACTCAGCTGGAGCCGAGTCTTAGATTCTCAGACAAGTGGGCGTGAGTGGATCTGAGCGCACTGATTGGACGAGAGGCCATGCATGTGCCGTAGGACCAGGAAAAGGTGAGTTTGACTGGGTGACCTTGGGGGTTTTACATGACAGGGCATCCCTAAATCATCAACTAAAAACTAAAACCCCAGATAGTCAAAATCCCAGGTTTTGGTCCACTTTAAATATGCTCTGTCACGCATCCTGAAGCCCTTGCTGCCTACGGCAACTCCTGGTTGTATCAGCTTATGTATCTTTATGAGCACAGCTGGATTCTCCCCTGGCTATCAAATGTAACATTTTGTTATGAGGGGAAACTGCCCTCAGAGAGAAGATGATACCAGTCCAGCATGGACTACCAGCACTGGGTGCTGTGTATGTGGGAGCATATTATATTGTATAAGCAGTCTGTAAGATCACCTATAATGAATGTGCCCACTTACCTTACAATCCGATTGGAGTCTAAGCATTGTATTTTATATTCTAATGTTGCCTAGCTTCCAATCTGATTGTGAAGTTAGTGGGCACAATCGCAATTAGACTCAAAATGTGTCAGTTCGTAGATCACCTTTTTTTAAATGAATTAAGTGAATATGTAGTGAATCTGCCATCACCAGGATGATTATTCTCAGGCACATGTAAGGGCAGTACAAGCCCCCTACTGTCTTGCCATGTCAGGAGCCTATTCAGCAGTTCATCTTATTTTGTTTGTGTGTCAAGGGTAGACGAGCAGGCCGAAAAGGGCAGCTTCTGGGTTTAGCACTCACTGCATGAGAGAGAAGCGGCAGACTGGGTTGTACTGTTTACAGTCGGGAGCAGCACGTGTCTGCACGTCTGTAGTTCTTCATTACCTTTGACCCAGTGCAGGATGAGTCAGACAGGGCCAGGCTTCTCTGCCATCTGCCCCATGTAAGGTGATCTAGCAACTGTGTCACCTTACATTCTGATTGTAAAACATAGGGCTGTGCTACCCAACCGCATTACAACATCAGCCAATATCCTCATCCCTGGAGCAGCCCAATTTGGGATGTCTTGCTCTGTAAACCTTTAAGATCACCTGGTATATTTGCTGGCAATCTCATGGTGCATGTGCAGCCACATTTCAACTGTACCTCTGAGGCATGGGGTGTGAACAGCTGCGTCCACTCTCTGTTCAGAAATCCTATCAGAAAGGTTGCTCAAATTGGCTTTGGAAAGTATGAATGGAGCATGAATGCTGATTGGTTGACGAGTCATGCATGCACCGGGGGTCCCAAGTCATGATGCCCTACAGGAGAGAAACAACACTCTGGCGAGTGGAACTCCCCGGTGGTGTTCCTCTTTAAAACTAATGCTGCCCATTATTCTATGGGAACAAAACCTGGTATTTTCTCTGGTTTTATTCTTCCTCCCTTGGGCATCCCGATTTTGATTACCCCACTAGGTGAAATCCCCCGATCACTTAAACCGGACCTTCAGCATAATTTAATGAAAAGCCTAAACCCTTAGAAAAATTATTCCCCAGCAAAATATATTTAATGTTTTTAGACACTTACTTATTATTCTTTCCCCCACTGGGCTGCAACTCTGTTCAGGACTCTAGGATAGGGGCGCCACCATCTTGCCTCAGAAGCATCACAAACTGAGGAGAAGGGGGGGAAACTCCAAAGGGTCAGAAAACTATAGCTGTGCTTTGCACAGACAGAGCAGAGCTGGGGTCAGGAAAAGGTCAGCAATCCTAGAATGCAGAGCAGCACAGTCAGAAGACACTTCCTGTTTGCAGGCAGCCTGAGATTCCATGTGCCGCCATCCTGGATGTTTATAAAATGAAGTAGAAGCAGGTAGGATGATTTTTAATGTGGGCAATCTGTATGTACAGCGTGGGGGGAAACATATAAGATAGACTCTTATTCAGGGTGAAGGTCCGGCTTAATCACCTTACCAGCAACCCTTTGGCATATGTGCAGAATCCCAGCAAATCAGGTTTACTAGATGCTCATTCATGTGCAGGGCTAGGGATCCTGAATGTTAGTCTAGCCTCTGGCTGCTCCCCTTCTTTTCCCAAATTGGGATGCCCTAGAGACAGGGAATAAGTTGGACCAAGGGTTAAAATTTCCTGAACCTTTGTAGGCATGGAAACATTGCTAGACTCTCTACAAATGTTCCATTGCATTACATAGCCAGTATTTATTCCCACATATGCCTCAATATTTTTTATTTTAATTATTGCAAATCTTGCTTGTGGCTAAAAATAGTCCTTCAAGAGGCTGGGGGGAGTATTTTTACTCTTCTGGAAATAATGTAGTGCAACCTCTGCCCAGCCGTTCAGGACACCCAGGTCAGACAGCACATACAATTAAATTCATTCACTATTTCTATTACACAAAGTACATTATCTGCATCTACACCCTTGGCTTACCTGCTCCAGCATGTTGTCTCCTCCCCCAGCCACTGGCTACCTTTCAATAATAGGCACAGACAGGCGAGGCAGCATTTGTGGGAAATGGCACTGGGACGGGTAAGCCAGTCTGAGGAAAGTACCAGAGGTTGGATTTGATTTACCAAAGGGGAAGCCTGTTTTGTTAGTGGTTTTCCAAGTAAGAGCCAGCTCCACAAGGTCACTAAATCACCAATGAGCCCTGTACTTTCTAGAGCACTTTATGATGGGGACAGGAAGTAGCTGTACACTGCAAGTACACTTTCTTATAGGGGAAGGTGTGGCTGTGACAGGTGTGTGCTGATGTTTTTTGTCTCCATTGGAACTGTTGGGAAAAGGTGGATATCTAATTCATGGCTTGCTGAAGGTGTGAAGAATGGGTCAGTGCAGGCTTAGATGGATCTTTAGCTGCCTATTTCTTAGTCATGGCATAAAGGTTAGTGACAGGGAATAGGCATCTGCCCAATATCTGCCTCGCTTTTATTTTGCTTCAACTTTGAATTGCTCTTTATTTGGTCTTGCGTATGATTTATCCTTGGCTAGAACAAGGTTGTTTATATAGCTCAAAACATTTTTTTTCTCACTCAATAGTATATTCAGGCCGAGCCCCCTACCAACAAGTCTCTGTCCAGTCTGGTAGTCCAGCTTCTGCAATTCCAGGAAGAGGTGTTTGGGAAACATGTCAGCAATGCACCGCTTACAAAGCTACCGGCAAGTATACTATTCTCTGTTTTAGATTATATTATGCAAATGTGTTTAAATGATACGTTTATTGGCAGTATGAAGTTAGCTATTTGTTCTACTGAATATGTGTGGCGTATTGCCAGCTCTGAGGAATCCCTCCCTGCTTCTCCTCTCTTCCTTAATCATTCTGGGATGCATTTTCCTCTATCCCCACCCCCCCCTTACTAAGTCTTGGGAGGTGGCCGTCATGGCTGCTGCGGCTATCTTTTTGTCATTGGAGTGTAGACCTGCAGGGGGGGGGGTTGTTTCCTAATGTTAGGTGTTTCCTAATGTTCTCAGGAGGTGAGGGGCGTGGCTTAGTGCAATTTCACTTGGGCGTTCCCTCTCTCTTCCCCCATTAGTACTGCAGGAGCCTTCTTGCTAGCCTACCTGCTCTTCTACTGCTGCATTTTACAGGGCCCCCAAGTCCACAGCCAGGGCACTAGCTCTATTTAGAAAGTTTGCCTGTATATGTTGGGAAGCACCGTGCACTCTGATGCCATGTCCTCTTCCGTTGAGGAACCCACTAGCACTCCCCTGAAGGCAGGCGTGTTAGGGCGAGCACTGCGCGCCCATCTCGCAGCACTCCCCAGTCCCTCTCATTACCCGCTCCTTCCTCCTCCTCGTGCTGCTTCCTCGCATGGTTCGGTGCGCGCACGCCCCCGTCCACTAGAGGGTGGGCGTGCCGGATTCCTGAAATTTAAAGGCCCTGTACACCATTGATTGGTGCCTGGTCATCCAATCCTGCAGGCACTTCCTTTTCCATCAGTGCCGGATCTTGGTCTTCCTTTGTATGCAATAAATCTGTTGTTTTCAGTATTGCTCACCCGTGTACCGACCTTTGCCTGTCCCCGACTCTGAACCTGTGCTGCCAGCCCTGACCTCTGCTTGAACTTTTACATCGCCTTTTGCCTGCCTCCTTTGTACCATGCATTACCTCAGCTGACTGTGTGGCTGAGCCGCTGTTCAGGGGGTAGCGACCTGGGGGTCACTCGCCTCTGCAAGACCAACCTGCTTTGCGGCGGGCTCTGGTGAATACTGGTGGCCTCTTAGACTCCGCTCCCCTGACGTGGCACTCGCTATCAGTAACACGGTCACAGCGGATCCACACCTGTGCTGCCACACCCGGTCCGTGACAGTAAGATCCGGCCATGCATCCCGCTGAGGTGCCACTGCCTGATGCCTCTGAATTACCTGCAATAGTGGCTATGCAGTCTCGCCAAATTAACCAGCTCTCCGCCATGGTTCAGCAGCTCTTATCGATTCACCAACAGCAATTGCCACCAGCCACCCCAGTATTGCCGCCACAGCCTCCAGTAGTATCAACTTCTAGAATCCGTCTCTCCTTGCCAGCTAAGTTTGACGGGGATGCCAAGTTATGCCGAGGCTTCCTTACCCAGTGTTCTACGCATTTGGAAATGTTGCCAGACCAATTTCCCACTGAACATGCTAAGCTGACCTTTGTTATTAGTCTGCTCTCAGGAAAAGCTCTGGCCTGGGCTACCCCATTATGGGATCGCAAGGACCCAGTCACTTCCAATATACTCGCTTTTGTCTCCGAGTTTCGCCAGGTCTTCGAGGAACCAGCCCGGGCCTCGTCTGCAGAGACGGCCCTGTTGAACTTGGTTCAGGGCAACCTGTCCGCTGGTGAATGCGCCATTCAGTTCCGTACCCTGGCATCTGAACTGTCTTGGAATAATGACGCCTTATGTGCCTCCTTCAAGAAGGGACTGTCTAGCAATGTTAAAGATGCTCTAGCCGCTCGTGATTTGCCTTCATCTTTGACTGATCTCATCCATTTTGCCACACGCATCGATGTGCGTTTATTCTAAGTATGTCACACACCCCGCTTCAGATAGTCATTACACTTGGGTTATACCGACCTGTAGAGGGCGATCTTGCAGAGATGTCATGAAAAAAAGGGAGCCCCTCCCGGTCCATAAATACCTGGGACCTCCCACTCATTCCCCAGTCTTTCATCTCTGCAGACGGCGAGCAAGTCAGAAGATGGATGTCTCCTCCTTGCAGGTAGCCGGGTTAACCCCCGGCCCGCTTGTTAGTCTATTTCTGCCTGGACATTTCTTAGTATTGCACCTTGCCTTCCAGCCTAGGCTGCTGGGCTGGGCAAGGGTAGACGGCACCTAATGGTGCTTAGGAGCTACGCTCCACCGTGAGACCCCATACTAAGGGGTACGCGGTTTACCGGGTTGGTGATCCCGGTTAGGGATGCCCCGTCCCTTGCCTTTCTCCCTTAGTGTAATCGTTTTTATTAGGTCACAGCTGTATTTTGTTGTGTGTGTGCGTGTTCACGTGGGTGCACTTCATGGAGGTCTTAGCCGGCGACGGCTGTGCCGCGGCGCTGGCCGTTGTGGCAGCTTCGGTGGGGGAGCTTCTTCCCCTCAGGTGCGATTGGTAGGGGGACGGGGTCGGGCGCTCAGCGCGATCGCCTATGGCCCGCCCCCCGTGCTCCTGCTGCTGCTGCGGAGCCTGGCCTCTGGCCGGGAGCGGCGTTGTTGTCAGGGGGGAGGGGCGGGGCCGGGCGCAACGCGCGAACCGCGCCGGCCCGCCCTTCTTCTCCCTCTGCTTCTCGTGTCTCTCGCCTCCGGCTGGACGGACGCCATCTTCCTCCGTGAGTGGCCCTTGGGGCCTCATTACTTCTTGACAAGCATATTCATATATATATTATATATTTTTTTATTTATATAGATTCCTTATGTCATTGCTACAGTATGTCTGCCTTTGTGTGCTTGGGCATGATTGAGGTGCTGAATAGCCCTGTATTCTGTCTTCCAGTTGGACCCTTGTTGGATCCTAAAGGGGTCTTCCCGGTCCTAGGGTCCCTGGTTTAATTTTAGAACTCCCCATAAATCCTCCCACTCGGGACACAGAAGGGGCATCCCGGGTCGCTTATATTGCGTAATTCCCTCGGGTATTGCGACTACCAATAAAATAATATAATAATATGGAGGCTTCCCAGGATACCCGGCTCGGGCTCCCCTCGGGGCAACCCCGGCAGTGTTTGGGGTGTGGGGCATCCAGGGGATGATGTATTCCTTTGCATACCATGTGCACAGCAGACTATTACGCGTCAGTCCAGATCCCATGCGTCTGGTTCTGCGCCGCCGGTCCCTTCTCCTACCCCTCCCCACCTGATCCGTACCCCGGTGATGTTGTCACGAGTGGGGAGTCGCAATCTGAGGTGTGTGCCTGATTGTCCAATCTTGAAAAAATTATTTTCTAGTGCTGTGGCCAGAAAGGCCCCGGCTAAGAGAAAGCACTTGTCCCCAGCCACGCAGGCTTCTGACCTTGAGGAGTTTGATTCACTGGACTGGTCTGATTACCCCCCGCTGGAGGAAGGGGAACTTTTTGAGGAATCAGATGGTTCTGACGATCAGCAGTTTGTGGGCGCTGATGCCGAGCGGGGTCAGGGGGATTCTTTGGATACCCCTAAGGTCCTGGCTAATATGTTTGAGGTTTTGGTAATCTCTCCTCCTGAAGTGACCCTTCCGCAGAAGGGGGAGTTCTTTGAAGAGGCTAAGCCGCGCTTAGAATTCCCTAATCAAAGGCATTTTGACAGCATTATTCTTAAGGAATGGGAGAGGCTACCGGGTGTCCCTCCGGGTTGGGATAAGAAATGTCCGTTTCCGGTGGATGCCGTGAAGCGCTGGTCGTCCCCTCCCGAGGTGGACGCCCCTTGTTTTGGGGTTGTCTAGCACCTCTGTCTTGCATTCTCCTGACTGTTCTACTCTGAAGGACGGTGAGGACAAACGCATTGACCAGATGGCTTGCCACGGTTTTGCCAGTGTCGGGTCGGCCTTGCGGCCTGTCTGTGCTTCAGCGCTTGTAATAGTGGCTTCTAGCTCGGTTGTCAGGGACCTGTTGTCTACCTCCAGGCTTGACCCGGCTAGTGATGAGTTCCCCGTCTTTAAGCGGTGCGAATTGTTTTTGTCATTTGTGCTAGCCGCCCTGGATGATACCATGGTGATGTGTAGTAGAACTTCGGCCTTGCTGGTGGCTATTCGACGATCGGTTTGGTTGCGCCAGTGGGCGGCTGATTTTGTGTCCAAAAAGTCACTTACGGCCCTTCCCTTTCTGGGCTTGCGGCTCTTTGGAGAAAAATTGGACTCGGTCGCAAAAGGAGGTAGGTTACCTCAGCGAAATAAGCAATATCGTCCCTTTCGGGGGGTGGCTTCCTTTACCCCGCCCTTTCGTGGGGCCAGACCTGGACGGGGATCGGCTGTCTTCTCCTCCAGAGGTGATTCCTGGAACAGGGGAAGAGGACGTACCCGTCCAGGTCACAGCTGGGGCTTCAAGCCCAAAGCCGCTGCTAAGCTGGCTCAGCAATGAGGGGGCGCCCTCACCCTCGCGGGTGGGGGGACGGCTGCGACACTTCTCTCCGGTCTGGGACCAGGAGGTCTCGGACAGATGGATTCGGGAAGTGGTGTCTTCCGGTTACAAACTGGAGTTCGAGATCCGGCCTCCTCCCAGATTCTTCAGATCCTCTGGCCGCGCAGGGGCTCCGGGCGGCAGTAAAAGATCTCCTGGACATGACTGTCATCTGCCCGATGCCTCCCTCGGACCGGGGCCTGGGAGGCTATTCCAATCTGTTCACGGTGCCCAAGAAGGATGGCTCCGTTCGTCCCATCCTGGATCTGAAGTTTCTCAACAGGTTTATACGTCCCAGGAAGTTCCGCATGGAAACCCTGCGCTCTGCCATAAATTCACTTCGGCAGGAGGACTTCATGACGTTCATAGGCATCAAGGGATGCTTATCTGCACGTTCCAATCTTCCCGGCACATCAGAGATTTCTCAGGTTCGTGGTGGAAGATCGGCATTTTCAGTTTGTGGCTCTTCCGTTTATCCTTACCTCAGCTCCAAGGGTTTCACCAAGGTGCTGGCGGGGGTGATGGCCCAGGGTATCCGCATCGTGCCTTATCTGGACGATCTGCTTATTATGGCATCCTCTCTCAGCCAGGCGGAGTTAGATATCAGGACTGTGGTAGCCACTCTGGAGAGATTCGGCTGGGTGATCAACTATCCCAAGTCCTTCCTCTCTCCGTCCAGGGTGGTGGTGTTCCTGGGAATGTCTCTGGATACTTCTCAGTCCAGGGTGTTCCTCCCCTGGCCCAAGGTTCTTTTGATTCAGGAATTGACTCAGCTTCTCCTATCCATCCCTCGTCCGTCCATCCGGCTGGGGATGCGACTGATGGGATTGATGGTGGCTTCGTTCGAGGCGGTTCCGTTTGCCCAGTTTCACACAAGGACGCTCCAGCTCCATCTCTTGGCGGCCTGGGACAGGTCTCCACTGTATTTGGATCAGTCTTTTCTGATGTCCCCCCGGGTTCAGCGTTCCCTTCGGTGGTGGCTGGAACCGCGCAATCTGCTGAGGGGCAGATCCTTTCTGACCCCTCGTTGGGAGACGGTCACCACGGATGCCAGCCTGTCAGGTTGGGGGGGGGGTTTGGAAGGATCTTCAGTTTCAGGGACTGTGGGGGCCTCAGGAGGCTCACGATCCCATCAATGTTCTGGAGCTGAGAGCCATCAGGTTGGTTCTGGCTCACTTGTCTCATCAGTTACGGGGCCTACCGGTTCAAGTTCGGTCGGACAATGGGACGGCGGTTGCCTACATCAATCACCAGGGAGGGCCTCGCAGCAGGCGTGCTCTCAAGGAAGTGTCTTTGATCCTGGCTTGGGCAGAGAGCAATGTCCCATGCATCTCGGCGGTGTACATTCCGGGAGTGGAGAACACGGAGGCGGACTCCCTGAGCAGGTGCTCATCTTGCCGGGGGGAATGGTCTCTCAGCCCCAGGGTGTTTCGGTCGCTTTGCCACCGGTGGGGGACTCCGGAGGTGGACCTCTTTGCCTCTCGTCACAATCACAAGCTTCCGGCATTTGTGTCTCTCTCGCGGGATCCGCTTGCTCTGGCAGTGGATGCCATGTCTCTGACCTGGAGGGATCTGGGGTTTCTGTATCTGTTCTCTCTGTTTGCCATGGTGGGCAAAGTGGTGCACAAGCTGGCCCTAGAGGGCGCGTCAGCAATCCTGGTGGCTCCAAGATGGCCAAGACAGGTTTGGTTCGCAGACGTGGTAAGGTTGGCAGAGGATCAGTTAGATCTGCCCCTTCTGCCGGATCTGCTCACTCAGGGTCCACTGCTCTACCCCAATTTACCAACACTGGCTTTGACGGCGTGGCTGCTGAAACCTCCATCTTGAAGGAGGAAGGTCTGTCTGAT
Organism: Gastrophryne carolinensis; assembly: GCA_027917425.1. Classification (NCBI taxonomy): domain Eukaryota; kingdom Metazoa; phylum Chordata; class Amphibia; order Anura; family Microhylidae; genus Gastrophryne; species Gastrophryne carolinensis. The sequence continues at coordinate 161,630,071 of CM051236.1, forward strand.
GCTGTCATTCAGACTCTGGTTAGGGCTAGAAAGAAGTCTTCCTCTGCCATCTACTATAGGATTTGGAGGTCTTATATTGATTGGTGTGAGGTCCGGGCTTTGCCTTGCAGGGTGTTTTCTATCCCTAGGGTTTTGGAATTTCTGCAACATGGTCTGGACCTGGGTTTGCAGCTTAGTACGCTGAAAGGGCAAGTTTCTGCTCTGACGGTGTTCTTTTAAAAGTCTTTTGCACTTCATCCTCTGGTTCGGACCTTTTTCCAGGGGGTTACGCATGTGTGGCCTCCTAGGAAGCCGTTGCTCCCAGTTTGGGATTTGAATTTGGTGCTTTCTGCTTTTCAGGGTCCTCCTTTTGAACCCTTGCAGGATATTGCTCTTTCTACGCTTACTCAGAAAGTTGCGTTTTTGGTTGCCATCACTTCCGTTCGGCGTGTATCGGAGTTGACGGCTTTGTCCATTAAGGCTCCTTACTTTGAAAGGCATCAGGACAAGGTTGTTTTCTGCTTCAAGACAGATTTCCTTCCTAAGGTGGTTTCTGCCTTTCATCTTAATCAGGACATTGTTCTAACCTCCTTGTGTCCTAAGCCCAGCAATGACAAGGAGAGGGTCTTGCATTCTCGTACTATTTGGTGGCTACTTCTTCTTTTCGTAAGACTGACGCCCTTTTCGTGGTGCCCTCCGGGCCTAGGAAAGGTTTGGCTCCCGCCAAGTCTTCCATTAGTAAATGGATTCACCAGGCCATTGTTGGGGCCTATTCTGCCAAGGGGAAGATTCCCCCTTTTCTTGTTACTGCTCATTCTACTCGTGCTGTTGGGGCGTCCTGGGCTTTCCAGCATCAGGCCTCTGTTGAGCAAGCTTGTAAGGCTGCTACTTGGTCTTCCGTCCACACTTTTTCCAAGTTTTACAAGGTTGATGTGCGGGCCTCAGCGGATGCTGTGTTTGGCCGCAAAGTTCTGCAAGCTGCAGTGGTTTAAGTTTGTGCATTGTTGCCTTGTGTTGGATCCCCGCCCTTTATGGACACTGCTATTGGATGTCCCAAGTGTAATGACTATCTGAAGCGGGGTGTGTAACATACTTAGAATAATACCATTTTGTGAATACTCACCTGTAAAATGGGTATTATAAGTATGTCACACACCCCGCTTCACCCCGCCCTTTGGTATTCTGGATCCTTTCTATGTTGAACCTTTTTTACTGTTACTGGTTATTTTGGCTCTTCCTGGTCCCTTTACTGCTGTCTTAATACTGGGGAATGAGTGGGAGGTACCAGGTATTTATGGACCGGGAGGGGCTCCCTTTTTTTCATGACATCTCTGCAAGATCGCCCTCTACAGGTCGGTATAACCCAAGTGTAATGACTATCTGAAGTGGGGTGTGTGACATACTTATAATACCCATTTTACAGGTGAGTATTCACAAAATGGTATTTTCCGAAAGACGTGAGGAACTCCGCCTGGAAAGAGACTCTCAGCGCCCTAGGAGGGCATCCCGTTTGGCTTCTGTGTTTCAACATCCTATGACCGCACATGCGCCCTCCAGTGAGGAGGCCATGCAGGTGGACCGATCCCGCTTAACCCAGCTGGAGAGAATTCGCAGGAGGAATGAGAATCTTTGTTTGTATTGTGCTGGCTCGGAGCACTTCCTGAAAGCCTGTCCTATTCGCTCGCCGCGACAGGGAAACGGGCGCACTTGAATGTGGGAGAGGCGTCCCTAGGTGTGTGTGCCACCTCTCCACGGCTTACAGTTCCTGTGCAACTCACCATTGCAGCTACCATCTCCTTGAACCTGACTGCCTTTGTGGATTCTGGCTCTGCAGGAAACTTTATTGAGGCCTCCTTGATTAATAAATATAACATCTCCACGAATCTCCTCGCAAAGCCTCTATTCATCGATTCGGTTAATGGTGACAGGCTTGATTGCACCGTGCGTTATCGCACAGTACCCCTCCTTTCCAAGATTGGACTTTTTCACCAAGAGAATATTGAGTTCTACGTACTCCCTCATTGTACCTCTCAGATTCTCCTAGGCCTACCCTGGCTTCAACGTCACGACCCCTCTCTTGACTGGAATACAGGCGATATCAAGAGTTGGGGTGCAGGCCGCTACAAGAGGTGTTTGAAGTCTGTTCCGGCCAGACCTGTTCCTGCCTCTGCTTCACTTCCTGGCCTGCCTGCAATTTATCAGATCTTCTCAGATGTTTTCTGCAAAAAGCAAGCGGAGGTACTTCCGCCTCATCGATCTTATGATTGTCCTATCGACCTCTTGCTGGGTACTACTCCACCTCGTGGCAGAATCTATCCTCTCTCGGGCTATGTCAGAGTATATACAAGAGAATCTCCAAAGAGGCTTCATACAGAAATCTTCCTCTCCTGCAGGCACAGGCTTCTTCTTTGTGGCCAAGAAAGATGGCTCTCTTCGCCCCTGCATTGACTACCATGGCCTCAACAAGATTACCGTCAAAAATTGTTACCCTTTACCTTTGATTTCTGAATTATTTGATCGACTTTGTGGTGCCAGGATCTTCACTAAACTCAACCTGAGAGGGGCCTATAATCTGATACGTATACGTGAGGGCGATGAGTGGAAGACACCCGCCTTTAACACCCGCGATGGCCACTTTGAATACCTAGTGATGCCCTTTGGACTTTGCAATGCACCCGCCGTACTCCAGGAATACGACATATTCCGAGACTTGCTTTACTCCTGCGTGGTTGTGTATCTGGATATACTCATCTTCTCTTCTAATCCTGAAGAACATCACCGCCACGTCCCGTAAGTCCTGTCTCGCCTCCGCCTACATCATTTATACGCCAAGTTGGAGAAGTGCATATTTGATCAGACCTCTCTACCATTTCTTGAGTACATAGTTTCTGGTCGTGGTCTCCAGATGGACCCCAGCAAGTTAAAGGCAATGTTGGACTGGCCTCGTCCTTCTGGCCTACGGGCTATCCAACGCTTTTTGGGCTTCACTAATTATTATCGTCAGTTTATTCCCCACTTTTCGACTATAGTTGCGCCTATTGTGGCTCTCAAGCAGAGGCGTGGCCTCCTCAGGCTGAAGAGGCCTTCTCTTCTACTCCGGTGCTTTCAAGACCAGATCCAGCTAGACCCTTTGCCCCTGAGTTAGATGCCTCCTCCATTGGAGCTGGAGCCGTGCTTACTCAAAAATCTGCTACTGGCAGGACTCTCACCTGCGGTTTCTTTTCAAAAACGTTTTCTCCGGCAGAGAGGAATTATTCCATTGGAGATCGAGAATTACTCGCCATCAAGTTGGCATTGGAGGAGTGGAGACATCTCTTGGAAGGTTCTGCCTACCTTGTTACCATATTTACCGACCACAAGAATCTGTCTTACTTAGAATCTGTCCAGCGGTTAAACCCTCGACAAGCCTGATGGTCGTTATTTTTCGCCCGTTTTTACTTTCAAATCCACTTCCGTCCAGCCTTCAAGATCATCAGGGCGGATGCCCTTTCTCGTTCTTCGGACGTCTCCGGGTCGGAATCCACTCCACAGCATATTAGCCCTCCTGAATGTCTAGTCCACTCTGCTCCCGCAACCCTGGTACAGGCACCACCTGGAAAGACCTTCGTGCCTCCTCACCAGCGTTGCAGAATATTAAAATGGGGACATTCTTCTCATGTAGCTGGCCATGCAGGTATCAGAAAATCTTGTTCTCTCATTTCCAGATGCTTGTACCATCTGTGCACGTGACAAGACTCCTCGCCAAAGACCTGCAGGCTTACTTCTTCCCCTACCTATTCCAGACACTCCATGGTCACATATTGCTATGGACTTCATTTCTGACCTCCCTCCTTCACATGGCAACACCGTTATTTGGGTGGTAGTAGATCTAAGATGGCTCATTTTACACCTTTGCCTGGTCTTCCTTCGGCTCCTCAGCTGGCGAAACACTTCCTAATGCATATCTTTCGACTTCATGGGCTGCCTGCACACATTGTGTCTGACAGAGGAGTGCAATTTGTTTCTAAGTTCTGGAGGGCTCTTTGTAAGCAAATGAAGATTAAATTGGACTTTTCCTCTGCTTATCATGCCCAGTCAAATGGCCAAGTGGAAAGAGTATACCAAGTCCTCGGCCATTATCTTCGCCATTTTGTTTCCGTGCGTCAAGATGATTGGGTCGACCTTCTGCCCTGAGCGGAGTTCTCATATAACTTTAAGGATTCTGAATCTACGAGAAAATCCCCGTTCTTTGTGGTGTACGGTCGTCATCCTCTTCCGCCACTGCTTTTGTCCACGTCTTCTGAAGTACCTACCGTGGAAGAACTCACACAGGATTTTTCCACCATCTGGCAAGAGACTCAACATGCTCTTTTTCAAGCTTCCACTCGGATGAAAATTAGCGCTGATAAAAAGAGAAGAAATCCTCCTGTTTACTCTCCTGGAGATAAGGTGTGGCTTTCGGCGAAATACATCCGCTTCCGAATTCCCAGCTACAAATTGGGCCCCCGCTACCTGGGTCCTTATAAGATCAAGCAACGGATCAATCCAGTTTGCTATAAGCTTCACCTTCCAGCATCTCTTCGTATCCCTAACTCCTTCCACGTCTCTCTTTTGAAGCCAGTAATTTGCAATCGTTTTTCTCTGAAAATCCTGAAGCCCGCTTCAATTTCTGGTACCGCGGACGTTTTCACGGTGAAAGAGATCCTGGCCTCTAAAGTCTCCAGAGGCAAAATATATTTTTTGGTCGATTGGGAAGGCTGTGGTCCAGAGGAAAGATCTTTGGAACCCGAGGAGAACATTCTGGACCATAGTCTCATCTCAGATTTTCTTGGTCCCAAGAAGAGGGGGAGACCCAAGGGGGGGGTACTGTTAGGGCGAGCGCTGCGGGCCCATCTCGCAGCACTCCCCTCAACTTGCTTCCGCTGCCCTGGTGAGCGATGCGCGCCCATCTCGCAGCGCTCCCCAGTCCCTCTCCTTGCCCGCTCCTTCCGGCGCGGTGGCTGGCCGTGCGCCAGCTACTCCCAGCCGTCTTCCTCCTCCTCGTGCTGCTTCCTCGCATGGTTCGGTGCGTGCACACCCCCGTCCACTAGAGGGCGCGCGCCAGATTCCTGAAATTTAAAGGGCCTGTACACCACTGATTGGTGCCTGGTCATACAATCCTGCATCCACTTCCCCTATTTAAGGGGCACTTCCTTTTCCATCAGTGCCGGATCTTGGTCTTCCTTTGTATGCAGAAAGTCTGTTGTTTTCAGTATTGCTCACCCGTGTACCGACCTTTGCCTGTCTCCGGCTCTGAACCTGTGCTGCCAGCCCTGACCTCTGCTTGAACTTTTACATCGCCTTTTGCCTGCATCCTTTGTACCACGCATTACCTCGGCTGACTGTGTGGCTGAGCCGCTGTTGGGGGGTAGCGACCTGGGGGTCACTCGCCGCTACAAGACCATCCTGCCTTGCGGCGGCGCTGGTGAATACTGGTGGCCTCTTAGACTCCGCTCCCCTGACGCGGCACTCGCTATCAGTAACACGGTTACAGCGGATCCACACCTGTGCCGCCACACCCGGTCCGTGACAAGGCGTTAGGTACAAGTGCTTCCCAATGCTATATGTGTCTCTTTACTGTAAATGACGACAATATAATTTGCCAGAGTTGTATTGCTGCTAGGGGTTGGGGATCATAACTCATCCAGGCCATACTTTGTGGTGTTCTTTGGCTGAGTCTCTGAAATGTCTGTTTCATTAGGGGTGCTCAACCTCCTCAAGGGCCACCAAAAGGTGAAGTCATTAGTACTGGTTTACATAGGCATCTGGCTTTTCTCACAGTTCCTAAAGGGCCCCTTCCAGTTTGTAGCCCCCAAGTCTGGTGCTCCCTTGTGTGTACTGGATGCAGTTACAGGTGTGGGCTCAGAAGATGCATAGGATTTCGCTCTTCTTTAAAAAAAAATGTCACTTTTACCTGTGATGTTCCTCTCGGTTGGTGAGGGGCATCGATTGGCATGCCCCACTGTATGTATCCCCCCAGGTCACCGTAAAAACTCACCTTCCTGTCATTCCCACCCGGCCCGCCCAAGGAGTGGAACTTGGATGGCACTGGAGACTTTTAGAATCCAGGGCCTCCAAAGTTCCTCTTTGAGGCCTTAAACCGGACCTTCACCATGATTTATTGAAAAGCCCAAACCCTTAAAAAAAGATTCCCCAGCATCTAAAATTAATTTACTTTAAGTCACTTATTATTCTTTCCCCCACTGGGCAGCAACTCTGTCCCGGACTTTAGGATACGGGCGCCGCTATCTTGACTCAGAAGCATCACACTTACTGAGGAGAGGAGAGGGGGATAGTAAAGTATAGGGGGGGCAGGTTATAGCTGTGTTTTGCTCAGACAGAGAAGAGCTGGGTCAGGAAAAGGTCAGCAGTCTCAGAATGCAGAGCAGCACAGTTAGAAGGCACTTCCTGTTTCAGGCTGCCTGATGTTCCATGACCCGCCATCTTGGATGTTTAAAGGGTCATAACATGCAGTAGATGCAGGTAAGATCATTTTTAATGTGAGCAATCTGTATGTGCAGGGTGTGAGAAGCATATAAGACAGACTCTTATTCAGAGTGAAGGACCGTTTAAATGTTCCTAACCGGGGATGTCAGTTTTCTATCACGCTAGGTCAGTCCATGGATTCCTGGAAATCTCCCTACACTCTAGGAGGATGCAAATTGGAATCAGCTAGACTATGGATTGACTGATTCAAGCTGTTGGGTGACTAGTTCTTCCCCAGAAAATGAGGCTTCCCTATTCCTGTAAACGGGACCCTAACCATTTTTTTGCCAAGACTCTTAAGATTCCAAAGATTGGTATATGCCACCCCTCCCAAGTTCTTAAAGTGGACCAAAACCCACCCTGGAGTCTATGAGACCCCAGGGCAGGCTTACTCCCTCCACATGGGGCATCTCGAACTGGGATGCCCCGCTGTATAACCCCCCCCAAGGACGCCTGATATTCTTACCTTTTCCATGAGCCCACGGCACATGTGAAGCCAGCACCAGCATCACTCGCTTCCCTTGTCTGCTGTGGCACCAGCAATCACAAAGGGATATCCCACAAGCACCAGAACCCCAACAAATCACAAAACTATCCTCTTATAATGAATCTATGTATTTAATCTAAAAAAACACAACATATAATTAAAAACACATATTCCACAGCAGGGATTATTCAGCCAGAAAAATAGCAAGCTATATCCAAAAATGTAATTAATCACAAACAGTCAATAATCAATATCTAATATTTGTTATAAATATATAATAGTAAAAGTTATAAAGTGTCAGTGCTATCCTATAGTGTTTCTATCAAAGTGCAGTGCCCTAAGGTGCTTTGCGCAATACCAGCTGTTCAAATACAAAAAGAGAAAGTATAATCAAAAAACAGTGCTCAATCAAGGTCAGCATGAAAGGGCATCACCAGAGTGAAGGCTTTGTAACGTCCCCACTGTGGCCTGGTATCCTCTATTGCCAACCTTCTTGGCTGTGAGCGTCCCCACCCACCGCAGCTGAATGGCTGTGAGGGGCCGTGCACAAATGAAGCGAGACGAGAGATGAGTGATGAGCCGAGTAGTCACAGTGCAAGCTCGAGGAGAGGTGAGTTAATTGACTGTATATGAATAAAAAAATGAAGAAAATAGCAATGGGCTGGAACTGACTGTAGTTACATATTTTGTACCAGTCACCTTTGCCTTTTCAGTCATCCTCATTTCCTGTCTGCATGGAGGTTGGTTCTTCTACACCCCCTCCCCCCATGTAATATTTTTTGTCAGTAGTGGGATATTATATACAGTGTATATCAAACATATTACGGTATGTATGTAAACATGTATTATTTCTTCTTCATGGTAATGGGACACTGTAATGCTAAAGTAATCTCAACTACTCACTGTTCCACCCTTTGTAAACATTTGGCAGCAGTGTCACTGTTATGCTTGTTTCAAATAAAGTAAATGGGACCTAAAGTCTTCCTTATGTTCCCCTTATCTAAATTTCCTGGGCAGATACACAATCTAAAGGGCTTAGTCGCATCCTGACACGTTGCTGATGGCCCTTTGAGGCTTGAATCCTAATCTCTTAGCAAAAGTCCTGAACTTCTTTACTTACCAGTTCTTACACTATCACAACCCCTGACTTGATCTAGGTGTTTAATTTTAAAAAGGCTGGATACTTATGTATTCATTTACTTTGTATTGTTCCTTTTAAATATTAGTTAGAGGTTGAAGCACACATTGGTTAAAATTAATAAAGAAAGATAAGTATGGTAAGTGAGGGGTTCTGATATTCCCATGTGCACTCTTTGCACATCAAAACGAGTACCAGTATGTATGGAAGTGGAAAGTCGAACACCCAGAGAGAGTACTTGCGTTCAAAAAAGATTATTTTTTAATGCTGGTGAAAATTCATAAGAAGACAGTGGTATATACACATGACAATACACTATGTACAGAGAGTGGACCGCTATATGGTAAGTATAATACAAGGTATCCAGCATGTATTTCAAACAGTTGCTTCAGAAATGGCATAAAGAGAAACTTTGGTAATCATAGTAAGTATATGAGCCAAATGTCAAGAGACCGGGCGCAAAGCTGACTCTGAGCAACATGTGAGATTACATCAATTATCAAGCAGTACAGGATAATTAAGCAGCAAGGAGACTTACAGCGCAATACACAAAGCTGAGATACCAGGTGGACAAGTAGATAAACTCGACGTTTCGGCCGTTCACGGCCTTTATCAAGAGATGCGGTATCTGCTATTAGTGGAGAAGGGATTTAAATAGTGTAGGGCCCTCCAGCGTTAGCAAGAAATGGCGCGAATCAGCGGCGCTCGTATTGGTGCCGGCCAATGACGTCAATGGCTGTCAATGCCAGTCCCGGCCAGACCAAGCCTCGATGTCAATCCTGACAACGTAGGCAGGAAATGGCGCACGGGGTTGGTCATGACTGCATTTCCGGTGTCAGCGTCGTTTGTGTTTCTAACCAGAAAAATATCGGCGCCCTATGCGGCGACGGCCAGTAACCACGGAAGTGATGGCGCCATGACATAGCGGTGCGTGACTGGATCCAGACGACCAATGGTGTGAAGACATAGCTTGGGAGGGTGTGCCGATGCGTGGGCGAGGCATAACGCTGTCAGAGGGTGACGATGGAGGGCACTACACTATTTAAACCCCTTCTCCACTGATAGCAGACACTGCATCTCTTGATAAAGGCCGTGAACGGCCGAAACGTTGAGTTTATCCACTTGTCCACCTGGTATCTCAGCTTTGTGTATTGCGCTGTAAGTCTCCTTGCTGCTTAATTACCCTGTACTGCTTGATAATTAACGTAATCTCACATGTTGCTCAGAGTCAGCTTTGCGCCCGGTCTCTTGACATTTGACTCATATACTTACTATGATGGGTGTTCGACTTTCCATTTCCATACATACTGATATTGTTCCTTTTTAACACACTGACATCATGAGAACTTACAAAGGTATTTTCACTAGTCGTTCGCTATAATTGCGCTTAATTTGGTGATATAACTTGGTTTCTCATTAGCTGCATCTACTGTGGTCACTTTACAGATGAAATGCTTCCTAGATTTCAAAGTCGGAGGTTCTTTGTGCCACATTCTTGCTGCTGCTTATAAATTCAAGAGTGACCAGGGATGGTAAGATTTCTACTTTACATTTGTATCCTTAAATTAAAGGGGTAAGGAAGCAGCCTTAATCCAAGATGGGGGCTCATGCATTTGCAGGCCACCTGCAAACAGGAAGTGCTGGGCGTATTGTCAGTTATGTCAGTTGAGAGTGAAAGCTTCAAAATGGCCGCTACCTTTCTTTCCCAACTGTGCCAGGCCGTTGGTCCAGTTTTAGTGGTGTGCATTCCTTATAAATGGTTCTATCCTGCTTAATACGTTTTTTTCGGGCGCGCCATTTGGAATTTTTTGGGGCATAGATGGCCATTATATGCTCACGAACACATTTTTTTCTCTGCATTTAATACATCCATGCAGTGTGTATACACATTCCTGGAGCGGTGGGCTGCCTAAAGTATTTTTAATATTCTCAAAAAAAAGAAGGACTGTAAAACATCACTGTAAAGTTTCTTAGTATTGGTGTACTGTCTTGAAGACCACACAATAAACAAAAGTGAATATTTGTGAGAACAATTCACCTTTTGGTGACTTATAAACAGAAAATTGAATTCCGTTCCAGAATGAGAGTAATATTGTTTTTATGTTCTCAGGCGCAGGTTTGATTTCCAGAATCCATCTCGAGTAGATCGCAATGTGGAAATGTTTATGAACATTGAAAAATCTCTTGTGCAGGTAATTGGTTATTTATAAGATACATAGAATGTACTGCAAAGTATAAAGGTCTTGGTAGAAAAAGACAATACATTTACTCATCCAAATAGCTTACCGAAGTTCAGGAGAACAGTACAGAAACTTCCCCTGGCAAATTTATTCGGCAAACTGAATGAGGGGTAGGAATCAAAATATAGTATCTTAAAGATAAGCTCCATCCACCTGTTCATACAATTCATGCAAGACCCGGTTTGGCTTACCTTAAATTCACTCCTCTGTGACACCAGACCCTGTGATTGGCTTCTGGTGGTCACGTGTTCTGGAGTCCTCTTCCAGGATTCTTTCCACTGAAAGGTCTTCACACCAGATCACCACCGATGGCCAATCACGGAGCTTGCAGGGAAGTATGCTCAGAGTGGTCATCGACAATAGGGATTAGCATTGCTGACATTTGTACTTGTACCTGTATACATTTTTGTGAAAATTATACTTTTTGTATCAATTTTACAGAATAATTGCCTGTCTCGGCCAAACATATATCTTCATTCAGACATAGAATCTAAGCTACAGAGCAAGCTTAAGGATATTGTGAAAAGACATCAGGTAATGTAACATTTTGTGCTGTGTTCGGACACTTAAAATAGAAGATGTGTTTACTTCCATTGGTGGATGTTGTTAAAGTAGACCTAAATCTAAAATCCCCCAACTTAAAATATATAAACCGTAATCTGGTATAATTGGCAGCAACCAGAGCCCTCAGTGCTGTAGAGATTTCTGGGTGACTATTTTAGTGGCCCGTATTAAGAAGGAAAACTCTTTGGAACTTGCTAAGTTGGAACGGGGCATAAGAAATCTCTTGCCTTGTCCATATAAGTTCAGCTTTGATCAATCCAAGATCAAATCAGTATCCTCCTTTTTGGAAGAGCTAAGGCCCTCTAGTTAAGTGCCAGCTTTCCTTTCTTGAATATGGTGGGAATTCAATTGCCAAAGCTTTAAGAGTTAAAGCTATCCTGGGTTTTGGTCCACTTCCCTGGGGCTCCCTGATCGGGGGGTGTCCCACTATGTGAAACCCCCCAGATTTCCCGGATAAAACTCACCTCACCCCGCTCCTACGGCGCATGCGCGGCCACTCGTCCAATCAGCGCGCTCGGAGCCGCTGGGGTATGCGCGTCAATGAGTCTTACCGCAGGGGCTCCGAGCACGCTGGCGGCTGCATCTCGCGCTTCCCTCTAACAGGGAGCGCGCCCGTGCCGGCCACAAATGGCCGGCGCGGGCACGAGCCCTGCTAGACAGAAGCGCGCGATGCGGTCGGGAGTAAGGTAAGGTTAGCGAGCGTCCTGGGGGTTTCACACAGTGGGGCATCCCGATTTTGGATGCCCCCCGGGGAGGGATCGGGTCGGCCTGGGAATCTTATAGCAAATTTTCGATGTACAAAAAAAATTGTCCATAGGTCAGAGCAAATAGCTCTTGCACATTTTCTGTAAGCAACACAATCTAACTCCTCTGGCATTCACTCCAAACATTGCGTATATTCGTGAGTATATAGCCAGTTCTGGACTCCCTACACCAAGGTAGAAGACCCAGTTTCCCTTGAAGACATTGGCAACTACAGCAAAGGAAAAGGCCCCTGGCCCAGATGGGTTCACTCTTTCTTACTATAAAACATTCTTGAATATTCCTGGACCTGGGTTTGTAGTAGCATGTAACACCATCAACGCAGACAGTCCTTTCCCCACAGATGCATTGGGGGCTCATATGTCTTATAGCGAATGAGAAAAAAGACCCTTTGCAGTGTGCCAACGATCACCCTTTCAAATATGGATCTTAAATTATTAGCAAAAATGATGTTAACAGGGTAATCCCCTTACTAAATTATTTAATCCACAAAGAACAGGTGGGTTTCATGCCGACAAGATAGGCAAGGTACAACACTACAAAGGTTATTGCTTTTATTCATAGAATCCAGACAGCTGCTATACGTGCAATCTCTTCTCCCCACCAGTTCAGATAAGGTGTTTGACCGCGTTGACCAGCACTTTACTGAAAATCAGATAAAAAGGATATATGCACTTCCACATAGAGCTTAAATTGCTAATAAATATCAGTCAGGCTTAAATATTGTCCAGATGATACTGGGTGCTCTTGATTCTCCATAAAATATTTCTGAAAGCATCCTCTCCATATATTTTCATCCTGTTTAATCCTGAACAGCTTCTGGAGCTCTGTCAACCTTACATGCTCACAGAAAACACATCCTTCTTCACCACAGCGAGAGTCATCTCAAAATATTACAAAAACAAATTGCTCATCTATCTGGCTTATTGTCGAGTCTCTACTGGAGACAAACCCTCCAATAGAGTACTGGGACTGAGAGACCTTTTCTACAAAACTGTACAGCTAAAGGGTTCACTAGTCAGAATTCAGGACGGCCTCCTGTGGCACTAATTACCCTGTACCCTAAGCAGGAAATACCTCTTGGTGGTGGTGTTTGCAGGTGGAGGCCTGTGATCTTGTTCTGGCAGTCTGAGCGTGAAGGCCAATAAGTAATGCCGGCATAGGGTGTGTTGGAAATCTGATGTAGGGTCTTTTGGAAAACTCCACTAGAGCATGGTGTTTTCCTGATTTTGCTACCTGTGTTCCTACCACATGATTTAACCTGTTTTTTGATTTACCTGAAAATGTATTGGTATTATCAGAATTCATTTTTGACAATGTTTATTTTCTCATATGATTGAGCCTAAATACTAAATAAAGCCTTATATACTTTATCTGTAGGGAACTGTGACAGAAGATAAAAGTCATGCTTCACATGTGGTGTATCCAGCTCCAAGCAACTTGGAGGAAGGTCAGAATGTTTCTTCATTTCTACTCTGATGTGCTATTTACCATCATGTCAAAGCAATGGAGATACCAGAAAGATTTCCTCACTTTGATTATGTCATATAATTATAATGCATTTATGCATAGAGTCTTTGGAGTGTAGATTTTTCATTCATCTTTCTTTTTTTCCCCTTAGAGGAATGGGTGCGACCCATACTTAAGAGAGACAAGCAGGTCCTCCTCCACTGGGGATATTATCCTGACAGGCAAGACTCATTTTTCACATTGACGGGGAATTCTAAAGAGATTCTTTTCAGGCTAATAAGCTAAGTAGCACAGACTGAAGTGATCCTTGTGAATCATTCATATTGCAAGTTAAGGAAAATAATTCTGTAATAAAAAATGGGTGATAACTTTTGTGGTTTTGAGTATTTATATTCTTGTTAAATCCCCTATTTCCTTACACCAGAAAGATTTTTTCAGGTCGAGTAAGGAGACAGGATTTTTGAAGACGCTTTATCATAACTAAATTATGGCCACACAACATGATCTCCTCATTATTTAGCCCTGGGAAACCTGGTCACAAAAAAATGTGCAGCTTTACTGTGCTGTACAGGCTATTAGTTATCAGTAATGTATTGTAGCATAAGAGGTCGATTCAGCACCAAGTGAGAAAGCTACTTCATTTTAGGAGATAAAACTACAATTCACTTATATTGTCTTGCTTGGGGCTGACTCTGCACCAGGTGAAAATGTACATCTGGTTGCTGAATCGCTCCCAAGTTAAACATTGAAATTGAATGGCAAATTTCTCTCCAAAAAAAGCAGTAGAGTTTTATCACCTTATTATTGGTTTAAGGGATCGTCCAGGCATAGCAAAATAATAAGCAGCAGCTCTTGTCTGTGGATGCACCCAGGCCAGGCCTCGGTGTGCATCCCTGCTGCCAATCCAGAGGCATCAGGCTTCCTTATTCATTGGCTGCAGGGAGAGTGCTGAAAGGAAGCATAGGTGTGCATTTTACCAAGCTTAATGCATAAGTACTTTCAGAAATTACTGTATTTGCCTGGAGTTCTTTAAAGTGGACCTACACTTTAAATAGGGATTCATTTATGCATTTAACCCCTTACAATTGCTGGGAATCAGTTGAAAATACTCACCCGCCCCCTCCCCATGTCCCTGTAGAACTGCATTTGGCTTCCAGGAACCTTGGCTACCACACAGCTGTGGAGTGATGACAAAAATATTAGTAGTCGTTGCTTATGACTTTTTTTAATTTAAGCGGCACTGTATTTAAGTCACCAATTCCTTGTGTATGGCACTAAATGGCAGTTAGTCACATGACCAGAAACCATTCAGGCTTGATGGGCAAGCCCCCTGGCAAATCCAGATTTGTCACCGACAGTCACGTGATTGTCAGCCACCCGTGAATAAGGATGTGGTTGACATATAGGTATAGGATAACTTTAATTCCTAGTGCATGGCAAGGTTTACTCATGATCTCCACTTTTTAAAGTGTGTGCAACAATGAAGAGATCATTTTGCTGACAGGTCCCTCATAGAAAACTCTTCTTGCTAGTTTGAGACTGATATTTGTAAGAAATAACTGATTATTTGAAACACCTTGTTTCAGTTATGACACCTGGATCCCTGCAAGCGAGATTGAAGCTCCAGTGGAAGATGCCCCAACCCCTGAAAAACCACGCAAGGTAAATGCTATTTTTATTTCAACTTATTTAAACTTCAGGCTCAGGAAATATTCAAATGAATTTCCTAGCATCTAAAATTAATATATTTTAAGTTCTTAGTCACTTACTTTTATTCTTAGTCACTTACTATTATTCTTTCCCCCACCGGGCTACCACTCTTCAGGACTCGGGCGATACGGGCGCAGCCATCTTGACTCAGAAGCATCACACATACTGAGGAGAGGGGGGGAAAGTACAATGGGTGGGGTAATAGCTGTGCTTTGCACAGACAGAGCAGAGCTGGGGTCAGGGAAAGGACAGCAATCCTAAAATGCAGAGCGACACAGTCAGAAGGCACTTTCTGTTTACAGGCTGCCTGATGCTCCATGAGCCGCCACCTTGGATGTTTAAAGGCTCATAACATGCAGTAGATGCAGGTAGGATGATTTTTAATTTGAACAATGTGTGGGAAACATATAAGATATGCTCTTATTCAGGGTGAAGGTCCGCTTTAACCCGCCAGGTATAAGGAAAAAACAACCAGTACTTACCTGACTGCCCCAGGCTCTCAGGAGTCAAGGAGTCCTTGAAGCTGCAGCACTTCCAAACTGATAGCAGAATGACTCAAATCTACAGAAATCTGTGGTTTTGACCCTGCTTGCTATCAGGTAAATCTGGTTTGTTTTTTGTTTTTCAAAAAAGGATAAAAAGCAGAGAGTACGCTCAACTATAGCTGCCTGCACACTGCTGTAAAACCACACAGCGTCCCACTAACCTACTACACATCCCAAGAATACACAAAGCACTAATGGTTATATGTCGGACTGGCGCTAAGGACTCTCACTGACAACCTGCCATAGTGAAAACAACTTTATTTTACACATTGCACACAACCCATAATGTAGACAAGGAAAATGGTATTCAAAAATGATTAAAAAACTAATGCTAGTCGAGCCTAATGCTGACCTAAAATATCTGCATGGAGGAATTTGAATGACATTGTATCATCTGCTGGACATTCGTGTTTAATGTGTAGCCCTGGGAGTGGCACATGAGAAGTGGCTAGCTGAGCTTAATGCTGACCTAAAATATCTGCATGGAGGAATTTGAATGACACTTATTAAGGCGCCCAATGCTGACGAGTATATGTTTACCAACTTTGGCCATCCGAGTCTACAGTGCAATAGTGCATGTGTTTGTGTGGATGAGTATTTGGTGAGGCATGTGTGCAAGTGCCCCCCCCCCTCTTGCTCCCTCACGCTGCCTTTGCTAAGGGTCGTTCTGAGCCAGCACTACAGGGCTCCCACCCATGTGCTCTGCTGCGTCTCATCTTGGGTTGACTCAGGAGGAGGAACATCGGCGCATGTCCAGCTTTGCTGTCCTCTGGCGTCGGCCCAGGCTGAATCTAAGCAGAACTTCTTTGTTTGTGAGCAGAAGCCTATACTCTGGGAATAACACCTCAGCTGGAAACCAATCCTTGACATCTATAATCCAATTTCAGGCTCTCTCTAATTTTCTGAGATCAAGAAAACCTTGTGCGAGAAAAATATTGAGGTTGCTTCTAGAATGAGATGCTGCCTCAGAATCTGTCCTATAACTATGACAGATTAAACAGTTGAAGGAACAAACTGAGGTTGGGTCAACCAGACATGTAATTCGAGAACTATCAATATTCTTCACTATCACTATCGCTAAAGCGTGCATACAGCTAAGATAAAAGAACCACCCTCCCACAATCAGGTTTTAGGTTTCCCTATGCCTGGGGTATTTTTATTTGGGGTGCCCTGATGGGTAGAATTCCCCCAGATCACCCATATACTTACTTCACCTGCCATCCCATGCAGACTGATACATGTACCTGCACCAAGTATTTCTGAATGGCTGGTGCGGGCACTCAAGTAAGTGGCACGTGCGCCAATAAATTTTACTGTGGCGTGATGATGTCAGAGTGAAAATTCTGGTGATTGTTCGCTTTAAATAATGTATAAAAAGAAGTTTTCTAAAAACAGAATTGTCTATTGCAGATGTTGTGCATCTTACTATTTTGGTTAGTTCAAGACTGCAAGGTGTGAATTTTTGGTTTTCCGTAGGTGCATGCCAAATGGATTCTAGACACAGATTCATTCAATGAGTGGATGAATGAAGAAGACTATGAGGTGAATGATGACCGTAATCCTGTATCACGTCGAAAGAAGATCTCTGCCAAGACCCTGACTGATGAAGTGAGATCATTACTGCAATCTCCTATTATAGAGGTCACTTTGCTAAGCTCTCTACTTTACTTAATCTCATACTCATTTCTTTTAAAATTTTAGCTCTGTTGAATTCAAGATGTTTTTTCGAATGTTAAGTTGTGGCTGTGGATGCATCTGCAAATATTTATGAATCAAGGCAATAAATACTTAAAGATAATGTCCAGGCAAATGGTTAACTAAGTGTGCTATCCTGTTATCTCATGTTTGTGTTAGGTGGTGTGTGCTCCTTTTATTCAGTGATATCTTTCTGACTGCTCTGTGCATGGGGGCACTGAACCACACTCATTGAAAAGCATTAAGACAAAGGCATTTCAGTGAAGGTTTGTGGAGGTTGAGGGTGCCGGTCAGACCTTCTTGGATTTAAAAAGGAAAAGGACAGACAATGACTGATTATAAACCATAGCCCCTGACATAAACTTGAAATAACAAGATAACACCCTTAATCCTCTTTATCAGGTGCGACCCCAGGGCTGGCCCACCAATCGGTCCACAAATGCTAATTGCACACTGCTAAATCTAATATCCAATTTATTAGAGCATAAGAAATTCAAACATAGTACCCAATACACATAACAACATATATACACACAGTTAAAAAACACTTATTAAAACTCAGAACAAATGGGGAGGAGCTCCGGGGCTATATTACTATCAAAATAGATAATCAATTGATCAAATACTCAAAATAAAATTGGTATACAACTCATAGTGCAATGGCGCTTATGGAAAGTGCTGAGTGCATAAAGTGCCTAGTGTCTATTAATAAAGTGCTGTATATATTGTGAAAAATTGCACTGCTCAGAACTCGCAGTGCTAACAACATCCGAAACCCGTGCAGTCATACAAAACATATATTACATAAAGAAAGTGCAATGTGCAAAGAATAGGTGCAACTACTCTGAAGCTAAGCCTAAATGGTGCTACTACAATTCTAATAAGCGCCACTCACATATGGTGTAGACATATATAAGTATGAACACTCGCAGTGAGCAAAAGCACTGCGGAATATCAGAAGGAGCCCCCTGTCCTCCCCACTTACCTCACCCTTAGCTAACACTTTGCCTGGAATGTCCCTTTAATTGTTATCTGTATACATTCTGAAGGGAAAGGATATGTAAGGGGGTATGTTTATGTTTAAATTATTTATGCTAGAATTTCTATTAATTAGCAGTCTTCAAGCCAGGTCTCTGTTTAATATAGGAGGGGGTATTTTAAAGGGCCAGTCCAGCCAGACTGCCCATTTTGTTAAACCCCCCCCCCCCGCGCTGCCACCCTAACAAACATAACAAAACAACACTTAACATGCCTCCGGAAGCAAGGGCTGCAGCGTGGGCTCAGATCCAGCGATCAGGTGCATTGCCGAATGCCGGACTAACACTGATCAGCTGTGCGGGACTAAGGTAATTGTCCTTTTTGTTTTTTTACTTGGCTGCTGAATAACCTTAAATTAGTTTGTGTTAAACATTGTCACAACACAACTCTGCTCTTTTGGTCACTTGCCCGTGAAGGGCATCTGTAGACGATGTAAAAAATAAAACATGCCTCCCATGCAGCTGATTATTCCTGGTCCCCTTGTGTCACAATGTCACCTTTCCATAGATACTGGCCCTTACAACTTGCTCTTGGTTTTCTTTATTTTGGTCGGAGATAAGGATGTTTTGAGTTCAGATTGCCAGACCTTAATGAAGTTCAGGAAAAAAGCCTCACCAGGGTCAATTAAAAGTTGATAAAAAAAGGACAAGGATCTCTTGGCGGGCCCCGTAGAGGAATACATCTGCTCAGGTCCTTGCGATTTAATCTAGAAGGCGGCAACTTCTGGAGGAAATGAGAGATATGTAGCGCTCTCCAAAAAGACAAGCAAGGAGGTTTTCCCCAGGGCAGAACATCCTGTAGAGCCACTGGCTGTGCTCCTTACTGCCACCTTCCATTTTCCGAATCCTGCATCCATCCGGTCCCGCAGGAAGTCTAGGGATCTTGCGATCAATATAAACAGGGAAGGGTAGTAAGCGATGTTCCCCTTAGAGGCGTATCTATACCAAATCCTTAACGTTGGGCCTATTGTGGGATGCATCTTGAGTGCGCTGGGGATGCCACAGGACCAGGGAAGGCCCGCTAGTGTGACCCGGGACCACTGCTATTCCAGTTGGATCCACTGTTTTGTTTGCCTGCGTGGAGAGCCCACTATTCTTTTTGAATATGCCGCCACATAATACATTTTAATATCTGGTCCTACTCCCCCCTCTTCTCTTCGGAAGTGAGAGAGTTTCCTGAGACACACACACACACACACACACACACACACACACACACACACACTTTTTTAAAAATCCGATCTAATTGTTTTCAGGAAAGAGGATGGTAGGGGGACTGGCAGAACCTGAATTGGGTAGAGAAGCCGAGGAAGGACATTCATTTTGAGGACATTGCATCTGCCAAACCAGGATAGCGTTCTGTCTTTCCAGATGTTCAGATCTCTGTTGTGTTGAACAGTGCAGGGAAGTTTAGCACAAACAGGTCCTTAAGCTGAGACCTTATCTGGACTCCCAAATATCTGATGGAGCCTGATGACCAGTGAAAAGGGAAAGGCAAACTGATGTTAATGCTTTCTAGGTGTTTCTGTTGAACAGAAGAGATGTTTAGCACCTCCGATTTCTGGAGGTTAATTTTGAAATTCGAGAGAGAGCTATACTCTTTTTACTCTTGCAGAAGGTTGGGTAGAGCTGTCAAAGGTTGGGTAATATAGAAGATGAAATCATCTACAAAGGCTGCAACTTTGTGCTCTGTGGGCCCACAAACCAAGCCTTTTATATCTGGGTCAGACAGGCTCCAGGCTACAGAATTCAAATATAGATAATAATGGGCGATAGCAGAAACCTCTGTCTCGTACCATTTGGTATGGTAAATGAGTCTGAAAGGTTGCCATTAACTTTGATACAGGCTGTTGGAGAGGATTACAATAACAGGATTCCGGTCAGCATATTGCCCTACATTCTTATATCTTCCATTGTGGCTCGGATGAAGTCCCAATGCATCCTATCAAATTCTTTCTCAGCATCAGTAGAGAGTAGTGTTAAGTAGTCTAGTTACATTATCTCTGGCCTCTCTCATAGTGGTGAAGCTAACTTGGTGAGTGTGTATAAGCGCACAGGTTAGGAGCAAGCCAGGAAGGCAAGATTTTCACAAATAACTTCAGGTCTACGTTTAATAGGGATAGCGGCCTGTAATTAGAGAATACAAGGGGGTGTTTTCCCTTCTTAGGTATGATCTTAACATGAGCCCTCAGTATGTCTGATGGCATAGCCTGTCCGTCTGCAAGAGAATTGAAGGCAGCAACTGCATGTGGGGTCAAGATGTCGCTCGGTAATTTATAGTAAGACGAGGTAAAAACCCATCTGGGCCTGGGGACTTGGCCGGTTGGGAGGATTTGATTGATTGGATCCACTTCTGCTCAGAGGCTCCTCCAGTGTTTCACTTTTTCTTGGTCCAATGTGGGAAGGCCTGCTGATGCGACATAGCTCCGTGCACCCGGTAGTAGGTTTGCTCAACTGCTACCCTGTTCCAATAAATTTTAGACTTTGTGGTAGAACTCTCTGAGGGCATTCGCTATGTCTTCAGGAAAACTTCTGCCCTCATTCATCTAGTATCTGCGGAACAAAGTATTTGTTCTCTGAGTGCCCTGGCTAGAGTGCGACTGCACTTGTTACCATACTCATAAAAGAAGCACCTGGTTTTCAGGAGGGCGGCTATAGTGTTGACCATTAAGATGTCTTTTATTTATCACACGTCGCTGCCAGCTCTTGTCTGACTTTGATGGCTTGTTGTTTTTTGTGTTACACTTTGGGAGGGGATATTTTCCCCAAAAGTCACTAATAGTTTTCTCTCTATCTATTCCTTTTAGAAGCTATCTTTTTTTTGTTTCAATATTTTTATTGAAATTTCCAACGATACAGATCTGCAAGACATACAGCAATGTATTGCCATCCCACGCAGGGGAGGTGTATAGAAAATGAAATGGGCTAGCAGCATATATTTTACAGTACAACAGGGTAACCAGACCAGTGTTTTAACACTTCTCACAGTAACTGCGAGCATGGAGAGACACCGGACATACGTTCGGTACTACCAGCGCAATTTACGACCGCACGCTAGTCATGCCACAACCCTTGGGGTATGCCAGTGGGCTGTCCTACACAGCCGTACGCATGCACAGAAGGAACCGTCAAGAAACCGTCCAAAAACATTAAAGCTCTTATGTTGTAAAAAAGAAAAAGAAAGAGAAAGTGACCCCACAGGGGGGCCAAAGTATAGAGAGAGGGGGAAGAGAAAGGAGGTGGGGGAGAAGGGGGGGGTGGTCGCTCCCGCGCTCCACCAGACACCACATATGGTTGTTATAGTGCCCACAGAGATTCGCCAGGCCAGGTAAATCTTATCCATGGTTCCCATGCCGAGAGGAATTTGTTGTGGGAGTCGGTCAGGATGCTAGACAGCCTCTCGTTGATGAGAAAGCCGTTCATTCTGGCCGACACCTCCAAAATTGGGGTAAATTGCTTCTTCCAGGCCTTAGCTATGGTCTGCTTGGCGGCCAGGAGAAGGTAGACAAAAGTCTATGTTGCTTATTAGACAATTTGCAGTGGTTTGCAGTGCAGGAGGGCCACCCAGGGATCCTTCTTCATGTTAGATCCGAAGATTTCATTGGCCGTCCTGAACACTTGGTTCCAAAAGTGAGCCAGCATGGGCCAGGTCCACCAAATATTCATAAAGTCCCCATCCGCACTGCAGCCCCTAAAGCATGACCTATCCTGCCCCGGAAACATCCTACTCAAGCGGCTCGGCACAAGGTACCAGCGAAACATCACCTTGTAGGCTGTTTCCACTGTCAGGATGTTAATGGAACATTTTGAGTTACGAGACCATATCTCTGTCCACCCCCTTTCCCCCCCGGGCGGACCCAAATCCTTTTCCCAGCTACTCACATATGCGTGGGACTCTGGTTTGGTTACATTAAGCGCAGAATAAATTAAGGAAATTATTCCCCTTTGAAAAGGGTTATCAGCGCATAAATCCTCAAAGGGGGTCATCACCCAAGAGGAAGGACACAGTTTAGTCAGGGGCAGAATCCAATATTCCTTGTGGGGGATACCATATTTCTCCTGTAAGTCGCGGAAAGACCCCAGACCTCCCTACATGAGTAGGTCAGATATTCTATTTAAACCCCGGTCCTGCCACCACTTAAAAGCCAGTTTGTTCTGCACACCTGGGGGAAAACTTGGGTTATCCCATAGACGTGCTAGGGGAGTGTGGGGGGACATCAAGGAGGCAGAAAACTTAACCGAGTCCCATACTGCAAGTGAGTGTCTCATTAGGGGGGCTAAGCGTTTTGGGCCTAAGTCCAGGGTCCATCCAAAGTAAGCTGTCAATAGGTATCGGTGCGCAATTGGGAAGTTCAAGGAAAACCCACAATGGGGGCCTGAGGGGCGAGTGCATGGGAACCAGCTGGGCGATCTGCGAGGCTTTATAATATTTAAATATGTCTGGCACTCCCAACCCCCCTTGTGCTCTGTGAACTAGCATAGTGCGTTTAGATACCCTTGGGCGCCCCGTTGACCATACAAAAGCCAAAATCCTCCTCTGCATCACCCGGAGCATATACAATGGGATTTTAATTGGTAGCGTTCTGAAGAGGTAGAGCAATTTCGGGAAAATCGTCATCTTAACCGCATTAACCCTTCTAGTGCCAGCTACGTGACTCTCACGTAGCTGCCTCTCCAACCGTTAAGTGCCAGCTATGTGAGAGTCACGTAGCTGACTTTAGAGGCCCATAAAACAAAAAGTAAAAAACATACAGACTTACCTTACCCCTCATTTGAAAGGGCCAGGCCTCTGATCTTCAGGAGGGGGCCCGGAATAGCCCCCCCCCCCCCCGGCGCCGACATCTGAAAAAAAAAAAAACAGTAAATGACATTTACTCACCTGGCAGCGCGACGGCTCTCCCCGGGTCTTCTCTTCACCAGGGGGGGCTCCGATCCCCCCCCTGGGCTTTCCACGCTGCTTGTGAGGGCCCAGAAACGGGCCATCACCATCCTCTTCGGCCGGCGCTGGCCCCACCCCTAGCCCCGTCCCTAACTCCGCCCACTTGATGCCGTCATCCCGCTCCTCGGGTTACTGGCACCCGGGCTCCGATCTGTCAGTTGTCAGCAGCGATCGGAGCAGGGAGGGTGGCAGGCAGGGTGGCTCTGATCTCCCTGCCTGCCACCCTCCCTGCTCTGATCACTACCGACAACTGTCATCTGCAGCAGCGTGGGACACTGGATGGGAGGTAAGTATAAGTGAAAATAGAATAATAAAGAACTTGTCTGGTGTCTTTTTTTTAACTTAACCCTTTGTGAACTGGTAAGGGGTCCATGAGACCCCTTATACCAGTTCACAAGGCTCTGGGTATGGCAGGTCACCTGCGGCAAGCGGGTGACTTGCCATAACCCCCAGCCCCCCATTACCTGCCTCCCCAACGGCCAGGGGGGGGCAGAAGGGCCCGGGCCACGTGGCTATGTGGGCTAGTAGCCTGCAGGGCCAGGGGCCACCAACGCTGGCCCCTGCTCCCTGTTCTACAAGCCCCCACAGCTGGTCCGGGTCAGTAATGCTGGGTAAGGGGGACCCTATGTCATTTTTTGGGGGGATTTTAAGGGTTTTTAACCCTTAGAATTCCAAAAAAGAAATGAGGTCCCCCCCCCCGGGAGGGGGAACCCTATGTCATTTTTTTTTTTTTATTAACCCCTTACAACTATGCAATCATATTGCATAGTTGTATCCTATCTGGAATCTCCTAAACTGCTGTTTCAGGAAAGGGGGTATACCTATACATATGTGGTACCATTGTAGCCGGGAGAAATAGGGCTTTCACACGCAATAATATTTTATTAACAAACTTACATTTTTTATTACAAAAAAAACGCTACAAATTGTAAAAAATAGTTTTTTTTCATTTTTTTGCACATATTTCACCCAAAAGTATTGAGAAAAAAAGGCCAAACAAGACATTTCATGTTGAAGCCCAGACTCTGCTGAAAAAAACAATATATAATTTTCATCGAAATCCCTGGAAATCCCTTCAAAAATCAAGGTTGCACACGTGTAGCGCAAAAACGTGAAAAGTCGTCTGGCAACAGATTGTGACAAAAAATCTCGGTAGGCCGGCACTCAAAGGGTTAATGCGACCTATCCAAGAGATCGGGTATGACCTCCAGACCTCCAATAGGCGGGTTAGGGACATAAACAGAGGAGGATAGTTGGCTTCATATAGGTTGGTATACTTGGCTGAGATGCGTACCCCCAGATATGGCCCAGCGGAAAGGGAAGTTAGCCTTAATCTGATCCACCACATCCGATGGCAGAGACACATTTAATGCCCTTGACTTCTCGTTATTGATTGTTAAGCCTGAGATTTGGGCAAATTGGCCAAGGACTTTGTACAGGTTCGGGAGTGAGGTGACCGGCTGAGTTATGGCAAGCAGGGCATCATCTGCGAAAAACATAGCTTTGTGTTGGACGCCCGCTACCTCCAGACCTTTGAAGTTTCGGATCGCTACACCCAGTGGCTCCATGGCTAGGATAAAGAGGAGCGGAGATAGAGGGCACCCCTGCCGAGTCCCCCTAGCAATACCGAATGTCCCACAAGTAAAGCCCAGGTATCGTACTCGGGCTGCAGGTGACTTGTATATGGCTCCCACCCATTCCAAGAACCGTTGCCCAAAGCCCCATCTCCCATGCACCCACAACAGGTAGTCCCAGGATAGGGAATCGAACGCCTTCTGGATGTCTAAGGAGAGTAGAAAGGCCGGTATACCTCTGGAGTGGGCGTGGTGGACCAGATGTGCAGCCCTCCTGATGTTATCCCCGGCCTGACGGGTTGGGACAAATCCTACTTGGTCTCCGTGTATAAGGTCAGCTACAAATGTGTTCAACCTCGCCGCCAAAACTTTAGCTAGCAGCTTCACATCAATGTTTATCAAAGATATAGGCCTATAATTTTGAGTGAGCAAACCGTCTTTATCTGGCTTGGGAACCATGCAGATGTCCGCCAACAGCGAACTAGGGTTAAGCGAGGTATCTGCACACAAGGCATTAAAGAGATTCGAGAGATGTGGAGCTAGAATGGGGGCAAACTTTTTATAGTACAGGCCAATGAACCCGTCCGGACCCGGGGTCTTGGCGAACTTCAGAGATTTAATGGCCAGGAGCACTTCATTTTGCGTAATGGGAGCCTCCATCCTATCCACATATCTTTGCTCAATATGGGGTAATTAAACCTGGCCAAAGAACTCATCCCGCACGGCTGTATTTATGCCCGCTGGGGCTGAGTAAAGAGCCGAAAGAAAGTCCCCAAAGGTTGATACCACTTTATTGGGGTCCGCCGAAACACCACCCGAGCTGAGTTTCAGTTTTATGGGCTGCCGTCTATCAAAGTCAGCGGCCTTCAGCTTCTGGGCCAACATCGTGTCCGGCTTATTGCCTCTCGAGTAGAATTTTTGTTTCGACCATCTGAGTCGTTTCTCGGCCTGTTCGTCCTGGAGGGCATTAAGCTCTAATCGCAGTTTGTCCAGCACCCTTTTATTTCTAGCGTTCCCCCTTCCACTGGATCTCAGCTCACTCAAAACTTAAGTTCAGCTCCCCCAGTCTCCTTTGTCTTTCACGCTTTTCAGCAGAGGCTATAGAGATAATATTCCCTCTCATGGTGGCTTTATGGGCCTCTCACAGGGAGATCGGGGAAGAGACCGAGCCAGAGTTGAGCGAGAAATATTCCTGAAGAGCGTCTTGGATTTTAAGGCAGGTGGGTTTTTTTGACAGAAGAGAATCATTGAGCTGCCAGCTATAAGAGTGCTTAGTCGTGACCAGGAGGTCCAGGACCGCCATTATTGGACTGTGGTCGGACCAGGCTGTAGAGTAAATTTTGGAGTCAACAACAGCAGGTAGTGCCGACTGAGTCTGGTTTCTTGCAGAAAAATCACATCTGCTTTACAGGACTTGTAGTAGTGGAAGGCCTTGTTACGCTTAGCAGGAACGTTAAAGCCCTGGACATTATGTGAAACCACCTTAATGTTCAACCCAACCATGGTGGACCTGATGGTGCGGGACGTTAATGTCCGGCCTAGTGGAACGCGGGAGACCCAAATGGGGAAGGGAAGGGGATGGGAGAGGGAGCAGAGACAGAGTATAGGGAGGGCAGATAAAAAGATTGGGAAGCATAGAACACATAAAAACTAGGAACCTTGGGTCGATGTGCGGAGCAATACCGCCACAGACCCGTCCAGAATCTGCAGTAGCAGAGATAGGACCATTTGTCAAGGCCAAACGTGGCCCTGACTGGACCATATGACAACTTGTCATTCGGGGGGCTTACCCCGGGGACATAGGACAAACCTGCGGATTAAACAACTTATTTAGGCAAAAAACACGGAAGCAGGACGAAATGAGGTATCTCAGCATTAGGCAGTAATATAGGACTCAATACTGGGCGTCCGAGGCCCGCCCGGAATAACGCATCCCGGGCTTGGCCTGCGCCAAGCATAACAGTTACAACCAAGTAATCAGAACTTTGTGTGAGGCACGACAATTGGTGGACCCGCATGGCCCGCGGCCAAAGCCGCCACCCGATGCAAAGCCCAGGGCAGCAGCAGACGATGTGAGCCCGGCCCCGAGCCCAAGCCCCACCGGTGGGCCAATCTGGAGCGTATGGTGGGCCACCACCACGGGAAACCAATCTGGTCCGCCGCAGTAGCGGCCCCCCCACCAGGAGGCCAACACAGCAGGGCCCGTCCACCAAGGGTAGTTAACAACTCTAGAACAGCGAACCATAAACCATTTAGAAATTCAAAACTTTCACCTCAAGAGGGGCAGACATCAGAAACTAAGCATATTACCACTCGGGCGAGTCCAAGTCCTCATCCCGGCTCCGGGCCTTAGAAGCTATCTTTAAGATAATGCCTCCGGTTTAGCGTTCAAGTCAAAGTAGGTTTGTAAAGCAGACTTCTAGTCAAACAATCAAAACTTAGTAAATTGTTCCCCTAAAGCCTCTCTGTGGCAATCAGTGACATAAGCTTATTGAGATGGAGATGTTTGGAATAGCAGGCCGATTCTGCACTCTTAAACATGCATTTTCTATTCTACAAACAAGCCCTTCAGGAACTCAGGACTGCCCTTTCATCTGCTAAGCAAGGATATTTCTCTTCACTGATTTATGCACAAGCCCGGAATCCCAAACAACTCTTCAACACTTTCAGTTCCCTACTCCGCCCACCACCTCCTCCTCCTAACAGCAGAAGAATTGTCTACATTCTTCAAAGAAAAAATTAACAACATTCGACTTGGCTTTGCCCCTCAGAATCCCTCACCACTTCAAACAATCCCCCTGCCTTACTCTCTTACTTTCTTCACTCCAATAACTGAGCTTGGTCTAACCTCTCTCATTTCTAGGGCCCACCTGACTACCTGCTTACTCGATCCTATTCCATCCCACCTTATTCCTCAACTGTCTCCATCCCTGACTCCAGCCTTAACCTCTATATTCAACCTTTCTCTCTCCACTGGCACCTTTCCTTCCTCCTACAAACATGCAGTCATTACTCCGATAATCAAGAAACCCTCTCTCGACCCCTCTGCCCTCTCCAGCTACCGCCCTATCTCACTACTCCCTTTCTCCTCCAAACTTCTTGAACAACATGTCCACTCAGAACTGGCACCATACTTATCCACTAACAACTTACTTGACCCCTTACAATCAGGATTCCGCCATAACCACTCCACTGAAAATGCCCTCACCAAAGTCACCAATGATCTGCTCACTGCCAAAAGCAATGGTCACTACTCCAACCTCATCCTTCTTGACCTCTCCTCTGCCTTTGACACTGTCGACCACTCCCTGATTCTTGATATTCTCTCCTCTCTTGGGGTTCAAGGTCTTGCACTCTCTTGGCTCACCTCTTACCTCTCTGACAGATCATTCAGTGTATCCTATTCTAACACAGTCTCTTCATCACGTTCCCTTTCTGTTGGTGTGCCACAAGGTTCTGTCCTAGGCCCCCTACTTTTCTCAGCCTACACCTATGGCCTTGGCAAACTTATAACTTCATTAGGCTTCCAATACCACTTCTATGTGGATGACAATCAGATATATCTCTCAGGCCCCAATCTCTCCTCTCCCCTATCTCGCCTCCCCAACTGCCTCTCAGCTATTTCTTCATTCATGTCATCTCGTTACCTCAAGCTAAACATGGACAAGTCATAACTGGTCATTTTCCCACCCTCTCACTCCCCTCCCCTTTCTAACACGTCAATTTCTGTCAACAATTATACAATAACTGCAACTCCCCAAGCTCGGTGCCTGGGAGTCAAACCACATATTCACTCCCTGGCCACCTCCTGTCGCCTCCAACTTAAAAACATCTCATGCATCCGTCCTTTCCTCTCACCTGACACCACTAAAAGGTTAGTGCATGCCCTGGTCATATCCCGACTGAATTACTGCAACATCCTTCTTTGTGGCTTACCAACTAACAGACTGGCACCCCTCCAATCTATTCTGAACTCCGCTGCTCGCCTCATCCATCTCTCCTCTCACTCCGTCAGTTCTGCGCCTCTCTGCCAATCCCTACACTGGCTGCCAATCTCACAGCGAGTCCTGTTCAAAACTCTAACTCTCACCTACAAAGCTCTCTCCAACCAGGCCCCTTCCTACATCTCATCTCTAATCCAACAATATCAACCTAGACGCAGCCTCCGCTCTGCTGCCGACCTTCTCCTGTCCTCCACCCTGGTCACCTCCTCTTACGTCCGCCTCCAGGACTTCTCACGTGCAACTCCACTCTTCTGGAATGCCCTCCCCCACCCAATCCGCCACTCCACAACACTCAAAACCTTCAAAGGCGCCCTCAAAACTCACTTATTCAGACAAGCATATCATCTGGCTTAACCAATCTTCTAAAGGGCATATGCCACAAAGCTCAATACTGACTGTTTGTGATCCTTCCTCCTCGTCTTCACCCCTCTTCCTTTAGACTGTAAGCTCGCAAGGGCAGGGCTCTCTCCCCTATTGTATCTTTTACTCAGAATATCCACTGTCAAATTTGTAAAACTGCATTTGAAATAGTATATGTACCATATGTTTCTACCCTGTCTGTAATTATTACTCTGTAGAACGCTATGGAAGATGATGGCGCTATATAAACAATAATAATAATAATAATAATGCATGCAGCCATCTTGCCACAAATATGAAGAAGCTGATACTGTAAATTTGAGTCTCTCAGTCAATATATCGCCATAACTCTGTGCAATCATCTCTTATTTCCAGCCAGAAGTAGTAAGCCTTCAGCTGTAATGATCACATTTAAATAAAAGAAATTTTATACATTGTATCCTCTTTTACAACAACGGCTGCCATAGAGAGCTTACCTCACACAGATTGATTTTGCTACATTAGCTGTTTAGTCAGTTTTTTTTTGTGTATGTGTGTGTGAAAAATGACAGGCAAGCTTCTTATTTCATAGACATATATTCCCCCCCCTAACTCTCATGTGTAAGCAGGACTATCCGGTGTGTGGCAATTCAAGAGTGATTAAACCGAGCCTTCAGCATGATTTAATGAAAAGCCTAATCCCTTAAATAACTATTCCCCAGCATCTAAAATAAATATATTTTAAGTTTTTAGTCACTTATTATTCTTTCCCTCCACTGGGCTGCAACTCTGGTCAGGACTCTAGGATACGGGCGCTGCCATCTTGCCTCAGAAGCATCACACATACTCAGGAGAGGAGAGCGGGATAATGTACAGAGTGGCAGGTTATAGCTGTGCTTTGCACAGACAGAGCAGAGTTGGGGTCAGGGAAAGGACAGCAATCCCAGAATGCAGAGCGACACAGCCAGAAGACACTTCCTGTTTGCAGGCTGCCTGATGTCCCATGAGCCGCCATCTTTTTTAAAGACTCATAACATGCAGTAGATGCAGGTAGGATGATTTTTAATGTGAGCAATCTGTATGTACAGGGTGTGGGAAACATATAAGATAAACTCTTATTCAGGGTGAAGGTCCGCTTTAACCTTTATGCTATTCCACAGCATCTGCATGGGGTTATGTCCCCTCAAACTGCTTATGCCACTGTTCATAAGAGCAGAAGCAATTTACTAAACTTTCTTTTTTTGACTGAAGGGCCACTTGAACTCATCAGAGACAGTACCTCTGGTATACATAGGGACATGGAGATCAGGTCATGATCAGAAATCGTGATAGGATCGATCTCGGTTTTTCTCACAAGCTGCAGATGAATATACTTTCTGAGTAGATATTCTATATTTGAGGATATGTGGCTTTCCAATGTGGCGATCTAGGGAGGCCGCTAACCCTTCCCACCCCCCGCACTCCGTGGAGAGTCCCGAATCCTGCAGCACTCTCGGAGTGTTTCCAGCAGTCTGATGCACAGCGGTAAGAGCCCGTCTTGAACCTCACAACCCCCTGCACAACACGTCCGGGAATCAGCTGCACAAAGTGGGCAATAACACGTCATTACCAGCCCTCTGCTCCCTCACTTTTGCCCCAGGTGGCTTGAGGGGAGGCCCAGCCCGCCCCTGCCAAACCAGCCCAAACGATCAGTCAGAAACTTCAAGAGGAGTGACACCCTGAGAGTAAAAGAGTCCTCATTTGTCCTTCTGAGAGATGGAATGGGTAGACTGCTGCACAGTCTCTTATTTTCTTAAAGTGGACCAACACCCCCAGATTTTGACTATCCTGGGTTTTGGTCCACTTCCCCGGTGTTATGTGAAAGCCCCCAGATCGCAAGTTACAACTCACCTCACCCCGCTCCTACGGCGCATGCACGTCCACTCGTCCAATCAGCGCTCTCGGAGCCGCTGAGCTATGCGCGTCAAAGCACAGCGGCTCCGAGTACGCTGGCGGCCGCATCTCGCGCTTCCCTCTAACAGGGAACGCGCCCGCGCCGGCCATTAGAGAGAAGCGCGAGATGCAGCCACGGCCCGCGCATGCGCCTTTGGATCGGGATCCAGGTAAGGTTTCTGGGCGTCCTGGGGGGTTTTACACAGCGGGGCATCCTGATTTTGGATGCCCCACGGGGAGATTGCCGGGCCAAACAGGCTGGGTGTTGGTCCACTTTAAGGAGAGGTTTCAATTGTCTTCTCATCCGGTGAACGGGCTATGTCTGGCAAAATTAGTGATTGGTTTAATTTTGTTTTGTGAACAATAGGCTTGAACTCCCAGGCCCTTTTTAGAATTTCCTCTTTGATCTTAAAGTGGTGCATCCTACAGAGCACATCCCGAGGAGTGTCAGGGACACCGGATGGGTGACCCGCAACCTTGTGGAACCTGTCTAGCTTTACAACGGTATCTGGAAAATTCCCTAGAAGCATATTGAAGATAGAGTTCACAGCAGATTCAAGATCTGAAGAAGGGAGCCTCAGCATAGTGCGACCTTACTCCCCCATGTCACGGCCACGCCCCCCTTGTCATTGCTTTGACTTGGGATTTACTACCAATTTTAACTAAAACATTTTTTTCTACAAAGTGATCATTAAATGTTTTAAAAATGGATATGTGTGTACTGTCATTAAATATGATGGCCTTACAATAATATTACTAACGCTAATTTTGTTTGAGGCTGGTGGGTTAATGGCATTATTCTTCTGTGTTTCTGTAACAGTGCAGCTTTGTTGTTTTCTCCTTAAAGGTAAACAGCCCTGATTCAGACCGCAGGGACAAGAAGGGACCCAACTATAAGAAGAGGAAACGTTCCCCGTCCCCTCCTCCAAGTGCAGAAGCAAAAAAAAAGAATGTCAAAAAAGGGTTGGTTTAATATCTAACTGCTTTTTTTTCTTAAAGATATTTTATTCTTACCTTTTGAAGTGCTCTGGTATGGCTCTGCACAATGGGTGGAAGACTGTTGTCTTATGATGCTTATGGTTTATGTTGTTATTTTGCATCTGTTGTTTATTCTGAACATGGCTTCAGCACCCTGTATAAACTCTCCATCTTCTAACAGTACAGCCAGACACTCTTAAAAATGTTGAAGCCCATTTTTAGTTATACTACCACTGGCCAATGACTTTGATATTTAATTTGCACCATATGTTTTTAGATTTCATAATTATAATTGTTTACATTTTTAGACCCTCTACTCCTTACACCAAATCAAAGAGGGGTCACCGTGAAGAGGAGCAAGAAGATCTAACGAAGGACATGGATGAGCCTTCCCCTGTGCCAAATGTAGAAGAAGTATCTCTTCCTAAAACTGGTAATTGTATATTCTTTCTTAAAGAATATATTTTTGGAAGTTATAAATGCTTCTTCAAGCAACGTTTTTTTTTTCAGTCAATACCAAGAAAGATTCTGAATCTGCTCCAGTTAAAGGGGGTACTGTAACTGACCTTGGTGAGTATGTGACCATTATTTTATTGCATGTTGGAGCAATATATGATATACAGCCACTTGGCAATTCCGATCCATATTTCCGCCTAGTATTGGAAAGTGGAAGTGATCAAATTTAACTAACAAATGTCTGTAACGGTTTGCAGAGCAATCACTGCCAGATGCAGGGCTCGTGGAGTAGGTAAGCCAAAGCCCCACGCCGACTCCTCAATTTCATCAGGGCCCGACTCCTTCATATATGGCCAATAATTAGTAATACATTTAACATTGGGCTTTTTCAGACTGTGATATAATAAGGCTACTTAGAACATAAAGCATATTTATTGGAATACATTTTCTGAACAAATAACTAATAAAGGGACATTCCAGACAAAGGGTTAAGGCTGTATTCAAACCTCACCGCTTGCGCTGCGTTGAGCAACGCAGTCACTACACAAGGGAAAATGCTGCCCATTATTTTTCTTTATCAATCTTTTTGTTGAATTTTCCATGACAAAACAACATTATGGTACAAGGATGGAAATTGCAGCATTACATACATATTAAATATTGTTGTCGACAGTGGCAAAATGTGTACAGTGTCTTTACTAGCTTCATTGAAGTAGTATAATAATGACAATGCTGGATCTGGGAGGGGGGGGGCCCAGGAAGAGTCCCCTCTTTCCCTCCAACGCAGCCATAGACCCCGCTTTGATTTATTTGAGTAACAGAAGATAACAGACAATGTAATGTAGGAAGTGGACTTAGGAAGTGTGGTTCTAGAAGGGTTTGAGATGGGGGGAGGTATGGGGGGGGGTTTAATGCTATTGTTGAGAGATTTGGGGCAGCGTATTGGATCCAAGGCTCCCAAGTAGTCGTGCCTATCATTTTGTATGCTGGTGAGCTTTTCATTTTTAAAGAATCTGTTTATTCTGGCTTTAACTTCTGAAATGGGGAGGCCGATTCAGTAATAGCGCC
This sequence comes from Gastrophryne carolinensis, assembly GCA_027917425.1. Classification (NCBI taxonomy): domain Eukaryota; kingdom Metazoa; phylum Chordata; class Amphibia; order Anura; family Microhylidae; genus Gastrophryne; species Gastrophryne carolinensis. Next base: position 161,663,492 of record CM051236.1, read on the forward strand.
AGGTAGCGACAGATGAGCGCCAGTAGCGTGATTTTCACAGCGCCCGCTAGTATTCGCTGTGCTTGGCCGTTGTTCGGTTGTTGACAGCGACTCAGTCGGTGTGCGGTAATGTTGAATACGGGGTTAGGAGTCGCTGCTTGACAGGTTCCGCGCTGTATGGGAGCGCCTGACAGCGAATGGTCATAGCGAACGGCTCCCAGCATATTCATTAACAAATCACGCTCAAAAAATTCTCGCGCTGGGAAATGCTTGTTTAAAACCTAGAGCGCTGGCGGCGATGGCTTAAAAGTAGATTTTAACCCCCAAACATCCATATTTTTTGATTAAAAAATTAAACAAGTTTTTCTAAACATTTTGTAATATGAATACATTAATATCAGACCTATAATATCAATTCTGCACACATTTTTATTTTTTTACCTTAAAAAAAATATCTAACATTGCCGAAGTGGTCACAGAATTTTTGACATTTAAAAAAAAAAAAAAAAAAAAAAAATAATAACAATTAAATATGAAGATTTAAATTTTGCTCCATTGAAATGCATTGGAGAGCGCCAGGGAGCGACAGGTCATACCTGGCGCTGTGATGGGATTAGCAGCGACGCTGTTCGTTGCAGTCCGCTACATGATGAATCCCGTGCTAGCTGACGCTCTCGCCGGCGCTTGCCTCATTTAGCGTGATAAATGCGTGATTGTGTCCGCCGCCTGGCGTTCTGGAGTCGGTAGCCGCCGATAGCTGGCGCTACCTGGCGCTAGTGAGACACTACCTGGCGCTATCCCTTGATAAATAAGGGCCAAAGACTAGTTGTTGTTTCCAGGCCTTTGCTATTATCTGTTTAGTAGCCATCATAATAAATGTGAAAAGTTTGTTCTGTGTATGGGTAAGTTCAGGTGCTTTGTGGCGTAGTAGCGCCACCCATGGGTCCCGTCTCAGTGTGACTCCCAGGGCTGCCCATTATTTTTAATGGTCCAGTTCACATATGTCCACTAAGTATAAATCTGAACTGGCCCAGAAATGCTGATTGCAATAGGGATAATTAAACATCAGAAATCTTATTTACATTTCAAGTATAGAACAAAGGTGTGTACATATTTTTTTTAAATTATCATTAAAAATCATCAAAATAATAACTGGGTGAGTAATACTCTTAAGGTAAGTCCAGTGTTAGAGAGGGGGGTCCTTGGTTGCTTCAGTGGGGTTTTTCCCTCTAATGAAGCACCTGCTTACTCTCACTGCCCTGATGTGTTTTGCCAATAGGCATCATCAGAGGGCAGGAGGATTCATTCTGCTGGGCTGAATAAGTGGTTCTATGAAAATGTATCTGCGGAGTGCTAAGGAGGTGCTTTAATATGACGCATACTGGGGATGAAGTGTAAGCCAGGTAAAGAGTCCTCCTTAAAGCGGACCAAAACCCACTGAACTTGTAAAATAAATTTAACCAAAGCTCCTGCCTATACTTCCTTCTTAGAGTGTAGAACTTGAAATGTATATTTCTGATTTTCGAATTGTCCTGCAACACTTTTTTTTTGCTGTCCCTCTCTGTAATATTGCATGGGATCATGTAATATTGCATGGGCCCATTGCATAGGAGTGGCAATGACATTGCCACACACAACAGTGGCTATAAATGGAGGAAGGTATTATATGGGATTAGAGTGTCCATGCTATAGTTAGGTGAGACAAAGGTGGGAGATGGGGGAGCGCATGTGAAGGTTGCGTGTTCAGGTAGATGAACCCCCCCTCTCTGAAACTAGTCTTACCTTGGGACTATTACTAACCTACCGTAGTTATTATTTTCCTTCTGTATTTATGAGTTCTCATAATACTAAATGATAATATGAAAATTCTGTACACACCTTTCCCCTATACTTGAAATGTAAATAAAATTTCAGTTTAATTACCATTATTGCAACCAGCAATTCTCTACACAACACCTATTTATCTTTTATCCCTTCCAGGTGCCTCTGGCTGGCTGTTAAAAGCTGCACCTTCACCAGCACTTTGCACTTGCTCCTTAAGTCTGACTTCTCTTTCTCAGTCCCCAAAATGAATTCACTTCTGAGAGGACTGTAAATACGATAAATTATCCTCTGCAGCTAAAAGTCCCAGCAGAAGGGCGGAAGTTCGCTCTTAGCGCCGCTGTACAGACGCTCATCTGCCGTTACCTGGCACAAGTAATGAATCAGCCTGCCCCTCTTATTAAGAAATATGAAGCAGGATGAATAAAAGATGCATACATTCAGCATGGAGCAGAAAACATGCTAATTTAACCCTTTGTCTGGAATGCCCCTTTAAAGTTCTTGTACAGGCTATAACATAAAAAGGTCTATACTACTACTATATGTTTTGTCCTCCATAGCTCCTCTGTGCACTGCTGGCTTCCTCATACTTACCAATGAGAGAGAACGAATGATCTTCCATCACTGGGCTGACATGTTGGCGTCCATAACTATGGCTTTACATCCCCTAACTGTCCTATCATGTCATGGCCTTGGGACAACATGAAGATCCTGAGTATAAGGGACAGGGGAGATTGGAGAACTAATTATCTATCACCAATAGCTGCTTATCACTGATTGTTAGAATCAGGTGCCTTAGAATAACCATATATTTATGATTAATGTGTCTAAACTTCCTATGAAAGTTACATTCATTATACAATATTAGTGAGAGATCTTCTTTTTTATGATGAGTCGGTACATTTTTTCCAACTCTAACTCCAGCCCAAACTAGCTCCGACTCCAGGATTCCAACTCCGACTCCACAGCCCTGGGCAGATGTACATGTTTTTTACAGTTTAACTAAAACTTCTGTAAAGATGAGAATGTCAAACTGCAATTTTGCAAGTTCAATTAGTTTTGGTAAAGAAGAAGTATTGTTTGCCAGCTGCTCTGGCGACCAGCTGTGTGTATTTTCATAAAAGCGGACCTACACCCACACAGAGCAGATGTTGGTCCCCATGACTTAATAATAGTTTTGGGGGGGGGCTACATGGGTAGCGAGTAGCGCCATTGCTCCAGCCGCCAGAATGTCCTGTCCATGTGAGCTCCGGCGGCCAGTCGGTGGACTGAGGTTAAGGTAAGAGTTATGGGCATTCTGGGGAGTTATATGGGGAGGCTCCAGCATTCTGGATGCCCTCCCAGACTGTCATTTAGTGGGGGGACCAACAACTGCACCGCACGGGGGTTAGTCCGCTATAATAAATACAAATAAATATGTTACTTCTAGTGCAAAGGAAACTTGTTACATTTAGATACAGCTGGTCATTAGTCTCATACATATGTATCTGAATGTAACAAGATTCTCCTGCACTAGAAGTAACGTTTTATCTTCTGAGAGTCGGGTCATTGATGAAATTACACACAGCCTGTTGCCAGAGCAGTTGGCAAATGATACTTGTTCTTTATTAAATAAATGTATCTATGTTTCTTTTCTCATAGATGAACAAGAAGATGAAAGCATGGAAGCTGTGACTAAGGTGCGGGTTGGTTACATCAAATTTTGATACTTAAATTCTTAATCTATTTTTGTTCTGCATGGTTTTAATATTATTTACAATTCGAATGACTAGTTTCTGCTTATTCATTGGAGGAGGCAGGTGGGGCACAGTGCATGCCTACCCTGCCTATAGCATTCTAGGAGAAAAACTTCTTCCATGAGCTATAACCTTACTTGCACTAGGTCTTTCCTGCAACATGAAAACAACATAATAAAAAAGCACATAGACTGGCTATACATCCTGGATTAGACTGCTGGTCTGTTTTGATCAGTGTGCTAAGCGCATGAATATTCTAGCATACAATACATTAATAGTAAATGCTATATACAGCAGCAAAATGAAAATATTTAATATTTTCGATGTGGTAACTAGATCCATGTTAGTTCCTAAGCTGAAATAGGATTGTTAACGAGTCTGTGGTGAATGAAGTGCTGGTCCCAAGCGGGAAAGGTGTCTGATTCTCTGGACATGTTTCACCCAGATGGGGCTTCTTCGGGAGCTTAAAAGAGCACTATTGTGAAAAATGGCCCAATGATAAAAATCTATATAGATATGCTGGGTGGCAAGAGGTGAGGTCACACCCGACATAAAGAAATATCCAGACAGGCTTGTTATTTTATTTTCCCTATGTACAGTCCAGGTCGTCCCAGAAGTGATGACATGTGGTATTGTGCCCCCAGGGGGCGCTCGACTGCAAGATCAAAAGCTCTCGCTTCTCCCGGCCTCCTATAAAAGCAGGTGTCTCACTATGATTTCCCAGTGTTCATCTTGCAGTCTGGCTGCTGAAGATCGTTGGATACTCTCTCCTGGATATTGCAGCTGAGCGGGGTCTCCTAGCCCGTTGACCCTGCAACCTATTACCACTGATCCCGTGGACCCACTATTGCCTCCCACCCACGGCTGTCGGGACTGTGACGATAGGGAGAACGCCGGGGTCAGACGTTTGGCAGAGCTAGGCTCTGGGCCGCAGACCCTGACTAAAGGGTAGCCAGCCATAGGCTGATGGTGAGCCTATAAGGGAGGGAGGTTCCACTTACTGCCCTCTGACTTATTCCCTCTTGCCCCACAAGCTTTATTGGGGTGTGTGTGTGGTGATTTTGTCACTGTGTTTTACTTGCGCAGGTTATACGTACCTCCCTCGCTCCCTCGAGTTGTCTCCTTCCTGTCCCCCTCTCCCCTCCATTTTGGGCTGTTACACTGTGAGGGGGGGGGTCGGACGCCGCTCGGCGGTCTCTCTTGTGATCGCAGGCTCCCTTGTATTCTGGCGCAGTTTGGCCGCGTGCGCGCGCTGCGCTGTTTGTGCGGGGGCCCCGCTGTGGGCCGCCCAGTGGCAGACTTGTGGGGGATTTTTGGAAGGCCTCCATCTTGGGCTGTGAGGAGGCAGAAGGCGGACGCTCCTGTTCGCGCCGCCAGGGGGGGGGGGCGGGGCCGCACTATGGCGCTTTTCGCGTCACTGCCATGCGCCCTGCCCCTCGAGGAACGCGCTGAGCTGCTAGCTCTGCGCCATTTTGTTGCTGCCTCTCTTGCCTCGCTGCCTGGAACCCCTCCGGTGTTGGCTACGCTGTCGGTGTTGTGAGTCCCTATTTCTAATATCGATTGTGTTATCTTTAATGCGCATGTGCTGTGGGATGCTTATGGCCTTCTTTGCTTGTGTCTTTCAGGTTGTGGTTTCTCCCGGGCCCCCGCCCCCCTCTCCCCTTATTAAGAGGGATCACAAAAAGAAGGACTATATAGGAGGGCAAATTAGGTTTGGGCCGTTAGTGCCTTGTAACCTGCATACAACTTTTTTTTCTTCTAATCACCATAATGGAGGCTTCTGGGGATAGTGAGCTAGGGGCCCCATCTGGGCGGGTGAAGCTCTGCCCCTTGTGCAGTGCAAGCCCCCTGGGTGGATTCAGCACTGTTTGTACCACTTGCGCCAGGAGCGTCATTTTGGAGCATGATCAGGCGGGCGTATCTGCCCCTAGCCCTTTATTGCCTGCGGCCTCTCCAGATCCCCCACTGCTGCACTCAGCCCCCAGCGAGGGGGAAGCCAGCATGGGGTCGCAATGTGATTTGGCATTCCGGGTGACCAGCCTCGAGAGACAGATCTCGCGAACTGCTCCTAAGAAGGCCACGAGTAAGAAGCGGCACATCAAGCCTGTTTACTCGGATAATGATGATGATGATCTTTTTGGAGGTCTGGGCTTCATGGAGGAAGGCGAGTTGCAGGAGGACTCCATTTCCACAGTGTATTATTCTGCTGGCTATGACAGCGGGCCTGGTTCTTCCTCGGACAGGGATACGTGGCTCCCTGATGATACGGAGAAGTGTCAGTTTTTGAGACGTTGCATATTGTCCCTCCAAGAGCGGCTAAGAGGAAGCAGGGTGATTTGTTTCAGCCTGAGAGACAGAGGCGAGTCTTTCCTGAGCAGGCCCATTTTTCTAATATGATTTTCAAGGAATGGGAAAGACCTAACAAGCTACCATCGGTGCCTAAGGGCCTGGACAGGCAGTATCCCTTTCCTGAGGAGCTGGTCCACTTATGGTCCCGTCCCCCCGAGGTGGATTTCCCTGTGTCGGGATTGTCCAACACTACGGTTATGCCTTCACCCGATACCGCTTCCTTACGTGATCCAGCTGACAGGCGCATGGATTAGCTGGTCTGTCATGCCAATTCCACATGAGACCTCTTCAATTGAACCTGTTGACCGGATGCAGGAGTCGCTGGAACAGGAATTTTCACTGTCCCCCCTGGCCAGACAGTCCCTCTTGTGGTGGCTGGACTCCAGAAACCTGTTGGTGGGCAAGTCCTTTCTGACTCCCGGTGGGAGATAGTTACCACGGATGCCAGTCTGACCGGCTGGGGAGGCGTTTGGCAGACGCAGAAGATCCAGGGTCAGTGCGGTCTGCAGGAAAACCACTTGCCCATAAATCTCCTGGATCTGAGAGCGATCTGGTTGGTGCTTCTTTGCTTGACTCCCCATTTAAGGGGTCGTGGGATCCAGGTTCGCTCGGACAATCAGGCAGCTGTCGCCTACATCAATCACCAGGGCGGGACTCGGAGCAAGCGAGCCCTCAAGGAGGTGACCCAGATTCTGACTTGAGCAGAGGAGAATGTTCCCTGCATCTCTGCGGTTTACATCCTCGGGGTAGAAAACCAGGAGGCAGACTCCCTGAGCAGGAGGGCCTCACGTCTGGGGGAATGGTCCCTCAGCAACAAGATCTTTCACACTCTGTGTCTCTGCTGGGGTCAGCCGGACGTGGACCTGTTTGCGTCCAGACACAATCACAAGCTCCCACGGTTCGTCTCCCTGTCAAGAGATCCTCTGGCCTTTGCCACAGACGCTCTGGCAATTCCTTGGACGGAGTTCAGGCTCCTTTATGCATTCCCTCCGTTTCCACTCCTGGGCCGAGTGCTGCGCAAGATAGCCCAGGAAGGGGTTCCAACCATCCTAGTGGCTCCTCGCTGGCCGAGAAGGAGTTGGTTTGCGGGCATAGTTCAGATGTCAGTGGATCGCTACATCATGTCCGACGACCCAGGGCTTCTCACACAGGGGTCGCTGCGGCACCCCAATTTACAGACGCCTGGCTATTGAAACCTCAATCCTGATGGAAAAGGGGCTGTCTGCCACGGTTGTGCATACCATGATTCAGGCACGGAAGAAGTCTTCTTCCATGATATATTACAGAGTTTGGCATGCCTACATTGCTTGGTGTGAATCCAAGAGTCTCCCTTGTCACACATTCTCTATCTCTAGGATCTTGGAGTTTTTACAACACGGTTTAGACTTGGGTCTCCAGTTGAGCACCCTCAAGGGCCAGGTCTCGGCCTCTGCCATCTTTTTCCAGAGATCCTTTGCCAATCATAGATTGATCAAGACCTTTTTCCAGGGAGTCACCCTTGTACGTCCACCGTGTAAGCCTGTATTACCGGTGTGGGACTTGAATTTGGTACTTTCTGCTCTCCAGGGTCCTCCCTTTGAGCCTTTGTGCGATGCTGCATTGCCTATTTTAAACCTCAAGGTGGTCTTTTTGGTAGCGATCATCTTGGTGCGTCGCGTGTCAGAGCTGGCCGCTCTTTGTATGAAGCCTTCTTATTTTGAGCGGCATAAGGATAAGGTGGTTTTTCGATTTAAACCTGATTTTTTGCCTAAGGTCGTTTCTCCCTTTCATCTTAATGAGGAAGTGGTCTTGCCTTCCTTGTGTCCAGCACCGACTAATTCTAAGGAAAGGACCCTCCATACCTTAGATGTGGTCAGAGCCATTAAGTATTACCTGGTTGCGACTGAATCCTTCAGGAAATAGGATTTGCTCTTTGAACTGAAGGTTCTAGGAAGGGCTTGTCACCAGCCAAGTCCACTCTTAGTAAGTGGATCAGACAGGCGGTGGTGCAAGCATATTCTGCCAAGGGGAAGGAACCCCCTTTTCGGATCACAGCTTATTCTACCAGAGCTATTGGTGCCTCTTGGGCTTTTCAGCACCAGGCATCTGTTGAACAAGTTTGTAAGGCCGCCACTTGGTCTTCAGTTCATACCTTTACCAAGTTTTACAAGGTTGATGTTAGGGCCTCAGCTGATGCTGTCTTTGGCCGAAAGGTGCTTCAGGCGGTAGTGAAATGAACTACATGCTGTTCCGCACTGGGGATCCCGCCCTAATGGACACTGCTTTTGGATGTCCCACATGTCATCACTTCTGGGACTACCTGGACTGGATATAGGGAAAAATACAACTCTGTAAAACTCACCTGTAGAATTGTTTTTGAATATATCCAGTCCAGGTCGTCCCACCCCGCCCTTGTTTCATTATCTCTTGTTCGCCTGTTATGGTGATTACCATTTTTATATTGGACTGTTGTCCTTAAGTTTTTTGTTGGAGAGAGTTCATGCTGAAGCTATGTGAAGTAACATGGTTTCTTGGCCTCCCGGCCTGTCTCTTTTTCTTACTGCTTTTTAACCACTGGGAAATCATAGTGAGACACCTGCTTTTATAGGGGGCCGGGAGGAGCGACAGATTTTGATCTTGCAGTCGAGCACCCCCTGGGGGCGGAATACCACATGTTATCACTTCTGGGACTATTCAAAAACAATTCTATAGGTGAGTTTCACAGAACTGTATTTTTAGTGAAAGGAAGAGGAAATCGGGGGTGACAGTAATAGACTAAACCTGTCAACCCTGAATTTTATTCCTACCAGGAGAAGAAAACCAAAAGCTTAGCAGGTTTTTTGCAGTTCGGGTGTATAAATAAATCTCACATTAGCCAACATTTTATATGGTTTTTAATATTAAACATTAGGAGCTGGTAGTGATGCTATATAGCCAATTGGAGGTAGGTGTAGCTTGTGGGTTGCCTTGTTTGTATCAAAGATGTGGGATAGGCTAGTGGATTTGCCTCTGTTGTAGCAAATATGTAGTGTATCTTCAGTTCTATAGCAAGTAGTTGGGTACCTTAAGTGCAGGTAACAGTCATTGCAACCAACCAACTCAACTTATTCCGATCCCACGGCGCGTCTAAAAGCAGCAGCTCTGACGGCTGCATCCTTTTAGATAAATATTGATTGTACAGCAACAACATGGACAATACACATATGTTGAACTACTATTACTGTGAACTTTAGTGCGACTAACAAAAAAAAGTATTAAATGGTCTGGAGGCAGCTGCTGCAGAGGAGAAAAGTTACAGGCTAGTCTTTGTTGAATGTAAATACATTGTTTTAGTAGCAACTGCTACTAGGTTTCATGGTCTATGGTCAACCTACTTGAATAAAAGGACCAAAACGGCCAGGTGTTCCCTGTTATAGAGGCATCCCGGCTTGGGATGCACTGCATTGTGAAACTCCCTGGTATCTCCATAAGCCTTTTTCCTTCATCCCATGGCACATGTTTGGCTCTGCTGCTGTGCAGAGTGCACATCTAAAAACTTCAGGTTTTTGGCTTGTAAAACCCCTTGGTGTCCCCGTCAACTAATCTCCTCCCCCAATCCCATGTCACATGTACTACTGTATTCCAGCTCTGCATGTTTTAACCAACTACAGGGTCAGGGGATTCCCTGTCCTAGAGGCATCCTGCATATGCAGCTCAGCTAGTTTTGGTACTTTTTAACAATGCAAATGACCTTTATAATGTTTTTTGGTGTAAAAGATGTCAAATGAGCCTTTCATGTATCCCACCCAGGAAGAAGATGAGAATTCTTCAGGGATAAAAAGTGAACAAGTCAGGACCTCTGACCTTCATGAGGACAATGTAACAGAACAAACACATCACATAATTATTCCCAGTTACGCAGCCTGGTTTGACTACAATAGGTTAATGACATTTGATTATTATAAAAATGTATATTCTTAGTATACAGTACGTCCTGCTCCAGATAGATTACTTACACTTGGGTTATCCTCCGCCAGATGGCGCTGCACTGTAGAGACATGTAAAACAGGCTCCTCCCGGCTCCTCAAATACCCGGGACCTCCCACAAATCCCCAGATTTCTCTGCAGTGCTTACTGTGAAGACATGAAATTATCACTCTATCGCAGGTGAGCGGGGCTATTAGCCTGCGGCCCTGTTGGGCTATTCCCACCTGTTCCTTGTGTGACGTGCCTCCCAGCCTGGGCTGCGCTGGTCGGGTGAAGGTAGGCAGCACCATGTGTGCTTAAGGAGCGCTGCTCTGCCGCAATCCCCCACCTAAGGGTAGGCGGTATAGGCTTATGGTGAGCCTTTATGGGATGCCCCTCCCGCATTATCGCCCCATGCCCTGTGTAGCGGTGGGTCCTGTACAGAGGGCCGCCATCCTCCCTCATTCTCCCTGTAGCCTTCGGGAAGGGAATGAAGGGGGGGGTGTAGGTGAGCGTGTAGCGTGATTCGTGCATACTGCGTTTTGTCATGTCTTTTGACTAGTATGGTGTATGTGGTGTCTGCCGCCGCGCTGACGTCTTTTTTACTATTGCAAATGCGTTACCTCAGATGCTTCTGCGTTCTCATTGGCTGCTTGTCTGTGGGCTTTGCTCTGGGGGGCCTGGCTTGGCGCGCCCTGCGTCACGGCCTGCTCTGGCCCGCCCTTCAAGGTATTCTCGGCGCCATTTTGTCAGGTCGCGCGCGTGTGACGGTTCTACTTACCGCGGTCCTTAAGTGCCCTCGCGGGCGGTTTTATACTCGTTGTAGTGTGTTTGGTTCTGACACCCCTTCTTCCCACTGTGTCTTTCAGATGGGTGAAGCCATTGGCTTCTCCCGGCCCGGTGTAATTGATAGTTGGGCCTTGTATAATTACTCCCACTTCCCTAGCGGGTCATTGGGGCATCCAGGGTTGCTTATAGCATAAATCCCTACTGGCATATAGTGCCTAATAATCACCATATGGAGGCATCCCAGGATAAGGTTACTTTTGGGACAAGACCGGCTGTATGTAGCGTGTGGGCAGCCTCATGCTGACACTGACAAGGCGCGGGTCTGTGTACCCTGTGCTGAGCAGGTGCTTGCATTGCAATCTGGCCTGCCAGTGGCTGCGCCTCGTTTCACTTCACCTACTCCCCCAAGCTTAAATCTCACTCCTGCTGAGTTGCATACTAGTGGGGATTCTCAGCCTGATGCGTCTTCTAGACTGGCTACTGTTGAACAGATTATTGCGAGGTCTTTAGCGCGTAAGGGCCCTGGTAAGAAGCGGCACTTGACGCCTAATGTTACTGTTTTCCCTATGGGAACTGAGGAGTTTATGAATCTGTGTGGCTATACCCCGTCTGATGAAGGTGAGCTCTTTTCTGATTCAGGCTCATCTGATGAGAGACCAAGGGGTCATGACGATTCTGGCTCTGACTCCTGGCCCCGGATGACAATGACAGATTATTGACCCAGACCTTGAGGTTCTGTCTATCTCTCTCCCTGTTGAGGCTCCCAGGCAAAAAGGGGAGCTTTTCCATACAGCAAAATCATGTTTGGAATTTCCAGAGCAGGCACATTTCCATAACCTTGTGCTCAAGGAATGGGAGCGCCCCAGTAAACTTCCCGGGGCTCCAAAGATTTGGGATAGGAGGTATCCCTGTCCTGCTGAGGTGGTTAAATGTTGGTCATCCCCCCCCCTCGAGGTGGATGCCCCGATCATAGGGCTATCTAACACCTCTGTCATGCATTCCCCTGATTCTACTACCCTGCGGGATGCTGAGGACCGGCGCATTGACCAGCTGGCCTCCCACGCCTTTACATGTGCGGGGACGGCGCTGCGCCCGGTCTGTGCCTCTGCTATTACTGCTGTGGCCACTAGAACCCTTATCAGGAATATGCTTGATAGTGCCCCTGATGATTTTCCTTGTGAGGTGTTTAATGCACTCTCTAGTTGTGATATTTCTTGTAAATTTTGTCCTGTCAGCATTGGATGACACTATCAGAATGTGGCCCTCGTGGTGGCTATGCGCCGCTCGGTTTGGCTGCGCTCGTGGGCCGCTGACAATGCTGCCAAGAAGGCCCTCACTGGTTTTCCCTTTAAAGGACTGCGTCTGTTTGGAGACTGCCTGGACCTTTTTGCTAAGGGAGGCAGGTTACCCAAGCGCAGGCGGCAACCTCGGCCCTTTAAGGGGTCAGGGTTCCTTTCTCCTCCCCTTACCGTGATGCAAGACAGGGAATGGGGGTATTCTTCCCTGGGGCCCGGGGAGATTTCTGGGGTAGAGGCAGCGGACGTGGACATCCTGGCTCCTCCTGGGGTCCCAAAGCTAAATCCTCTCACAAGCCCCCTCAGGCATGATGGGGCGCCCTCACCCATCCGGGTGGGGGGGTCGGCTGCAGCACTTCGTTTAGGTCTGCAGGCTTCATGTCTCAGACCGGTGAATGCAGGAGGTAGTGTTCTCCGGTTACAAGTTGGAGTTTGCTGCCGATCCCCCTCCAAGATTCATCAGATCCCGGATTCCTCAGGACCCTGTGTCAGCTCAGGGGCTAGTGCAAGCAGTGCAAGGCCTCCTGGAGCCAGGGATCATCTGCCAGGTGCCTTTAAGAGAAAAAGGCAAGGGCTTTTATTCCAACCTATTCACAGTACCCAAAAAAGTATGGTTCTGTTAGGCCCATCCTGGACTTAAAGATTTTCAATAAGTTTTGTCAGGGGCAGGTGCTTTCACATGGAGACTCTGCGCTCTGCCATCAGTTCCCTGCGCCAAGCGGATTTCATGACTTCTGTGGACATCAAAGATGCTTACCTTCATATTCCTGTTTTCCCAGGTCATCAAAAGTCCCTCAGGTTCGCTCTGATGGATCAACATTACCAATTTGTGGCCTTGCCCTTCGGCCTCACTTCAGCTCCCAGGGTGTTCACCAAGGTGCTGGCTGGCGTGATGTCTCTACTCAGATGTCAGGGTGTCAGCGTGCTTCCCTATCTGGACGACATCCTCATCACTTCTCAGTCTCTACATCAGGCAGAGTTGGATACTCAGCTGGTGGTGCCCATTCTGGAGTCATTTGGATGGGTGATCAACCACCCCAAGTCTTCACTGTCCCCTTCCTTGGTAACTCCATTCCTAGGAATGAATCTGGATACAGTTCAGGCAAGGATCTTCCTTCCTCAGCAGAAGGTGGACAATCTGGTTGCACAGGCTCAGTCCCTTCTAGCTTGTCCCCATCCCTCCATCAGGCAGGGGATGCAGCTGGTGAGCCTGATGGTGGCGTGCTTCGAAGCGGTCCCTTATGCTCAGTTCCACTTGAGGCCTCTGCAACTTCACCTATTGTCTGTATGGGACAAGGACCCAGTGTCCCTGGACAGGGTCTGTGTGCTCTCCCCCACCCCCCGGTCAGGAGGTCCCTCTTGTGGTGGATGGACTCAAGGAACCTGTTGGGGGGCAGATCCTTTCTTGCCCCTTCCTGGGAGACGGTCACCACGGATGCCAGTCTATCAGGTTGGGGGGGGTTTCTGGAAGTCCCTGCGGTTCCAGGGGAGGTGGGGCCCTCAGGAGGCCCACACATCTATCAATGTCTTGGAGCTGCGAGCGATCAGGTTAGTTCTGGCTCGCTTGGCTACTCATCTTCAGGGCCTGCCTGTTCATTGTCGCTCGGACAACCAGACGGCAGTTGCTTACATCAATCATCGGGGGGGGGGGCCCGGAGCAAGAGGGCCCTCCAGGAAGTGTCTCTGATCCTGACCTGGGTGGAGGCCAATGTCCCCTGCATATCAGCGGTGTACATTCCGGGGGTGGAAAATCTGCTGGCAGACCCTCTGGGCAGGGGGACTTCTCGCCAGGGAGAATGGTCCCTCTGCAACAGGGTGTTCCAATCTCTGTGTCACCGTAGGGGCCAACCAGATGTGGATCTGTTTGCGTCCCATCACAATCACAAGCTTCCGGCCTTTGTCTCCCTGTCCCAGGATCCTCTGGCCTTGACCACTGATGCTTTGCAATGTCATGGCAGGACATTCAGTTTCTGTATGTCTTTCCTCCATTCCCCCTGCTGAGCAGGGTTCTGCGCAAGATTGTTCTGGAGGGGGTGCCAGCAATTCTGGTGGCCCCCAGGTGGCCAAGAAGAGTGTGGTTCGCAGACGTGGTGCAGATGGCAGTAGACCAGTACGTTCTGCCAGGGGTGCCAGACCTGCTCACTCAGGGCCCCTTACGCCATCCCAATTTACAAACTCTGGCTTTGACGGCCTGGCTGCTGAAACCTCCATCTTGATGGAGAAAGGCTTGTCCGCCTCGGTGGTTGATACCATGGTGAAGGCTAGGAAGAAAACTTCTTTCTCCATCTATTACAGGGTATGGTGTACCTACCTTGACTGGTGTGAGTCTAGGTCTCTTCCCTTTCGGGTGTTTTCAGTCCCCAGGGTTCTGGAGTTCTTACAGCATGGGTACGCCTCAGTACTCTGAAGGGTCAGGTTTCTGCCCTGTCTGTTTTCTTTCAGAAGTCTTTTGCTCAGCATTCTCTGATTAAGACCTTTTTTCCAGGGGGTCGCTCATGTGCGTCCCCCACGTAAACCTGTGGTCCCTGTTTGGGATTTGAGCTTGGTTTTGTCTGCCTTGCAGGGTACCCCCTTTGAACCTATGTAGGATGCTGCTCTGGCTGTTCTTACCCTCAAGGTTGTCTTTCTGGTAGCCATTACTTTGGTCAGGCGTGTGTCTGAGTTGGCGGCTCTGTCTATTCAGCCCCCACACTTTGGGAGACACCAGGACAAGGTAGTGTCTGCCTTTCATTTGAATCAAGATATTGTTCTTCCTTCTTTGTGCCCTAATCCTAGCAACACTAAGGAGAGGGTTTTGCATTCCTTGGATGTGGTCAGGTGTTGAAGTATTACCTGGTGGTCACTGCGTCCTTCAGGAAAACTGATGCTCTTTTTGTGGTCCCTTCTGGGCCCAGGAAGGGTTTGGCTCCTGCCAAGTCTACTATTAGCAAATGGATCCGTCAGGCCGTGATTCAGGCCTATTCTGCTAAAGGGAAGAGTCCCCCCTTCGCCTTACTGCTCATTTTACTCGTGCTATTGGTGCCTCTTGGGCCTTCCAGCACCAGGCTTCTGTTTGCAAGGCCGCTGCTTGGTCTTCTGTTCATACTTTTCAAAGTTTTACAAGGTTGATGTTAGGGCTTCAGCTGATGCTGTTTTTGGCCGCAAGGTTTTGCAGGCGGCAGTGGTTTAAACTGTCTGCTGTTACCTTTTTTGTTGGGGATCCCACCCTACTTTATGGACACTGCTATTGGATGTCCCAAGTGTAAGTAATCTATCTGGAGCAGGACGTACTGTATACTAAGAATAATACAATTCTGTGAAATACTCACCTGTAGAATTGGTATTATAAGTATACAGTACGTTCTGCTCCACCCCACCCTGTTGTTGCATTATTCTGGATCCCCTGTATGGTGATTGTTATCATGGTTACAGTTACCAGTTTGGGTGGTTAAATTCTCCCGGCTTCTTGTTCACTGCTTTTCAATGCTGGGGATTTGTGGGAGGTCCCTGGGTATTTGAGGGGCCGGGAGGAGCCTGTTTTACATGTCTCTGCAGTGTAGCGCCATCTGGCGGAGGATAACCCAAGTGTAAGTAATCTATCTGGAGCAGGACATACTGTACTTATAATACCAATTCCACAGGTGAGTATTTCACAGAATTGTATTTTTATAACTATATACGTTCTTTATATAAATAGCTGTTGTGTTTTCCTACAGTGTACATGCAATTGAACGCCGAGCGCTACCAGAGTTTTTTAATGGGAAGAACAAATCGAAAACACCAGAAATGTAAGTGTGCTTCATAATGGGAAATTTCGGAACAGCTATATAAACTATTTCTGTTGCTGCTTTTATAAATCTTACAATAATATTTATTGATTGTGGACTGTACACTCCACTCCAAAAAAACCCCACCACAATAACAACAGTAATAATTAAGGTGTGATGTAAACTGGCCAAATAATCCCAAGCAAAAACAAATTAATAAGGGTGGCCCAAACACCCCCCTTGGCCAGTACTTGTTGGGGACACCCTTATTTCATGTATTTATTGATTGTGTTTATATATGCGACTCAACGACTTGAGGACTACCAGTTAAAATGCCAATTCGCCTGCCACACTGCTGATTAACTGTCTTTCTAAAAAAAAAATACATTCCTGAAGATCTCTCACTTCTTAGGGGGACAGATGTTGGCCAGGCAAAAAGCTGTCCCATAATTGTGTTTTAAAGCAGACCAAAAGTGGCTCTGAAGTCTATGATTTCCTCTCCCTGGGGAATCCCGAACTGTGATGCCCCACTGTCTGAACCACCTGCCCGGCATGTTTGCCTCGTCAAAGAGCCCATGGCACATGCGCGGCATCACTCACATCCTTTTCCGGCTGTGCGCGGTCACGTCTGCCGTAACTGAATGGTTGTGTGTGGCCTGTGATTCCATTCAGTGCGCCCAGATAACTAATTGGATAAGGGACATGCCTGCGCCGTGGACTCAAGGAAAGGTAAGAACAACAGGAAATGCACAGCGGGGCATCCTAAACCGGGGTGCCCCTGGGGGCGGACCAAAACCCTAGGATAGTGAAAATCCAGAGTTTTGTTCCACTTAAAACTGACTTATTACACTGATAGAACTCTGTTTTGAAGTTTCACCATGTGAGTGTCCACCACTGACATCATGGATGCTCATGTTTATATGCAACCAGAGTGCAGGACGACAACACTGAGAAGGCCTTTTTTATTGAACAGATTACCCTAAGGTTTGACTTCCTGATATATGAGCCCTTTTTGGAAGGAACATATACATTCAGTAAGGAATACATTTTCCCTATCGGGCAGGCTGATTCATCATTAGCGGCAGGTAGCGACAGATGAGCGCCTGTAGCAGGCATTTTCAGAGCGCCCGCTAGTAGTCACTGTGCTCAGCCGTGGGTCACTAGTTCATAGCGACTCAGTCGCTGTGCAGTAATGTTAAATACATTGTGAGGAGTCGCTATTTGACCAGTACAGCGCTGTATGGGAGCGCATGTTAGCGACTGCTCATAGCGACCGACTCACACCATATTCAGCAAAAAAACAGCCTCACAAATCTCTGGCGCTGAAAAATGCTTGTCTGTAGCCCAGAGCGCAGGAGGCGGTGTGCTTAAAGTCTGTTTTTCAGCATCTATCCACTAGTAACAAAGCGAAAACATATGGAATTACATTGTAGGAACATTGTAACACTTTAATGGCAGACCTGTAATGTCATTTCTGAAGAAATATATAAAAATGATAAAATTGTGAAAAAAATGCTTTTTCAATGCCAGAAAAGGTCACAGAATTATTTGTGATGTTTTGGAAAAAAAAAAAAACAAATACCCCGTTTAAAGAGAAGAAAAGGCTCGTCCATTGAAATGTATGGGAGCGCGACAGGTAGCGAGAGGTCTTACCTGGCGCTATGCAAGGCTGAACACCGGCGCTGTTCGCTGAGGCTGTGAAAATGCTGAATCAGACGCTACATGGCGCTATCCCAGTGGCTAAACAGATTCTGCTTAATAAATGTGTAATTGCGTGCCGTGTCCGGCGTTCACCAGTCGCTACCTGTCGCTACCTCTCATTAACCAGCCACTACCTGACGCTAGCCCTTCTTAAATAAGGGCCTAAGTAAATCATCAGTTGCTATGGGCAACACCTCGCTTATCTACAATCCCCTCCAGAGCTTTTTTCTATAAGTAAGAATATAAATCTTATAAAAACTGTACATTCGTTTATAACACATTGCCAGTGCTAGCTAGGGATGTGAATTGGCAAGAATCTGGCGATACAATATGTATCACGATACACATATGACGATACAAAATATCCCGATATATCCTGATTCTGGCTTATAGACCATATATAGCTTTGGAAAACCTAGAGGCCGATTCATTAATAGCGCCAGGTACCGACAGATGAGCGACAGTAGCGTGATTTTCACAGCGCCCGCTAGTATTCGCTGTGCTTGGGCGTTGTTCGGCTGTTGACAGCGACTCAGTCGGTGTGCGGTAATGTTGAATACGGGGTTAGGAGTCGCTGTTTGACAGGTTCCGCGCTGTATGGGAGCGCATGACAGCGAATGGCCATAGCAAACGGCTCCCAGCATATTCATTAACAAATCACGCTCCAAAAATTCTCGCGCTGTGAAATGCTTGTTTAAACCCCAGAGCGCTGGCGGCGATGGGTTAAAAGTAGTTTTTTAAGCCCCAAACAACCATATTTTTTGAAAAAAAAACAACAAGTTTTTCAAAACATTTTGTAATATGAATACATTAATATCAGACCTGTAATATCAATTCTGCACAAATTTTTTAATTTATTTTTTTACCTTAAAAAAAATATCTAACATTGCAGAAGTGGTCACAGAATTTTTGACATTTAAAAAAAACAAAAAAACAAACAAAAAAAACATTAATAGCAATTAATTAAGAATATTTAAAGATTGTTCCATTGAAATGCATTGGAGAGCGCCAGGTAGCGAGAGGTCATACTTGTCGCTGTTCAAGGTCGCTCGCTGGCGCTGTGGGGTGAGGCTGGAATAATGAGGAATGATTCGCTATCTGGCGCTAGCTCAGTCGCTAAGCAGGATCGGCTTGATAAATGTGTGATTGCGGATGGGAGCCGGCGTTCTCGTGGCGGTGAGCGTCATTACCGTTCGCTCACCATTCGCTACCTGGTGCTATCCCTTGTTAAATAAGGGCCCTAATCTACACATCATTACAACATTCTCACATACATAACAACAACGCAGGACGACTCTCATGGGATCTCGTTGTTTCTCTGCTGCAGATGGAACAGAGCTGCTGAATACCAGGCTCTTGTGCAGTGCGCTGCTAACTAGTGGTCGGGAGTAAATGTTACTTACCGTACAAATATTTTATAAAAAATGGATTTGAAAATATTTTGCATCAATACCAGTATTGTGTAGTGAAATATCACGATATTTAACAGAATCAATTTTTTCTGACACCCCTAGTGCTAGCTGATATTTGGCTGCCTGCAAGTTATCTGATTTGGGGAATTAAGGATATTATTAAACGTTTGCTGTCTGTCAGAATGTGAATGAAATAAACAGAGCCGCACAATAATGAAATTGATATCCTTGTTTAGCTATCTAGCCTATCGAAACTTCATGATTGACACATATCGACTAAACCCTCAGGAATACCTCACTTCCACAGCATGCCGACGTAACCTGGCGGGAGATGTTTGTGCCATTATGAGGTGCGTTTTTTAGAAACCTCTAGAAAAATTACTTTTCCAAAGATCAATGGATTTCCTTGTATGACGTTTTGGATGATTTATACAGGGTCCACGCATTCCTGGAACAGTGGGGATTAATAAATTACCAGGTGGATGCCGAGAGTCGTCCAACACCAATGGGACCACCTCCCACTTCACATTTTCATGTTTTAGCGGACACACCATCAGGATTGGTACCACTTCAGCCAAAAACACCACAGGTAGTCACTTTTTCATGTACTTCCCTTTAAGGGACTGTAAACTTTACAGCAGTAAAGAGGCAACATGGTTTCAAAGTGTCACTTCCTTTGAGTTCATTCCTCCAGGACCATGCAAAAAAGTCACAGTAGTCCCGCAGCTGTCTGACATGCCCTTCCCAGCTCAGCCACGAACCAGTGTGTTCAGGGACACATGCACCACAATTCCGCATGTCCTTGAACCATGTGCCAAAGCCATGAGTGAAATTTCTCTTCATGCGCCACTTTACAACTCACATGGCAGTTCACAGTTTTTAGGTTTTAAAATATTACATTGAAAAAAGCCATGCCGCTATTGCTGGAATGTTTTTTTTTCAATGAAAATAAAAAATATCAGTAGCTTACCTTACATTGAGTCCCTCCAGCGCTCTCCTTCCTGCTATGGCCTTGATTCACTAAGAGTTGAAAAAAATTCTCATGGAAGTAAAAAATTCAATTCATGAGAAAGAAGCCTGAGAATGTCACTGTTAGTGAATCACCAGATAGGAACACAATGAAAGTCTATGGCACTTTTTTACTCCTGAGAAAAGTATTGAACTTTTTACCCCTTTTTGCCTGTAGTAGCAAAGTGCCTTTGACTTTCATTTTCTTCCTATCTGGTGATTCACTAACAGTGAAATTCTCAGGCTTTTTTTGTCATGAATTGAATTTTTTGCTACCATGAGAGTTTTTTTCTGCTCTTAGTGAATCAAGGCCTATGTCTGTGTCTTAGTGAGGAAATCACTTCCTCATTCAGCTTTCAGTCTTCACCCCACTGACCTGATCCTTCAATCAACCTTCAGTGAACCAGGAACGTTAACACCCCCACTCCCTCCCCAGATGCCCTGATTGGCAGCATCTCTCTGCATCTATGAGACCCCGCCCTCCTCTCTAGCCACACTATGTGCTGGCAGTAATAACTAGAGGCACAACAATGCACTTATTTTTTATTATGATATATAAAGCACACAGTGTGCTTACATCACATTGCTGTTGTCAAGAGAGCCAACTACCCCAGCCACCAGGTAAGGAACTGGTAACCGAAACATAGAGGCTGCCTGGCTGGCCCCTGGTTCTGTGGGTATAACAGCCCTTGTGCCCTTTGGTGTGGGAGTGGTGCTCTTCCAGAGGTCCATAGTCACCCCTGGAAAAAGCCTGTGCTCATACCGATAGGCAATAGGCTTTTCTGCTGCACTCCCGGAGTCCCAAATGGAACTCCTACTCTGTGAACCGGTATAGAGGTCCCCTGGACAAGAGGGGGGCAGAGGGAGTTTCCCCAGGAAGCCAATATCAGAGAGGCTTCACCACAAATGCCTTGGCTCAAAGTGCTGAATCGACCCTAATATCTGCCCAAAGCTATGTGTTAGGGATATCTACACACATCAGAATTGCAATAGCAATAAAGTTGACGAACAGTCAAAAATGACTTAAACCAGACCAGCACAACAAACAGTGCTCATATGCATCCCTCCCCAGGGCAATTTAGATTTACAAATTAAATTAAAAACCCTTGCTGTGGTAAATTTTTAAAAACAAAATGGTGGCTCATGCATTTGCAGGCCACCTGCAAACAGTGCTGCTGGGCTTCCTGTTACTGCGCATTGTCAGTTATGTCAGTTGAATACAGGCAGCAGCATGGCTGAGATGCTGGAAGAGGAAGCTCCAAAATGGCCACTACCTTTCCTTTCCAACTGTGCCAGGCTGTTGGTGCAGTTTAAGCCGTTATTCCCGCTCAGACTGGGACAAGGAGCAGGCCGTTAGAACTGAGCCCTTTCACAAACCTGTTACCCCGGATTCTTATTCATTTATGGATTGTAGAAGTAATCCCTTCACTTGCCATCTACCAAATTTATTGAGATTTTTTTGTTATTACACTTTTACACTTATAAGTATTATAGGCTGGGTTTCAATATGGACCAAACCCTGATTTGGCCAGCCATGGACTTTATAGTAAACCATATAATCCCACTCTGGGGGGGATCTTTGTGTGAGTTTTGGTCCTCTTTAACATATGGGCTCTTGTTTTCTTTACATACTATATGACCACTTTTAATTAATAGAAATTCTTTTTTTCTGTTTTCACTCACACCTGGCTCTTGCTCATCGGATTTTTCTTTATATTCTCCATAGACATCTGCCTCACAACAGATGCTGAACTTTCCAGACAAAGGCAAAGAAAAACCAACTGACCTGCAAAACTTTGGGCTACGAACTGACATGTATAGCAAGAAGAATACTACTTCCAAGGTAAGACAATTGTTTTGCAGCAGTTGCTAAACTGATCATTACAAAGGTCTAGATCAGGGGTTCCACTTACAGTTTTCCAAAGGTCTCAGATACCACCCAATACATCTAATTTTTTATGTCAAAACTCAGAAAAGTAAACGTACCCGGTCTGTAGTAATGGTATTCAAAGCAGAACAAAACCTGGTGTTGTTGGCCTTTCCCCCGATTTTGGATGTCCTACTGTGTTAAACCCCCTGGGGCGCCTGGTCCAATCAGAGCTGTTTACAAAAGGGAGCAAGTGCATCCCCTGCATCTTCAGGCTGGAGTGCACGCACCGCTGGGGATATGGCGCTCTTGCTCCACATTGAAGTCAATGAGAGCCCTTTGCTGAGTGATAGAATCATGGCAAAGGGCTCTGATTGGACGAGACCCAGTGAATGAGCCTTGGGCCGAGGAAAGGTGAGTTTTACTGGACGAAATGGGGGGGGGGGGGTGTACACAGCAGATGACAAAACCCGGGATAGTCTTCGGGTATTTTGTGAGAAATTTAAAGCCTTCTATTTTTTTCACTTTTTGTGAGTGAAGATACCCTTTAAATGTTCTGAGGCAAAGCATATTAATGTGGGACAGTGAATCAGGCTCTTTCTTGGAACTTTTAATGGGGACCTGCAGCCTATTACCTGCATCTAAACATTTCTTCTACCACCCACTAGGGAGAGCCATATTGGCAGACACACCAGAAACCAGAGGAAACACAGCAGCAGATGATGGAGGTGGCTGCTGCATTGTTTTCTGCAGTTTCTGGTCTGTCTACAGGTAAAACTGATCACTCACTGAGGGCTGTTGGAGAGATGTTTAGGTGCACATAATAAGAGTGAAAGTCGGGGAGGCCGATTCATTAATAGCGGCAGGTAGCGACAGTTGAGCGACAGTAGCAGTATTTTCACAGCGCCCGCTAGTAGTCGCTGTGCTTGGCCGTTGTTCGGTTGTTGATAGCGACTCAGTCGGTGTGCAGTAATGTTGAATACGGGGTTAGGAGTCGCTATTTGACAGGTTCCGCGATGTATGGGTGCGCATGATAGCGACTGGTCAGAGCGACCGGCTTCCACCATATTCATCAAAAAATCATGCTCCAAAAATTCAAGCGCTGTGACATGCATGTTTAAACCCCAAAGTGCTGGCGGCGATGTGTTAAAAGTAGTTTTTTAACCCCCAAACCACCATATTTTTGGCAAAAAAAAAAAAATTTTTTTTAAAGAATTTAGTAATATGAATACAATAATATCAGACCTGTAATATCAATTCTGCACAAATTTTTTTTTTTTTTTTTTACCTTAAAAAAATTATCTAACATGGCAGAAGTGGTCACAGAATTTTTTATTAATTACATTAATAACAATTAATTATGAATATTTGAAGATTGTTCCATTGAAATGCATTGGAGAGCGCCAGGTAGCGAGAGGTCATACCTGTCGCTGTTCAAGGTCGGACGCTGGCGCTGTGGGGTGAGGCTGGAATAATGATGAATGAGTGGCTATCTGGCGCTATCTCAGTCGCTAAGCAGGATCGGCTTGATAAATGTGTGATTGTGGTGGGGAGTCGGCGTTCTCGTGGCGGTGCCCGTCATTACCGGCCGCTCACCAGTCGCTACCTGTCGATATTCCTTCATAAATAAGGGCCTGAGAGGAAGCATATCAATGTGGAAACGTGCACATGCTTCCCCTCAGCTTTGAAGCAGACTGAAATTCAAAAACAACTGCTTGTCTACTTGGACTGTCTACTCACAGGCAGAAGACTTTTGCTTCGCTTTAAATTTTTAAAGAATCTTGTGCACATGTGAAAGTGTAGAGCGATGCTGCTACCCATCAAGAATAACAACAGTTCAGGCTCCGACTTGTAATCTTAATAACTAATAACCACCAGCTACTCGCTACTATCTCTGGGAAAGGAGACCTGCGATTGGCCGTCAGGCGGTTCTGTGGGCCGTAGTCGCGTCCTCTGTGCCAGCCGCCGGCAGGACCTGCCCACATGACCGCATGGTGGCCAATCGTGGGACTCCTTTCCCGGCACTGGCTCGTAATGAAGGTGGGTATTCGCAGCGTTCTGTGCAGTTAGGTGCGAGAGGGCATTCTGGATGCCCCCTGAGCGTCTTGCTATCAGCGGAGGGACCAACGCCCGTTGGTCCGGTTTAAATGGAGGTAGATGGGTAATGCTTGTGCTTCAAGCCATCACTGCATAGACCCAGCAATCTATTAAAACGGACCAACACAGTACAGTGTGCATGTTGGTCCCTGCTGCTATATGACATCCTGGAGGGGGGGCATCCAGAATGCTGGAGCCCCTCGCACATAACATTCTGTTGCGAGGGGCCTGTAATATAGCGTAAGGGAACAACATTTGCTTTGCGTGGGTGTTGGTCCACTTTAATGCATTGACGATGCCATTTAACAGCAAGTCTCATGGAGATATAGGTTTGTGTTCAGTATTATAGGCCCTATAGATTGTATTGGTAGGCATCTAACAATAGATCTAATAGACAAACCTTTCCCACATTAAAGTGGACCAACACCCAGGGGTGATCGGCCCGGGAATCTATAAGATTCCCGGGCCGATCACCTCCCTCACCGCGGGATATCCGAGATCCGGATGTCCCGCGGTGAGGGACCCCCCCCAAAAGCCCCAAAAAACTCACCTGATCGGCGGCGGCAGCGCCTGTCTGAATGGCGGGGGCGGGAGCACGTGCATAGCCTGAGAATACAGGGGATGGGATGGGATTGTAAACGCTATTCGCCAAATTACATAGGCATGGCAAACTGCTCTGAATGGAAAAGAGCCCGTACATGCGCCATTAAACCGGGCAAAGGTAAGCTGATACCAACCATCTAGGGGGTTTCACACAGCGGGCATACCAATTCAGGAACCCCGGGGGGAATGCCAACAGCTGACCCTGGAATCTTAGATTCTTTTGTTCCACTTTAATTTTAAAGTTACTGTAAATGAGATGTATGTTACCTGTCCCAGTCGTTTCTATGATGTTTTAATATACAGTTCATTCTTCTTAATGTGGATAAACATGTCCCTGCTTTTTAGAGTAAATCTGCTGCAAGTGCCACACGGGAATGGACTGAACAAGAGACTCTACTGTTACTCGAGGTAATGAGGGGTGCTTTATTTAATATTAATAATAAAAGTGAGTGTTAATCACTTCTCCCTTTTCTAGGTTTTAGCACTGTTTGTTGTGTTTCTGTTGTGTAGTAAGTACCGTGAATCGCTAAACACATTTTTTAATAAGCTCACTATGCTAGACCACAGCATGTCCTAAACGGTACCCTGTTTTCCCGAAAATAAGCCCTGCTCAGAAAATAAGCCCTAGACATATTGGTATAATAAACCTCAATGCGTCCAAACATGATGCACATCCATTAAAGTGGACCAACACCCAGGATTTTGACTATCCTGGGTTTTGGTCCACTTCGGGGGGGCACCCCGATTGGGGGTGCCCCGCTGTGTGAAACCCCCCAGAAGGCCCCAAAAACTCACCTCACCACGCTCCCACGTGACCGCGCCGTCCAATCCCCGCCGACGGACAAGCGGGTGACAGCGACGGACAAGACAGCGCGTCCGCCGCCGCCTCCCGCACGTCACTCTTACAGGGCACGCGCCCGCGCCGGCCGTTCACAAACGGCCGGCGCGCGCGCACGCACGTCTAGAGAGGCGCGCGGGAGGCGGCGGCAGGTAAGGTAAGGTTTTTTGGGGTTTTGGGGGGGTTTCACCCCGCGGGACATCCCGATCTCGGATGTCCCGCGGTGAGGGAGGTGATCAGCCCGGGAATCTTATAGATTCACAGGCCGATCACCCCTGGGTGTTGGTCCACTTTAAAAACAATTCCTTGTATTCATATGATAGTCACTTGAGAGGTAGCACAATAGAAAATATCATGTACATTGATTGAATCAACTGAGAGGTAGCACAATAGAAAATATCATGTACATTGATTGAATCAACGTACATCACTGTACATTCAATCAATGTACATGATATTTTCTATTGTGCTACCTCTCAAGTGACTATCATATGAATACAAGGAATTGTTTTTAATGGATGTGCATCATGTTTGGACACATTGAGGATTTTCCAAGTATACAGCACGTCCTGTTTCACAAATATTCTTTACGCTTGGGATATCTGCCACAAGGTGGCGCAGTGGACTGCAGAAGAGACTTGTGGCGTCTCCCGGCCCTATAAAAGGACAGGAACCTCCCACAAATTCCCAGTTTCCTTTTGCAGTCTGGACTGCGAAGATAGAAGATGGCTCTCTATATTACGCAGGCGAGCGGGGCTTACCAGCCTGCGGCCCTGCAGGACTATTCCCACCCTCTCTGGACCCACTGCCTCCCAGCCTAGGCTGCCTGGTTCGGGTGAAGGTAGGACAGTGCCAGGGTCAGGTGCTGGAGGAGCGCTGCTCCAACCGCAATCCCTATACCTGCAAGGGTAGGCGGTTCAGGCTTATGGTGAGCCTTATGGGATGCCCCTTCCTGCCTTATTGTTGGCCTTTCCCTGCCCCCCCTCCACTGCCCCCCCCCTTCTCCCTAGCTAAGCATGCCTTGGGTGCGCCTACTGTTGCTCTTCCCTGCCTCGCTCTCCCCGGAGAGCTCTCGGGGGGGGGGGGGGGGGGGTGGATTTGTAGGCGGTGTGGTTGCACATTATATTTTATTTGTTTTTTACTTGAATTGTGCGCGCTTGCCGTCGCGCCATTTTGTACGGCGCTCCGCGGCTGGCGGCGACATTCACCTCACGTGTTGCTGCGCTGTCATTGGCGCTGGGGGGTCACGTGGAGCGCGATTCGCCCTCTTGGGGGGGGGGGGCGCGGTCCCTCTCATGGTGGCTGGACTCAAGGAATCTCCTAGTGAGCAGGGCCTTTCTGCCTCCTTGCTGGGAGACTGTCATCACAGATGCCAGTCTGACAGGTTGGGGGGCTTTTGGATGTCTCTGTAGTTCCAGGGTCAGTGGGGTCCTCAGGAGGCCCATGTTCCCATCAACATTCTGGAACTGCGGGCGATAAGGTTGGTTCTTTTCCAGTTGACTCCGCACCTTCGAGGTCGGGCTGTTCAGGTTCGCTCGGACAACCGGACGGTGGTTGCCTACATCAATCATCAGGGAGGGACTCGGAGCAAGCGAGCCCTCAAGGAAGTGTCCCTGATACTGTCCTGGGCGGAGGAGAATGTTCCCTGCATGTCGGCAGTGTACATCCCGGGAGTGGAGAACCTGGAGGCAGACTCCCTGAGCAGGGGGATGTCTCGGCTGGGGGAGTAGTCCCTCAGCGTGAGGGTGTTTCACTCTCTGTGCCACCGCTGGGGTCTGCCGGATGTGGACCTGTTTGCTTCATGTCACAATCACAAACTTCCATTCTTTGTCTCTATGTCTCAGGATCCTCTGGCCTTTGCCATGGATTTGCTGGCAATGACTTGGAAGGGGTTTCGGCTCCTCTATGTGTTCCCTCTGTTTCCTCTGTTGGGCAGGGTGCTGCGCAAGGTAGCCCAGGAAGGGGTGCCAACCATTCTGGTGGCCCCCTGTTGGCCAAGAAGGGTGTGGTTTGCAGACATCGTGCAGTTGGCAGTAGATCAGTACGTCCTGCCCAGGGATCCAGATCTGCTCACTCAGGGGCAGCTGTGCCATCGCAATTTACAAACGCTTGCTTTGACGGCTTGGCTGCTGAAACCTTCATTTTGATGGAAAAGGGTTTGCCGGCCTCTATTGTTGTTACCGTGATTAGGGCTAGGAAGTCCTCGTCCTTTATCTACTACAGGGTCTGGCATGCTTACATTGCCTGGTGTGAGTCCAAATCTCTTCCCTGTAGGGTGTTTTCTGTTCCCAGGATTTTGGAATTCTTGCAACATGGGTTGGATTTGGGCCTTCAACTTAGTACCCTCAATGGTCATGTTTCAGCTCTGGCAATTTTTTTTTTCCCAAAGATCTTTTGCCAGTCACCGTTTGGTTAAGACTTTCTTTCAGGGGGTTTCTCATGTGCGTCCGCCACGTAAACCTATGTTACCAGTTTGGGATTTGAATCTGGTGTTGTCTGCTCTGCAGGGTCGTCCTTTTGAGCCTCTCCGTGAGGCCGCTTTGCCCATTTTGACTCTTAAGGTAGCCTTTTTGGTGGCCATTACTTCTGTCAGGCGTGTTTCTGAGTTGGCGGCGCTCTCCATCAAACCTCCTTATTTTGAGCGACACCAGGACAAGGTGGTGTTTCGGTTTAAACCAGATTTCTTGCCTAAGGTTGTGTCTGCTTTTCATCTGAATCAGGACATTGTCTTGCCTTCCTTGTGTCCTAATACTGCTAATTCCAAGGAGAGGACTCTGCATTCTTTGGATGTGGTCAGTGTTCTTAAATTTTACTTGGTAGCTACTGAGTCTTTCAGGAAGACTGATGCTCTTTTTGTTCTTCCTTCTGGTCCTAGGAAGGGTTTGCCTCTGGCTAAGTCCACTATCAGCAAGTGGATTCGTCAGGCGGTGGTACAGGCCTATTCTGCTAAGGGGAAGGAACCTCCCTTCCGCCTTACTGCTCATTCCACTCGTGCTATTGGGGCCTTTTGGGCCTTTCAGCACCAGGCTTCTGTTGAACAAGTTTGTAAGGCCGCAACTTGGTCTTCTGTTCATACTTTTTTCAAGTTTTACAAGGTTGATGTTAGGGCCTCAGCTGATGCTGCTTTTGGCCGCAAAGTTCTTCAGGTGGCATTGGTTTAAACTGCCCGCTGTTGTTCTTGGGGATCCCACCCTACTTTACGGACACTGCTTTTGGACGTCCCAAGCGTAAAGAATATTTGTGAAACAGGACGTGCTGTATACTTGGAAAAATACAATTCTGTGTGTACTCACCTGTAGAATTGATTTTGTAGTGTACAGCACGTCCTGTTTCACCCCACCCTTGTTATCATTTTTCTTGGTTACCTCTGTATGGTGATTTGTTCAAATGTTTGGTTGGGGTTCCTTCATTTTTATTCTCCCGGCTTCTTGTCTAACTGCTTTGTAACACTGGGAATTTGTGGGAGGTTCCTGTCCTTTTATAGGGCCGGGAGACGCCACAAATCTCTTCTGCAGTCCACTTCGCCACCTTGTGGCAGATATCCCAAGCATAAAGAATATTTGTGAAACGGGACGTGCTGTATACTACAAAATCAATTCTACAGGTGAGTACTCACAGAATTGTATTTATTATACCAATATTTGCCTCCTGTATATTTCATAGCCTATATTTAATGATTTTAGAGACGTTAATAATAAACATGAATTAATTTTAAAATCATGTATCTTTGAATACTTATTGGCGGGGTCGATCTCAGAGGTTTACGTCTAGCAAGTTGTGACTGACCTATGCCCAACTAAACCAGATTTTCTGTATTTCAAATAAACCCTGGGCTCGTACCAGCACAAGTTATTATGTTGATGTTTCTGAGGTTAGGGTCACTAAAATAGAGGTCTTACGGCCCCCCGATAGTGGATAACCGTAGACACCTCTTGATCTGTTTTTTGTATCTTTGAGTAGTGAGTGAGTAGGAGATAAAAGAAGGATTAATCAGAACTGTTGGTTATGGAGGGGTATTGCAGAGGGAGTTTTATCTTTGCTGTTTAGGGAAAGGGAAGGAATGGTTAGTCAAAGTAAAGTTTAGAGAGCCAGGGCAAAACATTGCAAAGAGAAAAGTACAGAGTGTTACATTTTCCTATTGTCCAATGCCCTTAATCAGTCCACACTTCTATAAGCAGTAACTCCCTGGAAGACTGTATGGAATATTCATCTGCATGAAAATGCAAATTTATAGGAAGAAAACCAGACATAGCTGGAACTTGTAGTTAAACTAATAATGCACGTTATTCGTTATCTGAACATGTAACATTGTCATAGCAAGCTTATTGGCATCTCCCCCAGAGCTAAGCCTGATTCGGTGAATAAATAAAAATAAGATGCACCCTGTTTGCCTGATATCACAGTAGCTTCTCTGTCTGGAATAGCTGCAGCCCCGAAGTTGATACTCTGCATATCAGTGACTATAATTCAATCAATCACTGCACCATGACAGTGCCACTGATGGCTTTGATTGGGGGACTAAGCAGTCACTCAGGCTCATCTGGTGGATCGGGAACTCTTTGTCGCGCAAGTGAGGATTTTTTTTTAATTCATGTAATGTGCTTCTTGCTTAGTGTTGATGGAATAATTTGGTTCAACTGTCGTTAAAAATTATTTCTCCGGACTGTAAAATAACCACTAAACTCCGGGTGGTCAGGTAAAAAACGCTCAACAGACTAGGTGTGAGAACCTGCGCGCTACAGAAGGTGAGTGTAGAGTTTTTTTTTATTTTTAGAAGCGGGGCAAAATACCCTCAGTATTTTTTATTTCCCACATCCATACCTGTGATGGAAAAGATATGTATACAGATGCATAAAAATATTTCCATCTGTACATTTCAGGCTTTAGAAATGTATAAAGACGACTGGAACAAGGTGTCTGAACATGTCGGCAGTCGCACTCAAGATGAATGTATATTACACTTCCTGCGACTGCCTATTGAGGATCCATATTTGGAGGACTCTGAAGCATCGCTTGGTCCTTTGGCTTACCAGCCAATACCTTTTAGCCAGTCTGGCAATCCTGTAATGAGCACTGTAGCCTTCCTAGCCTCCGTGGTGGACCCCCGGGTAGCATCTGCGGCAGCCAAATCAGCTCTAGGTATGGTTTTATTGTTCCATTGCAATCAGTGTTCATAAAAAATAAAAAAAAAAGTACATCCATTTAAAAAATTGCACCACTGTTCCTCATAGAGGAGTTTTCAAAGATGAAGGAAGAAGTTCCTACAGCATTAGTAGAAGCCCATGTACGGAAAGTAGAGGATGCTGCCAAAATCACTGGAAAAGCTGACCCAAACTATGGCCTGGAAAGCAGCGGCATTGCTGGTACAACGGGTGAGGAGAACGAGAGGATAAGTGAGCGGATAAGTGAACGAATAGGGGAGCAGATAAGAGAACGAATAGGTGAGTTCTGTGGTCTAACATTTGTTCATGTATAGTCATTGCCAATACATTTTTTATGATATTGTTTTTTTCACCTGTAGAGGAAAATAGCACAGAGGAACCCCCTTCAGAACCACAGCCCACAGAAGAGAAGAAGGAACCTAAGGCAAGTATTATATTTTACACAAGGTACTTCATGTGTTTTAACGCTTTTGCTCTTGAATCAGTTTTTAAGTCTTACAAAGCTGGGCTACCAGATATTCCAAGTATACAGCACGTCCTGTTCCAGAATATTCCTTACACATGGGTAATACATCCACAAGATGGTGCTGGACTGCAGAAAAAGACTTGTGGCACTCCCGGCCCCTTAAATAGACAGGAACCTCCCACTAATTCCCAGTTCTTTTCTGCATTCTGGACTGCGAAGATAGAAGATGGCTCTCTACTCTGCGCATGTGAGCGGGGCTTATTAGCCTGCGGCCCTGCAGGGCTATTCCCACCCGTTCCGAACCCACTGCCTCCCAGCCTCAGCTGACCGGTTCGGGTGAAGGTAGGTTTAGCACCAGGGTCAGGTGCTGAGGAGCGCTGCTCCTACCGCAGTCCCTGCTCTGACAGGGTAGGCGGTTAGGCTTATGGTGAGCCTTGTGGGATGCCCCCCCCGCAATCTGGGTTTTGCTTTACCCCTTACCCCCTTAGGTGCCCCCCCATCCCCCCTCCCTTCTCCTATCTTTTGGGCCGCTGCTGCTCTCCCTTGCCTCGCCCTCCCCTGGGGAGATCTCTGGGGGGGGGGGGGGGGGGTTGGGTTGGGGTGGCGGTGATCACTTTAATTGTGTGTGTGTTTGGTCTTACTTCCACTTGTGCGCCG
This sequence comes from Gastrophryne carolinensis, assembly GCA_027917425.1. NCBI lineage: Eukaryota > Metazoa > Chordata > Amphibia > Anura > Microhylidae > Gastrophryne > Gastrophryne carolinensis. Next base: position 161,694,942 of record CM051236.1, read on the forward strand.
CCCCGGCACGCTTGTACCGTGCTCCGCGGACGGCGGCGAAATTTCCTCAGAATGCTGCGGTGCCGTGATTGGCTGTCCGGATCACATGGGGCGCGATTCGTGCTCTTCGGGGGGGGGGGGGGGCGTACTCTGTGGATGACGCCTTTTGCATCACATCTCCACGGCCCGCCCCTCGAGGTCTATGCCATTTCTCCCCTCTCTGGTGCTACGTGTGCTGCTGGCTCCCTGTGCGGTCCGTGAGTACCCTTGCGGGGTGGTTTTTCTCTGTCTATTTTTCTCGTGTGTATACTTATGGGGTTGTCTCTTATGTTTTTCAGGCGGGGTGAACTCAGTACTGTGGTTTCTCCCGGCCCTCTCCCCTTGGCAATCTCCCACTTTTCGCTAGCAGGCTTTTGGGGCATCCCGGGTAGCTATTATTAGCGTTAACCCTATATTGGTCTCCATATGGAGGCTTCTGGGGATAATGTGTTTGGGGTTCCTTCAGGACAAGCCCGGCTATGTGTGGCGTGTGGGGTATCCCCTATAAGTGATGATGTTAGGGTGTGTGTACCCTGCGCCCAGCAGGCGATTGCGCTGCAGCCGGGGTCATCTGTTACTGGCCCTGGGGCTGCGCCCCCTCTGGCTTCGCCTACCCCCCACGCTTACATTTGACCCCCAGTGAGGGGCATACTAGTGGGGAGTCCCAATCTGATTTGGCTGCACGGGTGACCAGCATTGAACAACATATTGCTGGGTCAGTCCTGTGTAAGGCTTCTGTCAAGAAGCGGCATTTATCCCCGGCTGTTTTCCTCTTCCCTGTTGAGGCTGAGGAATTTTTTGACATTTCTGGTTATTGTCCCCTTGAGGAGGGGGAATTATTCTCTGACTCAGAATCCTTTGGAGACGACCCATGGTCCTATACGCCGCTCTGTCTGGCTGCGTCAGTGGGTAGCTGATATTGCTGCTAAAAAAAGGTCTCACTGGGTTCCCCTTTAAGGGGAACACTTGGACCTGTTTGCAAGGGGAGGTAGGTTACCCCAACGCAGGAGGCCGTCTCGGCCCTTTCAGGGATCTGGTGCCTCTCTCCCCTCCTTTCGGGCTCCAAGGGCCGGACGAGGGGTCTCTTTTACTGGAGCACGTGGAGACTATTGGGGCAGTGGCAGGGGACGTGGCTGCCCCGGCCTCTTCTGGGGTCCCAAAACCAAATCCTCTCCCAAGCCCCCTCAGGCATGAGGAGGCGCCCTCACCCATCCGGGTGGGGGGACGGCTTCGGCTCTTTGCTCATGTCTGGAGGCGACGTGAAGCAGACAGGTGGATCCAGGAGGTGGTTTCCTCCGGTTACAATAGAGTTTGCAGCCTGGCCGCCCCCAAGATTCATCAGATCCTGGATGGCTCAAAATCCTCTGTCAGCTCAGAGCTTGTGTCATGCTGTCCAAAACCTTCTGGAGTTGGGGATCATCTGCCCAGTGCCTTTCAGGGAAAGGGGCAGAGGCTTCTGTTCCAATCTCTTCACGGTCCCCAAAAAGGACGGGTCCCTCAGGCCCATCTTGGATTTAAAGCATCTCAACAAGTTTGTCAGGTTCAAGCATTTTCGCATGGAAACCCTGCGCTCAGCAGTCCACGCACTGAGCCTGGGCTACTTCATGACTTCTGTAGACATCAAGGATGCTTACATTCATGGACCTATCTTTCCAGGTCATCAGAAATTCCTCAGGTTCGCTCTGGAGGATCAGCACTACCAATTTGTGGCCTTGCCTTTTGGTATCACCTCGGCTCCCAGGGTATTCACCAAGGTGCTGGCGGGCGTGATGGCCTTGCTGAGATCTCAGGGCATTCGCATCCTTCCTTATCTGGACGACATTCTCATCATGTCTCAGTCCTTCCATCGGGCCGAGCTGGATACCCAGTTGGTGGCATTCACACTAGAGTCCTTCGACTGGGTTATCAACCATCCCAAGTCTTCCCTGTCACCGTCTCAGGTGAGGTCCTTTCTGGGCATGACTCTGGATACATCTCAGGTCAAGATTTTTCTCCCTCAACAGAAAGTGGAGAGTCTTCAAGTTCAGGCCCAGTTCCTTCTTTCTTGTCCTCATCCCTCCATGCAACAGGTGAGCCTGATGGTGTCTTGTTTCGAGGCGGTACCCTATGCTCAGTTTCACATGAGACCTCTTCAGCTACACCTCTTATCAGTGTGGGATTGGGACCCTGTGTCCCTGAATCAGGTGTTTGCTCTGTCCCCCCTGGCCAGACGGTCCCTCTCGTGGTGGCTGGACTCAAGGAACCTGTTGGTGGGCAGAACCTTTCTGCCCCCTTGCTGGGAGACTGTTACCATGGATGCCAGTATGACGGGTTGGGGGGGCTTCTGGAAGTCCTTAAAATTCCAGGGTCAGTGGGGCCCTCAGGAGGCCCATACCCCTATCAACATTCTGGAACTGAGGGCGATAAGGTTGGTTCTCGCCCAATTGACTCCACACCTTCGGGGTCGGGCTGTTCAGATCCGATCGGAAAACCAGGCAGCTGTGGCCTACATCAATCATCAGGGAGGGACCCGGAACAAGAGGGCCCTCAAGGAAGTGTCCCTCATGGGTGGAGGAGAATGTTCCCTGCATCTCGGCAGTGTACATCCCGGGGGTGGAAAATCTGGAGGCGGATTCCCTGAGCAGGGGGACGTCTCGTCTGGGAGAATAGTCCCTCAGCAGCAGGGTGTTTCGCTCTCTGTGCCACCGTTGGGGTCAGCCGGATGTGGATCTGTTTGCGTCCCGTCACAATCACAAGCTTCCAATCTTTGTCTCTCTGTCCCAGGACCCTCTGGCTTTAGCCATGGATGCTCTAGCAATGTCTTGGAAGAGCTTTCGGCTCCTCTATGTGTTCCCTCCGTTTCCTCTGCTGGGCAGGGTGCTGCGCAAGATAGCCCAGGAAGGGGTACCAACCATCCTGGTGGCCCCCTGCTGGCCAAGAAGGGTGTGGTTCACAGACGTTGTGCAGCTGGCAGTAGATCAATACGCCCTGCCCGAGGATCCAGACCTGCTTACTCAGGTGCAGCTACGCCACCCCAATTTACAAATGCTGGCTTTAACGGCCTGGCTGCTGAAACCTCCATCTTGATGGACAAGGGGCTGTCTGCCTCTGTAGTTAATACCATGATTAGGGCAAGGAAGAAGTCCTCGTCCTTTATCTACTATAGGGTCTGGCATGCTTACATTTCCTGGTGTGAATCTAAATCTTTTCACTGTCGGGTGTTTTCTGTTCCCAGGATCCTGGAGTTCCTGCAACATGGTTTGGACTTGGGTCTTCAAATCAGTACCCTCAAGGGACATGTTTCAGCTTTGGCTATTTTCTTCCAAAGATCCTTTGCTCACCATCGTCTGGTCAAGACCTTCTTCCAGGGGGTTACTCACGTGCGTCCTCCACGTAAGCCTATGTCTGGGATTTGAATTTGGTCTTGTCTGCTATGCAGGGTTCTCCTTTTGAGCCTCTGCGTGCGGCTCCTTTGGCCATTTTGACTCTTAAGGTAGCATTTTTGGTGGCAATCACTTCTGTTAGGCGTGTTTCTGAGTTGGCGGTGCTATCCATCAAACCTCCTTACTTTGAGAGACACCAGGACAAGGTGGTGTTTCGGTTTAAGCCAGATTTTCTGCCTAAGGTTGTGTCTGCATTTCATCTCAATCGGGACATTGTCTTGCCTTCCTTGTGTCCTAATCCTAGTAACCCTAAGGAGAGGGTATTACATTATCTGGACGTAGTTAGGGCTTTGAAATTTTATCTGGTAGCTACTGAATCCTTCAGGAAGACTGATGCTCATTTTGTTCTTCCTTCTGGACCTAGGAAGGGTTTGCCTCCAGCTAAATCCACCATCAGTAAGTGGATTCGTCAGGCGGTGATACAAGCCTATTCTGCTAAGGGGAAGGAGCCTCCCTTCCACCATACTGCTCATTCTACTCGTGCTATTGGTGCCTCTTGGGCCTTTCAGCACCAAGCTTCTGTTGAACAAGTATGCAAGGCAGCTACTTGGTCTTCTGTTCATACTATTCTAAGTATACAGCACGTCCTGTTCCAGAATATTCCTTACTCCTGGGTAATACATCCACAAGATGGCGCTGGACTGCAGAAAACAGCTTGTGGCTCCTCCCGGCCCTATATAAGTCAGGGACCTCCCACAAATTCCCCAGTTCTTTTCTGCAGTCTGCGCTGAGAAGATAGAAGATAGCTCTCTTGGGGTGCAGGTGAGCGGGGCTTATTGCCTGCGGCCCTGCAGCACTATTCCCACCCGTTCCATCCCATTTACTGCCTCCCAGCCTCGGCTGATAAGGTTCGGGTGAAGGTAGGCTATTGAAGCACTATGGTGCTGAGGAGCTAGGCTCCTACCACAGTCCCTGCTCTAACAGGGTAGGCGGTTTAGGCTAATGGTGAGCCTTTTTGGGATGCCCCCACTGCCTCATGGTTTTTGCCAGGTTATCCTGTGCAGTTAAACCCTATTCCCATTCCAGCTCCACCCTCACTCCTCATATTAGTCCCTGGGCGCCGTTTTTCCCTGGGAATTCTGCCGTTATCCTCCCTCACTCTCCCTTTGGGAGATCTCTGGGGGGGGGGGGTTGTCTAGTGGTTTAAGACTTTAGACATATGTTGTGCTTTGTCACTTTATTAAAACGTGCCGCCGCGCGTTTGTACTGCGCTCCGCGGCTGGCAGCCCCATTCACTTCAGAGCTGCCGGGCCACTACTGGCCGGCCGGAACACGTGGGCACGCTTTGTGCTCTTCAGAGGGGGGGCGGGCTCTGTGGATGATGCATTTTACCTCATATCTCCACGGCCCGCCCCTCGAGGTTGCGGACTCCATTTTGCCTTCTTCATGTTGCTGCTGGCTCCTTGCGGTCTGTGAGTTCCCCGGTGGGGTGATTTTTCTCTGTTTTTTTCTTATGCCTTATTCTTATGGGAATATTTGATTATGTCTTTCAGGCGGGGTAAAGCTTCGGTCCTGTGGTTTCTCCCGGACCTCTCCCCTAATGATCTCCCACTTCCCTAGCGGTTCATTGGGGCATCCTGGGTAGCTCTTTAGCATTAACCCTTACTGGCCTACTGTGCCCTTCAAATCACCATATGGAGGCTTCTGTGGATAATGAGCCTGGGGTTCCTTCGGAACAAGCCCGGCTATGTGTTGCGTGTGGGGTATCCCCAATCGGTGATGGAGTCAGGGTATGTGTATCCTGCGCCCAGCAGGTACTTGCACTGCAGTCTGGGTTACCTGTTGCTGGGCCTGCGCCCCCTCAGGCTTCGCCTACCCCCCCCACGCCTGCATTTGACCCCCTACGAGGAGCATACCAGCGGGGAGTCTCAGCCTGATTTGGCTGCATGGGTGTCCAGCATTGAGAAACATATTGCTGGGTCTGCCTCGCGTAAGGCTTCTGCTAAGAAGCGGCATTTATCTCCCGCCGTCTCCTTCTTTCCTGTGAAAACTGAGGAAATTTTTGACACTACTGGTTATTCCCCCCCTGGAGGAGGGGGAATTGTTCTCTGATTCAGAATCATCTGAGGAGCAGCCTAGGGTTTATGGTGGTACAGGGTCTCCGTTTGGGGAAGATCTATGGTCCTCAGATGACACTGACAGGATTTTGGCTCATATTTTTGAAGTGCTATGTATCTCCCCTCCTGCCGTGGCTCCGCAGCAGCAGGGTGAGCTCTTTCATACGGTTAAACCACGTTTGGAATTCCCAGGGCAGTCTCACTTTAATAATCTGGTGCTCAAAGAATGGGAGCGGCCTAGCAAGCTGCCAGGGGTGCCCAAGAGTTGGGACAAAAGGTATCCCTTTCCTGCTGATGTGATTAAGCGTTGGTCATGTCCTCCCGAGGTGGACGCGCCCGTTCTGGGGCTGTCCAATACATCTGTCATGCATTCTCCTGACACTACTACCCTGAGGGATGGTGAGGACCAGCGTATGGACCAACTGGCTTGCCATGCCTTTGCCTGTGTGGGGACTGCGCTACGCCTGGTTTGTGCCTCTGCCATTACAGCTATTGCTATTAAGGGTTTGCTTA